>CM019068.1:97183558-97916108 GCA_009667805.1 Leptobrachium leishanense
GCTTTGTGTCATCTGCAAACACTGACACATGACTTTCAATGCCTATCTCAAGGTCATTTATAAATAAATTGAATTGGTCCTATAACAGACCCCTGAGGGACACCACTTACCACTGATGTCTATCTTTTAGCCAGTTTTCTATCCAAGAACAAGTATTTTCATCTAGACCATTTATTCTTAATTTATATAGCAACCTCTTGTTTTTTTTAACTGTGTCGAAAGCTTTGGCAAAATTTAAGTAAATCACGTCCACTGCGACCACCTGATCTATACTTCTACTTACTTCCTCATAGAACGCAATTAGGTTAGTCTAACATGATCTTTGTTTCATAAAACCATGCTGATTTTTACTAATTACATTATAGCTCCCAATAAATTCCTGAATATTATCCCTTAGTAACCCCTCAAATACTTTCCCTGCTACAGATGTTTAAGCGCACAGGTCTATAATTCCCAAGCACACATTTTAAACTTCTCTTAAAAATTAAAGATTAAGAACAGAGGGTTACATATTTCAACACATAGCTCCCTCAGTATCGCAGGTGAATTCCATCCGGCCCTGTGGCTTTATTCACATTCACATTGTTTTATTGCTGCAAAACCTTGTCCTGAGTCAACCAGTCACTTTTTATTAGTATGTTTTTATCAATGAATTGCATGCCTCCTGTTATAGGTTTCTCTTTGATAAATGCTGAAGAAAAATAATCATTCAAAATATCTGCCTTATCTTGAACTTCAGTTAACAATACCCCTGACTCAGATTTTAGTGAACCTACATTTTCACTCTTGGTTTCATATATAAATATTTAGACCACTGTTTCTCTGGAGCCCAAAGGCTAGAGTAGGGGTCAGCAACCTTGGTTCCCAGATGTTTTGGGAACTACGTTTCCCTTGTGGCTCAGTCAGCCTAAAGGCTGACTGAGCATCGAGGGAGATGTAGTTCCCAAAACATCAGGGAGCCAAGGTTGCTTACCCCTTGGCTAGAAGGACATATGAGGTATCATTGGAAAGGGCAAATGATATGAAACATGACCATGTAATGTATAAAAAAAATTCATCTTCAGTTATATGGCAGAGGTAATATATGCTTTTACATATAAAATAAAAATTACCCCTGCACTAACTTCACTAAGGCAGCAGATTCGTCCACTTTTGATCTGAGCACAGCGAGAAACTGTTAGTTTTTTTTTTAAAAAAAAAAATTAAAAAGAAAAAATTTGAGGTTGCCCCAAGTCATTTTGGCATGTTTCCTTTTTTTCTTGTTGGCGGCAGGGGGGGGGGTGTAAAGGGCGCTCCACATTTCTATGCCTATAGGCTCCTGAGATACAAATCCGGCCCTGGCTGTGCTTATTTTTTTTAACAGCTTATTCCATCTGAGACACAAGCTCAGATTGCGTCTCGGTTGTAGTGCCAGCTTACTGTACAATAATGTCTCCTATACTTTATATCGTAGCTGTTAATGTGTACCTAGCGGGTGAAGAACAAGCATTTCCATCAAGCTCATTCTCCATCTGCACCTGACATTATTCTGAAAAAAGGGTGTCCCTTGTAATTGTATGCATGTTTTTAACAGAATTATGTAATCACTAGGACCTTAAATAGTATATTCCAAGCTAATGGCAGTTATATGACTGCACTGTGGCTGTATTTCAAGCCCTTGAATATATCTTTATGAAGTATTAAGTGGGTTTGTTTGAGTTATTAGTTCCCAAATACTGCTATATATTCACATCTGCAAGTGCAATTTATTAACAACATTCCCCTTCCCTACTGTTTTTAGTTTAGCATCACAGAAGGCAAGACAGACATTTGTTAATGGTTATGACTTATTAGCTTATTTACTACTTTTGACTTAAAGCATATGTCAGTGTTTTATAGTATAGATTATTTGAGATGGTTACCAGTAGCACACTGCTACACAGCAAAGCAATAAACTTAATTAAATGATTTTTGGGACTTTTTTTGTCCTTTTCGAGATGATAATAAGCATAATATATATGGATTGTCTTGCTATCTTGCTTATGTTACATGGCAACATAAAAGAATTACATTAATGTTTAAGTGATTTGTAGATTCAGCTTTCAGTCTCTAGAGCAGCAGGGAGTAATTGGTTATAAGGAAACGGGAAATCTGCTTTCAGCTAAACATTCGGTTAAATTAGCTCATATACTGCAAGGTGGAAAAAAAATACCATGAACTGTAAAGATGAAGGCTATAACTTAATTCATAAGCTATTCTAGGAATGTTTATAAATGGGAATTGTTCTTTGTCATAGTCAACTAATCACAAGCTATTAGTTGTATCTTATTGGGAAACTATCTTTTTAAAAATCTGTCTAAATTATGTAAGTAGCATAAAGTTTTTTTCTTTGCCTTTTTATGTATGTACGAGATCATAAGCTGAGACCGAATCAAACAGTCACTTGGTCATTCACCTGTTGGTACACGGCTTATGCACTCTATTTTTTATTTCACTACCTTTTTGGACATTTCCACATTTACTAGTGTTACAGCATGGAAGTATAAATTGACAATGTTAGAGTTGTCTAAATATATTTAATAATTTGAAATGTGAGTTAATATAAAAATTAGCTTTTCTTTTCTGGTGGAAACTGGTTCGAAAATCTCTACTAAATAATTGGAATTTGATTCACTCATAAGAAATTGAAGTGTCCGCTAATATATGCAACACATCTTGACTCTTTAATGGTGGAGGAAAGACAGTGCCAAAATGCTTAGGATTGCTAAAGATTGCATTATAAAATTAAAGATCTGTGCCAAGTGAACACAGGCTTGCTGCAAGATGGCTTAGCCCTCAGCAGTCAAATCAATACTTAAACGAGATCATAGCACACTGACTATGACCCTTTGGCAGATGTGTGCGAGCCTTGTCAAAATTAACATGTTATCGACATGAGCTATCAACAGCCTGCAGCAGTCCTTTGACATCCTGCAACCTGACTTCAACCAACAATGCTGCTATAAAAATGCAGCCTACCTTTTAAAGCCTGGTTAATATATGAATGTTGTTTTTTCTTCTAAAAAATCAGGTTGATAACATTTGTCTAATTTAAAACTAATTTTGTAAATGGGCTCAGCTTAAATCAAAAGCAATTTTAAATTCTGTTGCATGTATCCAGGGGCTGACTGGCAACCTTTGAGGGGACAAGTGCAAGCCACAGGCCCGTGGTTTAGCCTTTCCGGCCCCATTTAAAAAAAAAAACACCATGGTTAACAAATTCCATTAAAAAAAATGACATTTTAAGGCTGTTTTATATAATTATTTCTTTTCAGCGAACATAAATGAACAGGAAATCCATCAATACCACCTAACCTTGGGGGGGCGGAGCCGAGCCAGCGATGGAAGCAGTCGTGGTTTAGACGAGCTCCCGCTACTCCCGCTGCAATCTCCCCATCAACAGCATTTCTCGCCTGCCAAACACCACCGAAAGGGGTAGGAGATGTCCACCAGCATGTCGCGGACCCCGAAAAAACAAAAAAAGAAAGATGCGCCGATTTTCGCGGTGCGGCAGCGCTCGGAGGGCCTAATCCAAGATGGCGCCCGCTCTGAATCCCCGCACTCCCGTGACCACGAGGCAGCCCCTGCGGACTCCAGCCCGGCATCCAGGGCTGATATTAAAGGCCTTCAGGCATTCATCACTGCCGAACTTGAGAGGACCACACGGACCCTATCTGCAGAGATACAGGCAGTGGGGGAACGCACAGCACACCTGGAAGAGCAGGCCGGGAGGATGGTGGAATACTGCAATGACCTAGCAGGCCATGCTGAGACTATGGAACAACGGGTACAATGGTTGGAGGAATCTATGGAAGACCTCTCGAATCGCTCCAGACGAAATAACGTCCGACTGCGAGGCCTCCCCGAATCGGTGACACCGGCTGAGCTACAGGACACTTTTCTGGGTATAGTAAAACGCTTGATCCCTGATGTCCCGCCGCAGCCTCTACTCCTCGATAGAATACATAGGGCCTTGGGGCCACGTCGGGATAAGACCACTACTCCCTGCGATGTGATTGCTCGTTTTCATTATTATAACACGAAAGATTCCCTCCTCAAAGCTGCTCGCACCCAGGAAGCGAAATATGAGGGCTCCACAATATTATTTTTTCAAGATCTCGCCCCATCCACACTTGCCAGACGCCGGGAGTGGAGAGAGGTCACTGAGTTACTGCGCGCAATGATATCCGGTATGCCTGGGGCTTTCCTTTTAAGATTATCGTCTACAAGAACAACCGCTCTCAGGCGTACTCCTATTTATATCAAGCTAAGGATCTCCTCCGCGCAGTGGATCTGCCGATCCCCCCCTCTTTAGCGGACCTCACACCCCCACAACCCCTGCCACGTATGGCACAGGACTGGTTGACCCCGGGAGATTGAACGAGGGGCCTCATTTCCAATCCAGGACTGGTCTCTATCACTGCAGGGCCTCTGGCTCGTACTTCCTGACCCTATTCCAGGTCAGGATGGGTGTTCTCTCGCGGCAGGCGAGAACCAATAAGGTTTAAAGTTATTAGATATTAATATTACAGTTACGATTCTAAGTTATAGGTTATATACCATTGATATTCTATGTTTATGGCAATGGGGAGCTACAAGTGAGCTCATGGCATATTGGGCGGGTTCCCGCTCTTTAGCGGTGGGAGGGAGCGTGGACTGTTGAACCTCATGCTCTTCCTATTCGCCGCTGGCGTACCCCTCTTCCTTCTCCTCACCCCTGTTCTCCTCCCCTCCGGTATCCCCGCTCGGAAGGACTCTCTGTTCTATACGTGCCTGCCCAGCACGGACTTTTCCTTAACCTTGCTAATCTTTATGCTCTTTCCTACTTTACTTTTCACTCTTTTACCTCTCCCCCCACCCCTCTCCCCTTCATGGCTCTCTACATGGTGTTCTCGTCCTGGCCGCCCCACGGGCTCTGCGCCCTCCGGGGGTGAGGCGGCGGGACGGAACATCCCGCGTTTATCTCCTCTATACTTATGTAATGGCTAATGTGAAAGTGATTTCTCTTAATGTAAAAGGCCTCAACTCTCCCAGAAAACGGCGTATGTTGTTTCGGGACCTAAAACGAAAATCTGTAGACATAGCTCTGATACAAGAAACTAGGATCCCTAAATTGGCGGCCTTCCGGCTATCGGACCCCGCTTATTCCAGGGTTTATATGTCTTGTGCAATCCCTAAACGTAATGGGGTGGCGGTACTGCTGCGCAATTCTTGCCCTTTTGTAGTAGAAGGGGTACACACAGATGACGCTGGGAGATGCATACTAATTCAGGGATCCGCCTCCGCCCAACAATTCACGCTGATCGCATTGTATGGCCCCAATAGCTCGGACTCTAAGTTTTGGACGGCGACGGCTGACTTTATCCTCTCACATGCCCGGGGACGTATTTTACTTGGGGGCGATTTTAACGCCACATTATGCCCCCCGGTGGACAGATCAGACCCCCGTGATGGCAAACCAACACTGACACCCTCATCCCAGGACAAGCAATTCTATAGCTTTGTGAAACGTTTGGGCCTAATTGATATATGGAGGACTCATCATCCTTCTTGTAGGGACTATACATTCTATTCCCCGGTGCATGAGTCGTACTCCCGCATAGATTATATATTGACCTCCTCGGACTGCATCTCGAACGTCCTTTCCTCGGAGATAGGATCTATCACTTGGTCAGACCATGCAGACGTGTCTGTCACGCTGCGCCCCCTCTCCCCATATGTGGGGAGGAGATGGCGCCTAGACCCTCTTCTCCTGGATAAACCGGGGTTTCTGACTCTGTATCGACAGCTCTAGCGGATTACTTTGAGAATAATGACACCCCGGACATCTCTAAACAGACGCTATGGGCAGCCCACAAGCCGGTGATACGGGGGACCCTCCTTAGCCTAGCGGCGCACCATAAAAAATTGAAGATGGAGGAGATAAATTCTCTCCAACATAAATTACGGCGCTTGGAAATGGCACATAAATCCAATCCGACCCGACCCCGGATTCCTTCACAACGCTCAGTCAAACACGAATGGCGCTCAATCGGCTATTTTTGGACGATGTGGGGCGCTCTTTATTATGGTCCAGACAACGCTATTATAGTAGATCTAACAAGATTGATACCCCCCTCGCCCGCCTACTTAAGCCCCGCCCCAAGTTTCAGGCTGTAACCTCAATTAGAGATGAAACGGGCCTTTTGGTGACCACTCTGACCGCCATTAGGGATACATTTACACGTTACTTCCGCTCCCTGTATGATCATACCCCTACCCATACTCCCGCCAATGAAACACTCTGTAGGGAAATCAAGCAATACCTAGCCGACGCATCCCTACCGGACTCGAGCCTCGAGCCCCTCTCGTCCCCAGTGACGGAGGAGGAACTACATGCAGCATTAAAATCTATGAAACCACATAAAGCCCCAGGCCCCGACGGTTTCACTTATCATTATTATAAATCGCATTCGGGAATTTTGGGCCCCCACTTATTGTCGATGTTTAACAACCTATTGGAGGGAGATAAACTGCCTGCTGACTCCCTTTTAGCATCCATTGCCCTTATCCCCAAACCCGGCAAAGATAAGCACTTGGTAGGTAATTATCGCCCAATATCCCTCATAAATACAGATCTCAAACTGTTCACTAAAATACTATCTAAAAGACTTGATCTAATAATGGGCACCCTAATTCACCCAGACCAGGTGGGATTTATACTGGGTAGACAGGCCTACGAAAACACTAGGTGATCAGCAGATCTCCTGTGGCTAGCCTCCTCTAGAAATACTCCCTCTCTCTTCCTGTCATTGGACGCAGAAAAAGCCTTTGACAGAGCGGAATGGCCATTCCTGTTCACCCTCTTATCCCACTTGGGTTTCCCTCCTCCCTTTGTTCGTGCCATACAGGCTCTATACTCTATTCCGACAGCTCAGATTATAATCTCAGGGACAGACCCACTCCCTTTTCCAATACGCAACGGCACTAGGCAGGGGTGTCCCCTATCACCGGCTTTATTCGCACTATTTTTGGAACCTCTACTTCAACACCTTAGAAAGGACCCACATATAGCGGGTTTTCGGATGGGGGATCAGGAATACAAACTCTCGGCTTACGCTGATGACATATTACTCTCCCTGACACGACCTCTCCTCCCTCCCGGCGGTCATGCGACGACTTGATGAATTTTCTAGACTTTCGGGATATAAGGTGAATATCACCAAATCGGAAGCGGTGGCCATGCACATATCCCAGGGAGATCTGGACACCATCCGGGGGCATATCCCATTCGAGTTTCCCCCACCACCATTGACTATTTGGGGATTGCACTGCCATCTAACCCTGGGGACCTGTATGATAAAAATTTCCCTCCTCTGCTCACTCAACTGAAAAAAGATCTAGAATCTTGGTCTAAGTACGCCATTTCGTGGGTAGGGAGGGTACACTGCATTAAGATGAATGTTTTGCCTCGCTTACTCTTCTTCTTTCAGGCTTTGCCGTGCGCCCTCCCTTCAGAGAACATACGACTCTTGCAATCTACCATAGACCACTTCATCTGGCAGGGAAAACGACATCGGATTGCTAGGGCGACCCTCTATCGACCAAAGGACGCAGGGGGCCTAGGCCTCCCATGCCTATTCTCTTACTATTATGCTGCACAACTGGCCCAGATCGTGGCCTGGCATTCACCAAAGGGCCTTCATCGCTGGGTGGACTTGGAGAGAACTCTCATGCACCCTGATCACCCCCATCTCTGGATCTGGCTACCTAAACCACATAGACCCCTCCTGCGAACAACCTGCCCGGCTATACTGAATTCCATTCGTCTTTGGGACAAACTCGCAACTAAATGTGACCTTACCTCCCTCCCTTCTCCTTTATCCCCGGTGCTTCGTAACAAAGATTTTTTGCCTGGCTACAATGCAAGGGCAGAGGACGGATGGATGGGCACTACAATACGCCGCCTATATCAATTATTTCCTGGAGAAATCTTTATAGATCAAAAAGACCCTATAATATCTGGATCAAGCGCAAACACCAACCCTCTTCCATACTTCCAACTGAGGGCATTTGCAAATCAACGGCACATCAAGGAGGCGGCCTTAACACCCCTTACACCCTTTGAGCATCTATGTCAAACCGGCTCCTACCAGAGGGGATTGATCTCCACTCTATATCGATCTTTAACAACTATTTTGGACTGGAAGACACTTCGATATGTGGCGGCCTGGGAAGCAGATCTTGGAGAGTCTCTGGAAGCGGAAGATTGGGCGGATATTTGGGAGTCTATGAGGTCGGTATCCGTATGTACCACCCATCAGGAACAACTCCTAAAGACAATATTTAGGTGGTATGTTACACCGGTCCAAATGTCTCGAATGTCCCCTGGGACCCCAGACTCCTGCTGGAGAGGGTGTGGAGCTCGCGGCACCTATATTCATATGTGGTGGGAATGCCCCACACTGAAGACTTTTTGGTCTCAAATTCACACTCTGGCGATGGCGGTTTTATCAAAGGACATCCCCATGGATCCCTGGGCCTTTTTATTATCTCGACCATTGCAGGACCTGACCAGACAAGAGAATAAGCTCCTGGCCAAAATGACACTGGCGGCACGTAGGGTCCTTGCGGAAAGCTGGAATAGCCCACGGGCTCCTTCATTCACACGCCTTTCATCTAAAATGCAGGACGTGTGCTTAATGGACGAACTCACGGCCATCTCTTCACATACTCTCCCCGCATATTACAACACCTGCACCCCCTGGATCGCCCAAATGGGCGACGGTCGGATACAGATGGACATACTGCAGAATGATATATCTTTATCTTTATAGCCATATTTACTCTTTCCTTGGGGCACTGATGGCAGACATCTGGGTCAGAACGAGATTCGGAGAAATATTGCCAGATAATGGTTACGCTTAATATTTTGTAGGAGCCTTTCCCTATCCCTTTCTCTCTTTTAATCTGTCTCTATAGGGACCCGGGCAGCCCCTATCTCTATCTATTTCTATCTTTCCTCTGTTTACTTCCCCCCCTATCTTTTATTAGTTATTGTTTTTATAATGATGAAACTGAGGAAATGTTCTGCCTCTGTACTCAGAGGAATATTGATAAGTGTTATTGTTTGACATATTTCTCAATAAAAACTATATTTAAAAAAAAAAATACCACCTAACCTTAAGCAATGTCCCACTTACCTCAAACTATTACTGCCTATTTCAGAACAATGTTCCCTTTTCCTCACATTATTACCCCCTAGTTCATAGCAATGACCCCTTTACCCATAACCACTAACCCCTGAATCAGAACAATACCCCGTTCACGTTACACTGATGTCCTTTTAGATCCTAGCACTGACCACTTCCCTAAAACCAAACCCCACACTAATGTACCCGGCCGTGACCAATTTTATTAGTTGTAAAAGCCACTCCGAGTCACACTCACATACACACACACACTCAGATACACTCCCTCTCCCCTTTTTTCATGCTCCTTTCATGCCCTCTCCCCATTTTCCTTACTTTCTCACGCTTTTTCATCCCCTTCTCTCATCCCTTTCTCTCTCTCCTTCTCTCTCCACTTCCAAACTCCTTTTCCCTCACCCCTATTTCTATACTAATATTCCCACTCCCTTCCTTCTATGCCCATTTTCTCTCTCCCTTTCCATTACCTCTCTACCTTTCTTTTGCTCATCTTCTCTCTGCCCCTTCCATGCCCTTCTCTCCCCCTTTTCAACATCTCTCGTGCTTCCTCCAAGCCCCTTTTTCTCAGCTTCTCTCCCTCTTACTCATCTTTTATTTCCCCTTCATATTCCACTTCTTCCCCTTTTGTTCCCCACTCCATTCCAACCGCGGTGTCCCGCCCACCCAGCCGGGAGCGCTGCACTTTGATTGGCCAGCCCCACTCTCTATTTTTAAGACCGTACTGTGGGGCAACAAAACGATTAGCTGGCGCGACCTGTCATTCACCACTTGCGCTCATTCATCACAGCACAAGGCAAGGACTTCCAGAGACATGGGGGAAAGCAGAGGACTATGAATATGCACCATCTGTGTGCACCCTATGGGGGAAGAGAGGATCCCTGCAAAATCTGTGCAGACCCCCCCAGGGGGGGCGAAGCAGAGGCCTGTCTTCACCCCATGCATGATCCCAATGGGCCCTGCACCTGCTGTGTGGCCCACGATAACAGCAGGGGCCTGTCTACACCCTCTGTGTTACCTCTGATAGCCCCCCGACTGACAGAGGGAGGGATCCCCTGTGCTGATCACCGGGGTGTTGGGGGGGAGTTATGCTGGCAGGGCTGCAGAGAGAAGAGCAGGAAATCACCCCCCTCATCTTGCAATAGGGGGTCATGACACCGAGGTGACCCTGCCCTGTGGTCATGCTGTGTGCCCGCTTTGATGTGATCTGGGCAGGTGTGCCCTGTGGGTCCCTGGGCTGCTGCTTTGTGCAGTGTTCTCTGAGCTTGGGGGGAGGGAGCATGTCAGCTGGCTGCCAATCTACCACACATGGACTGCAATTCCTATTATGCACTGACAGTCTCTGAGGGCCTGAGCAGCCAGATCCAGTGAACACATCCCCAGAAGGTCTTCTGTGATTAAAGGCTAACATCCCTCACTTGACATCAACAAATGCGCACTGCACTGGATGACATTGAGTGAGGGATGTTAGCCTTTAATCACAGAAGACCTTCTGGGGATGGGTTCACTGGATGTGGCTGACACCCACAGGGCACACCTGCCCAGATCACGTCAAAGCGAGCACACAGCATGACCACAGGGCAGGGTCACCTTGGGGTCATGACCCCCTATTGCAAGATGAGGGGGGTGATTTCCTGCTCTTCTCTCTGCAGCCCTGCCAGCATAACTCCCCCCCAACACCCCAGTGATCAGCACAGGGGATCCCTCCCTCTGTCAGTCAGGGGGCTATCAGGGGTCCCACCAGCTACTCCAAACACTGCACCAGGATGCAAAGGCCCCTGGCTGCCACGCACACTCACCGGCATAAACTTTACTGAGTGTCTGGCAAGTCTGTCTGCGAGTCACTGTTCTGGAAAGCGGCTGGGCTGGCAGTGTCTTACGCTGTGCTGAGTGTGCTCCCTCCTCCACGGCCAGGCAATCCTCCTCGAAGCAGCTTGGAATGATGCTGGCAGGTCTGATGCGCCCCCGACGATGTCACTGGCTGTCTACTGCACCCGCCGGCCACACACTCCCATCACATGGATGAGGCTGTGCGGCGGAGGCATCACATGGGGGCGGGGCTGACGCTAGTGCTTCTGTGCGGCCGCGGAGACGCGAGTGGCTGCCTGCCTGTGAAATAAAAATATAGTGATGCACATCGCCACCGGGTTCGTTCGGTTGAACTTGAATTCGCATTGTGGCGGCCCGGGGGACACCTGTCCCCCGGCCCAGTCCACCCCTGCATGTATCTCAGTCCACATGCTATGTGAGAGAATTTAGATAGCACTTTTGGTTGACACCATCATTGCATGTCATATGGCTAATGTCACTATACTATCCGTGACTCATAGGTATTAATTCCCCAAAATTTGATATAAATCATCTCACTGATCCTGAATAGCATGCATGTGACTTGTGAGGGATAGTATTTTGTTGGTCTATCCATTTATTCTGTTTGGGTCTCTCTATATTATTTATCTGTATTGAATAAAGGTCTTAACCTCTTACCGCTGGGGACCTCCCGGCAGCAAGCTGGTCCTCAAAGCTACATGCAGGATAGCATGCCCTGCAGGCACTGATGCCTTCCATTGGCCCGCCTCCCATCCCTGTGTGCCATTCTCATTATTGGCTGTCCCGGGAGCTTCTGATTTCAGGCAGTATCACAGCAGCCAATGATACGTTCGCTGAGCATGCATTGGGGGTGGTACGTAGGTGGGAATGGGGAGCCAGCAGGGAGCGCTATGCTGGTCCTCAGCATTTAGACACACCTCCTGCAAGGATATCATAGCATGCCCTGCAGCGTGAAGGGGTTAAATATGCAAACTCACAGACCTCCAAAGATTTAGGCTAGTGTCAGACGAGCGTCTCTGGAGAGCAGAAGGAATGTCCGTGAGAGTGGGCGTTCCTTCCACTCGAGGCCCGTCTGGCCACCTCGCTGAGCGCATTCAGTGTGCTCAGAGCTGGAAAGCGTGATCCTCCTATGGAGAATCACGCTTTACAGCTCCGTCAACACACATCCTAGCACTTTGCTGGAGAGGCTTAGATAAAGGACACTTGTTCCGTGCAATTTGTGCACGCACACAAGCATGCACAAGCGTGTGACTGGCCCCATTGCAGCATCACAATGCTGCGACGGACGCTGGTAAGCATATCAGTACGAGTGCACATAGCGTGCTCGTCTGACGCCAGCCTCAAAAGAAAACTGTCTCTAAAACCATTCTGAAAAGAAAGCATTAGAAAGACTAAGAAATAATAATTGATATGTTTAGACAATTATACAACCAAGTTCTACCTATTTCACCAAATATATGGCATTGGTTACGGACAATATAACAGTGTTTGAAACTCTAGTCATGTCAGAAGTTGAGAATATAAAACCCAAGAAAAGTAATAATAATATAACCTCCCTAGTGAGGAAAGCTATGTTAAATTTAGAGATCAGTGAAGAAATAGTCATACGACCAGCTGATAAGGTGGGGATGGTTAAAGATATATATAAATAATGAAGAAGAGAGTTTACAGATCATCTATGATCAAAAAATTAATAAAAGAAAAAGGTTCAAATACCTGAAATAAAGAAAAAAATCTTTTTGATGTGGGTAGAATACTGAGAATATTAATGGAAGGTTAAAATAGTATTTGAATCCAAAAACTCCTAGAGTTCCAAATTTCTACAAATTTCTGAAATCCATATGGATGTGTTTAATCCTCCAGCCCATTCAATAGTTTCAGGCATTAAATCAACAGTTAACCAGCTTTCTGAATATGTGGATATCATTTTACAACCTTTAGTCAAAAGAGATCCCCTAGACCAGTGAATCCCAACTGCGGTTCTCAAGTACCCAAACAGGTCAGGTTTTCCAAATATCCGAAGCACAGCATAGGTGATATGATTCGTTGCTCAGTGATTGGAGGATTCAGTCTGCATTTTCCCAAGATGATCCTGAAAACCTGGCCTGTTGGGGGCATTTGAGGACCGCGGTTGGGAACCACTGCCCTAGATACCTAAAATGCATGTTAAATACGTTGCTGCTATTTGATGAAATTCAGTGAAAAAGGGAATACTGTTTGGTCTTTAGTGATGTGAGGTCATTAAATAGTAATTTTCCTCAAGACAAAGGATTAGTGGCTGTTTAAATTTATTCCTTTCTGAGGTAAAATTCAAGAAGAATATATGGAACTTGTTTTAAAAACATATAGTTAATATCCTGGTACCCCAGGTGCCCTTTCCTGCTGAACCCAGGAGATATTCGTACCCACACAGAGTAGGCGACACATAAACTGTGAGGAGTTCTCGTAGATTCAAAATCCAAATGGAGACTGACTTTTATTTTCACTTTAGTTTAGGAAAAACACACACAGGGGGAAGGTACAGAAACAATGGAAACTCGCCCAGCAGTGGAACAATGGCCGGCGTCAGATAACAATCATCTGAGTGACTTGTTGCTGTTTGTATGTGTGGGTTGATGGAAGCATGTGAAGACAAAGGAATCCATGATTTACGGGGGAGTGGAAGCAGACAAAAGGTTAGATTGCAAGCTCTTGTGCAGGGTCCTCTCCTACTGTTCTGTTGAGTGCAACTTGCATGCACATGTTCTCCTGCCTTATTCATTGCACAACACTATGGAACTTGTTAGTACTTTATAACAACTTGTAACTGTAACATACAGACACACTTTGACAACAGCACAGCACATCACATCACACAACATTCTACCCAGAGCCGGATTAACATAGGGGCTGATGGAGCAGCAGCTCCAGGCCCATGCCTCAGAATAGGCCCAGAGAAAAGAGAACTATGTCTGCAATAATGGGCATTTGGACCCCCGTATCTCTGATTCCATAGCAGCTAACGGGTCATGTGAGGTATCATTGGAAAGGCCAGAGCAGAACCTTTCCAATGATAGCAAACATAACTAGGGTTTATGTAATAAAAATAAACTAATATTTCTTTATTTTTTTATTTTTCTTTCTAACAGCAATATTTTTCACTTTTCAATTATAAAGGGAACAATGATGCTGCACTAACTCACCATCTCATTTCTCATGTCAACAACAAGTGTGGAGGTGATGGCACATTCTGTTATTATGAATTGTTACATAAAATACCTAAACTGACGCACTACAGCGAAGAGCACTGGGGGGACTTTGCACCCCTGCGTCATTAAACTTTACACCACACAAGGTCAAGTGAGGTGTCATTGGACAGGTCAGAGTCTGGCCTTTGCATTGATACTATAAACGATAATCGTGACCATGTAAAATCTAAAAAGAAAACAAACAATAGTTGTTTTTTAATTTTAGTTCCAAAGCGATGGCATTGTCCATTTGTCACGTATTGTCATCCTAGATCACCTCAGGAATGTGAAGAAAGACCAGCAGAAGACACTTAACTGGTATCATGTAAAGTGATTGTTTTAATTAAGATGTGATTATTTTTCCCAGCATTCAGATGTTTAACTCAAGTTAGTAGATAGACTACATCCGTACGGTTAATTAAATTTAATCAGAGATCAGAGTATCTATAGGGAATTTGAGTGAAATCGCTAGTCTATGAATGGTTATTTATACTCTTTCTTTCAACAGAAATAGAGAAAAGTGGTTAATCCGAACTGCGAGACGCTAATCCGCAAAGATGAGTCGGACCACCAAGGATATTGTGATCATCTGGAAATTCTACGGTTTTCCGCACAATTCCGAGCAGATCCAATACTTGAACCAGGACCATCTTTTGGTAGTATAAACCAAGAAGCGTCTGGATTTCTTCTGACAGAAAGGAGAATGTTAAAGTCCCATGTGAATCAAGCTCATGCAAGCCTGAAAGACATGCTGGATAAAGCCAGGAAACCGTTGATTGCTATGTACAAGAACCACCAGAAGAAATGATTTGCAGCATATTTTATTGCAACCGCTGTTTTACACAGAAAGAGAAGCAAATGTTTACCGGAAGGATCTGGTACAAAACCAGAAACTGTTGATACCTACACCAGTGATTCTCATGAAAGTTCCTAAAGAATCAAGAGTTGTTATCGGAGAAGTTACTCTTTATCCGGTCAGAAATGAAGTCTGGTATGACGAGATACAAATCGTCAACGCATTCCAAGGACGAGAGATACCTATGAATCCGGATTTGAAATTTCTGCTAGAGAACAAGCCTGATTATACCATTGAACTTCTAATAAAGAAAGATAATCTAACGATTTATGCTCCAATGTATTCACAGCTTGATCATCAATTGCTATCTGCTTATAACGGGCCAAAAATTACAGAGATTGTGATTTGTATAGTAATTATGTTTCTAACTGTCTGGACGATTGTACTAACAAAGAAAGTACATACATTGAAGTTTAAAAACACTGCATCTTCAATTATTAAATGGATGAAAGAAGAAAGATGTGTTGCGAAAGGTGGAGACCTAGCCTAATTGGTTAAAGGTGGAAATATTGCATGCTTCCATCGAGTTCTCTTGAAAAAGGAACAGATGAAACCAAAGGGGGGTTATGTCGGATATATATTAGAATGGTAAAAATTAAAATGGATGCCTGTAGCCATCTTGTTTAATGTAAAGTCTTTCTTTTTCAAATTTTCCCTAGTTTTAGAAATGGACAGAGATTTTTTTTGGAATAGTTCATGGCTAGGTGAAACCTTAAGAGTTTTTTTTTAAATGCCAGACATGATGGAACCTTAAAATGTCTTTATTTGATATAATGCTGAGCTAAGTGCCAGAGAAAGGAATTCAACTGATAAAGAGAGGAGTAGAGATATTAATTTAATTTTGGCAGGAGAGACCCAAAGTCTACGACTGAATATAGGATTTTTGTTAAGACAGATTGACCTTTGATCTGAGATAAGATATATTAAAATTAAAATGTGGAATTAATTGGAAATGCAACACTGCCCTCTTGAGGTATAGTAAATATTATATTTAATATAGAGAATAATATTTAAATGAAAAGAGGTAGATTGTCAGTGACGTCAAATTGACTATAATTGGAGCTGTACTGTTCGTTGCAAATTCATTCAGACTTACACGACAATGCATTCAGACTTCCAGGACATAATGCATTCAGACCATCCCAAGACACGATAATGCAGTCAAGATAAAACATATCACTTAATTAGGACCACATCTCTAACTCACATGCATTGAAAATCTACATTGATAATTTTCACATATTCCTAAACAATATTACATACAGAATATTCAAAGGCTGTAACTCATTGAATCCAGATGGGAGGTAATGTATGAGAAAGCTATTTAAGGAATTAATGTAATTATATATATATGGAGTATTTCTTGCAACAGATAGTAATCTGAGATATCTCAGTCTATTAGATCCAGAGTCTTCAACATATTTCTATATCTGCAGGTAGAGATATGAAGAAGAATCGGATGTAAGGATTTATCCTAAAGTAATTGTTGCCAAGTGAGATACAATATATATATATATATATATATATATATTGAATTTGGAAATTACTGTGATTGAAATTAATAAGCAAGGAATTATATAACTACAATATAAAAAGCAGAAGATTAGAAGTTTAATTCTCGATATAAGGGGAGGACTCACTAAATAAGTTATTACCTAACATTCTAGAAATAGAATAAGTGATAGCTCATCTTTTGTTGATCCACGTAGCATAGAGAGATACATATATCTATACAAGATCTAGCTTCTTAAACATTGGTTTGCTGGGAAATACATGTTAAGTGTTTTTGTTAAGCAGAAATGTTATTTACCATTAACAGGAAATACATATATTGAGAAGCTAGTGTCTATGTGCTGATGGATTTTGTGGTTGTTTATAAATCTCTGTTTATGATATGAGTTTTAAAACTTTTTTGTATACGTAATAAATATATATTTTTATCCGATTATTGATTAGTGTATTCTTCAAAGCAAAACACAGACAATTAAAAGAATTTAGGAGAATTTCTAGGAAATTGAAACAATTGATATTTGTGTCTCGTATAAGTTTCTTATTGAATATAAATCTCGACATGTTGCAAGCACGTGCAGAGATAATAATCCCTACAGTATAAAATGAGCAATACCACTGCTATTACTCACCTCCTCATTTCACACACTGGGAGCAAGGTCAGTGTTTTATACATAGTCATATTATTCATAAAACACCATCCTCCAAAACACAAGGGAAATATTTCATTTTTTGGTTAAAATTGTATATTTTCTCAGAAAAATGCAGTAACAGGTTCCCATTTCATTTTTTTTTAAAAAAAAAATAGAATGCCCTATAGAATATATAACCACAAAGTTTTGGATGATAAAATGTGAAAAAAAATTTTTTTACACGTTGTAAATGATTGAAATCTGAATTGAAATTTCCTCACACAGTAACTGCCTGGTTAGATATACCTGTATCTCTACTATTAACCCCATTCACTGCTGATGACGTGTGGGGCACGTCCTCATTGACTCCCACTATATGCGGAGGACGTGCCCCCCCCGTCATCCACAAGCGGGAGTCCCAGCGGAGATATTCACCTCTATGTCCGGGATCCCGCGGCGTTCTGGCTTCAGGGAAGCCAGGCGCCAAAGATAGGCTGGTCCCCGACGTAAATGACATCATCGCGCCTGTGTGATGACGTCATTTACAGGTGACCCCCCCGGCAATGCCAGGAGATAGCCTGAAAGGGAAGGAGGGGGGTTCCTTTTGGATCCCTCTCCCTCCCGATCGGGAGGGTTTTCAGCCAAAAAACAGGCACCACTTTGAAGGGCAGTGTCTGCCCTTTAAAGAGGTACCTGGTTTTTAACACTATAATTGCCAGATCGCGATCGGCGCCGCTTGGCACCCGATCGTAATCTAGCTCCGGGTGGGGCCGCCATCTTGGATGGCAGCTCCACCTCCGGGTTCCCACTCGGCTCCTGACGTGTCGTGCATAGCATGATGACATCAGATAGCCGGGGAATCCCTAGCTGCCTGGGGATTTCCCAAGGAAATCCCCAGGTGGAGATACAGGGTTCATTTGAACCCCAATATCTCCGGAACCAGAGCTAGGGGGTCATGCATGGTGTCATTAGAAAGGCCTGATTATGGCCTTTCAAATGATACCAAACATGACCATGTTCAATGTAAAACAAAAAAACTTTTGTATTTTTTTTTTTTAAAAAAGATTTTTTGTGTGTGTTTTTTTTATTAATGCAGCAATATTGTTGCCATTTCAATAATAAAGTGAACAATGATGCTGCACTAATGATTTTTTTCTATGAGGTGCGTTTTTGCAAAAAATAACGTAATTCCCCCCAAAAAATGTAACGAGTGCTCATTTCTAACTTTTGTACAGGCGCACCCCATAGAAAATATATAAACAAACGCTCATGTGAAAAAAATTTGAAAAAAAAAACAGTTTACACACTGTAAATGATTGAGAATTCTAATTTTATTGCATTTTGTTTTAATAAATAGGCAGGACATGACGTATACATATAAAAATTATATATTATAAATCTGCTGAGTCTGCTGGAAAGAACTTTATATAATATGTCTGTGTTATGTAGTAAAACATGGCTTCTAAACGTGTTTAAACATGATGAGCAAAAGCGGTAAAAATTAGCTCAGCACACAGCGGTGAAATGGCTCAGCAGCGAAGGGGTTAAATAATCTAAAATATGTTTTCATTTCAGCATATTTCAAAAAAAGCCACCAAAATCTTCAGCTCCAGGCCCATAGAGATATTAATCTGACCCTGATTCTACCCTTTATACAGAGACAATGAAAGTAAGGAAAAATAGATGCAAATAAACATTGCAGCGGCCGTTTCGTCACATTAATTCTGAATAATAATTGTTTTTTAAGGATGCCTTTTATAAGAAAACACTGGGGACATCCTCTGAAACTAAGCATGCGTCTAGCTAAGCAAACCTGATGATGTCAAAATGGGAAACCATGGACATTTCAGGTTTGTGGGGATGGGTTGAGAAATCATTGATACTCAGAAGTCCCGTACAACTTCTTGTTCTTTAACTAATCAATATTAAATTGAAAATCTAAATGACATGTGGCAAATTGGGATGAGCTGTTCGGTTCGATCAGTTTGGAGTTCGACTCGAACATCGGCAGTTTGAAAGTTTGCGAACTTCGAACTTTTTGACGTGTTCGGTTCGAGTTCGAAAAAAAATAATTTTGAAAAAAGTATAAAAAATGCTTAAAAAAATACTAAAAAATCTAGAAATAAAGAGACTCTTTGCTGCAGAATATTATAAGCAACGGTTTATTAGATATTGAATTAAAAATCTACCCAGGGCAAGAAGGCATGCATGTGGGCGATGAATGACCTGTGCTTACAGCAGGGCCCTCAAACAGCTTAAACAACAGGTGTTAATTAGTGTTTGGAAATAACATCTGCTTCTAATTAGTCTGGTCTCATGAATTTGATACATTGCCTGCAGACTGAATGTGGCTCCTGCACATGTATGAACTCTGTATGCTTCTGAATTCTAAGAAGTGTTCATTTTTACTACATGATCCTCTGATATGCTGTTTAACCCCTTAATGACCAGGGTTCTGTAAAGCCAATCATTAATGATGTAGATGTTACGTCATTTGTCATCAAGGGCTTAATAAAATCTTTATCACACTCCTTGCTGCTTCTGCATTAGTAACACAACACAACGTGAAAATGTCTATCATAAAGCGTACAAGCTGAGTCCCTAGAGTCTCTGACTATCCATTGTCATATATACACCTTGCTTTATACATATAATACATTCCCTCATCTAACAGGATAGTAGCAAGTCCCTGTGCATTTTAACCCCTTAAGGGTGGCTAGGTGTCGTGTGTGGGTCTCTGATGGCAATATTTCTATACATCCTACAAATCTGCCACTTCACGGGCAGGTTATGGGGACCTCCTAGGCACGATATTTGAAGGAATTTTTCATTTTTAACCCTTATTTTATGGAAAACTCACTGTTCCTTTAAAAACGTATTTTTTTTAAACTTTTTGTCCTTGTTGCCTGTCCCCCAGGGCACTACCCGGACCCCCATACACCTTTTATGGCAAATATCTTGCATATATGCCCTCTTGCAGGGCACTCTAAAAACCCAACTTTTGAGTCCCATTGACTTGCATTGAGTTCGGTTCGAGTTCGAACTCGAACTTTTGAAATAGTTCGAGTTCGAATGCGAACCGAACACGGGGGTGTTCGGGCTCATCCCTAGTGGCAAACTCTTCTAAGGAATGACTACTGCTCTGAGGCTTGAACTATAATTAAGGGACATGCACAATTAATAATTTATATTTCCAATTTGATGATTCTTTGTAAAACCGCTAATAAAGGTTACGTTTTAGCAAGCTAAGAGATTAATATATCATCATTCTCCTTCTCTGGTGTTTTGACTTAACACCAACCTTCTCTGTTCTTTTGCAAGAAATTATTGATATTAAACAATGTATAGATTTTTTTTCCATTTGGAAAGGGAATGCGGAATCTTTAGTTATTTTTCCAATCATTTTAATTTCACAGATTGGTGTACTTCTTTGGATTCCTCTAGAGTTGGGGGAGTAATAAAGGTTATGGACCTCCACACTTATGTGGAAGGTGATAATTTACTGAATAAACCCTTTTTCAAATCAGTTCAGTCACACCAAAGCAGAAATAGAGACCACAAGAAGCCATAATGCAATTTGGTTAAAATCACTTCCAAAATGACAATTCACTGGCTTATCAAGAAAATGTGAAAGAGAGGATGTATTTTTAGAGCAAGCAGAGAGATTAAAAAGTGAATTTCTCGAGTAAGGCTATACAGAAGAAGAGTTAGAGAAGTGGAATTAAGGACAAGGATAGTCATGATTTCTTAAAATACAAACAAAAGATGATAAAGGAAGGTAATCAGACAGTACTATTTATCTGTCATTTCAGTAACGAAGGAAAAATATTTTTTAAAAAAACATCCAGAAAACATGGTATATTTTGAAGAAAAAATAAGGTAATATATAGGATATTTTGGATGACAAAGCTAATATCATTTTCAGAAAAGTCAATAATCAGACAAAATTAACTAAGAATAAATACACACAGGAAAAACAATAACAATAATATGTTTGGTTTGAAAGAAGGCTTCTACCATTGAGGTAGTACGTGACATCATAAACCTCTGACAACTGAGTAATATCATGTACAACTAGGAATGCAGTACATGTACTGATTTACCTGCACAATAAATACTCTGGTGTGAGAACTCTGAGTAGTAGTAGAGCTCGAAATATAAATGAACACCTGAGAAATATAAGAAAAGGCTATGAGGAACAGCAAGAGGGGACAGCTGGTCTCTATTCCTTTCAGAAAGGAGTGAAATTCTTTCAGATTAAATGTGTTTAGAAAAAATAAAAATTAAGACGTTATAAAAACGATGGCAAAAGAGGAAATGAGAATACGTTTTGATATATATATTTGAAATATTTTTTTAAAATACATTCTTAATATATTCTTCCCAAATATATTAACATATATTTGAAATACTACACTTTTGGCCATATTCAATATACAGTTTTCAAAAATATATTTCACTATATTTGTGAATATATTATTGAATATATGTTCGGAATGCATGATGAAATGGATTTCAAAGTGTATTTTGGAATGCATTGTGAAATATGCTGTGAATATATTCTGGAATATATGTTAAATGTACTTCAAAATACAAAATATGTGGCAGGTAAATACACTACTAACTATTATAATCTGGTGGCTAGGCTGAACCCGCCTTTCATAAAGTTGAGACTTGCTTCTCCACAGTTGTACTGGAGGAATGTGCTTCTCAATGGTCAAAGGGCAGAGACGTTAGGTGTCTTGCCCAGGGACACTTGCTGGATATGTGCTCTGGCCAGGATTCGAACCTGGGTCTCCACAGTTATAAAGAAGTGATGTTATCTCTTCTCCATCCAGCCAGTATAATTGTGTTTCGTTACTGGCATATATAAGTGTTAAAACTGGCTCATATTTCAACTCCAAATTATCATCATAATAATAATAAAAAAAATGTTAGACTTGTTCGGGCAGAGTGTTAAATACTTTTCTTGTCTACTTACATTACCAAACCAGAATTTGTAAATTGTCAATGGACCAATAATTAGAGCGGTGGACATTTCTATATGCCAGTAACCCTGACACAAGTATATTGTCAGGATCCGTGCCTGTGCCTGAGCAAATACCTTAAGAGTGCTGCCCTCATCTTAGAACCAGCCCACAAACAGTTAAAACACCTGACATACACATACACCTGACCCAGACCTGACTAAGAGACCACACCCCTACTCTCCTTGCTCCATTATTGTAGCCTAATCCTTCAGACAGAGAAGTGCTAGACTCTGCTGCTCTGACCATACGTAATACCTGTTCCTGCTAACCCAGCTTACCTTGAACCCTGTCCGGATACCTGCTCCTGTTCACCCAACATACCTTCTGGTCCCTGCATCAACAACTACCTGTTCCATCATCCAGCAATTTCCAGCCTAGTCAGTTCCTACTTGCCCACCTTCCTCATTCCAACCTGTTAAGACTATTTTCCCTGCGTAGTGCGTACTGGGCTCAGACACAAAGGTACCCTCGGTGCCACCCCGGTGCCATAACGCCAGGGCCGTTGCATCCATTAGGCCAATTAGGCAGTTTCCTTGGGTGCCCTTAAGAGGAGGTCACCACAGTGGGCTAATATAAGATCAAGCATCATAGCAGATGTTACTGTGTAGAGTTGCCGTGGAGCTTCCAGAAGTGCCCTAATACCATTAGCCCAACACAGGTGATGGGCACGAGAGCTCTTTGATGGCAAGTGCCCTCTGCCTGAAAGGTGGGGAAGAAAGACATTAGAAGGTTAGAGAAAAAGGTGTGTGGGTGGGAAAAGATTATCATAGAGACATTAGATGTTGATGAAAAGGGAGAAGTAGAAATAATAATAAGTGTGAAAAGTATTATGGGAACAGAGACAGCATTTGGTGCAGAAAGAATGGAGTGTTGGGGTGGCAACATATTTTATGCCTAGGGTGGCAGAAACACTTGAACTGGCCCTGCATAACGTGACATATATCTTTCTATATACCCACAATGTAGATCTAGACATCTATTTACTGCACTTGTTGAATGAAATTCTCTACCCAAATAACTATTTGTTATTAAGCCCTTTTGTGAGAATTTACTTTTCCAATACAGCAGAGCGAATATTATCCAGGGCACCAAAGAATAGGATAGAAAATTTGAAATTGGGTTAATGATTAACAAGTAGCACGTATTACAAGCAGCCTATTAAACATATGCTTAAGACAAGCATAAAGACATGACTAGCACCACTTTTTATACAGTACTCATAGACAGGAATAAGGCAATGAATTGGTATAGTTATTAGGAAAAAATATGCAAAATGAACTCTGCGAGAAAAATAAAAAGTATCAAAATTGGAAGCATCAGTTCATAATCTACATTGTTTGTTAGGGTCACATTAGATTCTTTGTGTTTCTAAAGAAAATGGTAATGTATTATACCAGGCTTTTAAGCATTGAAACTAAATAGTGTTCCTCTCTCTGACAAATAAGGGAGGTTTGGTGCTGTATGGTTTGTGCACGCTTTATAAAATTACCTGTGATAAGAGATTGGGCAACAATCAACACAGGCTGTCTAGTTCATCAGGATTACTGCTTTTTCTTCAGAAGTAATGAGAATGATTGTGTATCATTATATTTGGCTTGAAAAGATATAAAGTTTGTAAAATAATTTGTTAATACACACTATGATTTTTAGAAGCAAACCTATGTTAAAATAAAGCAGATGTATTTTCTGCAATTTTACCAGGCTTTATAAAGTTTGACTTTAAATAGATGCAAAATACATTATTTCCCTTGATTTAACTACGGGTAAATACCTTACTTATGTCAACTCTCTCAATAATGATTTATAACACTTTATCAGAAGAGATAGTTAAAATTTGGAAACATTTCAGCAATCGTTACTCAAATATTATGGTAATTGATACTGTATCATACAATACAATACTTTGCCATAGAAACCAGCAACAATTTGAAATAAATATTTAACTGCGTAGCTGTGCAAAAAGATTAGAATAATAAGAAAACAGCATTGTGTCATTTGTATATTTAAATTTACAAAAGTTAAATTAACATAATTTATCCAAAGTTGTTAAAAGTGACAAGTAATAATGTCAAATTTCATTCTCTCATAAAACTCCATTAGTAGGGAATTCCAATAGAAAATTTTCATATATATTCTGCATATATATACTATATAGGTTTATTATTGCAGAAGCCATTTGCACATCACAGCAATTCAAAGAATTGCATCACAGAGCTCCTATGCTACATTCCCCATATGCAGCACAGAACTCTGGGTAAGATATGCAAATTAGATCTGTCTTACTTTTTTGCATCCTGGGTCTGTTTTCACACAGAACCCTTATATATATATATATATATATATAAAAAACACATGGGGGGGTTGCACGCAGCCTAAACTAAGCGTTTCAGTGCGGGTGCATCTCAAAATAAAATACAGAACAAAACCATGGAGAGAGCACTCCAGACAAACACATTCAAAAACCTGCAACAACAGCTCCATGATCTGCGGGAGCTCCATGAAGGGGACCTGTTCCTCAGTAAGTGAGTTTATCCCATGATGGGCAGTCATTAGGTTTGCAGAGTAGGACCTGCCAGAGGGTGGATTACATTGACGCTGTTGGCAGGCTTAAGCAATTTACGGCCGTTCATTGCGAACCAAATTTCCACCATTTTATTCAGCAAAGCTCAGAGTTAAGAAATTTTCACCAGGTGGTAAAAGCTGGTATAATGTACCCATGCATGGAGCTGTTGTTGCAGGGTTTTGAATGTATTTGTCTGGAGTGCTCTCTCCATGGTTTTGTTATATATATATATATATATATATATACACACACACTCTATATAAATAACCACTTTCTACCAATTCATTATATTTCCAAAAAACACCAGTTTTAAAAAATTCAATCACTTAACTGAGGGAACAAATGATGGAAATTTAGTTCACAAAATGTAATCATATTTTGCTTAAGCCTGTCACAATCGCCACTGTACCCCCATTGTTGACATGTCCTATCTAATTTGACTGAATCTGCATTTACAGGATCAACTCACTTGACACAGGTTTCGGGGGGCACTCTACCAGTTTTGGCTAAGAGCTGGTGTTGGGTTTGCAGTGACAGGCAGAAATGCGCCTGATCGTATGCTATGCTCACTACACTCACTCTCCCCAGAACATTGCACAGGGTCTGTCCTCATGTGGCTCATGAGCCCTGTGAACCCTTTCCATACCAGGGGCCCAGGGTACCCCCCTCCCAGCTCACATGTAATATTTTGCCCCAGCTCACATTTATATATTGTCCCCAGCTCACTTTTTATATATATTGCCCCAACTCACATTTTATATATTGCCCCAGCTCACAATTTATATATATATTGCCCCCAGCTCACATGGATATATATTGTCCCCAGCTCACATGGATATATATTGCCCCAGCTCACATGGATATATATTGCCCCAGCTTACGTTTTATATATATTGCCCCAGCTCACATGGATATATATTGCCCCCAGTTCACATGGATATATATTGCCCCAGCTCACATTTTATATTTATTACCCCAGTTCACATTTTATATATAGTGTCCACGGCTCACATGGATATATATTGCCCCCAGCTCACATGGATATATATTGCTCCCAACTCATATGGATATATATTGCCCCAAGCTCACATGGATATATATTGCCGCAGCTCACATTTTATATATTGCCCCAGCTCACATGGATGTAATATTGCCCCAGCTCACATGGATATATATATTGTCCCCAGCTCACATGGATAGATATTGCCCCCAGCTCACATGGATATATATTGAACCTGGGTGGCAGACAAAATCTCTACAACCAGGTTCCCTAATGCCAACATCCCCACAGCAAACTTCCAGACAGAACAAGTGACGGACATACCAAGTTCCCTACACAGACAACTCCCTGACGGCCAATTTCCAGACCTCCAAAATGCCAGCGGCTAACCCTAATCCTAGCACCCTAACCCTTAGGGAGTTATGCTTAGGGAGTTAGGGTTAGGGCTAGGTTTAGGGAGTTATGGTTAGGGCTAGGTTTAGGGAGTTAGGGTTCGGGCTAGGTTTAGGGAGTTAGGGTTAGTACTAGGTTTAGGGAGTTAGGATTAGGGCTAGGTTTAGGGAGTTAGGGCTAGGTTTAGGGAGTTAGGGTTAGGTTTAGGGAGTTAGGGTTAGGTTTAGGGAGTTAGGCTTTGGGCTAGGTTTAGGGAGTTAAGGTTAGGTTTAGGGAGTTAAGATTAGGGCTAGGTTTATGGGGTTAGGGCTAGGGAGTTAGGGTTAGGGCTTGGTTTAGGGAGTTAGGGTGTTAGGGTAAGGGGGTTAGAGTTAGGGAGTTGGGGGTTAGGTTTAGGCTTAGGGAGTTAGGGTTAGATGGTTAGGGGTAGCCGCTGGGATTTTGAATGTCTGGAAGTTGGCCGTCAGGGAGTTGTCTGTGTAGGGAACTTGGTATGTCTGGCACTTGTTCTGTCTGTAAATTGTCCATCAGGATGTTGGCATTAGGGAACCTGGTTGTAGGAATTTAGACCCAAACCCATTGGCCTCAGCTCACATGGATATATGTTCCCCCAGCTCACGTGGTCCCAATCGGTCTCCTGCCATCTGCCAGCCCCGCCTGTCCGAGTGATTTTCTTTGTACGATTGGCCGCCAGTATGAAGCTCTGCCTCTTGCCTGGGAACGACGCACAAGCCGCGTTCTCGCAAGATCCCAGAGTTCACGAGATCTCGTGAACTCCGTGATCTCGCAAGATTGCGGCTGGTGGATCCAAGGCGAGTGGCCGAGCTTCAGGGGGCGCAATTGCCAGTTTCCCCCCTGGATCCGCCCCTGTACCATATGAGGGTTGTCAGCCCACTATATGTGACATACAACGGTGAAAAGGTTGCACTCAACCTGAATAAGCAATAACAGCGGGTGCATCTAGGACAGTAATACAATATACAAAAAAAGAGTACTCCAAATAAATTACCATAATCTTCGAGTTCATTACATTAAAAAAAAAAAATCATATACCACTATTCATAATTGAACAGCGACAGATCTCCATAGAAATCAAACAGCAATGCATTATATACCCAAAAGGATTATAATTGCAGGCTGATCGCTGCTCAAGACCGCTACGGAATCAATCAGAGGTAAGTATGAGGAGTGATTGATTTTAGCTGAGAAAGTTGACAAAGAGTTTCTGTCTTTAGCCAAACTCGTATCCCATAAATCATTAATTATGATTATTATAGATTGAGAATAAGGTATCAAAAATCACTTTCTGCATTGTGATAATTGTATACCAAGATTCTTCTCAATAATCTAATAATAATCTCAAACAGATAAGATCTGTGTCATAGTTAAATGATTGTGAGTGGCTGTGGATAATAAATTCTACTGTCTTCGTTTTAATTTGGTGTAACTTTCTAAGCGGAATAGATACTCTGGAAGAGGATATGCAAGTCAGGCAGAATAGGCTATGTTTAAAATACGTAATCTCTGATTTATAATTAGTGTAAAAAATACCCAAACACTTGTTATCGGTTTAAAAATATATATTACGTTGTTGTAATAAAAACGCTTTTGTTGCATCACTGGCTGGACATGATCTGTGTTTGATATAATTTAATTGACTGAATATCTAATGATTTTCACATCTGTATTACGTACAAAAACAAATGTAAGTTATGTCCATTTTGGATATTTGGAATAATTGGTTAAGGCGTGGCTTGATTGATTAATCGATTGAGGTTATAAAAGAATGAGAAATTAATGTGGTCCTGCGTTAATTCCGATTGAAAGGTATTTTAATATGATAGGTAGTGTGAATCCACCCCCCCCATTATAAGTGTCAAACCCTGCAAGTCTTTTACTTGCATAGGATGTTAGCCTGTGGAATTTAGCCATTTCCTTTGTGTGCAGGAAGGGGTGTGTGAAAAGTGTATGCTAGAAAAAGCCATCTCTTAATCAATATAGTAATTTTTGGCTCACTGTTGGTTAAACTCTGACGTAGAAATGTATCTGTATGCTGATTGGCTATAAGTTCTTTGAAATCTAATAAAAGACCTGTCTAAGGAAGGATATTTCAGACAGGACTGACGCTACATTGCTTTGTGGCTGATTTTGTTGTCTCTCGCCATGGTGAAGCGCCGCGCCCTGTTTTCAACTTTGATATATGAGAAGAAACTTGAAAAAGGTTTATTGAAATTTCATAAATGGTAATTATTATAGGGAGTTTGTTTTGTTTGCTTTAAATCCAAATTTATCAGTTGTTGTCTGAAGTGGGATTTGCCATTCAGATGTATTTTTATATTTAAGTGTATCTTTACATTTGAATGTATTCTTACATTTGCTTGTTCAGATTTTGCGAACTTGCCTCCAGGCTTGGTTTCCTTGAAGTTAAAGCTATGGTTCAGAGCTTGTTGATTTTTTTTTTTGATTTTTTTTTTTTTTGGTGCAAGGTTTTGTCTTGATTTGTTTTTGTCATTTTATGTATTGTAGTAAAGGAAAATCGTTTGAGGACCTCACGTGTGTTTGAACTCGCCCGGTGTGCTGAGTATTTGTATTTGCTGGAAATTGAACTCATAAAAAAAGAAACGAGATGTTTCTAGTTGTTTTGTCTCCGTTCTGTGTCTATCTTGTACTTCAATTCTGGTGTTTCTGGGTCGTCCATATCTTGTGATTGTGAGAATTTTATTTTAACTGATTAGATTTTCTTCTTGTATATCAACTGATTTAATCTCCCATTGAGAGACAGTTTTTTTTCCTCTTAATTTTTTATTTTTATTTTCTCGCGCGCTGCTGCCATTTTTTTCTTTATTTTTTTTGCTGCATGTGTGTTTGCGCGCTGATTCTAAAGGATTTGCTAACTGTTTTTCTTTCAGATTGCATGTTTGTTTTTGTTTTATTTTTATTTTGTTTCTGGCCATTGATTGCGTCTGTTTATTTAAATGTTTGTCTTTACTAACTATTAATATATGTGTGTATCTTTGATGTTTTGTATTTCGTAGTTTTGATATTTTATTTTTTATATGTAATTTATGTATAGGGACTGCTTTTCGTAAACCAGGTTTCTTTGTTTCTGTGTCATTACTGCCTTGCCTCGTGTAAAAAAAAAAAAAAAAGGCACAAGGAAATGGAGACGACAATAGGGCTTTACTTTTACAGTGACTTTCAAAAGCGCCTGCTAACTTTTTTTCTCTTTCTCATACATTCATTTTTTCTCTCTTTGTTCTTTTTTATATTTAATTAAAAGAAACTCTTTATTTGTAATGTATAATGTTATTATGTGTTTGTATAAGGATTTTTTTTCTTTGAATGCTAGTAGTCTTTTAGCAGTGCAAGTTGGAGAATGGAATATGTAGTTATTTTTGTTGTTCTGTGAGTATCTATTTGGGATAATTGAACAGTATATACAAATGACATGTGTCTAATGCCTTGAATGACTGTAGTAGCAGTTGAATTCTGGAGCTGTTAGTGCTTTATAAAACTGTAACTGTTGTGGAATTGGGCGCGGTTTGAGTGCTTCGGCGTGCGTACAGTAGTGGAACAGAAGAAAGTAATTATGGGAGCTGCATTTACTGTAAATGGATTATAAATTGATGTATGATATATATATAAAAAAGTAGTATATCAAGGTAATGGGCTCAAAGTTGTACATTTTCCCAAGAGAGGCGTGGTCGGTTATTTTCCTCTGGTCTTTTTTGAGTCCAGCACTAAGGGATTGACCGCACCTTAATATAGGTTATATGTTTTGCCAAAATGGCTGACTGAGATCATTTACAGTTTTGTAACTTGTATAATGGAATAATATATATGTAGGTTCATGTTTAGTTGTTTGGAATCTAAGAGGATGAAGTGATATAAAGCTGAAGGATTTGAGTGAAAGTTTAAAGGAAAGCGCCTACAGGTTTAGTAGCGCTGTACAAAGGAATTTAGGCAGATTTCAAATGAGAGAAGGTGGTTTTTTTTGGTTTTATTTTAGTTGACTAAGGGAGATGGAAGGTTGTAGTTTGGTATCTGAGTATTGTTTGATTTGTTTTCTTTTTCTGCAGTGGTAGCCAGATGTCTAGTATTTTTTTTGCTGTCTGATGTTTTTGTCTTTTGGTGTGAAGTGCAATAGCGTATAACTTTGCCTCTATTGAATATTCTTGGAGGGAATAAAACAGGTTGTAAAATAGCTGCACAAACACCTCACGTTTGAATGTTTGTTTTTAACCAATATCCTTAATAAAGATTATTGATGTTTATTAAGAATCTTTTTCTCTGAGTTTCCTCTGAGAACTTTGTGCTAATTAACGCGTCAAGTTTTAAACATGCACTTCTATACTTTCTTTCCCAGTTCATGATATTTTTGTTGTGTTTTTTTATTTGAATTGAAGTTCACATTCTTTTCCTAGTTCCCTCCATTTTGTCTCGCTCATGACCTCCTCTCCTCCGTGTTGTCTCACTCATGACCCCTCCTCTCCTCCGTGTTGTCGCACTCATGACCACTCCTTTTCTTTGTGTCCAAAAAAAAAATGTGTTGCATTTTTTTCTCCATTTTAAAAGTATTTTAACCATATGAATTTTAAAGTTTTTGACAGGTTAATAATACATTTTTTTCCCAAGTTTTTACTTTAGGTGAAAAATTACCCATGCATGCCAACTTTGCTCAAGCTAGATGGAAGATTATGCGATACCAATATTGATAAAGATGTTGGAATTGAAGGAAATTTACTCAAACACATTATCATTTCACATTGCAATGTTACATCAACCGGATAATAAGGAATTATCAGACACCAGGCAATAAAACAATCTAATTATCGACAACTCATCAATAAATCATGCTATTTATAGAAGATCATTGATTTGGAAATACAACTTAAGACATGTCAGTTTTACAAAACTGTTATTTTCAACCAATAAGACAGAAGACAAAGAAAGAAGATAATGTATTTTTATATTCTGATGTCGTCTAAGTGATAATTATTTTGTGTCTTTTATTATTTTATATTTTGTTATTTTTGTTGTTTAGTTACAATCAATATTGTTCAAAATTCCCTGACACATTTAGGATTATTGAAGATCACATCCAATTAAAATTAGAGTTCATTAATGTATTTAGGAACATATAATTTAATGCATTTGCATAAATACGTTTCATGACATATATAGTGGTAAATGGAAAGTTTTAATTCGATAAAATTAATGCTGTTTTTATTTTTTTTATTTTTTTATTTCATTTGAGGATTGGTGTGTTTTATAAACGCCAGGTTTGTTTCACAACACCGAACAAGACTGAATAGGATAGTAATTAAAAAAAAATAAAAAAATTATATTTAATAAAAGGGTGGAATATGCACTTCGGCTATTTCCCTTTTGAGCCAAAGTTGCGTATATATATTTTTCTCTAACAATGAGTCAGAAGTAGTATAATTTTTTTATTGCGTGAGGCCGACAGGCTTCGCGGGGACATTTTGAAATTTATTATCTGTGTCTCTTCTTGTGTAAATTAACATTTTTATTGTTTTCGTGCATTTGAGAGTGACAATGAATGAATGGATGTATATGATTAGCGGGGTATACCATATTTTCTTTTCTTTTTTATTTTCTTTATTGTTGCTAAAACCATATCACATCATCAAGAAACCTGACAGTCACAATGACTGCATATGGAACGAATCATGGACATTTTGTGTCAAGGTCAAAGGTCACAGGTAATAAGCAACCAGCGCAAAGAGACAGCTTGTTCAGGAGTCCCTATGGTGGGAGCTCTGATGACATTCAATGATTATGCGTCTCAAGCTGGGATGTTGAAAAAAAGACCACACCCTGATCTCGCACTGTGGACTATGGTATTAGATTATGGAATATTATTTTTTTTATTTATTTATCCCCTAGATAAGTGTGAGAAAGGATTTAATTTGTGAAAATGAGAATGTATTTCTTGAATGTGTGTATGAATGCAGGTGTATATGCGTTTTGTGGAGTGAAGCTGAACATAGGAAAACACACAGATATAGATCTGACTCATGTTGATTTATTAGATAAATGAACTTTTACATTCAAGTTATTATACTTTTCTTGTTCGGTGAATTATATTTTGGGAAATGGGAATAAATAGTTATTTAATGTCTAGATTAGGTATTTTTGCCTACGCTCCAAATGTGGTTCGCTGGAAGAGTGAATCTAGATAGATAAGTGTATTTTATGCTCATAAAGGGCATCCTTGGGGAATCCTTTTCGTATATCATACAGGTATTAGGCGAGGATACTATGGCCCCAGGTATAATTAGTTTAATTGTCTAGTTTGTTTCATCCCTTTTTGTGATCACGATTGTATATGTGATCAATGAGACGATTGAAAGGTATTTTAATATGATAGGTAGTGTGAATCCACCCCCCCATTATAAGTGTCAAACCCTGCAAGTCTTTTACTTGCATAGGATGTTAGCCTGTGGAATTTAGCCATTTCCTTTGTGTGCAGGAAGGGGTGTGTGAAAAGTGTATGCTAGAAAAAGCCATCTCTGAATCAATATAGTAATTTTTGGCTCACTGTTGGTTAAACTCTGACGTAGAAATGTATCTGTATGCTGATTGGCTATAAGTTCTTTGAAATCTAATAAAAGACCTGTCTAAGGAAGGATATTTCAGACAGGACTGACGCTACATTGCTTTGTGGCTGATTTTGTTGTCTCTCGCCATGGTGAAGCGCCGCGCCCTGTTTTCAACTTTGATATATGAGAAGAAACTTGAAAAAGGTTTATTGAAATTTCATAAATGGTAATTATTATAGGGAGTTTGTTTTGTTTGCTTTAAATCCAAATTTATCACCGATCATATCTGCTACATCATATGTATTGCTGATAAGGGTTGTGTCTCATTTCTTCTAACTATCGATATCAAATTGCCTAGAGATCAGTGACACTTCATACCTGGAGGCATATCACTGAGATTAACGTCTCTCCAACCAAAAACATCTGACATACCTGTGGGAATAAATGATGGGTATTTAGTTCACAAAATATGATCATACTTTGCTTAATCTTGTCACAATTGCCAATGTATCCCATCGTTGATGGGTCTAATCTAACTTGACCGAATCTGCATCAATGGTGCGCTACATTGGAGCGATACATTGGAGCAACGGTGCGATACATTGATAGGCATAAGCAAAGTATGATCATATTTTGTGAACTAGATTCCCATCATGTATTCCCTCAGTTAGGTGATTGATTTTTTTAAAAAAGGCTGAAAAAAAATCACCATATGTAACTATGAAGGTGGGAAAAAAAGAGGAGTGGACCTGGATGAACAGAAAATATGCACAGGCAGAACACATTCTAGCGCTCATTCAAAAATGAAGAAAAATAAATATGTCCGTTCAGTCCATGGAAACAAAGAGTCTGCATTGCTCTGATACCAAAGATTTCTCTTTGGAGCAGGGTTTGGGAATGATTACCCCCTCTGTTCAACGGAGGGACGTGATCAATGGCTATGAACTTAAATGAAGGGAGTCAAAAAATGTTTAGAAAAGGGCTTCTCTGTTCTTTGGTCCTGGTATGCAGTGTTTTTATTTTATATGTTTATATATATATTTTTTTAAATCACTTGGGGCTAGATTACATGCCGTACACTAACTATAGGATAAGTGACTTTACCACATGCCCCCATATTACCTTCCTAATGCTTAACATCCTAAACGTATGTTAGCACATCAGTGATTGCGCTAGCTTGCACAAGCTTACTGTGCTTTGCACATCCTAATCTTAACATGAGGAATGCAATCAGTAATTAGCATTAAGGTTAAGTAAGGTATTACAAAGTCCTAGTGCTAATTACCACACCGGAGGGTTAAAAAAATATTTTCTGTCACCTAGAAGCTGGTCCTAACTGATTCAACATTTGCAAAATCATTTAGCACCAGCTAACCCCCCAATAAATCAGATACTCACCTCTCATCCCGCAGTGAGAACAGTGGCCAGAACCGCTGCTTCTTGCTCCTGGGAGCAGAGTGAGACTGGGGACAAATAGTCCCCAGTCTCCCTCCTCGATCATTGCGGTACTGCACGATCTCACGACAAACAGATTGCTGGGACGCGAGCCCTGTACATCGCAAGTCTCCATGCCCTCCAGGAGGTGATACTCACGGCGGCATGGAAGCCCTACCGCGTGTATCACCGAGGGTAGCGCATGGTTCTGGGGAAAGGTGCTGTAGTAGCGCCTGCCCTGTAATCTCACTCTAAAATGGGGATGCTACTGGGAAACCTGTAGGTGCAGGTTTTCCCTGTTAGTGTCTCCATTTTAGCGCTACTATTGTAATGTAGCCCACTATCTTTTGACACCTTTAGGGTTAGTTATGTAACCCCATAATAAGGAAATCCCAAAATCCACAGGTGGAACTTGCTGTTAGATTTTAACAGGCAAAGAGCAAATTTTTATTTTTTTTGCACTATCTGGGAACAACTTTATAGATGTGACAAATACATTAATTTCCAGAATAAATGCATTGAGGACATAACTACATAATTTCTACTTTTTAAATTTGAAGAGATCTAGAAATACAATTTAGTGGAGACGTCTCATATCTTTGTGATAAAGGAGGAATTAAGTTTTAAGCAATACCAAGTATGTTAAACCCTCACATTAGAAGTGCTTGCCCTGATTAAAATCGACAGTATGCATTATTTTTAAAGCTTGTAATGCTGTCATGTCTTGAGCTTTTCCTACATTCAAGAGATTGCCAGAGCTAGAACTGAAAATTCTGGTGTCTGATAGCTATATAAAGCATAAAGAAACGTTTCTTTGCAGCTTATCATTTATGACATTGATTGTTACAAAGGTTCAATGATATGTAAGGTACATGTTTGTGATGACATTTTTATGGCAGGAAATTACTGACCAACAGGTCCCAGCCAGCATCTTGTTGTAAAGAGGCTATAAAAATAGTTTTATTTTAAGTTTATTAACACCAGGTGGCTTTTTGTGCAGTGCTTGTTTTATTAAGGCAAAACATCTTTCCACATCTTTAACATGGTCTGCATTTCTGGATAATCAGCTGTCAACTAGCAGTCAAGCAGGCAAATTACACTTTACAAACCTCTTGTCTCTTATTTACAAGATGCATAATTTCTGCTAGTCATGCTCAGTGGGTAGAAAGATAATTACGCTTGCTGCAGTAATATTTTAAAATAAGCATGTCAGTTTACAAACAAGAGTATATAGTGCAAAACTCAGGAAAACATGATGATTTCTGAAAATAAAAGAACAGACACTGCGTGCTCTATCACCTCCTTCAAGTTAACACTTGCGTCAGCGTTAGCGCTAGCTTAAAGGAGGTCAGAGCGCTGCGGTCAGATCGCCTTTGAATCGCTAAAGGGTTAAAAAATCCATTAGTGCTCGTTGATATGCGATTTGTTGCGCGAGATTACTGTACTTTGCACTCCCTAAACCTAACATGGGGAGCGCAAAGTGCAAGCACAGATTAACTAGTGTAAGGATCACTTGGTCGTAACACTAGTTACTAAGAGCTGGTGCTACCTAAAAAAGTTACCACCAGGTCAGAGGTCTAGGTATCGGATTCCGCTGCTGCTGAAACCATTACCTGCAGCTCAACCCCCCCCCCCAAAAAAATCACATACTCTCCTCTCGTCCCGCAACGAGAACGGCGGCCCGATCCGCTGCTTCTGGCCGCCGGGAGCTGAGGGAGATGGGGGAAGAAAGTTCCCTGTCTCTCTGCGCAATCACTCCGCCGACCAGCAGGATCTCGCAAAAGGCGAGATCCTGCCGGTCATGTGACCCAGCAGCACGATCCGCCATGGAGTCCTATGGACACTATGGAGTGGATGCTGGGGGCTGCGCTGTAGTGCTAGCGATAGCTAAGGGCAGGCTGCCGGACTTGGCGCCTGCCCGTGATCTGCTGGGGAAACCAGGATGCTAAGTGAAAATCAGCGAACGCTAATTTTTCCCCTTAGCATCCCGGTTTTAGCGAGGGCAATGTGATAGTGACCTGCATATTTTGTGCATTGTATGTAGTGTATATAGGTAACACAATTAAAACATGCGTGACAGACAACTGCAATCCATTTTATAGTGTGCACACATGTTACATTTATTACATACGCACTGTAAAAAAAACACAAACTGTTTTTTATTAATGATAAAGAACATGAAAACTAAGGAAAAAAAAAACGAAATAAAGATGAAGATCTAAAAGTTCAAAACAGGGGCAGTCGACTTGACAAGCTCACCGGTCTTAGCTGAGCTTTGAGTATGAAAAGAAAAATGTAAATCTACACTGTGAGATTAAAGGGATACAAGAGAATTCCTCGGAACTAAACCCCTTAAAAATACATTATTTAAAGTGAACAAATTGAAGATGGGTGAAGCTAATTTTATCAATGAAAAATGCAGATGATTGTATCATCATGTTATACCCATTTTCTGCTATATAATTCTTCTATATATTTCTAAAATTTTCAACTGTTCTTCAAGAATAGTGTGGTTAGAAAATAAAGAGTTAAGCACGTGTAGCGCTGTGTTAAAATCTTGCTGTGGCAGTACCTATTTTTGGCCACAAGATGGAGACTATCGCGATCAGAGACACTGGACATTGGGACTACAATGCCCGGCATGCTTTGCAAGAAAACAGGAAGTGGATGGGGACTGGACACTTACATCCTCTGCCTCGTGGAGAACGCGCCAGAGCGCGCCAGGGAACGAGAGAGAGCAGACGCAGTGCCATACTTTGTGAGAGGACCTAGGGCGGAGAGCAAGTGAGACCTGTCAGTTCTGTCACCGGGTGATTTAGTCGCAAGAGAAGGAGCCCTCCAAGTTCCAGAGTTGCTGCAAAAGGGAACCAACCGAAGACCTCGAGTAAAGAGTCACCGCAAGCGGATCGGGGACAGAGAGCAGGCGGTGAGCTGAGGAAAAGTCGTGGACAAGCTACGGGAAGTCAGACAACGGATCCGGCCGCTAGTATCCCCAGTCAAAATCCAGCGGAGAGACGTCCTGGGTCAGCGGAGCCTAAAGCAACCGGCGGATGGGTGAGAGGCCTCCAAGGCCGTTTATAATACAAAGAGCATGCTGCTGTTTTCTCTTTAAAGTCCACAGGGCCCCAACTTGACTAGTCGAAGACCTTTCTTAAGTAATTTCACTGGCCAGTTGAACAGTACCCGGGTACCTTACACACATACACACCTTTTACATTCCGGGACTTAACCTGTGCAGGACTCATTTTGTTACGAATCGGAACGGGGGTTAAAGATACGTTCCGAATATATTTTTCTCTTTTCCGCTGCGCGTTTACCGTGATACGAAGTGATTGTATATTCTTGGGTTCCGCTACGTGTCCCTTTTCTGAATATTCGTGCAATTGCATTTTCTTTTATGTTCGGTTACGAATATTTTATTTTCCGAAATACGAAGCCTCGTGTTTCGTTTCTTTTCCGCTACGCGTTTTATCGCAATACGAAAGTACTGTAATAATATCTGTGAATACCGTATCTCAATATCTGCCAAATATTTTAGTAAACTATTTAAATGATAAAAACCCACAACTGTGTTGGAGTATATTTATTCCCTAGTGCGGGGAGACTGACCCGTGGTTCATTTTCAGCGGCTCCTCCGGGAGTGAGCGCTACACACCTAAACATAATGTCATTATATTACGTAGCTACAATAAGACCTATCCGACTTACATAGTTACATATTTGCTTAGCCAGAGATAATATATTTCATAGCATGTCTCATCAGTAATGAAAACTGTGTTAATAGAGACAGTGGAGGGTCATCCATATGGGGAAAGGAGCAATGCCCCACCAGTGTACTCGGCCACAAATACATAGATTTAATAGATGTAAATAACAATATAAATTAATTGGGGTACTAGAGTTTTTTTCTGAAGTTAGAATAAAAAGGTTGGCTTACGTGTTTTTTCTCTAAAATACTGAAGTGACGCACAGCTCCTTAGACGATGTAAAGAAGCAGCATTAGCAACTAGGCTTGTGCACCGATTTTTTTTTCGGTTCGATTCGGTTCGATTTTTCGGATTTTTAAACTTTTCGATTCGGCTCGTTTCGACCGATTTCGGTTCGATTCGATTCGGTTCGGCCCGTTTTTCGGGTACATTTTTTTTTTCGGAATTTCGACCATTTTTCGTATTTTCGTGTCACTGTGCTCGGTTTTTGTATCGACTTTTTCGTAATTTCGGAAATTTTTGTTTTTCGGAATTGCACATTTTTTGGAATATCGACCATTTTTCGTATTTTCGTGTCATTTTGCCCGTTTTTTGTATCGACTTTTCGTTTTTTTCGAAAATTTTTTCGTTTTTCAGAACATTTTCGTTTTTACAAAATTTTCGTTTTTTCCGAAAATTTCGTTTTTCGGAAAATTTCGTTTTTCGGAAAATCTGTTCTCCTCGTTTGACACATTTCAAGTCCATTCGAAAAATCCGAAAATATTTCGTTTCGGCTCGGAAAACATTTCAGATCTGAAATTTTCGGATCTAAAATTTTTCGGAAATTCGGCCGCATCCGAAAACACGAATCGGGAAATTTCGTGAAAATTCCGAAATTCCGAAACCCGAAACGCACATCCCTATTAGCAACTGTAAAGGTCTATATTTGGGTCTTCTTGAATAACTGAAAATACTTTACATATGCTTTGTCCATCTCTTTAAAGTCCATCTCTATAAGAGGTTTCTAATTTTCCCCATTTATTTTCATTTATTGTTTTTTTTTAGCTTAGATGTCCAATACACAATCCTAAAACTCTCACTGGTTCGTAATACAGAGAGGATGGGGCTCTTGTGAAGTCCACACTCTCAATGTCTGGTTCCCTCCTTCGCTGCCTGCATATGATAGTGGCTTTGAGATACATGGACAGGTGGAGGGAGACCAGAGCCGTAGCTATAGCTCCTTTTGCACCCGAGGCAAAAACAGAAAATTGTGCCCCCCCACACATAATTTTAAAAATCAGAGTCCCCGACCAGTGGTGCAGTGCTAAGCTCCTGGATGCTCCCTGCAACCAGAAGCAGTGGTTCGGACCACCCTTTGCGCTGTGGGATGAGAGGCAAGTATGTGATTTTTGGGGGGGGGTTCCAGCTGGTGCTGACTGAATCTGCAGAAGCGGCATCAGTTAGCACCAGTGTCTAGCTGTGGTTAACTTTTGTAGCTATGGCGGGATGGTAATTAGCATTAGGACTTTGCGCTCCCCATGTTAAGTATAGGGAGCGCAAAGTACAGTAACCTCGCGCTGAAAAGCACAATCTCGTGGATTTTTTAACCTGTTACCGTTGGGATTGTAATATGAGGGTCCTGTGCTAGGATGTGATATGGGCAGCATGCAGTAACCTCATTTAACCTAGCACCAACGCTCACATGTGAGTGCTAGCGTTAAGGAGGTGATGGGGCCGTACATATATAGTGCGCACACAGTACATGTACAAATACAGTACACACAGAATACATGCATGTAAAGCATAAGAACATTTAGCATAATATACACCCCCCAGAATAATAAACACAGCACTGAGCCCCCAGACTATTTTCCCCAGTTCACATGGATATTATTGACCCCAGCTCATATAGATATTATTGACCCCAGCTCATATAGATATTATTGACCCCAGCTCATATGGGTATATATTGCCCCAGTTCACATGGATATGGCCCAGCTCATGGATATGCCCCCCAGCTCTCATGGATAATGCCCCCAGGTCTCATGGATAATGCCCCCAGGTCTCATGGATAATGCCCCCAGGTCTCATGGATAGTGCCCCCAGGTCTCATGGATAATGCAGTAGCAACCGGCAGATGGTGATAGGAAGGAAAAAGGAGTCAACTTATCTTTTTGTGATGAAGTGCTGAGGAGGTTCCCTGGAGATGGTCCAAGATACTCCACACATAGATAGGGCAAGAAAATAGGAAGCCTCAGCATCTGGAATAGGTTCCCGTTGTTCTATTCAGTTGAATCGTGGATATTATAATCGCCAAATTTGGCAAAAAAAAAAGGAAGAAAGATGGGTGTAAGGTAGAAAATATTTTTAATTCCAAAATAGATAAATGGATAAAATAGCATAGATATGCTCAAAGCCCGACGCGTTTCGTCTACAGCTAGACTTTTTCAAGGGCAATACAAGTTAAAAGGCAAAAAAATGATTTTTTTTTGCCTTTTAACTTGTATTGCCCTTGAAAAAGTCTAGCTGTAGACGAAACGCATCGGGCTTTGAGCATATCTATGCTATTTTATCCATTTATCTATTTTGGAATTAAAAATATTTTCTACCTTACACCCATCTTTCTTCCTTTTTTTTTGCCAAATTTGGCGATTATAATATCCATGATTCAACTGAATAGAACAACGGGAACCTATTCCAGACGCTGAGGCTTCCTATTTTCTTGCCCTACTCATGGATAATGCCCCAGGTCTCATGGATAGTGCCCCCAGGTCTCATGGATAGTGCCCCCCAAGTCTCATGGATAGTGCCCCCCAGGTCTCATGGATAGTGCCCCCCAGGTCTCATGGATAGTGCCCCCAGGTCTCATGGATAATGCCCCCAGGTCTCATGGATAGTGCCCCCAGGTCTCATGGATAGTGCCCCCAGGTCTCATGGATAGTGCCCCCAGATAGTGCCCCCAGGTCTCATGGATAATGCCCCCAGGTCTCGTGGATAGTGCCCCCCAGGTCTCATGGATAGTGCCCCCCAGGTCTCATGGATAGTGCCCCCAAGTCTCATGGATAGTGCCCCCCAGGTCTCATGGATAGTGCCCCCAGGTCTCATGGATAATGCCCCCAGGTCTCATGGATAGTGCCCCCAGGTCTCATGGATAGTGCCCCCAGATAGTGCCCCCAGGTCTCATGGATAATGCCCCCAGGTCTCATGGATAGTGCCCCCAGGTCTCATGGATAGTGTCCCCCAGGTCTCATGGATAGTGCCCCCCAGGTCTCATGGATAGTGCCCCCAGGTCTCATGGATAGTGTCCCCAGCTCACCTCTCATGGCACCGCACCTTGCCGGCGGCCGCGAGCTTCCTACTAGAATGGCCACTGACAGGAAGTGCAGCAGCTCGCCTGGGATCGATGAAACAGCCTGCCGTGATCTCGCGAGATCGCGGCTGGTTGTTAGATCCCAGCCGAGCGGCTGCACTTCCTGTCATTGGCCTTTCTAGTAGGAAGCTCGTGCCGCCGGCAATCATTTCGGGGTCGGGTGGGGCCACAGCTTCACAGCTGTGAAGGGGCGCAGCCATGGCTCGAATCCTGCGGGAACGCTGCGAGAACGCAGGTTCCCGCAACCTGCATTCCCGCAGCGTTACTGCAGGTCTCGAGCCATGGCTGCGCTCCTTCACAGCTGTGCCCAAGGCACGTGCCTCACTCGCCTCACCCTTCCTACGGCCCTGAGGGAGACAACTGGCAATAATAAGGATTAGGCAGAGAATGGATGTGTCACGTTTCCAAATTGCAGCCAGGCCCCCTGGTGGTGAGAGGGATGCTCAGCAGCTCTTGTGGGTTTTTGGGCTAGCCTCTGCAGACCATCTCCCCTGTGGCTAATAGTCTGTAGTCACATGACCGGCCCTGTGCTATATATATGGCCAGCAGTGGATCAGATCCTTGCTTCAGGATAAGTTTTCCTTACTGAGTGCTGCATCTGTGATTCTGGTTCTGTTATTCTGTGTATGATTATTGGCGTGTTTTCTGGATATTCTCTTGCCTGCTCCTTGGAACCTGTATTTGATATTCTGTGTATGACTTTGGCTTGTATGACCTGATCTTCTGTCTCCTGTTCCCCGGTTTCTGGCTGACATCCTCTCTGGCATTTAAGTCCTGGCTATTCCCTAACGTTTCTAGTATATTCCTGCTCAGGTTCTGTATTTCCTGTTTTGTGTATCTAGCCCAGCAGCATATTGCAGAACATATTAGAGGCCAGCTAAAGGACCTCTTTTCTAGCTTAGGGCCTGTATTGCTGCTGGATATCTCTTTGTGGTACTTCTTGCTAACCCTCGTTGTTGTCTTATTGTTTACCCCAACCTCTTGTGTCAGTATTTCTGTCCTGTCATCTCCTGCTCTGGTTCTGTTCCAGCATAGTGTGTGCTGGGTTCTGCAGCATGCAGAAAAGCACATACCTGCCTAAAGGGCTTAACAGCATTCGGTACCAAAGGCGCTCCTTGGCATCTGTCTGGGATGTTCGTGACAGGATGATTGCATCATCCAAACACACTTTCCAAGTATACAGTAATGTTTATATGGTGGAGTACGCAGTGGGTTAACAGTGAGTTAGATGTAACAGTCTTTATACTTTGGGTTTTGTATTTTCACAACATGAAAAAAATTGAAGATGAGAAAAGAAACATAGCGTAACTGTAATCCATTCATATGTCAAGTGAGTGTGTAGTATATATCTGGTTATTCCACTCACATGTTTCTGAGCCAAACTGCCTCAAGCATCTTTATGTAGGTTCAGAGATTCCCCATCCATCTGCTGGGAATTGACTCCTAAGAGGATGAACCAAAGGCCGCTATTTTAAACTTGTTGGATAGTCTGGCATTCAAATAACAGTCTTCATTTCATTTTATTAAGAGTTAATCCTTAGAAGGGAGAGGTTGAAACTGTGGAGCCCTGCGCGAGCTTGAATGTGCAGGGGATGCAGAGGGACCAGGGAACTATTTGTTCTCATTCTCACACTGCTTGTAGCCAGGGGAATCAGCAGATTGTGCTGCCCTCTACATTGCAGGATCTCAAGTGAGTATGGGAATTTTTAAGTGGCTAAATTAAGGTATTATTGATTTTGCAAAATCACATAATACCAGGGTTTAAAAGCCGGTGTTCATTTACTGATTAACGGCTCATTTAGAGGAGATGAGCTAGATTGGAATAGCTTGTTCTTCTCTAGGGAAGTGAAAATTCACTCCTCCAATACAAAGTATAGAATGCGTGAATTTACAGTATGCAAGTGCAAAAACCGAGGCGCATGCAGGGATTGTGTCTCAGTTATGATAGCTTGGGACGATTTTAAGCTAACATTTGTGGCTATAAGCACTAACTCTTCAAGACTTTAGCTTAATGTCCCAGTTGGAATTGGACCCGAATCGTATATGGGCTCAATGGCTTCAGGTGGCCTGGGACTAGAGATATATCTTCCCCAAACTGGACCGCCAGGGATGTAGCCCTCTTCCCTGCAGCAAAAGTAAGTGGGTGAGAGGCAAAACACTTTATTTTTTAAGCTAAAATAAAAACACTTTTTACACACAGTACACACTCTCTGCATACATCATGCACACGCTGCTCATTATATACACTTTGCATGCTCAAAGCATTTCTCATACAGACACAGTGCACACATTATATGCAGCCAGATTTCTGTATGTGTTCGGGGGGCATGTTTTAAGGGGGGCCCTGACCAGTGGTTGAGTAAGGGGTCCTAAGATTTCTGCTGGCAGCCTGGCTGTGAATACTGAGATCTTGTTACTGGTTGCACAGGATCGAGTTAAGGATGGATTTGTATACTGAGACCCTTGTTGTAGATTGTAGAGGAAATGTAACGTTGGGGGCTTCCAGCCTCTCCTGTGTGCTTGAGGGCAGCATGTCTGATGCTGCTCGCTGACCAACGCCCGGTTTAAATGGAGACAGGCAGGGAGGTGGCTGCATGAGGCGTGGCTTGAGTGGGGGGCGCGGTCTGGTGAAGGTCTTTAAAAACCCTCAGTTACTTCTCAGCAGTGCCAGATCGTGGTTATCCATACCTGAGGTCCTTGTACCTGAATTCTATTGTGATTTAACCTGTTATTGACCTCTGCTTGTTTTCTGACTATTCTGCCTTCCATTGCCCTAGACCAGGGGTCAGCAACCTTGGCTCCCTGATGTTTTGGGAACTACATCTCCCAAGATGCTCAGTCATCCATTAGGCTGACTGAGCCACATGGGAAATGTAGTTCCCAAAACATCAGGGAGCCAAGGTTCCCGACTCCTGCCCTAGACTATTTTCTTGTACTACACTACTGCACTGATATCGACCCGGCTATTCCATTTGACTGTTCTTTTTTTGTAATTCAAAGTTTATTGTAAAAGATAGAAGACAGAGATTACAGAAAATAAAGACAAGTATACAAGGTATAATATAAGAAAGTACATAGAAAATAAGTCAGTCCCCTACAACCAGGGGCCCGTTTGAAGGGGGGGGAAGGACGACCCTGATACGGGATAGGGGTGCTCAGCATATTGTTGTTACCTCTATCATTTCCGTTCATTTATAATAGCATAGTGCAGAGTAGGATAAGTTTATAAGCCCAACCTCCTGAATGGTAAATGCCCCTTCTTACAAAAACCCATAGAGCGTATCATTTCTCAGCACTCAAAAACAAAATGGAATGCCAACAGTCTTGAGCCCATGGTGGCAGGACTAGAAAAAAGGGGGGAAAAGGAGGAATAGGAGAAAACAGCAAGAGAAAATAAAATAAAATAAGGGGAAGAGGGAAGCCAGAGAGATAGAAAGGGGGAAGAGGGTATAAAGAGATAAGGAGACGGGAGGAGGAGGGGGGGGAGACACTACGGACAACACACATATATACATCAACTCAGACACAGATGAGGGCAATCTCCTCCCCGCCCGGGCACCGGCAACCCCCGCCACCCTCCAGTGAGATCCCTCCCCCACGTTCACCAGAGAGGACCAGCTCCAGAAAGGTCATCTCAGGCATCAGTCCCGTATGTCATGCCCAGACCGACTAGACCCCTGGTGTATCAAATCGTAGAGACGCAGTGTATCTCTCCCAGTAGTACCACTTCATGGCAAATTTGGGCAGTAATCCCCGGGACTCTGCGTCGAGCCGGTCGACTGATCGAAGAGTCTCTACTCTTCCGACCCATTCCCGCAAGGAAGGCGTCCTAGTGGATTTCCAAAGGACGGGGATCAAAGTCCGGGCAGAGAGGAGCATCAATAGCAGAACCAATCGTTTCAGAGTCTTGAGAGGGAATGGGATGTGAAGAAGTAAGAAACATTCTGGTGTGAGGGGTAAAGTCACGTCTGTCACTTGGCGGACAGCATCTCGAATTTGATTCCAAAACTGCTGCAGGTCGGGACAAGACCACCAGATGTGCAGGTAAGTACCGCTGTTCACCTCGCATCTCCAACAAACCGGCGAGGTCGTGGGAAATAAGGAGTGTAAGAAATGAGTCGATCTGTACCAAAATGTCACAATTTTATACGAATTCTCTTGGATACGTGTCGCACGCATCCTTTATGTATAAGTGCGAAGGTCTGGACCCATTGCGCCTCCGAGATATTTAGAGCCAGTTCTCGATCCCAGCGTACAACAAAAGGTGGAATGGTGGTATCAGACACCTGTAAGAAGTTATAAAGTGTTGATATCCCATGCGTCAATGAATGGCCAGCAAGGCAGTAAGCCTCAAATGGAAGGGGCGGCCGACTCAAACTATATCCACTGTCAAGGGAGCGCAAGTACGTTTTCAGTTGGTGAAAATTGAAGCGGTCCAGAAAGCTGTGAGGTCCCAACTGCACCGATAGTGGTAGGACATCCAGATTGCCATCAGCAGGGACATTCATTGCCATCAGCTTATTCCCATCAGTCAAACGTCTCTGCAAGGATGGATGAATTCCCCCGGAAGGTTTGGATTATGATTCAGAGGCAAAAGGGGCGAGATGGCGGTTGTATGGCCGTATGACATTTTACATTTATGCCAGAGTCTCAACGTCGTTGAGACAGGATCCGGGTCCGTCCGTGGGGGAGTCGTCAGAGCAGGAGGGAGCCATGGTATCGCCCAGAGCGGTCGTTGTGCCAGGGCTTCTTCAATGTCCAGCCACCGTTTATCCGGGTTAGACGTAGACCAGTCAACTACCCTGGCCAAGTGACAGGCGCAGTAATATTTCCTGGGGTCAGGGAGAGCCAGACCGCCTTTATGTTTCTGTCGACACAAGACGGCAAAACTGACACGTGGCCTACCTGTCAGCCAAATAAATTGCAGGAGGATCGTCCGCAGGGTCGTGAAGAAAGAACGGGGTATGAAGATCGGTAAGGTACTGAAGAGATAAAGAAGTCATGGCAAGAGGTTCATCTTCAGAGCAGCGATCCTGCCCATCCAGGAAATCGTGCGAGTAGTCCATTCAGAGAGATCATTCTTAAAGGTGGTAAGTATAGTCAGAAAGTTAGCTTCGTAAATTCGCTTCTCAGTAGAGGCCAGCCAGACCCCCAGGTAAAGCATACGACGGGCACAGAAATGGAAGGGGTGATCCCGTCTCACAAGGCAGACAGTAGGAGTGTCTAGATTTACATTAAGAAATTCAGATTTCTCCTGATTAATCCTGTATCCGGCCACCGCGCTATATGTCTCCAGGGTGCGCGTAATCGCAGGGAGGGAAACCTCCGGTTTAGAGACCATGAAAAGTAAGTCATCTGCGTAATCAGACACCTTATGGCAGGAAGCATGTCCAGAAATCCCTGAAATGTTTCCGTTTCTACGAATTGCCTCCAATAATGTTCAAGAGTCAGGGCGAATAATAGCAGAGACAGGGGGCATCCTTGACGTGTGCCATTATGAATGGGTATGCTCTTTGACAGTTCGCCATTAGCTTGAACTCGGGCCGTAGGGGCATGATAGAGCGCCATTAGCCAATTGAGGAAACTTCCCTGTATCCCAATTCGGCGCAGAACAGAGAGCATGAAGCCCCATCGAACTCTATCAAAGGCCTTCTCCGCATCCGTAGAAAGCAGGAGAAGGCCAGCTTGTGAAGAATGAGCACGGCCTATCGCTCCCAAAACCCGGGTCGTCGCATCCCGAGCCTCCCTCCCGGGAATAACCCCACTTGATCCGGGTGCACCAGAGAAGGGAGGAGAGGCGCGAGACGAGCCGACATAATCTTGGCCAGGACATTGACATCCGTGTTTAGCAACGAGATGGGTCTATAATTTCTGACGTCAGTCCCGTCCTTCCCCGTTTACAGATTACCGTAATTGTGGCTGCGAGTGTGTGATTGTGAAAGAACTCCCCATCTCGTATAGCGGAAAAGAGAGTTTGCAGGCGAGGGATCAAGGCAGGGGAAAAGGCCTTATAATATTCTGCCAGTAGTCCATCTGGTCGCGGGCATTTTCTATTTTGTAGGGCCCTTTAGAGCAGTTTGAATCTCTATCATGTCGATCGGGTCATCTAGGAGAGAGGATTGCGGCGGTGAGATAGTGCGGGTTACATTGTCGGCGAGGTAAGCAGTAATCATCTCAGACGTGGGCTCCAAACCCGGTTCCGAGTCCATGTTATACAACGCCTTGTAAAAAAGCTGGAATTCTTGCAGCATATAGTCCGGGCGGGTAGTCATAGTACCGTCTGGGAGTTTGATCTTAGCGATATACGCCACAGCGCGTCGCTTCTTAAGTATTCGGGCTAGTAGTCTGCCGGGTTTGTTCTCATACAGAGCGAAATGGCATTTCGCTTTAGAAGCTGCGAAGCGGATGTCTGCGTCCAGTATGTCATTGAGTTCCCGGCGCTTAGTCGTCAGTGTCGCATAGTCAGTGGGCAATGCAGTGGAGTGGTGGGTCAGCTCGAGATCGCGTATTTCAGATAATAACTTTTGTACAGTGTCCGCACGGTCTCTCTTAATGGCAGTAGCTCTACTAATGCAAACCCCTCGGACAACCGCCTTATGGGCTTCCCATAGAGTAGGTGTGGAAACATCGGGGGTCGCATTTTCCGTGAAATAAGAGGCTATCGTAGCATCCACCTCAGCCACGAAACTGGGATCTCCAAGCAGCGACGTGTTCAGTCGCCATTGGCATTCCTCGGGGCGGTATAGTGGAGAGGACAGGACAGTCAGGAGAGGAGAATAGTCCGACCATGTCTGGGCCAGGATCTCAGAATCCTCCGTCAATAGCACATCCTTCTACTGTACAAACAGGTAGTCCAAGCGAGAATACATGGAATGGACATGCGAAAAGTACAAGTAGTCTCGTTCCCCTGCATGGAAAGTCCTCCAAACATCCACCAGCTGCAAGCCATCCAGCGAGTGCCGCATATGACGCAGCACGGAAGCGGGAATCGAGGACCGGCCCACAGAGGAGTCCACCCTAGGGTCCAAGGCGACGTTAAAATCGCCTGCTACTACTAACGTGCCTGCCATAAAACTCGAAAGGCGCTGTAGTATGGACGCCAAACAGCGATGTTGATTGACATTGGGCAGATAGAGCGATGCGAACTTGTAGCGTGTATCTGCTATTAAACACTTCACAAATACAAAGCGGCCCTCACTGTCCGTGAGGGTCTCCTCCAATGTCATGGGAATCTCCTTAGAGAATAAGATCGCAACTCCCCTGCTCTTACCACCACCAAAGTCACTAAAGTAACCGGTAGGGTAGTCCGGGTGTGTCAGTTGCGGGGCCGAACCCTGTTTGAAATGCATTTCCTGTAATAAGAGCACTGAAGTTCGGAGCGCCCGGGCTTCCCGAAAAAGCCGTCTACGCTTTTCAGGAGTGTTGAGTCCCTTAGTGTTATACGTAAGTAGGCGTAAAGACCGCGGCGAAAACCCAGCGAGGGGGGGCCATGCCCGGGCAAGGGAGAAAGAGCCCCACCAAAATCAAACAGCACAGACAAACAAACAAACAGGCAAACAACAGGGCAAGGACGAGTACAATTTCAAGGAACAAGAGGGGAAAGAGAAAAGGGGAGTATTAAAAAAAAGGGGGAAAAACTATGAGGTATAAGATGCCTCAGGGGAGGCTCAGTCAGACCCACCAAATTGGGGCCCAAGTAGCACCCCTGGAGAGATTCGGCATCAAGTCCTCGTGGGCGAAGGAGACTAGCTCCCAATTCACACCAAACCAGAGAAAGATCAAGATGAACTATAGATAAGTAGCCACAGAACGTTCAAAGTAAAATGAAAAAAAAAGTCTCAAAGTAACAAGCCCAAAAAGAGAGTCCCCTCCGACTCCGAAAAAAGCACATGAGCGACAACATCAGCCGAGGAAGGAAGAAAAAAAAAATACAGGTAAATTACAAGCTACACACGTCGTTTAGGAATAGGAGATGACCTGGATCACAGCTACAAACTCGTCTCCACAGCATCTTCAAACACTGCACAGGGGGTAGTGTACGAGCGTGGTGATACAAAGCAAGTAATTATCCTCCACAACCACATAGATAAGGAGCAAATATAAGTACAATGACCGCATACAATAGGAGGGAATTGCGGAAGTAAGACACAGGGTATACATTGTGCCCCACTCAATGGTGAGACGTAAAAATTAGTACAGGTACCATAATGAGGACAGGTGTCTTTTGTTACGTGGAAATGTCAAAGGTGTTGTTAAAGCGCAGCATTAAAAAACAAGTGCCGTTTGCGAAAAGGAGAGTGAGGAAGAGTAAGGCGGGAGGAAAGCCCCCCTCATCTCCGTCTCCCCCACTTCTCCTAACTCTGTAGAGGAAAGCGAGCCTGCAGAAGGCGAGAGAGTAACCCCTCTAGTAATACAGATAAGAAGCAAAGATATGCAATATCACTGCGAACGATGGGGGAAAAATGTGAAACTTAAAACGTGTCTCATAAAGGTTGCCCCACACAATGGTGGGACGAAAAAATTCATCTCTCTCTGAATAACCCTGTATGTGTTTCACTTAGATAGTATCCAAGTAGGAGATTTATCTTGATGTGGTGGTGGGATTATTAATTCAATGGCTTGTTAAATATCTCTGTTTTTGATTGTAGGATTAATATGGAGCCCCGCCGGTGTCATGCAGAAACGTTTTTTTTTAACACGTGCGCACAATGTGCTAGGTCGTAGGGACATCCTATTACATTGAGCCCACGTGTTAACCCTTAGCATGTGCACAACAGAGCCGTTGCATGCGCACGCATGCTAACATCTCCTCCTAGCTTACAAACACAGTACCCTCCCCGAGCCTTCCAACCATGGGGCGGGACCTGCTGGCACCTCACAGCAGAAGGGCCCTCCTCCCTACCCCTACTCTCCGGTACCTCAGTACCACATATTCGTCCTGCCGTGAGCTGCCATCCCCAACCAGTGTGAGTATGTGAACCTGCACACCCCCCTCCACACGCCCACTCTGGAAAGGTCGAGTAGGCCGAGCGCCCGCCCGGCTCTCGAGTAGGCCAAGCGCCCGCCCGGCTCTCGAGTAGGATGAGCACCCGCCTATACTGTATATATTATATTGCTGTACAAAGCTTTGAATAACCAAACATGTCGCTAACAATAGAATTCCAGATGTAAGTTAATTAGAAGGTGCAAACACCATTACTATCTGTACTATGAATTAAAATCCATATGCTTGAAAACTAGATGTCAGTAAAGAGCAACTTGACATTTGTTTTAGCCAGGATGTGACATAAGCCAGCTACCCCCTCCCCTCCCAGGAAGGTCATATGACATTCAATCAATAGAACCCACTCTGGTGGGTGGAGGCGCTAGCCCAACCTCCTCTGGATTCATTCCAGAGAAACTCAGGAAGTGAAGCTCTCTTTCTGCTGACTGATGAAGGGAAAACAGGCAGTTGAGCAAGCTGCTTGTGAGGTCCTTATCTGGATTGGTAAATGACTGTTGCTGCTTAATCCCTTTGGGCACTATCACCTGGTATGAGCTAACCCTAGCGTCAGCATGCTTTTGCGATAGCGCCATGAGAAAGCCACTTAGCGCATGGTAATTTGCGATTTGTAGCGTGAGCTTACTGTACTTTCCGCATCCTATACTTAACATGGGGAGCGCTAGAGACCACTTGCGCTATTGTAACCAACAGATCATTTGGTCCCGCCGCTAATTTCTACACGCACACTAATCAAAAAAATTTACCTACTGTTCAACCCTGGTGTTAACTGACAGAAAGGAGCAAAAAAAGAAAAAAAAGGTCCTTTTTCCAAATTAACAGGCAATTAACAGGCAATTGAAAAGAATGCAGCACAGGTGTTCTCATGGCCCCATTCACCATAGTAATGGATCTGGTCAGCAATGTCACTGCTGTTGCAGTAGGCTCTATTATAAATGTATCCCTTATTGACATGTATCCTAAATCTAATATATTGGCTAATTCTAAACATTTTATGTTGGGGATATTCATAGTATGTAAGTGGTTGAGTATTAGGGTTAGGACCATACATAAAGGGACACATGGATACATCTTGCCCTTAAACATGTATTACTTATGCTGCAGAAGAGAAATTATTGTCGCACACCTGGCCTTCCTTTTGGATCTATTAAATGCATTGTAAGGATTCTACATGCCATTGGGTGGCATTTATCATGCAATACCCATCAGCCTTAATTTATATGTGTGCATATGAACATTGATGATACGGCCACCTTGGAGGATTTTGATAATGCAGGGGTGTGAGGGCTCTTCGCTGGATGTGTTCATACTTATACAAGCTTGTGAGGGCAGAGGATAGGTATGGCCAGGCACTATGCACTGGAAAAAAAACGTTCTATCCTGTACACAATCGCATTAGCGCTCAGTCACAGCCCGGGTCTTAGCATTTCCCTAGCTTGCGCTAATGTATCTTGTACACTGACAATCGCGATACAAGATGATCTGTTGGTGAGTCATCAGGTGCTGCATTTTAGTGGCTCGCACTAGATTTTTCATGTAACGTTGGCGTTTTAGCTCACACCAAGTGATAGTGCCCTTTGCATTTAAATTGTCACCTATGCATGTTTTAGTTTTTTGCTAGGGTCCAGTATTTAGTTAACGATTTTATGTTAAATAATGTTTTCATCTCTGGTGAGAGTCGTTTATGAGACTTCGGACCATGAGGTTATATGCAGTGTAATCTCTGGGAAGAGTCTTTTAATAGTTAAATATTAATCGTATAATAATTTGTTGTTCTGGACCAGACGATTACATTGTTTTAATTACCTTTTACTTCTACTAAAGTAAATTCTTTTAACCATCCATCTGTTTGTCTCGTTACTTGCTATCTTATGTCCATGTTATCAACCAATATAACTTTAAAATTAAAAATGGTGTAGAAGGCGTTATGTATATTAATATTAGATAATAACACTGCCTGAATACCAGATATTGCTTTGTTTTTTGGATGCAATTAAGTGCATTTTTTGGTTCTCTGCAATAGTTTTTTTGTTTCTTACTCATTGAGCACATGGCTGTTGGCCATCTTGAGGCCTCATGGCCAGCCACTTAGCTGTCAGCCATTTTCTTGGTGGTCATTGAAGCCAAATGGTGCAGCTATCTTGAAACTCACTGAAGTCACATGGCCGTGGCCATCTTGGTGCTCACTTGAGCACATAGTAATGACATATTGACATAGTAATGACATAATGATCTGAAGCTAGCAGCTTCACGTACCTGCACCCCCAACTCCTGCCTTCAAGACTTCTCCTGAGCTGCCCCCGTTCTATGGAACTCCCTCCCCCACAACAGACTCTCCCCGTCTCTTCAGTCCTTCAAGAAGTCTCTGAAAACATATTACTTTATAGAAGCCTATCGGCTCACACCCTAATCCCCCTCCATTCATTTTCAGCTGCATCTTCCCACATAGCCCACATGCACTCCACTGTTTCACATTCTCTATTCACCCTCACCTAGTGTGTCACCACTATCCTCTTAGCTTGTAAGCTCTTGAGCAGGGTCCTCTCTCCTACTGTACTGTGTGTTTAACCTGTATGTTTATTTGTTGTTCTACCTCCCACAGTACAGCGCTACGGATCTTGTTAGCACTTTATAACAAATTGTAACTGTAACATAGCTGTAATTGTACAACCTTCTGTGCAAACAATTCATCCAAAGCGACGCAAACTATTTTAAACGGTATATTGCACAGGATTATCACCTGAAGCGATATCAAACCAAAACAATTACTGTTGCATTACAGCTGCCAGAGAGAGGGCAGAATATAGGGAGAGCCCTGGGGTCACTCACTGCTGTACAGGGATAAGATTCAGGGGCTTATAATGCAAATCCTTGTACCGTACAGATACAAGGTGTAAATGTAAATCGCCATAAGACATTATGTCATATACAGATATTATTGCTATATTCTATTGGTATTTTTTACCAAATAGTGAGCCCCACTAAGAAATTAGTAAACCACAAAATAATGCGTGGTACTGGTTGTGTGACAAGACACAGATCACCTCAATTCACAAATGTTTTAAAGAAATTAGTGACACCCAAAATACTGCGTGGTACTGGTTGTGTGACAAGAGACAGATCACCTCAATTCACAAATGTTTTAAAGAAATTAGTGAGCCCCAAAATAATGTGTGGTACTGGTTGTGTGACAAGACACAGATCACCTCAATTCACAAATGTTTTAAAGAAATTAGTGAGCCCCAAAATAATGCATGGTACTGGTTGTGTGACAAGACACAGATCACCTCAATTCACAAATGTTTTAAAGAAATTAGTGAGACCCAAAAAGACTTGCTGGCACAGTGACAAGACCCAGAAGATCACCTCAATTCACAAATGTTTTAAAGAAAGTTGTAAAACCCAAAAAAACTTGCTGGCACAGTGACAAGACACACATCACCTAAATTCCCTGATATTTGGTAGAAATGAGACCCCCCAGACCCCCCCAGTAGTGTGGCAGACCGGCAGTAACAACACACAACTATCTCCTTTGAAATCTCCTTTGAAATGCGTGCAGAATCGGCGCGTGGAAACTTTATATAGTGTGCTGCGGGACTTAGCTCTGTGAGCCCATGATTGGGCAAAATTTGCCCAATCAGGACTCTGAGCGGTGATTGGCATAGTGTTGAACCTGTCTTGCGCCAGACCTGTGGTCAGTTGCAAGGCTGTAGCCAATTACGAGCTTCAGGCCAGTGGGAAAATGCATTGTGGTCCATTGTGGTCGAACATGCGGCGAACACCCGGAAATGTTCGGTGTTCACGATCTAATTGAACAGGCTAAGTTCGGGCCGAACTCTGAACCGTCTGAACCGAACAGCTCATCCCTAGTTACGGTGTGACGGCACTGTTGCCGACACTAAAGGCCCAATTTTAAAGCACCTATTGTTACTTTCATCCGAAGCCTACATAAGTTTCACCATAATTTAGGCAAAAAAATCACTAAACTTGTTCTGTGTGTCCTAAAATGTCTCCTCTTTTCATACAGGCTGCCGCCCCAAGCAGTTGTTTATGGATAGATTAAAGGAAATCCATTTACTGTCATTTGAAATGTCATTTTTTTTGTTTTTAAATGTTTCTATGCATCCTACAAATCCGCCACTTCACGAGCAGGTTATGGGGACCGCCTAGGCATGATATTTGAAGGAATTTTTCGTTTTTATTCCTAACCTTTATTTCATGGAAAACTCACTGTTCCTTTAATTTTTAATTTTTTTTTACTTTTCTTCATTGTTTCCTGTCCCCCAGGGCACTACCCGGACCCCCATACACCTTTTATGGCAAATATCTTGCATATATGCCCTCTTGGAGGGCACTCTAAAAATCGAACTTTCGAGTCCCATTGACTTGCATTGAGTTCGGTTCGTGTTCGAGTTCGAACTCGAACTTTTGAAATTGTTCGAGTTCGAATGCAAACTGAACACTGGGGTGTTCGGCTCATCACTATCGGAAATGTGGAGAAGTTTGAAATGGCCAACCATGTTATACATAAGACAAGACTTCTTAAAGATCAGCATCCTTACTGGTCTTTCTCTTGGGCTATTTCAACAGCAGCAAGTGTTTTGCTAAAATAAATGAAAGGTGGTAAATCCCGAACATAATTGGTGCAGAGTGGAAGAGGAAGGCGTGAAAACGCATCTGCATTTATATGTTTATCATGAGGCCTGTATCGGATTTCATACTGATAAGCCCCCAGCAGTAAGGCATACCTTTGAAGACGAGCGGCGGTGGTCTGAAAAATACTCTTTGTAGGATTGAATATTGCCAATAGCAGCTTATGATCGGTCAACAGTGTAAAAAAACGGCCATATATATAAAAGTGAAACTTCTTCAGTGCCCAGATTATCGCTAAAGCCTCCTTGTCAATTTGTGAATAATTGTGCTCAGCTGGGGTGAGGGAGCGAGAAGCAAAAGCTACAGGTCGATCTGTACCATCAGGCATGGAATGGGACAGCACAGCCCCCAGCCCATAAGGAGAAGCATCACAGGCAATACTCAGTGGTTCAGACAAATCATAGTGAACCAAGGCTCGGGAGCTGCGTATTAGTTCCTTTGAAGCTTTAAAAGCAGCCGAGCAGGACTCTGTCCATTTCCATTTTTGTTGTTTTTCCAAAAGCCTATGCAGCGGAAACAAGGTATGCGCTAAATTGGGCAAAATTTTATTGTAATAGTTCAAATCACTAAATATGAGTACAGCTGCGTTACATTCCTTGGTATGGGCGCCTCTACCAATGCTTTCACTTTCTCATCGGTGGTGTGAAGTCCAGTTTTATCAATAACGTGACCACAAAATTCCAGGTGATCTTTCAAGAACTCATATTTGTTTATATTAACTTTGAGTCCATTAGTATCTGGAGCATGTCTTGTACATTCTGCCGGTGCTCCCTCTTCATTCGGCCAGTGATCAGCATGTCATCCAGCAGACATTGTGTCCCCGGCACTCCAGCAAGCAATTCATCCATTGTACACTGCCAAATTGCTGGTGCAGGTGCTATCCCAAATACCATTCTGTTATACTGGAACAGCCCCTTATGAGTATTGATGGTGAGGTAAGGCCTGGATTCTGGATGCACTGGTAACTGTAGGTATGCATGTTTGAGATCCAGCTTGGTGAACTGCAGTCCCCCGGCCAAAGTTGCAAAAATGTCCTCAATCCTTGGAAGTGGATATTTATCTACAGCAAGTTGAGAATTAACGGCCATACGGAAATCCACACATATCCGAATGTCTCCATTCGTTTTCCGCACAGGCACAATCGGGGAGGCCCATTCACTGCAGCACACTCTGGAAATGATCCCAAGGTTCTCTAGACGCATCAATTCCGCTTCAACACCAGCTTTAAGTGCAAAAGTTACAGTCCGTGCCTTAAAAAATTTTGGAACCGGATTTTCCCTCATATTTAGGGACATTTGCCGTCCCTTAACAGTCCCCAAAGAATCATCAAAAACCGGGGCAAACTTCCTCTGCAAGTCCTGAAAAAAGCTGAAACCGCAGGTAATGTCTGTAAGGCATGGCAAGCATTATACTTTATGTCTGGCATTCCCAATTTATGAATCCATTCTCTTCCAAATAGTGGAGGACCCCCAGACTTCATAATATATAACGTCAGCTTTTCCAAGCGTCCATTTAACTGCACTCTCACATGTACACTGCCCAGAGGGGTTAATACTTCATTTGAATAAGTCTGTAGACCAACAGCTGTCTTAATCACTGGAACATTTACTTTTAATCTCCGCCAGTCTTGCTCAGTAATCACAGAAACAGCCGCCCCCGTGTCCAGGTCCATGGTCAAATATTTCCCTTCAATCTTCTCTGGAACAGAAATGGCTGAATACGCTGAATCCATCTTATAAAGTTTTACTGTTTGAATGGAAATGTGGCCGTCTGAGTCATCCGAGGAGTCTTGGAGCTGGATTTGATATGCTTCTGAAGCAATTTATGCAGCTTCCCTTCATGCACCGTCCCTTTCTTACAGACCCTTTGAATATGCCCTCTATTTCCACAGGAGTGACAAACTGCATTGCGGAAACGACATGAGTGAGATTCATGTGAAGTCACCACACATCGATAACATCAATTTGGGGCTCTCCATGCACCGTCCTTTGACGTAAGGAATTGTACTGTTTATTTTGGTTGTACCGCTCCCTGGAATCTGTAATAATATGTGGAATATTTCCGCCTTTTTCTCAGTCTTTTGTTTCCTATGCAAAACATCAGCTTCTTTGGTGACTTGTTCCATGATGCTAGCGATATCCATAGCTTTGTGTAAGGTCAGCTCTTTCTCGGTAAGAAGTCTCTTAATCATAGCTTCACACTGTAATCCCATCACAAACTGGTCTCTGAGGGCTGTGACTAAATACTCCCCAATCTGACAGGTACTTGCCAGCTTCCTGAGAGTGGAGACAAAGGAGGAGACGCTTTCTCCAGGTTCCTGATGTCTTTTATAAAACTTCCGTCTTTCAGCGATTTCAATTGGCTGTGGCTGATAGTGGGCCCGCAGTAAGGCAACTAACACAGCTAACAGCTTGCTTGCAGGTTTCTCTGGATACAAGAGATCTCTGAGTGTCTCGTACACCTTCGCTCCAATCGCTGTGAGGAACACGGCTACCTGTTTTGTCTCCCAAATGCCATTAGCAGTGAGATACTGTTCAAGCCTTTCCATCCAAGAGATCCAAGAGTCAGTGTCTGGATTAAAATCATGCAGAGTGCCAATCAGCGCCATCATCCAACAGCCTCGTCGCCACTGTAGTGTTCTGGATAATACGAGACATCTTGGGTTTTCATTAATAGGTTTATTAACAACTAAGCATACAGGTTTCCTATAACAGCAACTGGCTGCGTCACTAGTCAGCCTCAACTGGCACACAAAATGGATGACCAACTGTCAACAGCCAACCGCCAAAAGAAACACCCTTTCCCCCCATTGGCAGCCAGCGCAGCTACACCACACCTTGTGCCGCCTCCAGACTTACAGATGGCGATCGCTCTGCTGCTGCAGCCATCACCCACTTATCGCAGCTAAGACTGTGCCGTGGCACAGAAGGTAGCTTTGGCAAACGTGGGAAATGGACGATCACTTTTCAGGTTTCTAACATACACTTATACACTGCACATCAGACAGCGCCACAGCAATAAAACTCAGATTTATGTGCAGTGTGTATGAGCATATCACAGAGCTCCACAGCAATAATACTCACAGTAATGTGCAGTGTGTATGAGTCTATCACAGAGCTCCACAGCAATAATACTCACAGTAATGTACAGTGTGTATGAACGTATCACAGAGCTCAATGGGAATGAAACTCACTGATGACCACTGGTCACCAGAAAGCGGTACACGCCACTCAGGGTGACGAGCTGTCTGTGGGGCAGGATGTGCCCTTGTGTCTGGACTGCCTCGTGGCTCACCTCCTCCTTCCCACACCAGAACAGCGACTGACATCAATGGCACAGGCGGCCAGCCCCAACCATGCCAAGAAAGAAATGGCACTGGAAGGAAGTAAGTAGAAGTATAGATCAGGGGGTCGCAGTGGATGTGATTTACTTAGATTTTGCCAAAGCTTTCGACACAGTTCCACACAAAAGGTTACTACTTAAATTAAGAAAAAATGGTCTAGATGAAAATACTTGTTCTTGGATAGAAAACTGGCTAAAAGATAGGGTACAGAGAGTGGTCATAAATGGTACATTTTCAAGATGGACACCAGTGGTAAGTGGTGTCCCTCAGGGGTCTGTTATAGGACCAATACTATTCAATTTATTTATAAATGACCTTGAGATAGGCATTGAAAGTCATGTATCAGTGTTTGCAGATGACACAAAGCTAGGAAAAGTAATACAATGTGAGCAGGATGTTACTTCGCTGCAGAGGGATTTAGATATATTGGGGGACTGGGCACTTAAATGGCAGATGAGATTTAATCTAGATAAATGTAAAGTTATGCACTTTGGAGTGAAGAACACGCAAGCAATTTATACCCTAAATGGTACGGAGTTAGGGAAATCCAAGCAGGAGAAGGATTTGGGAATAATCATAGACTTCAAACTAAGTAACAATGTGCAATGTCAAACAGCAGCCGCCAAGGCCAGCAAAGTACTGGCATGCATTAAAAGGGGAGTTCACTCACGGGATGAAAACATAATTTTGCCTCTGTATAAATCAATGGTCAGGCCGCACCTTGAATATGCCGTGCAATTTTGGGCACCTGTCTTAAAAAAAGATATTATATCGTTAGAAAAAGTGCAGAGACGGGCAACTAAATTAATAAGGGGGATGGAAGGGTTAAGTTATGAGGAAAGACTAACAAGCTTAAACCTGTTTAGTTTAGAGAAAAGGCGCCTTAGAGGGGATCTGATAACCTTATATAAATATATACGGGGCCATTATCAACCATTGTCTGATAACCTATTCATTAACAGGACTATACATAGGACAAGGGGTCATCCATTTAGACTGGAAGAAAGAAAATTTAGCTTAAAGCATAGGAAGGGTTATTTTACGGTGAGAACAATCAAGCTGTGGAATTCTCTGCCTGTTGAGGTGGTTGGGTCAGAGTCTGTACAGACTTTTAAAAAACGACTGGATGACTTCCTGCAGACACAGAATATTAAGGGTTATAATATTTAATATGTGGGTAAAAGCTTCTTGATCCAAGGAGAAATCTGACTGCCATTCTGGGGTCAAGAAGGAATTTTTTCCCAGTATGTTGCATATTGGCAAGCATTCAGACTGGGTTTTTTGCCTTCTTTTGGATCAACAGCAGTAGGTTATGTGGGAGAGGCTGAACCCGATGGACGCATGTCTTTTTTCAGCCTATATAACTATGTAACTATGTAACTATGTAACTGAGCTGCAAAACTTCAACGACGTGCTGAGTACATCCTCTGAACACAAACATGAAACCAGAGCATGCGCCCAGCATGTTGTCAGCAAAATTTGAGTAGCGCCCATTTAATCTATTGTTGCCCCGCACCAATATTTAGTCTCCTACCTGTACCTCACGATGCTGTTTATTTTGGAGTGCAGGCAGCAGATATTGTGCTTGGCGATTCTAGGAGCAATACCATCCTTTTGGGTGCAAGGCTAGAGGGCAACATCGGGCTGCGACAAGGACACAGGCGCAGACGTTTATGCACAGGAGCCTGGTTAAAAACAAATACATGCATTTACACACACAACCATAACCCCCTACGCCCCGGGGGTAGGTAGCAATAAAACTCAAGAGTAATGTGCGCTGTGTATGAGTGTATCACAGAGCTCCACAAAACTGTAGCAGCCGGCCGGTCTCATTAAAAAGTGCGGCAGTCGTTTTATTGGGCTGAAGATCGGCCCGGGGGGGCATTTGCACCGGTGCCATCCGGCCCAGTCCACCCCTGCCCCAGATACATGTATACACAGACACCCCAATACATGTTTACATACCTGGACACAGACCCTCAGATACATGTATAGCCAGACACAGACCCCCAGATACATGTATACCCAGACACAGACTCCTATATATATATACCCAGACACAGACCCCCAGATACATATATAGCCAGACACAGACCCCCAGATAATTGTATACCCAGACACAGACCCCCAGATACATGTATACCCAAACACAGACACCCAGATACATGTATAGCCAGACACAGACCCCCAGATACATAGCCCCCAGATACATGTATACCCAGACACAGACCCCCAGATACCTGTACATGTATACCCAGACCCCCAGATACTTGTATACCTAGACACAGACCCCCAGATACATGTCTACCCAGACACAGACCCCCCAATGCATGTATACCCAGACACAAACCACCAGGTACATGTATACCTACTCAGACATTAGACCCCAGTGTCAGCAGAGCAAGGTGGTGGTGATGGTGGTTATGCTAGCGAACGGATGAGAATCACGATGCAGGCAGACGGCAGATGGCCGGCGTGCCCTCTCTGTCATACACATTACCACAACATATATACAATATATACAGACTAGTATATATATATATATATATATATATATATACATACACATATATATATATATATATATACACACACATTACCATATCATATATACACATTACAACTCCATATATACACTATATACACATTACCACACCATATATACACTATAGACACACATTACAACACCATATATACACACATTACCATAATGTATATACACTGTATACGCACATTACAACACCATATATTCACTATATACACACACATTACCACGTCATATATACACTGACAGGGTTATCCAAAGAGATTAGAAAAGTCACCGCACGTTCGGTGACTTTTCGTTCTCTTCAATTCAGTTCGTGTTGCCGATCCCATTTCGGTGACCCTGCGGTGTATTCAGCAAACACCACATTGCAGAGAAAAGCTACCGCAAACCTGACGAAAACTAACCGCAAAACCTGCCGAATGCACGCCGAAAACCCTCAAAAACATTTGGATTAACCCGTCGAAGACGCCGGAAAAACCCAAGCAGGAGCCTATATCACGCAGCGAAGCCGCCGGAAAAAGCCGAGACCGCAGACAGAGGGAAGTGAATAAATTAGCAAAACAGTTTGTATGAATGTGAAAGTAAAAAGCTGTTTGCAAAGAAACTACTGAGTGAGAATGTCTGAAATTTGCATATGAGGTCCAGGGAATGATAATAAAAAGGGCTGTTACAGAAAAAATAAGTAAACTTAAAAAAAAAAAAAAAAAATTAAGAAAAATGCTTAAAGTATCCTAAAAAATCTTTGAATTAAGAGACTCTTTACTGCAGAATTTTATAATGAACGGTTTATTAGATATTGAATTAAAACGGGAATATTTTTAACATTGAAGCCTATGGGATTCTCCTGAATTAACTTGCCGAATTAAACCACCGAATGGCAGGGCATTTCGGGAACCTTTCACTGCTGGTTTGTGTTCTCTGAATAGCCGAAGCAGTGCATTTTCATGGGGATTTCACTGCCCTCGAACAGGCACCAAACAGGCACCGTATGTGCAGGCAATTCGCCAGGATTTGGCGAATTGCCTGCTCTCTGGATAGCCGAATGACCAGGAAAGGTAACTGAACGCTGATTTTCAGCGTTTGGTTACCTTGCTCAAGCAATTCGGATCTCTTTGGATAACCCTGTATATTCACACATTACCACGTCATATATACACTATATTCACACATTACAACACCATATATACACATCACAACACCATATATACACACATCACAACACCATATATACACTATATACACACATCACAACACCATATATACACTATATACACACATTACAACACCATATATACACTATATACACACACATCATAACACCACATATACACTATATACACACATTACAACACCATATATACACTATATATACACACATTACAACACCATATATACACTATATATACACACATCACAACACCATATATACACTATATACACACACATTACAACAACATATATACACTATATACACACATTACAAAACCATATATACACTATATACACACACATCACAACACCATATATACACTATATACACACATCACAACACCATATATACACTATATACACACACATTACAACAACATATATACACTATATACACACATTACAACACCATATATACACTATATACACACATTACAACACCATATATACACTATATATACACACATCACAACACCATATATACACTATATACACACACATTACAACAACATATATACACTATATACACACATTACAAAACCATATATACACTATATACACACACATCACAACACCATATATACACTATATACACACACATCCCAACACCTTATATACACTATATACACACACATCACAACACCATATATACACTATATACACACACATTACAACACCATATATACACTATAAACACACATGACAACACCATTTATACACTATAAACACACATTACAACACCATATTTACACACATGACAACACCATATATACACACATTACAGCACCATATATAGACTATATGCACATTATACACACATTTCCACATCATGCATGCATAGTTACTTACAAATGTAAATGTGACAGAGAGCAGCTGCAGGAAAATGGAGGGGGCCAGGGGGTCCTACAAGCAGGCACTGCTACTTACTGCATCCTGCTGTAGTCTGTCTCAGACAGGCAAGGCAGAGCACAGCACAGCCTGCTTCCTGCCTTCTCTGAGCGGGGAACTGCATGTTGAGAAGGGGAGGAGTCACACACATGGATCTTTTCCTCACTTCCTCTCTGTGGTCGCCTGTGACCACGGAGGGAAGGCAGCCTGCCCATTGCATCACATGACACCTCAGCGGCAAGGAGGAGTGAGGAGGAAGTCAATTCTCCTGCCCTCCGGTTCTGGGCCCCCTTCCCCCACGGGCCCTCGCCTCAGGCAGTGACGAGTGCCCGATGGCTCAGTCTGCCCCTGGATCACTACTTATCCACATAAGCAGGAGACCTGACCATTTTTATTATTTATCTTTATCAAAGATACTGTATCTAACACAAAGTTCTTGTCTGCGTGTATGATAATAATGCAGATCCCGTTTGTATTTGTGTAAGATAATGAGATAGCAATTCCTGGGATTTAATTTAGAACTATACTAATCTAGTGATCCGCCATTTAGATGTTCATCCAATTCGTGTTTTAAAATACACTTGCTGTCCTTGAGTGCTCTTGAGATTCTATTTTCAATCTGCATGCCCAAAGAATTCAGTTTGTCAGCAAAGCCAAGGAAGTGCTAACCATTGCAGAATTATGACTGACAGCTGGAAACCTAAAGAAAGAGTAAAGGGGAAAGATGACATTGTGTGTAAAATTAGGTCCTAACTCAGACATATGGTAACTGTCACGTGACAATCTGGGTATGTTGGGAGGAAAACTGTATTTTTGGAACATTGTATAAAAGCAGCTGAGTTTATGTACTGTTTTGTGGTGGATGTATCTGATACAGTACGTACTGTGATTGCTGAGAGTGTTGTGAGTGAGTGTGCTCCTACTTGCTTACCAAGGAAGCAAACTTGAGAGTGGACTCCCAAGGTACGTTTCCGGCTCAGGCGACTGCAGTCCGGCTACTGACGGAGGAAGCGAATACGATACATATGAATTGTTGCATGAAGTATCAGACAAATGATTTTTAAAGTGTTTTTTCTGCAAGTTACATCTGCACTGTAAAAAAAAAAGTCTTCAAAAATAGCTATGGGTAATGGGTCTTTTAAACCAAAAAAAAAAACAGGGGAGGGTGAAACACCCCTGGAATATATGATGCACAATTTTGAAGCGCTGTATGAGACATCACTATGGTATAGAATTGAGTAAAGAAAAATTAAAACTGTTGTATACAATAATCTGGCCGATGTTAGTCCCTGGATGGCCAGAACAGGGATCTATAGACCCGGAGATAATACAGAAAATGTACTCCCAGGGCACCGGGAGATATGGCCACCCAAATCAGTATCCATATATAGATATTTGGAGGTACTGTGTGAGAGATAAAAGCCATTTTGTTATGTTAGCAGGGCAAAGAAAGAAAGAAAGGTATGCCCTTAAATAAATATAAACATGAGTGTGGGAATAATTAGACATAGATAAATTACAAGCCCTGTGTGTGGACTGTGTGATGATCTGCAGGAGTATCTGAGCCCCCACTTCCCCCCAGGCCAGAAGGAAAGGAGATGATCAATGGATCAGATGGTAATCTAGAAGGTTATATGGTAGAATGTTTTTGTCTGACTGTTTATGATTGATCAGGGAACTACATGTCCCATAGCTGCCAAATGGGAAGAAACTAATCGAGTATATATATATGTTGTTTATTTTTGATCTATCTTTGTAATAAGGGTTGGATGTTAATTTAGAGTGTGTGATGGCTGAGAGTAATGAGATTCTCCGCATTAGTTTCCCCCCCTTTTCTAGCCCATACTATCTACACAGAGGGGAGGGAGGGAGTCAGCTCCCTGATGAACAAAGGCATTAACGCTTTATGTGTCTGTGCAGCGAATTTAGAATGGATGTAGTCTGTTGATTGCGAGATGTATGTTTATATTTTGTGTTGATATATTAGGTTAGGTCTGTCTTGACAGACTAAATCGAAATAGTTTTATATAATCTAGGCTATATGTGAGAAAGTTATATTGTCTAGCATTGTGTCCAGTTGTTTCATGCAATGGTTTGCAATGTGTTAGTATTATTGCAGAAACTAAGTGCATATATGTGCTGTGTCTGTGTTTAGGGCACAATGTATATGTGCTGCCCAGTCTGTATAAATGCTATATATGTGTATAGTGGGTTTATATGCTCTTTCGTTTTGTATGCATTACAAAGAAAATAATCTATGTATGTAATCCCTGTTGTGTGTATAGGGATATATTAGAAAATGGAAAGAGATTTGCTGGGTACGCAGTAGTCACTCTTGACGAAACAATTGAAGCTAAACCACTGCCCAATGGCACTTCTGCTCAACTGGCTGAAATTATTGCCCTTACCAGAGGTCTAGAACTATCTGAAAACAAAAGGGTGAACATATACACCGATTCCAAGTATGCCTTCATGACAATTCAGACTCACGGAGCACTCTACAAAGAACGTGGCCTCCTAACATCTGCGGGCAAACAAGTCAAATAGGCCCTTGAAATATTGAATTTACTGGATGCAGTATGGAAACCATCCGCAGTTGGTGTTATTCATTGCCGTGGCCACCAAAAAAAGGCAAGGAAAAGTTCCCAGAGGAAACCGGAAAGCAGATCTGGCGGCAGAGGAAGCAGCCAGACAGACACAAGCCCTTGAGCGTGGCTGTGATTGGAAAGAAACCAAGGCTAAGAGTACTCGACAGCAGCAGGTGCAGCCGCAGGAGAAAACTCACTTGAAACTAAACTGGAGAGGATACCCAGATCAAGATGAAGATCCCCTGGAAAGTGTTCGGGAAGGAAACCCCGATTGCCGGAGAGGATACCCGGTAAATGCTGAAAATCACTTGAAAAGCTTCCGGAATGGAAAACCGGAACACCGAAATGAAACTTCGGTTCCCCAGAGAGGACTGGTTCAAGATGACTCACCTGTCAAGATTCCGGTATGTAAACCCGAATCCCCGCAAATGAAAGTCGAAACTCTGCTCTGTCTGAACGCTGTTTTCCAAGATCAGCCAAATGTAGACTTCTACATGAATAAAATAATATTTGCACCTCATGGAGAATTTATTGAAGATGTTCTTTGCCACTGGTACGGTGAATATGAACTTCTAGAGAAGCACCACAGCTATATCCAATGGTTGTTTCCTCTACGTGAACAAGGCCGAAATGAACATGCAAAGCCTCTGACTATTTCTGAAATTGAAATTATGAAGAACATCGCTGAAATCCAACATAGGCTACGGAGAGCCTATAAACTGATGCTGAATTTCTTCGGCGTAAAATTAGTGGGGGAAGAAGAAGAGATAGAAGTGAAACAAGATAGAAGTGATACGAGACTCAAATTTTTCAACACGCTTCTCCAATTTGAATACCAACACCCATAATAACCTGAGAATTACCCGAATTGTGAAAAGCATGGGAGAGCTGGGAGCTGCACAATACCAAGCTCCGCTGGTGAAGTTCTTCCTGAAAGAAATACTGGTTGAAGATCAGCTGCAAAATATGAAAGGAAGTGCCCTGAATTATTTCTTGCCGGCTGTAAAGAATGATCATGAAAGAGATGCACTGTGTGAATAGGTTTTGAAGCACAGAATATCTAAGAATGCCAAGAGGCTTCTCCCAGTGGTGACGTCCCTGTTACCAACACCCATTACTCACTGGACTCCGGCTTACTCTGAAAAAGAGAAGAAATGGCTCTCCGAAGAGCCAGGAGAATACAGAGAAGACGGATGGTACCAGTTGAAGAATGAAAGAATTATCTTACCAGCCACTCTGGCACCTGAAATTGTCCGGGCCCTGCATTCCAGAACTCATGGAGGAAAGACAGCCATGGAGCAACAACTAGAACCGTATTTCTAGGTTCCTGGACTCACCGCCATTTGCAAAGCAATTGTCCATCAGTGTGTCACTTGTGCTAAGAACAACCCAAGGCAAGGGATAGTACGACCACCAGGAATATTATCTGTTAGATTATCTCCAATGTCCTCCCTACAAATTGACTTTACTGTTCTCCCTCCATGCAAAGGATATAAATATCTACTGGTGCTAGTATGCACATTAACGGGATGGGTTGAGGCCTAACCAACTCGAACAGAAAAGACTGCTGAAGTAGTGAGATGCTTGATGAGAGAAATTATTCCAAGGTATGGACTGCCTCTTGAAATCGGATCAGACAATGGTCCAGCCTTCGTACAAAGTTGTTTAAAAGCAACTCGCCCGCCTGCTGTGAATTTCGTGGAAGCTACATACCACATACAGATCTCAAAGCTCTGGAAAAGTAGAAAGAATGAATAGAACTCTAAAGACATTGATGGCTAAAATATACCAAGAAACGTCATTGAAATGGCTGGATGTGTTGCCAATCGTACTGCTGCATGTCCAAAGCAATCCTACCTCACTCCTAAAATTGAGCCCATACAAGATAATGTGCGGTTATCCTATCCCTTTGATAACTGGGTTGAGGGGGGATCCTCGTGTATTAGGAGAAACTGATTTAGGTCAGCAGGTGATCAGGTTAGATCAGACGATGCAGAGTATATACAAATGGGAGAGCGAGCATATACCCTATTTTCTGTTCCCACCCCTACACAAGTACTGTCCAGGAGACTCAGTATGGGGTACCCAATGGAAGATAGGAGCTAAAGGGAGTTTTTTTTTAATGTTGTCTTGTTATCCACTCCTACTGTGGTGAAAGTGGCCGAGGTGGTGGATACATCACTCCCGACTGAAACCAGCAGCAGAGGTTACGGACAAGGCATGGAAAGTGATAGCCGGTGAATCCGATCCGCTGAAGCTACGTTTCCACCGTATCCAAGCAGCTGCACAGACCGGAGAGGAGGGAGATCCAAGTCTAGTTGACCACCGGCTCCCCAAACTCCAGTCTTTGTGCCTGTTGGCAGTACCAAAGGATCCTGATATGTATTGGGATTATTGTTTTCTTTTTGACTTTATTGACAATTGTTGCTGGACTATTTTTCTCCAATCCAGCTCCCTAAGGGAGTGAGGTCAGCCCCTATTGGGTTGACACCAGAACATGACATGACTGTCCCACCGGTACAGGACCGACAGAAACGGGAATTGACAAGGCCAGAAGATAATTTGTTTATTAAATTTACGTATGCGTATGCAAAGAAGTCAGGATATGAATCCTGTTGGGTGTGTAATAAATTGAACCAAGGGTCATCAGTTATTCCCACCTTAGCTGTGCCTCTTAATTTGCCTGACTACCCTGTGAATAAAAGTATAGTGGCCCCTAGTGTACTTAAACTGACTAAGAGTCTAGATATGCCAAAGACAAACCACCCTATTCGCATTACTAATGTGGCCTATTTCCCTCTCTGGTGTTTTAAACTAGAGAAGATCCAGGTTCCACCTAGTTCAATGTGTAAAGAATCTTTGTTCAACGCAACACTAGATATGTCTGACCCAGAAGCACTAGGATATAGTCTTCAAGTAATGGTAAATACGATTGATAATTACAAACAGACTAATGATAAAAGTCCAGAGGCCCTTGCATACACCCACAAGTCACTATCCTTAATTTTCTCCCACCTTGGCTCAGAACCATTTTTATCTGATGCCAGGGGATGGCATACATATTTGTTGTGGAACTCTATGCCACCTTTGGATTAATACTGAAATAAAAACTTGGTGTTACTTGGCCTGGGTGGTTCCCCTGCAGCGTATCCAAGGGGACACCATAGACCTAGGAATACCACATCCGATATTTTCTAAAATTTACTAAACGAGTATTGTTTTCCAGGGTGATATGATTTGGTCTTGGTTTTCTTTTTTCCTTCCACAGGATGGAGCATTGAAATGATGAAAAGATTTAATAAATATGTTGTTCTGATGGATGAAAATGTAAACATTACCAGCACTGATGTTTAGTTGTTAAATGTTGAATTAAGAGAGATTTGTAGAACCCTCGAACCAAAGAAGCAATCCCTAGAGCAAAACCTAATGAAGGTTCACTTAAGCTTAAAATCCCCGGAAGAATACAAAGCTTTAATGATTTAGTTAGTTGGCTGGGAGAGGTCATTGTAGACTCTCCGCCAAGAGGAGGGAATGAGATAGAAATTCCTGGGATTTAATTTAGAACTATACTAATCTAGTGATCGGCCATTTAGTTGTTCATCCAATTCGTGTTTTAAAATACACTTGCTGTCCTTGAGTGCTCTTGAGATTCTATTTTCAATCTGCATGCCCAAAGAATTCAGTTTGTCAGCAAAGCCAAGGAAGTGCTAACCATTGCAGAATTATGACTGACAGCTGGAAACCTAAAGAAAGAGTAAAGGGGAAAGATGACATTGTGTGTAAAATTAGGTCCTAACTCAGACATATAGTAACTGTCACGTGACAATCTGGGTATGTTGGGAGGAAAACTGTATTTTTGGAACATTGTATAAAAGCAGCTGAGTTTGATGTCCTTGCCACTCAAGCTTTTGAACAGATAAGATCTGTCTCTTGAGTCCAGCAGGTGCCAGCTGAATAAACACCATTTTCTTTTGAAACAAAGGCCTCCGACTGCTTTCCTTCGTCGAACCATCACCCACGATTTCCCGGTCAGCTGGCTATAACAATAAGGGACACCATCTAGAGCTAAGAATCTTACTTCAACAATATTTCTGTACTAGGTGTTAAGCCTGCCAGAGGGCAATCTATTGTTGAGGGTCTGGCTGCTCTCGGCACACCTTGGGCTTTGGCTGCTCTGCACTCCATGGGGGGTTGCAAGGGCATTGAAGTTGGTATTGGGTGGTTGCAGGGGCAGTGGGGAGGCAGAAGGTGGCATTGGGGTTGCAGGGGTGCAGCAGGTGGTATTGGGGGGTTCGGGGGCAGTGGAGGCACAGAAGGTGGTATTGGGGGTGGCTGTGGCCTAGAAGGTGGTATTGGAGGGTTGTGGGGGTGCAGAAGGTGGTGTTGGGGGTTGTGGGGGCAGTGGGGATGCAGAAGGTGGTATCGGGGGGTTGCGTGGCAGTAGGTGTGCAGAGGTTGGTATCGGTGTTGCAGGCAGTGGGAGGTGCAGAAGGTGATTCAGGGGCAGTGGGAGGTGCAGAAGGTGATATGTATGTGTGTGTGGGGGGTTTGCAGGAGGTGTGTGTGCGCGGTGGGGGTTGCAGGAGGTGCGTGTGCAGGGGGCTGCAAGAGGTGCGTGTGCAGGGGGCTGCAGGAGGTGTGTGTGTGGGGGCTGCAGGAGGTGTGTGTGTGCGGGGGGTTGCAGAAGGCGCGTGTGCGGGGGAGTTGCAGGGGGTGATGTGTGTGGGGAGGTTGCAGGAGTGTGTATAGGGGGTTTTCTCAGGAGGTGGTGTGGGGGGTTTGCAGGAGGTGGTGTGGGGAGGTTTTCAGGAGGTTATGGGGGGTTTGCAGGAGATGGTGTGTGTTTGCAGGGGGTGGTGTGGGGAGGTTTGCAGAAGGCTGTGTGGGGAGGTTTGCAGGAGGTGCGTGTATGTGGGGGGCTGCAGGAGGTGCGTGTATGTGGGGGGCTGCAGGAGGTGCGTGTGTGTAGGGGTTGCAGGAGGGGTGTGTGTGGGGGGTTGCGGGGGGTTTGCAGGAGGTGTGTGGGTTTTTTTTGCAGGAGGTGTGTGTAGGGGAGGTTTGCAGGAGGTGTGTGTAGGGGAGGTTTGCAGGAGGTGGTGTGGTGGGTTTGCAGGAGGTGGTGTGTGGGGGGGTTGCAGGTGGTGTGTGTGGGGGGTTGCAGGTGGTGTGTGTGTGGGGTTGCAGAGGTGTGTGTGTGGGGTTTTGCAAGAGGTGTGTGTGGTGTGGGGGTTTTCAGGAGGTGTGTGTGTGTGTTGTGTGTGTAGGGGGGGTTTGCAGGAGGTGTGTGTGTAGGGGTTTCAGGAGGTGTCCGTGTGTACGGGGTTTGCAGGAGGTGTGTGTGTAGAGGGTTTGCAGGAGGTGTGTGTGTAGGGGTTTTGCAGGAGGTGTGTGTGTAGGGGGTTTGCAGGAGGTGTGTTTGAAGAGGGGGTTTGCAGGAGGTGTGTGTAGGGGGTTTGCAGGAGGTGTATGTTTAGGGGGATTGCAAGATGTGTGTGTGTAGGGGGTTTGCAGGAGGTGTGTGTGTGTAGGGGGTTTGCAGGAGGTGGTGTGTGTAGAGGGGGTTTGCAGGAGGTGTGTGTGTAGAGGGGGTTTGCAGAAGGTGTGTGTAGAGGGGGGTTTGAAGGAGGTGTGTGTGTGTAGAGGAGGGTTTGCAGGAGGTGTGTGTGTGTAGACGGGGTTTACAGGAGGTGTGTGTGTGTGTTTGTAGGGGGTTTGGGGGAGGTGTGTGTATGTAGGGGGATTTTCAGGAGGTGAGTGGGGATGTTGCAGGAGGTGTGTGTGGGGATGTTTGCAGGAGGTGTGTGTAGTGGAGGTTTGCAGGAGCTGTGTGGGAGTTGCATGAGGTGGTGTGTGTGTAGGGGGTTTGCAGGAGCTGTGTATAAGGGAGGTTTGCAGGAGGTGTGTGGGGGGTTGCAGGAGAGTGTGTGTTTGCAGGGGTGGTGTGTGTGGGGGGTTTGCAGTAGGCCTGTTGGGAGGTTGGAGGAGGTGTGTGGGGGGTTTGCATAAGATACGAGTGCGTAGGGGGGTTGCAGGAGGTGCGTGTGTGTGAGGGGGTGCAGGAGGTGTGTGTTGTAGGGGGTTGCAGGAAAAGCGTGTGTGAGGGTTTTCAGGAGGTGGTGTGGGTTGCAGAGATAGGTGGGGGGTTGCAGGAGATTATTTATTTATTTATTTTATTTATAAGGCTAGGGTCAGACGAGCGTGATTTCTACGGACTGTACGTCCGTGCACACGGACCGTCAGTACGGAAGACACAGTAGTGCCACACAGTCCGTTATTCACTGAAGTATTTTTGTAGAAGGGAAAATAAAATAAAAAGTAAAACCATTTTGTCCGTGAAAAATGCTGGACGTATAAATGCAGTCCGTCTGACCACGTTCCATCACTCAACACACAAGCTATGCAGACGTTGCGGACGGCAGCGCACTTTGTGCGGCCGTTCTAGTGGTTGTACGTTCTTGCCTGCCTTGCGTCCGTCGCGGGCCGCGGCCGTGTGCGTCCGCAGTTCAGTGCGGACGTACTTCGTGTAACGGGCTCCGATGGGCTTCCTGTCATGCTATCACGGAACGTACTTTTAGGCGCAATCACGGACGTGAACACTACGCTCATCTGACAGCAGCCTAAAGGATTTTACCAGGAAGGATACATTGAGATTTCTCTCGTTTTCAAGTATGTCCTGGGTTCAAGAACATGGTTACAGAAATACAAAGTAGTAAAATGCAAGAAATTAACACAAAACAAATACAGATTAACAGAAAATAAATAGGAAATATAGTCACTATGTTACATGTTTACAGCTGCATTCCTTATTGAGTGTTAATGGGGAGCTCTTAAGGGACTTTAGACTGGGGGAAGATTTGATGGCGTCTGGGAGGTTATTCCATAATTGTGGTGCTCTGTAGGAAAATGAGGATCGAGCCACTTTCTTTTTGTATTGTGGTATTGCAAGTAAGGTGCCAGTCCTGGATTGGAGGTTATAGGATGAGGGAACTGCTGTGGAAGCAGTCTATTCAAGTAGGGTGGTAGCTTCCCAGAAAAGCTCTTAAACACCAGGTTGGAAAGGAGAAGAGTGCGTCTTGATTCCAGCGACGGCCAGTTTAGTTCTTTTAACATATTTGCAGGAAATGTGTGGAGGTTTGCAGGAGGCGTGTTGGGGGTGTCGCAAGATATGGTGTGTGTTTGCAGGGGGTGGTGTGTGTGGGGGTTACAGTAGGTGCGTGTAGGGGATTTTGCAGAAGATACGTGTGCGTGGGGGGGTTTGCAGGAGGAGCGTGTGTGTAGGGGGTTGCAGGAGGAGCATGTGGGGGTTGCAGGAGGAGCGTGTGCGGGGGGTTGCAGGGGGTGATGGTTTGTTAGAGGGGTTTGTAGGAGGTGTGTGTAGGATTTGCAAGGAGGTGCGTGTGTGCGTGGAGGGTTTGCAGGAGGTGCGTGTGTGCGTGGGGGGTTTGCAGGAGGTGCGTGTGTGCGTGGGGGTTTGCAGGAGGTGCGTGTGTGTAGGAGAGGTTTGCAGGAGGTGGTGTGGTGGTTTGCAGGGGGTGTGTGTGGGGATTTGCTGGAGGTGTGTGTGTGGGGGGTTTGCAGGAGGTGTGTTTAGGGGGGTTTGCATGAGGTGTGGTGTGTAGGGGGGTTTGCAGGAGGTGTGTGTGTATGGGGGGTTTGCAGGAGGTGTGTGTGTGTAAGAGGTTTGCAGGAGGTGTGTGTGGTGTGTAGGGGGGTTGCAGGAGGTGGTGTGGGGGGTTGCAGGAGGTGGTGTGGGGGGTTTGCAGGAGGTGGTGTGTGGGGGGGTTCAGGAGGTGGGGGTTTTCCAGGAGGTGTGTGTGTGAAGGGGGGTTTGCAGGAGTGTGTGTTTGTAGGGGGGTTTGCAGGAGATGTGTGTGTAGAGGGGGGTTTGCAGGAGATGTGTGTGTGTAGAGGGGGGTTTGCAGGAGGTGTGTGTGGTGTAGAGGGGTGTTTTGCATGAGGTTTGTGTGTGTAGAGGGGGGTTTGCATGAGGTTTGTGTGTGTAGAGGGGGGTTTGCAGGAGGAGTGTGTGTAGAGGGGATTTGCAGGAGGTGTGTGTGTATGGGGGGTTTGCAGGAGGTGTGTGTAAGGGTTTGCAGGAGGTGTGTGTGTGTGAGGGGGGTTGCAGGAGGTGGTGTGGGGGGTTGCAGGAGTGGTGTGGGGGTTTGCAGGAGGTGTGTGTGGGGGGGGTTCAGGAGGTGGGGGTTCCAGGAGGTGTGTGTGTGAAGGGGGGTTTGCAGGAGGTGTGTGTTTGTAGGGGGGTTGCAGGAGGTGAGTGTGGGGGATTTGCATGAGGTTTTTTGTGTGAGAGGGGAGTTTGCATGAGGTGTGTGTGTGTAGAGGGGGGTTTGCAGGAGGTGTTTGTGTAGAGTGGGGTTTGCTGGAGGTGTGTGTAGGGGGTTTACTGGAGGTGTGTGTGTATGTAGGGGGGTTTGGGGGAGGTGTGTGTATGTAGGGGGGATTGCAGGAGGTGAGTGTGGGGGGTTTGCATGAGCTGAGTGTGTGTGTGAGAGGTTTGCAGGAGGTGTGTGTAGGGGAGGTTTGCAGGAGGTGTGTGTGTGGGGGGTTGCAGGAAGGTGGTATGTGTAGGGGGTTTGCAGGAAGTGTCTATAGGGGAGGTTTGCAGGTGGTGTGTAGGTGGGTTTGCAGGAGGTGTGTGTGTGTGTGTGTAGGTGGGTTTGCAGGAGGTGTGTGTGTGTGTAAGGGTTTGAGGAGGTGTGTGTTTGTAGGGGTGTTTCAGGAGGTGTGTGTTTGTAGGGGGGTTTGCAGGAGGTGTGTGTGTGGGGGTTGCAGGAGATGGAGGGGTTTTGCAGGAGGTGGTGTGGGTAGGTTTGCAGGAGGTGGTGGGGGTTTGCAGGAGGTGGTGGGGGTTTGCAGGAGGTGGTATGGGGAGGGTTGTAGGAGGTGGTGTGGGGAGGTTTGCAGGAGGTGGGGGTTTGCAGGAGGTGGTGGTGTTTTGCAGGAGGTGGTGTGGGTAGTTGCAGGAGGTGGTGTGGGGAGGTTTGCAGGAGATGGTGTGGGGAGGTTTTGCAGGGGGTGGTGTGGGGAGGTTGCAGGACGTGGTGTGGGGGGTTGCAGGAGATGGTGTGGGGAGGTTTGCAGGAGATAGTGTGGGGGTTGCAGGACGTGGTGTGGGAGGGTGCAGGAGATGGTGTGGGGAGGTTTACAGGAAGTGGTGGGGTTAGCAGGAGGTGGCGTGGGGAGGTTTGCATGAGGTGGTGTGGGGAGGTTTGCAGGAGGTGGTGTGGAGGGTTTGCAGGAGGTGGTTTTGGGAGGTTGCAGGACGTGGTGTGGGAGGTTGCAAGAGATGGTGTGGGGAGGTTTGCCGGAGGTGGGGTTTTGCAGAAGGTGGGGGATTGCAGGAGATGGGGGTTTTTGCAGGAGGTGGTGTGGGGAGGTTTGCAGGAAGTGGTGTGTGGAGGTTTCAGGACATGGTGTGGGGAGGTTTCAGGATGTGGTGTGGGGGGGCTGCAGGAGATGATGTGGGGAGGTTTGCAGGAGGTGGTGTGGGGAGGTTTGCAGGAGATGGCGTTTGGGGTTTGCAGGAGGTGGTGTTGGGGAGATTTGCCGGAGGTGGTAGGGGTTTGCAAGAGGTGGTGTGTGGAGGTTTGCAGGAGGTAGTGTGGGGAGGTTTGCAGGAGGTGGTGGGGGGGTTGCAGGATGTGGTGTGGGAGGGTTGCAGGAGATGGTGTGAGAAGGTTTGCAGGAGCTGGTGTGGGCAGGTTTGCAGGAGGTGGTGTGGGAGTTTGCAGGAGGTGGTGTGGAAAGGTTTGCAGGCGCTGGTGTGGGGGGTTGCAGGGGATGGTGTGGGGAGGTTTGCAGGAGGTGGTGGGGGTTTGCAGGAGGTGGTGTGGGGAGGTTTGCAGGAGATGGTGGGGGTTTGCTTGAGGTGGTGTAGGGAGGTTTGCAGGAGGTGGTGTTGGAGGGCTGCAGGAGATGGTGTGAGGAGGTTTGCAGGAGCTGGTTTGGGCAGGTTTGCAGGAGGTGGTGTGGGGAGGTTTGCAGGAGGTGGTGTGGATAGGTTTGCAGGCGCTGGTGTGGGGGGTTGCAGGGGATGGTGTGGGGAGGTTTGCAGAAGGTGGTGGGGTTTGCAGGAGGTGATGTGGGGAGGTTTGCAGGAGCTGGTGTGGGGGGGTTGCAGGACGTGGTGGGGAGGGTTGCAGGAGAATGGTGTGGGGTGGTTTGCAGGAGGTGGTGGGGGTTTGCAGGAGGTGGCGTGGGGAGGTTTGCAGGAGCTGGTGTTGGGGGGTGTGCAGGAGGTGGTGTGGGGAGGTTTGCAGGAGGTGGTGTGTGGGTTGCAGGACGTGGTGTGGGATGGTTGCAGGAGATGGTGTGGGGAGGTTGTGCAGGAGGGGTGGTGTGGGAAGTTTGCAGGAGCTGGTGTGGGGGGTTGCAGGATGGGCTGTGGAGGGTTGCAGGAGATGGTGTGGGGAGGTTTGCAGGAGGTGGTGGGGGTTACAGGAGGTGGCGTGGGGAGGTTTGCAGAGGTGGGGTTTGCAGGAGGTGGTAGGGTTTTGCAGGAGGTGGTGGTGGGCGGTTTTGCAGGAGGTTGTGGGGAGGGCAAGCGGTGTGGGGGTTGCAGGAGATGGTGTGGGGGTTGCAGGAGGTGGTGTGGGGAGGTTTTCAGGAGCTGGTTCGGGAGGTTTGCAGGAGCTGGTGTGGGGGTTGCAGGACGTGGTGTAGGAGGGTTGCAGGAGATGGTGTGGGAGGTTTCAGGAGGTGGTGGGGGTTTGCAGGAGGTGGCGTGGGGAGCTTTGCAGGAGGTGGTGTTGGGGAGGTTTTCAGGAGCTGGTGTGGGGGGGCAAGGAATGTGTGTGTGGTGGGGTTGCAGGACATGTGTGGGAGGGTTGCAGGAGTGGTGTGGGGGATGTTGCTGCAGGAGGTGGTGTGAGGGGTTGCAGGACATGGTGTGGGAGGGTTGCGAGAGATGGTGTGGGGAGGTTTGCAGGAGCTGGTGGGGGGGTTGCAGGACGTGGTGTGGGAGGGTTGCAGAAGATGGTGTGGGGAGGTTTGCAGGAGGTGGTGTGGGAAGTTTGCAGGAGCTGGTGTGGGGGGTTGCAGGATGGGCTGTGGGAGGGTTGCAGGAGATGGTGTGGGAGGTTTGCAGGAGGTGGTGGGGGTTGCAGGAGGTGGCATGGGGAGGTTTGCAGGAGGTGGGGGTTTGCAGGGGGTGGAGGGTTTTGCAGGAGGTGGTGTGGGGAGGTTTGCAGGAGGTCGTGTGGGGAGGTTTGCAGGAGCTGGTGTGGGGGTTGCAGGAGATGGTGTGGGAGGTTTGGCAGGAGGTGGTGTGGGGAGGTTTTCAGGCGCTGGTGTGGGGAGGTTTGCAGGAGCTGGTGTGGGGGGTTGCAGACGTGGTGTAGGAGGGTTGCAGGAGATGGGTGGGGAGGTTTCAGGAGGTGGTGGGGGTTTGCAGGAGGTGGTGTGGGGAGCTTTGCAGGCGCTGGTGTGGGAGGTTGCAGGAGATGGTGTGAGAAGGTTTGCAGGAGCTGGTGTGGGCAGGTTTGCAGGAGGTGGTGTGGGAGGTTTGCAGGAGGTGGTGTGGGATAGGTTTGCAGGCGCTGGTGTGGGGGGTTGCAGGGGATGGTGTGGGGAGGTTTGCAGGAGGTGGTGGGGTTTGCAGGAGGTGTGTGGGGAGGTTTGCAGGAGATGGTGGGGTTTGCTTGAGGTGGTAGGTAGGGAGGTTTGCAGGAGGTGGTGTTGGAGGCTGCAGGAGATGGTGTGAGGAGGTTTGCAGGAGCTGGTTTGGGCAGGTTTGCAGGAGGTGGTGTGGGGAGGTTTGCAGGAGGTGGTGTGGATAGGTTTGCAGGCGCTGGTGTGGGGGGTTGCAGGGGATGGTGTGGGGAGGTTTGCAGGAGGTGGTGGGGTTTGCAGGAGGTGATGTGGGGAGGTTTGCAGGAGCTGGGTGTGGGGGGTTGCAGGACGTGGTGTGGGAGGGTTGCAGGAGATGGTGTGGGGTGGTTTGCAGGAGGTGGTGGGGGTTTGCAGGAGGTGGCGTGGGGAGGTTTGCAGGAGCTGGTGTTGGGGGGGTTGCAGGAGGTGGTGTGGGGAGGTTTGCAGGAGGTGGTGTGGGGGTTGCAGGACGTGGTGTGGGATGGTTGCAGGAGATGGTGTGGGGAGGTTTGCAGGAGGTGATGTGGGAATTTGCAGGAGCTGGTGTGGGGGTTGCAGGATGGGCTGTGGGAGGGTTGCAGGAGATGGTGTGGGGAGGTTTGCAGGAGGTGGTGGGGGTTGCAGGAGGTGGCGTGGGGAGGTTTGCAGGAGGTGGGGGTTTGCAGGAGGTGGTAGGGTTTTGCAGGAGGTGGTGTGGGGCGGTTTGCAGGAGGTGGTGTGGGGAGGTTTGCAGGAGCTGGTGTGGGGGTTGCAGGAGATGGTGTGGGGTTTGCAGGAGGTGGTGTGGGGAGGTTTTCAGGAGCTGGTTCGGGGAGGTTTGCAGGAGCTGGTGTGGGGGGTTGCAGGACGTGGTGTAGGAGGGTTGCAGGAGATGGTGTGGGGAGGTTTCAGGAGGTGGTGGGGGTTTGCAGGAGGTGGCGTGGGGAGCTTTGCAGGAGGTGGTGTTGGGGAGGTTTTCAGGAGCTGGTGTGGGGGGTTTGCAGGAGCTGGTGTGGGGGGTTGCAGGACGTGGTGTGGTGGGGTTGCAGGACATGTGTGGGAGGGTTGCAGGAGGTGGTGTGGGGATGTTTGCAGGAGGTGGTGTGAGGGGTTGCAGGACATGGTGTGGGAGGGTTGCAGGAGATGGTGTGGGGAGGTTTGCAGGAGCTGGTGGGGGGTTGCAGTACGTGGTGTGGGAGGGTTGCAGGAGATGGTGTGGGGAGGTTTGCAGGAGGTGGTGTGGGAAGTTTGCAGGAGCTGGTGTGGGGGGTTGCAGGATGGGCTGTGGGAGGGTTGCAGGAGATGGTGTGGGGAGGTTTGCAGGAGGTGGTGGGGGTTTGCAGGAGGTGGCATGGGGAGGTTTACAGGAGGTGGGGGTTTGCAGGAGGTGGTAGGGTTTTGCAGGAGGTGGTGTGGGGAGGTTTGCAGGAGGGTCGTGTGGGGAGGTTTGCAGGAGCTGGTGTGGGGGGTTGCAGGACGTGGTGTAGGAGGGTTGCAGGAGATGGTGTGGGGAGGTTTCAGGAGGTGGTGGGGGTTTGCAGGAGGTGGTGTGGGGAGCTTTGCAGGAGGTGGTGTTGGGGGATTTGCAGGAGATGGTGGGGGGTTTGCAGGAGATGCTGTGTTTTTTTTCAAGAGGTGGTGTGTGGGGGGGGGGGGTGTTTGCAGGAGGTGGTGTCAGTGGCGTAGCGTGGGTTGTCAGCGCCTGGGGCCAGCCAAGAATTGTGCGCCCCCACCTGTGGACACGTTATCGATATTGCCCCAGCTCTCACATGGATTTGCCCCAGCTCATGGATTTTGCCCCCAGCTCATGGATTTGCCCAGCTCATGGATTTGCCCCAGCTCATGGATTTGCCCCAGCTCACACATGGATTTGCCCCCAGCTCACACATGGATTTGCCCCCAGCTCATGGATTTGCCCCAGCTCATGGATTTGCCCCAGCTCACACATGGATTTCCCCAGCTCACACATGGATTGCCCAGCGTCATGGATTTGCCCCAGCTCACACATGGATTTGCCCCAGCTCACACATGGATTTGCCCCCAGCTCACACATGGATTTCCCCCAGCTCACACATGGATTTGCCCCCAGCTCATGGATTTGCCCAGCTCATGGATTTGCCCAGCTCATGGATTTGCCCCAGCTCACACATGGATTTGCCCACAGCTCACACATGGATTTGCCCCAGTCACACATTGATTTGCCCCAGCTCATGGATTTGCCCCAGCTCACACATGGATTTGCCCAGCTCATGGATTTGCCCCCAGCTCATGGATTTGCCCAGCTCACACATGGATTTGCCCCAGCTCACACATGGATTTGCCCCCAGCTCACACATGGATTTGCCCAGCTCATGGATTTGCCCCAGCTCATGGATTTTGCCCCAGCCTCATGGATTTGCCCCCAGGTCATGGATTTGCTCCAGCTCAATGGATGCCCAGCTCTCACCTGATATTGCTCCAGCTTCCGGCAGGGTTGAGGGGACCCAGATGCCGGGCAGCGCGGGAGTGCCTGCCCGGTCCTGAAGAGTCCGTCCTGTTGTAAGGTGATGCGGTGCTGCGTGGCATGCGTGCGCAGGTCACGCGGTCCGGCCAGTCAGGTGGTACAGAGACTCAGTACCACCTGATTAGCCGGACCACGTGACCGGCTGCGCCTGCACGCAGCCGCTTCCCTTTAACAGGACGGACTCTTCAGGACCGGGCAGGCACTCCCGCTGCCCGGCATCTGGGTCCTCAACCCCTGGGCCAGTTTTTGGGCGCAAATGCGCCCCTAACAAAACTGCGCCCGGGGCCACGGCCCCCCCAGCCCCCCCCACAGTACGCCACTGGGTGGTGTGTGTGTGTGTTTGCAGGGGTGGGAGCTGTGTGCAGTAAGGAGAGAGACTCCCATGTAGAGTGAAACAGAGAGGAGTAAGTGCCGAGTCAGAGGGGAGGAGTTGGCTGTACACGCTGCATCTATTCTCTGTGGGCCGGCCCTTTCACCCTGAGCTTCCTCCTCACGCAGCCTTTCCTCCAATGGAGAGGCTTTTTTCCCTCCTCGCGCACGCAGGCAGTTTCTTTTCTTCGCGCATGCACAATGTGCAAGTAAGTACAGCGACGGAGAAAACTGTTTTATATATAGAGAAAGGATAAACGAGTACATTAAAAAATTTAAATGGGCAAATCAACATTGTTTTGATTTTTTAACTATCTCAGAATAACAATTTCTGCGCCAAACTTCTCTTTTACCCTATATTTAATTGTTAACTTCACATCCCATATTTCAAATAAATATGATAAAATGTCTTTTTCAACAAAAATCGCTTGGTAGGGAAGGGGTTGAAAGCAAGCCTGATTTTATTACTACTTTTATTATTACTTTTATTCAGGTTTTAAAACTGAATATATAACATGCTTAAAGGTGTCTTTGCTATATCCTGTCGGTCAATCTGCAAAGAAAATTCTAAAATATAACCTTTCTCATTTTTTTGCTGAAAGGGATCTCAGATTTGCAATTCAGGTTTCTATTCCTGGATATTTGGATGAATTCCCAGTTAGAAAAAAAAAATGCTCAAAGATATTTTTCTTATTTTTTACTGCAGGTGCAATGTGCAAAAAGTTTCCTATTCTACAGAATATTCTGGATTCATTTTATTGCAAGGAGAAAAGAAAGATCTAATAGACAAAATGAAACTACTTGTATATTTCTCAGAATATTTTTAGAATACTGTTCACTCATTTTTTGTTCATCATGTTTAAATGCAATTTAAAGTGAATGTGACGTTGGGGGCTTCCAGCCTTTCCGGTGTGCTTGACGGCAGCATGTCTGATGCTGCTCGCTCACCAACACCCGGTTTAAATTGAAACAGGCAGGGAGGTGGCTGCATGAGGTGCGGCTTGAGAAGGGGGTGCGGTCTGGTGAAGGTCTTTTAAAAACCAACAGTTCCTTCTAAGCAGTGCCAGATCGTGGTTATCCATACCTGAGCTCCTTGTACCTGAATTCTCTCGTGATTTAACCTGTTATTGACCTCTGCTTGTTTTCTGACTATTCTGCCTTCCGTTGCCCTAGACTATTTCCTTGTACTACGCTTCTGCAATGATATCGACCCGACTATTCCATCTGACTATTCTATACTCTGTATTCCTGATTCTGGCTCGTCTGACTACCCCCGTGTTGCTGACCTGGTTTTTTATTACGACATTGTCTTTGATTAACCCTTTCTGCCTAGCTAGTATACATATACCTGGCCAATTTTTAAGGACCAGACAGTTAGGGATTCCTTTACGGCTACCCTGTTGGTAGTTTTTGGCTCTGTGGAGTGTTGGGCTTTAAGGACTGCGTGGTGGGATCCGGGAACCGTGACATTACGATCTGGCCAAATGGATCCCGTAGACTTAAAACAGCATTTGAGTAACTTTGTATCCAGACAGGACGAGCAGGACCATAGGATGGATCAGTTTGTTCTCGCCTTACAAACTATCCTGACTCGTATGACTCACCTGGAACCAGCTGGGTTTGCACCTCCACCTGCTATACCTGTGTCCCCTGTTGTTCAGACATCCCAGGTACACATGACCGCTCCTATGAGGTTTGACGGTACTCCCTTGGAGTGCTGGGGATTTTTGGTCCAGGTGGATATTCATTTTAAATTAAATCCACAAATGTTTATCACTGACATAGCCAAAGTGGGGTTCATTATTAACCATCTGTCTGGCAGAGCGTTGACATGGGCGAATCCTTTATGGGAGGCAGAGAAGCCTATCGTACTGAACTAGAAAGAATTCATAGCCGAGTTAAAACGTACGTTTAATCCTACCAGAAAGGCCAAGGTAGCTGGCAAATCCTTGTTCTGCATACGTCAAGGGAACAGGACTGTGTCTGATTATGCTATAGAATTTAAAACGTTGGTTTCTGACGTGAACTGGACTAATGAGGCTCTGGTTCTGGCTTTTATGGAGGGGTTATCGGAGTCATTGATGCATGAGTTGGCCCTTCGTAAATTACCTGAGGTGTTGAGTGAATTTATAGATTATTGTATAGATCTGGATGATCAGATAAGGGACAGAAGAACTCCAAGAGAGAAACCTAAGAGACCGTTGCCAAGGTTGGCCCCTGTCTTTCAGGCACCACCAAGAGAGTTATCCCCTCCCTCTGAGCCTATGCAACTAGGCCATACTAGGCTTACAGAGGAAGAGAGAACAAGGCGTCTTCGTAAGGGATTGTGCCTGTATTGTGGTTTAAAAGGACATTTACGACTTAAATGTCCCACTCGCCCTAGAATGCATGATAAGTCGGAAAACTACCGCACCTAAGGCAGCTGAGGAGACAGGCCTTGGGTGTAGGGATGTGCACCGATTTTTTTTTCAGTTCGATTCGATTTTTCGAATTTTTAAACTTTTCGATTCGGCTCGTTTCGACTGCTTTCTGTTTCGATTCAGTTCGGCTCGATTCGTTTTTCGGGTACATTTATTTTTCGGAATATCGACCATTTTTCGTATTTTCGGGTCACTTTACTAGGTTTCTGTATCGACTTTTCGTTATTTCGGAAATTTTCGTTTTTCGGAATTGTACATGGTTTTCGGTATATATCGACTATTTTTCGTATTTTCGTGTCACTTTGCTGGTTTTTTGGTTATCGGCTTTTCGCTATTTCAGAAATTTTCGTTTTTTTTGGAACATCTGGTCTCCTCGTTTCAAAGCTGTCTAACTCTATTGCCCCAGCAGTCCAGCACATGGATTTTCCCCAGCACATGGATTTGCCCCAGCTCATGGATTTGCCCCAGCTCATAGGATATTGCCCCAGCACATGGATTTGCCCCAGCTCATGGATTTGCCCCAGCACATGGATTTGCCCCAGCATATGGATTTGCCCCAGCTCATAGGATATTGCCCCAGCTCACGGATTTGCCCCAGCACATTGATTTGCCCCAGCACATTGATTTTCCCCAGCACATGGATTTGCCAGCACATGGATTTGCCCCAGCTCATGGATTTGCCCCAGCACATGGATTTGCCCCAGCACATGGATTTGCCCCAGCACATAGGATATTGCCCCAGCTCACACATGGATTTTCCCCAGCTCATGGATTTGCCCCAGCACATGGATTTGCCCCAGCTCATAGGATATTGCCCCAGCTCACACATGGATTTGCCCCAGCTCATAGGATATTGCCCCAGCACATGGATTTGTCCCAGCACATGGATTTGCCCCAGCACATGGATGCCCCAGCTCATGGATTTGCCCCAACACATGGATTTGCCCCAGCACATGGATGCCCCAGCTCATGGATTTGCCCCAGCACATTGATTTGCCCCAGCACATGGATTTGCCCAGCACATGGATTTGCCCCAGCACAGGATATTGCCCAGCTCACACATGGATTTGCTCCAGCTCATGGATTTGCCCCAGCACATGGATTTGCCCCAGCTCATAGGATATTGCCCCAGCTCATGGATTTGCCCCAGCACATTGATTTGCCCCAGCACATGGATTTGCCCCAGCTCATGGATTTGCCCCAGCACATGGATTTGCCCCAGCACATGGATTTGCCCCAGCTCATTGATTTGCCCCAGCACATTTACAAAGACAAAATTTACAGAATCAGCGATATAACCGATAATAGTTAAATAAACGATGTTCAGAATTACCGAAATGGAACCGAAATCCTGAATGGAACCGAAATCATGAATAGAGGGAAAATAAATTTCGATTTGACACATTTCAAGTCCATTCGAAAATTCCGAAAAAATTTCGATTCGGCTCGGAAAACATTTCGGATTCGACTTTTTCGGATCTAAAAAATTTCGGAATTTCGACCGCATCGAAAGACCCGAATCGGGAAATTTCGTTAAAATTCCGAAATTCCGAAACCCGAAACGCACATCCTTACTTGGGTGTGACGTTCATGTCTCCTGTCAAAGACACTAGACTCTTGTTACCAGTATCCGTGGCTTGGGAGACCAAGACCACGCATACTACCGCTTTTGTTGACTCTGGGGCTGCTGGTTAATTTCATTGATGTTGAATACGCTTCCTCCATTTCTCCTCCTCTGGTTGTAAGAGAGACACCCTTGGCCGTCGAAGCCATAGACGGTAGGCCGTTATCCTGTCCCAGAATACTAACCACGATACTGTTACAGTGGTTCTTACCACTGGTCTCTTGCATAAAGAAAGAGATCATATTTCAGGTTATCCGTTCACCTTCCAATCCTTTGTGCTTGGTTTCCCTTGGTTGGTGGAACATAATCCTATTATTGATTGGGCTAAGGGAGAGATACTGTCTTGGAGTCCTGCTTGTTTTGGGACTTGTTTAATACCCATTCAGCATATTGTGCCCTGAACACACCTACAGCTCCTCCATTGTCTACAGAGGTTCCTGACTGGTATGCCGTAGACATGTGCATTCGTTTTAGTACTAAAACGATTTAGTCCGAATTTTGGGATAATTTAGTTTTAGTATGACTCGAGAGAAACGAAACTGCTCAGTTACAAAAAACGAAAGAAACTAAAATAAAATGCACTACATTTTAGTTTCAGTCCTTTTTGTGATATTACATTGATGAGTGAAGGAGACCAGCAATGAAGATCGCAACATCCGAAGTTCTGCCACCCTCCACATGCCAATGCAGTAGGATGTTCTATACAGAGAGTGGCATTAATTAATGCAGGAGTATGTTCTATACATTATACAGAGAGGGGTATTAATGCAGGAGGATGTATATATACATTATACAGAGAAAGTATAATTGAGGAGAATGTTCTATACAGAGAGGGACATTAATGCAGGAGGATGTTATCTACATTATACAAAGAGGGGTATTAATTAATGCAGGAGGATGTTCTAAACATTATACAGAGAGGAGCCTTTTTTTTTTAGCCCTTTAAATCCAGTGGCTGTGAGCGCTGAGATCGGCTGCTTGTTACATTATATCTCAGTACAATGTATCAGGCTCAGTTGTTACAGTAACTGACTGTAACAGCGCTCAGAGTTTCAGTAAAACAAGGAAATAATATTGTTCTAACCTCTTACATATAAAAATTTTATTTACTAGTTTTACAGAAACTTCTGAGCGCTGTGATGAGCAGCAGTCAGTTACTGTAACAGCTTTGCCTGACACGGGGCAGTATTACAATGTTGGTGCTAACTTAACCTGTTGTAAACTGAAAAACCTCCATAGGCTATAATGGCTCTGGGAAGGTTACAACAGCTCTGGTTAAGTTAGCACCAACTATGTAATATGGCCCACATTGTGCTGAGAGTGAGAATACTGTAACAAGCAGCGATCTCAGCCCTCTGAGGAGCCACCAAAACAATAGTAATTGTATCCACTGGTTTTCGGATGAACGAAATTAGTTTTCATACTAAAGAACTGAAAACTAATTTCTTTAGCAACTAAATAAATTGCATTTTAGTACTAATCCATTAGTTCAAAACGAAATTTTATGCTGTGCACATGTCTAGTATGCCGACCTCAGGGCTGTATTTTAGGGATGTGCACCGATTTTTTTTTCGGTTCGATTCGATTCGATTTTTCGAATTTTTAAACTTTTCGATTCGGCTCGTTTCGACCACTTTCTGTTTCGATTCGGTTCGGTTTGATTAGTTTTTCGGTACATTTATTTTTCGGAATATCGACCATTTTTTCTTAATTCGGGTCACTTTACTAGGTTTTCTGTATCGACTTTTCGTTATTTCGAACTTTTCGTTTTTCGGAATTGTACATGGTTTTCGGCATGTCGCCCATTTTTCGTTTTTCGGAACTTTTCGTTTTTCGGAATTGTACATGGTTTTCGGCATATCGCCCATTTTTCGTTTTTCGGAACTTTTCGTTTTTCGGAACGTCTGTTCTCGTTTCAAAGCTGTCTAACTCTATTCGTTTTGATGAAAACTACTATGGTTTACTTTTTTAATACTACTTTATATATTTTTTATAATAAATTTTTGGTTTGTTTTTCGGATCCGATAATTCATTCTGTCGATACGATAATTCTGGCGATTCTATTGTGTTTTTTTAATTAACCCTTTCGCTGCTGAGGCTTTTCCCGCCTCTGTGCTGAGCTCATTTTTACCGGTTTTGCTCATCATGTTTAAACGTGTTTTGAAGGCTTATTTTAGTATATGACCCAGACATATATAATATCGTTCTTTCCGTCAGACTCGGCAGATTCAGAATATTTCATTATTATATGTATACGTCATGACCTGTCTGTATATTATAACAAAAAATGCAATAAAATATGATTTTTCAATAATTTACAACGTGTAAAGTGTTTTTTTTTCACATTTTAACATGCGATCGTTTGCGGTTATATTTTGTATGGGGTGCGCTTGTCAAAAAAATTAGAGATGGGGTCTCGTTACATTTTTTTTTGGGGAAAATTACAAAATTTTTAACAAACGCACCGCATACAAAAATCGTTAGTGCAGCATCATTGTTCACATTATAATTGAAATGGGAACAATATTGCTGCATTAACAAACCAAAAAAAAGAAAAAAAAATTGTTTATTTTTTTTTAAATTTTTTAAAATATTTTTTTATTTTTAATTTTTTTACAAACGTTTTTCACATTCGTGTTTGGTATCGTTGGAACGGCCATGCTCTGGCCGATCCAACAATACCAAACTTTAACCTCTAGCTGCCACGGATCGGGAGATAGGGGGTTCATTTTGGAACCCCCTATCTCCACCATTGGTGGCAGCTAGGGGTTAACTCCAGGACTGGCGTCATCGTGCTATGCACGATGATGCCAGTCCTCAGGGGGAGTTCCCGGAAGCTTGGCCGACATCCGACATCCTCATGGATATGCCCCAGCTCCTCATGGATATTGCCCCAGCATCTCATGGATATGCCCCAGCTCCTCGTGGACATGCCCCAGCTCCTCGTGGACATGCCCCAGCTCCTCGTGGACATGCTCCAGCTCCTCGTGGACATGCCCCAGCTCCTCGTGGACATGCCCAGCTCCTCGTGGACATGCCCCAGCTCCTCGTGGATATGCCCCAGCTCCTCGTGGATATGCCCCAGCTCACACATGGATTTGCCCCAGCTCCTCGTGGATATGCCCCAGCTCCTCCTGGATATGCCCCAGCACATGGAATGCCCCAGCTCCTCATGGATATGCCCCAGCTCCTCATGGATTGCCCCAGCACATGGAATGCCCCAGCACCTCATGATAATGGCCCCAGCTCACCTCCGCCGCCTTTTTCGCTCCCTCAGAGCATCCGGCGGCGTGCAGCTTGGGCGCTCGCCAGGGGGAGCCACGTGACCAGCTGCGATTGGCTGGTGACGTGTTTCCTCCAGACGAGCGCCGAAGCTGCATGCTTCGGACGCTCGCAGGGAGCGAAAACACGGCGGAGGGTGAAGACACCGCCTTAGGGTGACGGTGTCACCCTAAAGGTGGGTGTCACCTGGTGCGGGCCGCACCCCCCGCCCCCACGTAGCGACGCCACTGGTATATACATTTAACGGCCGCACGCCTACGGACTTACTCTATCCAAACAAAGTTCAGAATGATGTGAAACATTGGGACTTTTTGGATAGATTTCGATTTTCGACTATCCAGAAGTTAAAAAAATAAAACTGGTCGAAATCTAATGCAAAAGTCCCGATGTGAAACATCGGGATGTCAGATATTAATAGGCTTGTGCACCGATTTTTTTTTCGGTTCGATTCGGTTCGATTTGTTCTGATGTTTAAAATTTTCGATTGTGTACATTTTTTTGGAATATCGACCATTTTTCGTATTTTCGGGTCACTTTGCTCGTTTTTTGTATCGACTTTTCGTGATTTCGGAAATTTTCTTTTTTTTCGGAACGTCTGTTCTCCTCGTTTCAAAGTGTCTAACTCTATTCGTTTTGATGTAAACTACTATGGTTTACTTTTTTATACTTTATATATTTTTTTATAATAAATTTTTGGTTTGTTTTTCAGATCCGATAATTCATTCTGTCGATACGATAATTCTGGCGATTCTATCGTGTTTTTTTTTTATTAAATAAAGATCCTTTTTTTCTTATGAATATACATTTCACAACTTTGTTTATTTAATCACATTAAAAAAATGGTATGAAAGCCAAGGAACAAAAAAAAAAGAACAAAACGATTTAAAAAACGCTAAACTGACCCGAATGGTCTGACTTTAAAAATAAAAACCAGAACAAAAATGTTTTAAAACGGAAAAATAGTTGATCAAAATGATCTGAAATGAAAAAAAATAATAAAATAAAATGATTTAAAACAGACAAAAATATAAATTAACCCTTTTGCTGCTGAGGCATTTCACGGCTTCCCTTCACGCCTGTGTTCCTCACTGCGGTCTGCTGCTGAGCTAATTTTTAACAGTTTCGCTCCTCTTGTTTAAACGCGTTTTGGAGCCTTCTTTTATATGACCCAGACATGTTATATATCGTTCTTTCCGGCAGACTCGGCAGATGATTCATAATATATCATTATCATATGTATGCGTCATGTCCTGTCTGTATATTATAACAAAAAATGCAATAAAATTAGAATTTTCAATTTTTGTTTTACAAGGTGTAAAGTGTTTTTTTCACATTTTAACATGCGAGTGTTTGCGGTTATATTTTATGAGTTGCGTTTGTTAAAAAAAATTGAAAAGGGGACTTGTTATATTTTTTTGGGTGACAATTACACTATTTTTAACAAACGCACCCCATACAAAAATCCTTAGTGCAGCATCATTGTTCACATTATAATTGAAATGGCAACAATATTGCTGCATTAAAAAAACAAAACAAAAAAACCTGTATTTTTTTTTTTATATTTTAATTTTTTAAAATTTTTAACATTGTCATGTTTGGTATTGTTGGAAAGGCCATGCTCTGGTCGATCCAAAGATACCAAACATTAACCAACCGATAGCTGCCGCGGATCGGGAGATAGGGGTTCCAATGAACCCCCTATCTCCACCATTGGTCACAGTTAGGGGTTAACTCCAAAACTGACGTCATTGTGACGAGGTCTTGGGACTGTCAGCAGCTGCTGTTCCCCCACGCTGTTGTCTTCCTGCAAAGACGTGACCATGTTGGCGGGCAGCGTCTTAGCGGGCAGCGGTGGGAGAGAGAGAGCTCATAGCTGGGAGGAGGTGTTTTGTGAAGCTGCAAACAGGGACAAATAAACTAGACCTGAGCCGCACTAAGGATCTTTGGGTTGTGTCAGAGAAGACTTCACGCAGTCTTCACGTAGCTTTGATAAATTCTTGGTTATACAATGAATGTGACTGTGGACAAAAATCTGTGTTGTTGTGACATCGCCTAAGCTTAACAAAACCAGGCCACGTCGGTAATCAAATCTCAAGGCAGTACAACAAGGTTGTGTTAGTGTGTGACATTTTTTGGCCAGGCAGGAAGTGTAGAATGTGCAGTCACATTCATGGCCACAAATATGTTGACAAATTTATGACAAAGGGTCCATAGAAATGTCAATACATTTATGTACATATAATTTTAACAGTGTGGAAACCAAGCAATACATATTAACTTATTAAGTAAGGAAAAGCAACGCACACAAACAGGAAAATAGTGAAAAAATAGAATTTATTTACAACATATGAACGGGAATATATAATATGAATAGGGAAGGGAACATGCCAAGGATGGCAAACTGCCCAACAGTTACTGGCATTTGAGGAGATGTTGGAGCTGGTCCGCATCTTGGATTGCAAAGATTATGATTGCTGTAAGGGCCCTTACGGCAGGAAGAATAACACCCGCAAGGATCGTATCCTTGAAAAGCTACGCACCACCATCCTGGAGCTGTTCGGGAAGGACTGGACGAAGGACCATCTCTGAAAACGCTGGTCCGACCTCAAGGTACGCAAGCAGGAGCAGCTGAGGCACATTCTGGAGGAGGCTGCCACTGGTCTCACTGCTGCTCCAGGAGGTCTGCGGCATTGTTTATGTGTTCCCGCAGTTCCTGGAGCAGTTCCTGTAGGGCGTTGATGCAGGTAGCTGCCAGGCGAAGCTCACCGATCGCCTCCCGTCGGCGTCTGGCTTCTCCTTCTATATATCCAATAAATGAAAGAAGGAAAATACAGTAAGTAAAGCAGGTTTCTATTTTTGACTGAAAGTCTTGAAAAAATATAACAGTAGTATATACCAGAGCTGGCGGCCTCCTGAGGCTCCGACTCCTCTGACTCCTGCCCCCCACCACCGTCAGCATATCCGGTGCTATATGTAAGAAATTAAAGAAATAAAAAATACAGTAAACAACAAAACTGATTTATTTTTGAACAAAAGTCGATGCAAAATACAACAGTAAAAAAAAAAAACCTGGACTGGCGGCCTCCTGCTTCTCCGGCTGCCTCTCTCCTTCGCCCTCCTCCTGGTCCTCCTCTTCCTCCTCCTGCTCCTCTTGTGCTATACATAAAAAAATTAAATTAAAATACAGTAAACAAAAAATGTTTCTGTTTTTGACCAAAAGTCGTTGCAAAATAAAACAGTATATACCAGCGCTGGTGGACGCCCGTGGCTCCTCCTCCTCCTCCACTGGGGCACTGGTCCCCGCCAGGGCAGATGCTGCTGCCTGTGCCTTCTTCTTCCTGTCTTCTGCCAAATCCAAAAAATAACACGTAAATAATGAAGACTGGAAAAAATGGTATATCTATACAATATATTGCCGAAAGTATTGCGACACCCCTCCACTACCCCACTACCAGCTTGACCCCCCACTACTCCCATCTTATAGTTCTAAAGTCACAAAATATTTATTTATTTCCTCTGCACAGACATATATTACCGTTCATTTATATATTTTTTTCAGAAGTAAACATTACGTTTATTCAATAAAAACTATTATTTGTGTTGTGTGCGTACAAAACGCATTGTGTGACTGCTTTTAGTTATTTTATAGAAGGCCTCAGCCTCAGTTTCACTTTCAGTTTCTGCTAATAATAAAACTGGATATTGCAGAAACAACAACAGAAATCCACCATTTTGTTTTGAAATTTGCATCTAAAGCATTCAATGACACTGCTGCAGCAAACTGAATCGCTGCGCTGCAACAATTCAGCAGCTGCTGAGGCTGTATTGAAGGCGGCTCTGTTTGGATGCACTTTCAGAAGAACTACATGTCCCATCCTACCACTTTAGCAAAGACGCAGAGATTTTTATTGATGCGCAGGTGGGAGTCAATATTGGGCATCTCGTATGCATCACTCAATCACAACAACCCCCCCCCCAGCACACTACAGTACACACAGTGCCAAAAGAAATCAAGCATTGTAACTTCATCTACATACATCAAATGTCACAATTTTCACGAATACATAAAATCACAAAAAAGAAGAGCTATGGCAAAAATGCATGTATGGCAAGTCGTGAAAACGCAAAGCTATACACAATCACATTGCATGAAAAAAGGACTAGATAAATCAACGTATTTCTGTGCACATTAGCACATGCAAGCACATTATTATTATTATACAGGATTTATATAGCACCAACAGTTTGCGCAGCGCTTTACAATATAACATGACACTTACGTTTCGCTATGACGCGGCGGATGTATCTTAGCTGCTCCTGCTCACGTACTTTCAAATCAGACCAGCGTTTCCTGAGCTGGTCCTTCGTCCGGTCCTTCCCAAACAACTCCAAAATGGTGGTGCGTAGCTTGTCTAAGATACGATCCTTCCTAGCGTTAGACTTCCTGCGGTAAGGGCCCTTACTGCAATCATAATCCTTACTATCAAAGATCCGTACCAGCTCCAACATCTCTTCAAATGCCATATTGGTGGCCCGCTTCTTCCTGGGTGGTGGTGGTTCATCATGGAGAGATGATGAGGTGCTTGAACGGCACTCATCTCTTGCAGCGGCCATGATGATGAATAATAAAAACAATATTTTGTTCAAAAAGTTGTCAATAAAACTGGCTCAATAAAGTTACGACATTCGCGCGCGCGCATGCGCGACCCGCGGACGAATCGGATCTGACCCAAATACGAATATTCTTATCGGATCATTGGAAACAAAAAAATAGTGATACGCATTTACAAATACAAAATTTACAGAATCAGCGATATAACCGATAAACCGATAATAGTTAAATATACGATGTCCAGACTTACCGAAATGGAACCGAATCCCGAATGGAACTGAAATCATGAATAGAGGGAAAATAAATTTCGATTTGACACATTTCAAGTTCATTCGAAAATTCCGAAAAATTTTCGATTTGGCAAATTTTTCGTTTTTTCGGAAAGTCTGTTCTCGTTTCAAAGCAATAGATTTCGATTTGACACATTTCAAGTCCATTCGAAAATTCCGAAAATTTTTCGATTCGGCTCGGAAAACAGTTCGGATTCGACTTTTTCGGATCTAAAAAATTTCGGAATTTCGGCCGCATCGAAAGACCCGAATCGGGAAATTTCGTGAAAATTCCGAAATTCCGAAACCCGAAACGCACATCCCTACTGTATTTGATAAAAGAGAGGCAGAGAAACTACCTCCACATAGACCGTATGATTGCGCCATAGATATTCATCCAGGTACCATGCCTCCTCGAGGCCAAGTATATCCTTTATCCATAAAAGAGAACCAAATCATGGAGGAGTACATAAAGGAGAATTTGGTTTTATCAGACGTTCTTCTTCTCCAGCAGGGGCTGGGTTCTTTTTTGTATCTAAAAAAGAGGGAGATTTACGCCCGTGTATCGATTATAGGGGGCTTAACAAGATCACCATCAAGAATGTGTACCCTATCCCTCTTATATCAGAACTGTTCGACAGGTTAAAGGTATCAGCAGTAGGGATGAGCTGTTCGGTTCGAACGGTTCGAAGTTTGACCCGAACTTAGTCTGTTCGATTAGATCGTGAACACCGAACATTTCCGGGTGTTCGCCACATGTTCGACCACAATGGACCACAATGCATTTTCCCACTGGCCTGAAGCTCGTAATTGGCTACAGCCTTGCACCTGATCACAGGTCTGGTGCAAGACTGGTTCAACACTATGCCAATCACCGCTCAGAGTCCTGATTGGGCAAATTTTGCCCAATCATGGGCTCACAGAGCTAAGTCCCGCAGCACACTATATAACGTTTCCACGCGCCGATTCTTCACGCATTTCAGAGGAGATTTCAAAGGAGATAGTTGTGTGTTGTTACTGCCGGTCTGCCACGCTACTGGGGGGGTCTGGGGGTCTCATTTCTACCAAATATCTGGGAATTTAGGTGATGTGTGTCTTGTCACTGTGCCAGCAAGTATTTTTGGGGTTTACAACTTTCTTTAAAACATTTGTGAATTGAGGTGATCTTCTGTGTCATGTCACTGTGCCAGCAAATCTTTTTGGGCTCACTAATTTCTTTAAAACATTTGTGAATTGAGGTGATCTGTGTCTTGTCACACAACCAGTACCACGCATAATTTTGGGGCTCACTAATTTCTTTAAAACATTTGTGAATTGAGGTGATCTGTGTCTTGTCACACAACCAGTACCACACTTTATTTTGGGGCTCACTAACTTCTTTAAAACATTTGTGAATTGAGGTGATCTGTGTCTTGTCACACAACCAGTACCACGCATTATTTTGGGGCTCACTAATTTCTTTAAAACATTTGTGAATTGAGGTGATCTGTGTCTCGTCACACATCCAGTACCACACAGTATTTTGGGGCTCACTAATTTCTTTAAAACATTTGTGAATTGAGGTGATCTGTGTCTCGTCACACATCCAGTACCACACAGTATTTTGGGGCTCACTAATTTCTACAAAACATTTGTGAATTGAAGTGATCTTCTGTGTCTTTTCACAAAGCCAGCAATTTTTTTTGGGCTCACTAATTTCTTTAAAACATTTGTGAATTGAGGTGATCTGTGTCTCGTCACACATCCAGTACCACACAGTATTTTGGGGCTCACTAATTTCTACAAAACATTTGTGAATTGAGGTGATCTGTGTCTCGTCACACATCCAGTACCAAACAGTATTTTGGGGCTCACTAATTTCTACAAAACATTTGTGAATTGAGGTGATCTTCTGTGTCTTGTCATACAGCCAGCAAGTTTTTTTGGGGCTCACTAATTTCTTTAAAACATTTGTGAATTGAGGTGATCTGTGTCTCGTCACACATCCAGTACCACGCAGTATTTTGGGGCTCACTAATTTCTACAAAACATTTGTGAATTGAGGTGATCTGTGTCTCGTCACACATCCAGTACCACACAGTATTTTGGGGCTCACTAATTTCTTTAAAACATTTGTGAATTGAGGTGATCTGTGTCTTGTTACACATCCAGTACCACGCAGTATTTTGGGGCTCACTAATTTCTTTAAAACATTTGTGAATTGAGGTGATCTTCTGTGTCTTGTCACACAGCGAGCAAGATTTTTTGGGGCTCACTAATTTCTTTAAATCATTTGTGAATTGAGGTGATCTGTGTCTCGTCACACATCCAGTACCACGCAGTATTTTGGGGCTCACTAATTTCTACAAAACATTTATGAATTGAGGTGATCTGTGTCTCGTCACACATCCAGTACCATGCAGTAATTTGGGGCTCACTAATTTCTACAACACATTTGTGATTTGAGGTGATCTTCTGTGTCTTGTCACACAGCCAGCAAGTTTTTTTGGGGCTCACTAATTTCTTTAAAACATTTGTGAATTGAGGTGATCTGTGTCTCGTCACACATCCAGTACCACACAGTATTTTGGGGCTCACTAATTTCTACAAAACATTTATGAATTGAGGTGATCTGTGTCTCGTCACACATCCAGTACCACGCAGTATTTTGGGGCTCACTAATTTCTACAAAACATTTGTGATTTGAGGTGATCTTCTGTGTCTTGTCACACAGCCAGCAAGTTTTTTTGGTGCTCACTAATTTCTTTAAAACATTTGTGAATTGAGGTGATCTGTGTCTCGTCACACATCCAGTACCACGCAGTATTTTGGGGCTCACTAATTTCTACAAAACATTTATGAATTGAGGTGATCTGTGTCTCGTCACACATCCAGTACCACGCAGTATTTTGGGGCTCACTAATTTCTACAAAACATTTGTGATTTGAGGTGATCTTCTGTGTCTTGTCACACAGCCAGCAAGTTTTTTTGGGGCTCACTAATTTTTTTAAAACATTTGTGAATTGAGGTGATCTGTGTCTCGTCACACATCCAGTACCACGCAGTATTTTGGGGCTCACTAATTTCTACAAAACATTTGTGAATTGAGGTGATCTGTGTCTCGTCACACATCCAGTACCGCGCAGTATTTTGGGGCTCACTAATTTCTACAAAACATTTGTGAATTGAGGTGATCTGTGTCTCGTCACACATCCAGTACCACGCAGTATTTTGGGGCTCACTAATTTCTACAAAACATTTGTGACTTGAGGTGATCTTCTGTGTCTTGTCACACAGCTAGCAAGTTTTTTTGGGGCTCACTAATTTCTTTAAAACATTTGTGAATTGAGGTGATCTGTGTCTCGTCACACATCCAGTACCACGCAGTATTTTGGGGCTCACTAATTTCTACAAAACATTTGTGAATTGAGGTGATCTTCTGTGTCTTGTCACACAGCCAGCAAGTTTTTTTGGGGCTCACTAATTTCTACAAAACATTTGTGAATTGAGGTGATCTGTGTCTCGTCACACATCCAGTACCACACAGTAATTTGGGGCTCACTAAATTCTACAAAACATTTGTGAATTGAGGTGATCTTCTGTGTCTTGTCATACAGCCAGCAAGTTTTTTTGGGGCTCACTAATTTCTTTAAAACATTTGTGAATTGAGGTGATCTGTGTCTCGTCACACATCCAGTACCACGCAGTATTTTGGGGCTCACTAATTTCTACAAAACATTTGTGAATTGAGGTGATCTGTGTCTCATCACACAACCAGTACCACGCAGTATTTTGGGGCTCACTAATTTCTTTAAAACATTTGTGAATTGAGGTGATCTGTGTCTTGTTACACATCCAGTACCACGCAGTATTTTGGGGCTCACTAATTTCTTTAAAACATTTGTGAATTGAGGTGATCTTCTGTGTCTTGTCACAAAGCGAGCAAGATTTTTTGGGGCTCACTAATTTCTTTAAATCATTTGTGAATTGAGGTGATCTGTGTCTCGTCACACATCCAGTACCACGCAGTATTTTGGGGCTCACTAATTTCTACAAAACATTTATGAATGAGGTGATCTGTGTCTCGTCACACATCCAGTACAACGCAGTATTTTGGGGCTCACTAATTTCTACAAAACATTTGTGATTTGAGGTGATCTTCTGTGTCTTGTCACACAGCCAGCAAGTTTTTTTAGGGCTCACTAATTTCTTTAAAACATTTGTGAATTGAGGTGATCTGTGTCTCGTCACACATCCAGTACCGCGCAGTATTTTGGGGCTCACTAATTTCTACAAAACATTTGTGAATTGAGGTGATCTGTGTCTCGTCACACATCCAGTACCATGCAGTATTTTGGGGCTCACTAATTTCTACAAAACATTTGTGAATTGAGGTGATCTGTGTCTCGTCACACATCCAGTACCACGCAGTATTTTGGGGCTCACTAATTTCTACAAAACATTTGTGAATTGAGGTGATCTGTGTCTCGTCACACTTCCAGTACCACGCAGTATTTTGGGGCTCACTAATTTCTTTAAAACATTTGTGAATTGAGGTGATCTTCTGTGTCTTGTCACACAGCCAGCAAGTTTTTTTGGGGCTCACTAATTTCTACAAAACATTTGTGAATTGAGGTGATCTGTGTCTCGTCACACATCCAGTACCACACAGTAATTTGGGGCTCACTAAATTCTACAACATTTGTGAATTGAGGTGATCTTCTGTGTCTTGTCATAACAGCCAGCAAGTTTTTTTGGGGCTCACTAATTTCTTTAAAACATTTGTGAATTGAGGTGATCTGTGTCTCGTCACACATCCAGTACCACGCAGTATTTTGGGGCTCACTAATTTCTACAAAACATTTGTGAATTGAGGTGATCTGTGTCTCGTCACACATCCAGTACCACGCAGTATTTTGGGGCTCACTAATTTCTTTAAAACATTTGTGAATTGAGGTGATCTGTGTCTTGTTACACATCCAGTACCACGCAGTATTTTGGGGCTCACTAATTTCTTTAAAACATTTGTGAATTGAGGTGATCTTCTGTGTCTTGTCACAAAGCGAGCAAGATTTTTTGGGGCTCACTAATTTCTTTAAATCATTTGTGAATTGAGGTGATCTGTGTCTCGTCACACATCCAGTACCACGCAGTATTTTGGGGCTCACTAATTTCTACAAAACATTTATGAATTGAGGTGATCTGTGTCTCGTCACACATCCAGTACAACGCAGTATTTTGGGGCTCACTAATTTCTACAAAACATTTGTGATTTGAGGTGATCTTCTGTGTCTTGTCACACAGCCAGCAAGTTTTTTTGGGGCTCACTAATTTCTTTAAAACATTTGTGAATTGAGGTGATCTGTGTCTCGTCACACATCCAGTACCACGCAGTATTTTGGGCTCACTAATTTCTACAAAACATTTATGAATTGAGGTGATCTGTGTCTCGTCACACATCCAGTACCATGCAGTATTTTGGGGCTCACTAATTTCTACAAAACATTTGTGATTTGAGGTGATCTTCTGTGTCTTGTCACACAGCCAGCAAGTTTTTTTGGGCTCACTAATTTCTTTAAAACATTTGTGAATTGAGGTGATCTGTGTCTCGTCACACATCCAGTACCACGCAGTATTTTGGGGCTCACTAATTTCTACAAAACATTTGTGAATTGAGGTGATCTGTGTCTCGTCACACATCCAGTACCGCGCAGTATTTTGGGGCTCACTAATTTCTACAAAACATTTGTGAATTGAGGTGATCTGTGTCTCATCACACATCCAGTACCACGCAGTATTTTGGGGCTCACTAATTTCTACAAAACATTTGTGAATTGAGGTGATCTGTGTCTCGTCACACATCCAGTACCACGCAGTATTTTGGGGCTCACTAATTTCTACAAAACATTTGTGAATTGAGGTGATCTGTGTCTCGTCACTGGCTGCCAGCTATCAGTGTGTCTCACTGAGTTATACCAGAGTTCTTTAAATCTTTATACCAGAGTTGAATGAGAGTTCTGTATAAATTAATCTACAGTTGTGTTCCAAATTTTTCAACCCCCACTGAAATTGAGTGTTTTGGCCAGTTTGACATTGATTTTGATCATTCAGTCATCTTGCTTTCAATTAAATCAAAGAGGCACGTGTAGGTCAGACAAATATAACATAACATTTATAATGAAATAACCACAAATGTCTTTTCTGTGCTCACATCATTATCAGTTTTATTCAACCCCCAAGTGACATTCAATCTTAGTACTTAGTACAACATCCTTTTACAGTTATAACAGCTTATAAACGTGAAGCATAGCTTGACACAAGTGTCTTGCAGCGATCTACGGGTATCTTCGCCCATTCGTCATGGGCAAAAGCCTCCAGTATAGTCACATTCTTAGGCTTGCGCACTGCAACTGTTTTCTTTAAGTCCCACCAGAGGTTCTCAATCAGATTTAAGTCTGGTGACTGCGATGGCCACTCCAAAATGTTCCAGCCTTTAATCTGCAACCATGCTCTAGTGGACTTGGAGGTATGCTTGGCATCATTGTCCTGTTGAAAGGTCCAACGTCTCCCAAGCCTCAGGTTTGTGACGGACTGCATCACATTGTCATCCAATATCTCCTGGTACTGAAGAGAATTCATGGTACCCTGCACACGCTGAAGCTTCCCTGTACCTGCAGAAGCAAAACAGCCCCAAAGCATGATTGACCCACCGCCATGCTACACAGTAGGCAAGGTGTTCTTTTCTTCATAGGCCTTGTTCTTCCTCCTCCAAACATAGCGTTGATCCATGGGCCCAAACAGTTCTAATTTTGTTTCATCAGTCCACAGAACACTATCCCAAAACTTCTGTGGTTTGTCCACATGACTTTTGGCATACTGCAGTCGACTCTTCTTATTCTTTGGAGACAGCAAGGGGGTGCGCCTGGGAGTCCTGGCATGGAGGCCTTCATTACGCAGTGTGCGCCGTATTGTCTGAGCTGAAACTTCAGTACCCACATCTGACAAATCTTTTCTCAGTTCCTCAGCAGTCACACGGGGACTTTTCTCCACTCTATGCTTCAGGTAGCACACAGCAGTCGAAGTCAGCATCTTCTTTCAGCCACGACCAGGTAGCGTTTCAACAGTGCCCTTTGCCTTGAATTTGCGAATGATGCTTCCTATCGTCTCTCTTCGTATGTTTAACATCTTTGCAATCTTCTTATAGCCATTGCCCTTCCTGTGAAGATTAATCACCTCTTCTCTTGTCTTCCTGGACCATTCTCTTGATTTCACCATGTTTGTAACCACACCAGTAAATGTCTAGAAGGAGCTGAGTATCACAGTCATTTTAAAGCTGCCTAATTGGTGCTTATTATGCTTTATTGCTGCTCCGTGACATCCACAGGTGTTTTCAATACCTGATTGAAAACACTTGAATGAACCTCTGTTCTTCAGAGTGGTAGTCTTTAAGGGGTTGAATAATTGTGTCAATGAAGAATTCACAAAATAAACATTTACTACTGTATTACAAAACCAATTGATGTCATTTTAGTTGCATATGGTTCTTTAAAAAGTCCTTGTAGGATTTCATTCTGAATACAATTACAAATGTACACTAAATTCCCTAAAACCCTTTACAGCATTGGGGGTTGAATAATTTTGAAAACAACTGTATATATCACTCCCCATGTCTGATAGAACAAAAAGTACAGGCAGACGCTCCCAGACACAGATAAGAGGGCAAGCAGCCCCTGTGTCGGGAGGCTGTGCCTCTGGTCGTGGTGGACGTGGTGCATCCTTTGCAGGGGCACGCTTGTCCTTTCTAACTGGTGCTGGCCGTCTTAAGCAGCAGCAACATACAGAGGACTTGGTGGATTGGCTAACCAGGCCATCCTCATCCTCGGAGTCCTCTGCCAGCCAGGCTTGTAGCGCTTTGCAGTAGGGATATGCGTTTCGGGTTTCGGAATTTCGGAATTTTCACGAAATTTCCCGATTCGGGTCTTTCGATGCGGCCGAAATTCCGAAATTTTTTAGATCCGAAAAAGTCGAATCCGAACTGTTTTCCGAACCGAATCGAAAAAAATTCGGAATTTCGAATGGACTTGAAATGTGTCAAATCGAAATCTATTGCTTTGAAACGAGAACAGACTTTCCGAAAAAACGAAAAATTTACCAAATCGAAAATTTTTCGGAATTTTCGAATGGACTTGAAACGTGTCAAATCGAAATCTATTGCTTTGAAACGAGAACAAACTTTCCGAAAAAAAAGAAAAATTTGCCAAATCGAAAATTTTTCGGAATTTTCGAATGGACTTGAAATGTGTCAAATCGAAATTTATTTTCCCTCTATTCATGATTTCAGTTCCATTCGGGATTTCGGTACCATTTCGGTAAGTCTGGACATCGTATATTTAACTAGTATCGGTTATATGGCTGATTCTGTAAATTTTTTTATTGTTTCCAAAGATCCGATAAGAATTTTCGTATTTTGGTCAGATCCGATTCGTCCGCGGGTCGCGCATGCGCGCGCGCGCACATGTCGTAACTTTATTGAGCCAGTTTTATTGACAACTTTTTGAACAAAATTTTGTTTTTATTATTCTTCATAATGGCCGCTGCCAGAGAGGAGACCTCGTCATCATCTCATGATGAAGTTGAACCACCTGCACCCAGGAAAAAACGGGCCCAAAATATGGCGTTTGAGGAGATGTTGGAGCTGGTCCGCATCTTTGATAGAAAAGATTACGATTGCCGGAAGGGACCTTACCCCAGCAAGAATAACGCCAGAAAAGATCGTATCCTTGACAAGCTACGCACCACCATTTTGGAGAAGTTTGGGAAGGACCGGACAAAGGACCAGCTACGGAAACGCTGGTCTGATTTAAAAGTACGCGAGCAGGAGCAGTTGAGACGCATCCGGCGCGTCATAGCGAAACGTAAGTGTCATGTTATATTGTAAAGCGCTGCGCAAACTGTTGGTGCTATATAAATCCTGTATAATAATAATAATGTGCTTGCATGTGCTAATGTGCGCAGAAATACGCTGATTTATCTAGTCCTTTTTTCATGCAATGTGATTGTGTATAGCTTTGCGTTTTCACAACTCGTCATACATGCATTTTTGACATAGCTTTTTTTTTTTGTGATTTTACGTATTCGTGAAAATTGTGATATTTGATGTATGTAGATGAAGTTACAATGCTGGATTTCTTTTGGCACTGTGTGTATAGTCTGTAGTGTGCTAGGGGGGAGGTTGTTGTGATTGAGTGATGCATACGAGATGACCCGCAGCTTGCCCAATATTGGCTCCCACCTGCGCATCAACAAAAATCTCTGCGTCTCTGCTAAGTGATAGGATGGGACATGTAGTTCTTCTGAAAGTGCATCCAAACAGAGCTGCGTTCAATACAGCCTCAGCAGCTGCTGCAGCAGTGTCATTGAATGCTTTAGATGCAAATTTCAAAACAAAATGATGGATTTCTGTTGTTGTTTCTGCAATATCCACAGTTTTATTATTAGCAGAAACTGAAAGTGAAACTGAGGCTGAGGCATCTATAAAATAACTAAAAGCAGTCGCACAATGCGCTTTGTACGCACACAACACAAATAATAGTTTTTATTGAATAAACGTAATGTTTACTTCTGAAAAAAATATATAAATGAACGGTAATATATGTCTGTGCAGAGGAAATAAATAAATATTTTGTGACTTTAGACCTATGAGATGGGAGTAGTGGTGGGTCAAGCTGGTAGTGGGTAGTGGAGGGGTGTCGCATTACTTTCGGCAATATATTGTATAGATATACCATTTTTTCCAGTCTGCATTATTTACGTGTTATATTTTTTGGATTTGGCAGAAGACAGGAAGAAGGCTGCCGAATCTGCCCGGGCAGGGACCAGTGCCCCAGCGGAGGAGGAGGGGGAGCCACGGGCGTCCACCAGCGCTGGTATATACTGTTGTATTTTGCAACGACTTTTGGTCAAAAACAGAAACATTTTTTGTTTACTGTATTTTAATTTAATTTTTTTATGTATAGCACAAGAGGAGCAGGAGGAGGATGTAGAGAGTCAGCCGGAGCAGCAGGAGGCCGCCAGTCCAGGTTTTTTTTTTTTTACTGTTGTATTTTGTATCGACTTTTGTTCAAAAATAAATCAGTTTTGTTGTTTACTGTATTTTTTATTTCTTTAATTTCTTACATATAGCACTGGATATGCAGACAGTGGTGGTGGGGGAGGAGTCGGAGGAGTCGGAGACTCAGGAGGCCGCCAGCTCTGGTATATACTACTGTTATATTTTTTCAAGACTTTCAGTCAAAAATAGAAACCTGCTTTACTTACTGTATTTTCCTTCTTTCATTTATTGGATATATAGAAGGAGAAGCCAGACGCCGACGGGAGGCGATCGGCGAGCTTCGCCTGGCAGCTACCGCCGTCAACTCCCTACAAGAACTGCTCCAGGAACTGCGGGAGCACATAACCAATGCCGCAGACCTCCTGGAGCAGCAGTGAGACCAATGGCAGCCTCCTCCAGAATGTGCCTCAGCTGCTCCTGCTCGCGTGCCTTGAGGTCGGACCAGCGTTTTCAGAGATGGTCCTTCGTCCAGTCCTTCCCGAACAGCTCCAGGATGGTGGTGCGTAGCTTTTCAAGGATACGATCATTGCGGGTGTTATTCTTCCTGCCGTAAGGGCCCATACAGCAATCGTAATCTTTGCAGTCCAAGATGCGAACCAGCTCCAACATCTCCTCAAATGCCAGTAACTTGTTGGGCAGTTTGCCATCCTTGGCATGTTCCCTTCCCTATGTTAATATGTTGTAAATAAATTTTCTATTTTTTCACTATTTTCCTGTTTGTGTGCGTTGCTTTTCCTTACTTAATAAGTTAATATGTATTGCTTGGTTTCCACACTGTTAAAATTATATGTACATAAATGTATTGACATTTCTATGGACCCTTTGTCATAAATTTGTCAACATATTTGTGGCCATGAATGTGACTGTGCACATTCTACACTTCCTGCCTGGCCAAAAATGTCACACACTAACACAACCTTGTTGTAAGGCCTTGAGATTTGATTACCGACGTGGCCTGGTTTTTTGTTAAGCTTAGGCGATGTCACAACAACACGGATTTTTGTCCACAGTCACATTCATTGTATAACCAAGAATTTATCAAAAAATATTGATGGCAGCACTGCATGAAGTCTTCTCCGACACAACCCAAAGATCCTTAGTGCGGCTCAGGTCTAGTTTATTTGTCCCTGTTTGCAGCTTCACACAACACCTCCTCCCAGCTATGAGCTCTCTCTCTCCCACCGCTGCCCGCTAAGACGCTGCCCGCCAACATGGTCATGTCTTTGCAGGAAGACAACAGCGTGGGGGAACAGCAGCTGCTGACAGTCCCAAGACCTCGTCACAATGACGTCAGTTTTGGAGTTAACCCCTAACTGTGACCAATGGTGGAGATAGGGGGTTCATTGGAACCCCTATCTCCTGATCTGCGGCAGCTATCGGTTGGTTAATGTTTGGTATCTTTGGATCGACCAGAGCATGGCCTTTCCAACAATACCAAACATGACAATGTTAAAAAATTTAAATAAAAAAAAAAATACAGGTTTTTTGTTTTGTTTTGTTAATGCAGCAATATTGTTGCCATTTCAATTATAATGTGAACAATGATGCTGCACTAAGGATTTTTGTATGGGGTGCGTTTGTTAAAAATAGTGTAATTGTCACCCAAAAAAATATAACAAGTCCCCTTTTCAATTTTTTTTAACAAACGCAACTCATAAAATATAACCGCAAACACTCGCATGTTAAAATGTGAAAAAAACACTTTACACCTTGTAAAACAAACATTGAAAATTCTAATTTTATTGCATTTTTTGTTATAATATACAGACAGGACATGACGCATACATATGATAATGATATATTATGAATCATCTGCCGAGTCTGCCGGAAAGAACGATATATAACATGTCTGGGTCATATAAAAGAAGGCTTCAAAACGCGTTTAAACAAGAGGAAGCGAAACTGTTAAAAATTAGCTCAGCAGCAGACCGCAGTGCGCACACAGGTGTGAAGGGAAGCCGTGAAATGCCTCAGCAGCGAAAGGGTTAATTTATATTTTTGTCTGTTTTAAATCATTTTATTTTATTATTTTTTTTCATTTCAGATCATTTTGATCAACTATTTTTCCGTTTTAAAACATTTTTGTTCTGGTTTTTATTTTTAAAGTCAGACCATTCGGGTCAGTTTACTGTTTTTTAAATCGTTTTGTTCTTTTTTTTGTTCCTTGGCTTTCATACCATTTTTTTAATGTGATTAAATAAATAAAGTTGTGAAATGTATATTCATAAAAAAAGGATCTTTATTTAATAAAAAAAAAAAACACGATAGAATCGCCAGAATTATCGTATCGTCAGAATGAATTATTGGATCCGAAAAACAAACCTAAAATTTATTATAAAAAAATATATAAAGTATAAAAAGTAAACCATAGTAGTTTACATCAAACGAATAGAGTTAGACACTTTGAAACGAGGAGAACAGACGTTCCGAAAAAAAAGAAAATTTCCGAAATCACGAAAAGTCGATACAAAAAACGAGCAAAGTGACCCGAAAACACGAAAAATGGTCGATATTCCAAAAAAATGTACAGAATCGAAAATTTTAAACATCAGAACAAATCGAACCGAAAAAAAAATCGGTGCACAAGCCTATTAATATCTGACATCCCGATGTGAAACATCAGGACTTTTGCATTAGATTTCGACCATTTTTATTTTTTTAACTTCTGGATAGTCGAAAATCGATCTATCCAAAAAGTCCCAATGTTTCACATCATTCTGAACTTTGTTTGGATCGAGTAAGTCCGTGGGCGTGTGGCCGTTAAATGTATATACCAGTGGCGTCGTAACATGGGGGCGGGGGTGCGGCCCGCACCAGGTGACACCCGCCTTTAGGGTGACACCGTCACCCTAAGGGCGGGTGTCTCACCCTCCGCCGTTTTTTTCGCTCCCTGCGAGCGTCCGAAGCATGCAGCTTTGGCGCTCGCCTGGAGGAAACACGTCACCAGCCAATCGCAGCTGGTCACGTGGCTCCCCTGGCGAGCGCCCAAGCTCCGCGCCGCCGGACGCTCTGAGGGAGTAAAAAAGGTGGCGGAGGTGAGCTGGGGCCATTATCATGAGGTGCTGGGGCATTCCATGTGCTGGGGCAAATCCATGAGGAGCTGGGGCATATCCATGAGGAGCTGGGCATTCCATGTGCTGGGGCATATCCAGGAGGAGCTGGGGCATATCCACGAGGAGCTGGGGCATGTCCACGAGGAGCTGGGGCATGTCCAGGAGGAGCTGGGGCATGTCCACGAGGAGCTGGGGCATATCCACGAGAGCTGGGGCAAATCCATGTGTGAGCTGGGGAATATCCACGAGGAGCTGGGGCAAATCCATGTGTGAGCTGGGGCATATCCACGAGGAGCTGGGGCATGTCCACGAGGAGCTGGGGCATGTCCACGAGGAGCTGGGGCATATCCACGAGGAGCTGGGGCAAATCCATGTGTGAGCTGGGGAATATCCACGTGGAGCTGGGGCAAATCCATGTGTGAGCTGGGGCATATCCACAAGGAGCTGGGGCATGTCCACGAGGAGCTGGGGCATGTCCACGAGGAGCTGGGGCATGTCCACGAGGAGCTGGGGCATATCCACGAGGAGCTGGGGCAAATCCATGTGTGAGCTGGGGAATATCCACGTGGAGCTGGGGCAAATCCATGTGTGAGCTGGGGCATATCCACGAGGAGCTGGGGCATGTCCACGAGGAGCTGGGGCATGTCCACGAGGAGCTGGGGCATGTCCACGAGGAGCTGGGGCAAATCCATGTGTGAGCTGGGGAATATCCACGAGGAGCTGGGGCATATCCCACGAGAGCTGGGGCAAATCCACGAGGTGCTGGGGCAATATCCATGAGGAGCTGGGGCATATCCATGAGGATGTCGATGTCGGCCAAGCTTCCGGGAACTCCCCCTGAGGACTGGCGTCATCGTGCATAGCACGATGACGCCAGTCCTGGAGTTAACCCCTAGCTGCCACCAATGGTGGAGATAGGGGGTTCCAAAATGAACCCCCTATCTCCCGATCCGCGGCAGCTAGGGGTTAAAGTTTGGTATTGTTGGATCGGCCAGAGCATGGCCGTTCCAACGATACCAAACACGAATGTGAAAAACGTTTGTAAAAAAATTAAAAATAAAAAAATATTTAAAAAAATTTATAAAAAAAAATAAACAATTTTTTTTCTTTTTTTTGGTTTGTTAATGCAGCAATATTGTTCCCATTTCAATTATAATGTGAACAATGATGCTGCACTAACGATTTTTGTATGCGGTGCGTTTGTTAAAAATTTAGTAATTTTCCCCAAAAAAAATTGTAACGAGACCCCATCTCTAATTTGTTTAACAAGCGCACCCCATACAAAATATAACCGCAATTGCTCGCATGTTAAAATGTGAAAAAAATACACTTTACATATTGTAAATTATTGAAAAATCATATTTTATTGCATTTTTTGTTATAATATACAGACAGGTCATGACGTATACATATAATAATGACATATTATGAATCTGCCGAGTCTGACAGAAAGAACGATATATAATATGTCTGGGTCATATACTAAAATAAGCCTTCAAAACACGTTTAAACATGATGAGCAAAACCGGTAAAAATGACCTCAGCACAGGGGCGTGAAAAGCCTCAGCAGCGAAAGGGTTAATTAAAAAAACACGATAGAATCGCCAGAATTATCGTATCGACATAATGAATTATTGGATCCGAAAAACAAACCAAAAATTTATTATAAAAATATATAAAGTAGTATTAAAAAAGTAAACCATAGTAGTTTTCATCAAAACGAATAGAGTTAGACAGCTTTGAAACGAGAACAGACGTTCCGAAAAAACGAAAAGTTCCGAAAAACGAAAAATTGGCGATATGCCGAAAACCATGTACAATTCCGAAAAACGAAAAGTTCCGAAAAACGAAAAGTTCCGAAAAACGAAAAATGGGCGATATGCCGAAAACCATGTACAATTCTGAAAAAACGAAAATTTCCGAAATAACGAAAAGTCGATACAGAAACCTAGTAAAGTTACCCGAAAATACGAAAAATGGTCGATATTCCGAAAAATAAATGTACCCGAAAACCGAATCGAGCCGAACCGAATCGAAACAGAAAGCAGTCGAAACGAGCCGAATCGAAAAGTTTAAAAATTCGAAAAATCGAATCGAATCGAGGAAGGGGGTGCCAGTGATGACACACAAATAACTGGCACTCATGTTGCCCCAGCAGCTGCAGCATACTGCCAAGTTGGCTCCAGTGACGAGGAGATAGGGGGTGAAGATGACAATGATGATGAGGTCACTGACTCCACCTGGGTGCCAGATCAATCAGATGAATTAAGTGAGGAAGAGGGGGAGGAGGAGGCACAGCAAACACGAGGCACAACATCCTCTGTGACCAAACGTAGCACTAGCCAGTCCAAGGTATCACATGTCAGAGCTGCTCCGGTGCAGAGCGCTGTTGTCTCAAAGAACACATGCAGGAACTCTGTTGTCTGGGAGTTCTTTAAGAAATGTGCAGTAGAGTGCAGCGTTGCTATTTATAATCTATGTCAGATGAGGCTTAAGCGTGGGAAAGATACCGGACACTTGGGTACCACGTGCTTGAGGCGACATATGAACAAGTGCCACACATCCCGTTGGCGCAAAACTTTGCATAGGTCCTCCTCCTCCTCATCTGTCTCTACCTCTACTGTATGTCCTGCCATGTCATTGCCTACAACCTCCACCGACAGGGATGATGCTACAGTAATGGATGTACCAGGTCCTTCCTCACAATGTGACATCATCCCAGTAGCTGAAGATTTACGCAGTCAGATTACGTTGCCGTAGCTGCTGCAGCGAAAGAAAAAATATAGTCCCAACCATCCCCAAGCACAGCGTCTAAATGCCAGCTTAGCAAAATTACTCGCATTGCAGCTGCTGCCTTTCCAGCTGGTGGACTCTGCTCCCTTCCGTGAATTTGCTGAATGTGCTGTACCACAGTGGCAGGTTCCAAAACGCCATTACTTTTCACGCAAGGCCATTCCAGCACTATACCAGCACGTGGAAGACAATTTTATCCAGTAATTGGGAAAGGCAGTCAGCAGCAAGGTGCATGTGACTTTAGACACGTGGTCCAGCAAGCATGGACAGGGTCATTACATTTCCTTCACGGCAAACTGGGTAACTCTGATTGCAGCTGGGAGGGATCCAAGACGGGGCTCTGTGCTGGAGCTTGTTCATCCACCACGCCTCCAGAAAGCTGCTTGTATGAGGTCTGTCTGCTCCACCACCATGACCTCTTCCTCCTCCTCCTTCTCTGTCTCTGGCGAAGTGGCAGTTAAACCGACACCTGACAGGGTCTATGCAATGGCTCAAGCAAAAAGATGCCATACTGTGCTTGAGCTGGTTTGTTTAGGGGACAGGAGCCACACCGGGTCAGAAATTTTGTCAGCTCTGCAGGGGCAGGTGCAGAGATGGTTAACACCACACCAGCTTGAGCTGGGAATGATCGTCTGCGATGATGGCGGCAACCTTCTCTCCGCCCTACGCAAGGGTAAATTGACGCATGTACCATGCCTAGCACACGTCCTAAATCTGGTGGTACAGCGTTTCCTAACCAAGTACCCAGGGCTGCCAGAGCGTCTCATCCAGGACAGAAATGTCTGCAGCCACTTCAGACGGTCATTCCCAGCAAGCGTTCGCCTGGCAGAAATTCAAAGAGAATTCCACCTTCCCACAAACCGTCTGATCTGTGACATGCCCACCAGGTGGAACTCGACATTAGCAATGCTGCAGCGTCTGCACAAGCAGCAGAGGGCCATCAACGAGTACCTGTGTGAGTATGGCACAAGGACAGGTTCAGATCAACTTGTTTTTTTTCCCCCCGCAGTGGCTGATGATCAAGGATGCATGCACTGTACTGTCACCATTCGAGGAGGCAACGAGGATGGTAAGCAGGGACAGTGCATGCATCAGTGACACAATTCCTTTAGTGTTCCTGCTGGAGCACACTCTGCAGGGAATTATAGATGTGGCTCTAGAGGCAGAGCAGCAGGAGGAAGAGGAGGCCTTCCCTAGCTCTCAAGGCCACAGTCTTTCTGCAGACAGCATTCCAGCGGGTCCTACTCAGATCAGACAGGAGGAGGATTAGGAATTTTTAAGTAGTGGGGGCATTGAAGGTGGGGATTCCTCAAGGGAGGGTTTTGTGTGCCCAGAAACAGAAGGGCTAGTGCGTGGCTGGGAGGAGGAAGTGCACGATACGGTCATCCTCATTGACCAGGAAGACTCGGAAGCTAATGCCACCTCCAACCTACGCTACTTTGGCTCCCTAATGATGCAAAGCCTGCTAAAGGACCCCAGGATTCATGCTATCAAGGAGAGGGATCATTACCAGTTGGCAACCCTTCTTGATCCACGATACAAGGGTAAAGTTGCAGAGCTCATCCTGCCTTCACAGAGGGAGCACAGGATGAAAAAACTTGAGGACGCTCTAAAGCGACACTTGTGTAACACCTTTCCAGGCACTGGTAGATTACTAAGTGCTGACACACGTGCTTCTGAGGCTGTGGGTGATCAGAGGAATAGTGGTGAAGGCCAGGGCCACTTGACTGATGCTTTTTTACATTTTTTTAGTCCTTGACGCCCAGGGACGTCAAATGTAGGCACCCATTGCCAATGTCTTCACCATATGGTGCAGGACTACCTAGGGGCAAGGGCAGTCCTGGATACCTTTCCAGCAGATGATCCGCTGGCTTACTGGGTGTTGAGATTGGATCACTGGCCAGAACTTAGCCAATATGCTATGCAGCTACTAGGTTGCCCTTCATCTAGTGTGCTTTCCGAAAGGACGTTCAGTGCCGCTGGAGGTTTTGTCACAGACAAAAGAGTGCGTCTGTCCACCGACTCTGTAGACCGGCTGACATTTATAAAAATGAATCAGTCCTGGATCAGCAGCTATCAATCCCCTGATGCTGAAGTAATGGAATAGATCGGGGATGTCCTCTTCTGCATTCACAAAACCTCCAGCACTGAACTCTTCCACAATACCTCAAAAGGGTTACGGTGTGAAGGCACTTGCTGCCATGAAAGGCACAATATTTGGCTGCACTGATGCCTGTGCCCGATTTATATCATTTTAATTTTTTGAACCGCAGGGTCCAACCCTGCACTCTTCCACAATACCACAGAGGGGTTACTGTATGATGATATTTGCTGGCCTGGCATTAAAGGCACAATATCTGGGTGCACTGATGCCCATTACCACCAGATAAAAAACTTTTCAATATAGGACCACATGGTCCACCCCTGCATTCTTCCACAATACCACAGAGGGGTTACTGTATGATGATATTTGCTGGCCTGGCATTAAAAGCACAATATCTGGGTGCACTGATGCCCATTACCACCAGATAAAAAACTTTTCAATATAGGACCGCAAGGTTCACCCCTGCATTCTTCCACAATACTACAGAGGGGTTACTGTATGATGATACCTGCTGGTCTGGCAGTCTTGCACCAAAGGCAGAATATCTGGGTGCACTGACGCCTTGACCAGAATCATATCTTTTCAATATAGGACCGCATGGTCCACCCCTGCATTCTTCAACAATACTACAGAGGGGTTACTGTATGATGATACTTGCTGGCCTGGCAGTCTTGCACCAAAGGCAGAATATCTGAGTGCACTGACGCCTTGACCAGAATCATATCTTTTCAATATAGGACCACATGGTCCACCCCTGCATTCTTCCACAATACTACAGAGGGGTTACTGTATGATGATACTTGCTGGCCTGGCATTAAAGGCACAATATGTGGGTGCACTGACGCCCATTACAGATCAAAAACTTTTCAATATAGGACCACATGGTCCACCCCTGCATTCTTCCACAATACCACAGAGGGGTTACTGTATGATAGTACTTGCAGGCCTGGCACCAAAAGCACAATATTTGGGTGCACTGCCACTGACACCTGTATCAGATTCATATCCTCAGAGGGGTTACGGTGTGACGGCACTGTTAGGAATGCTGAAGGACCAATTTTAAAGCACCTATTGTTACTTTCATCCAAAGCCTGCATAAGTTTCACAATAAGTTAGCCCAAAAAATCAGTAAACTTTTTCTGCGTGTACGAAAATGTCTCCTCTTTTCATACAGACTGCCGTTCCAAGCAGTTGTTTATGGATAGATTAAAAGGAAAAGCATTTACCGTCATATGAAACGTCATTTTTTTGTTTTTAAGTGTTTCTATACATCCTAGAAATCCGCCACTTCACGGGCAGGTTATGGGGACCTCCTAGGCACGATATTTGAAGGAATTTTTTGTTTTTATTTTTAACCCTTATATCATGGAAAACTCACTGTCCCTTTAAAAACGTTTTTTTTAAAACTTTTTGTCCTTGTTTCCTGTCCCCCAGGGCACTACCAGGACCCCAATACACCTTTTATGGCAAATATGTAGCATATATGCCCTTTTGGAGGGCACTCTAAAAACCGAATTTTCAACCCCATTGACTTGCATTGGGTTCGAGTTCGGGTTCGGACCCGAACATATGGGAAGTTCGTGTTCGGGATCGAACCGAACTCGGGGGGTGTTCGGCTCATCCCTAATCAGCAGTATACACAAAACTCGAATTGAGAGGGGCTTACAACCTGATACGTCTAAAAGATGGGCATGAGTGGAAAACAGCATTTAACACCAGGAGTGGGCATTATGAATATCTGGTCATGCCGTTCGTTCTCTGTAATGCTCCAGCTATATTCCAAGATTTCATTAATGATGTGCTCAGAGATTTTTTGCAATTGTTTGTTATCGTGTACTTAGATGATATACTGGTTTACTCTCCCGATCTGAAAACCCACCATGAACATGTCAGACAGGTATTAGCAAAACTACTAGACAATGGTCTTTATTGCAAACTGGAGAAGTGTTTATTCGACATTACTACTATAAAATTTCTTGGGTACATTATCACTCCAGAAGGTTTTGAGATGGATCCTTCCAAACTCACGGCCATCTCAGAATGGCCTCTACCTCATGGCCTCAAAGCCATACAGAGGTTTCTGGGGTTTTCCAACTATTATAGGAGATTTATCAAGAATTATTCTGCTGTAGCTTCTCCTATCATTAATATGACATGTAAAGGTCTGAAGAACCAGGTCTGGTCTTCACAATCCAAACAGGAATACGAAGCTCTCAAACAGGCTTTCACTTCCGCTCCCATGTTACGGCATCCTGATCCCAGAATTCCATTTGTTCTTGAGGTTGATGCTTCCAAGATAGGCATTGGGGCTGTCCTATCTCAAAGAGAGTCTCCAGGGAAGCCTCTACATCCTTGTGGATTCTTTTCAAGAAAATTATCACCAGCAGAACGCAATTATGATATTGGTAACAGAGAATTGCTTGCTATTGTGTCTGCCCTGTCAGAGTGGAGACATTTGTTGGAAGGTACTCTTGACCCTTTGTTGATAATCACTGATCATAAGAACCTTACTTACATTGGGGATGCTAAACGTCTGAACTCGAGACAGGCCAGGTGGTCATTACTACTGTCTCGGTTTAATTTTGTGTTGACTTACAGACCAGGTGACCGCAATGTAAAGGCTGATGCCTTATCTCGTCAATATGACCCATATGAATCAAATACACAAGACCACAATCCTATAGTTCCTCCTGAATGTATTGTGGCTTCCACGGTCTTGTCTGTTTCCTTGCCTTTTCTGGAACACCTCCAAGCAGCTCAAATGGGGGCTCCACCTAACAAGCCTCCAGATATGTTGTTTGTGCCTGAAAAGGAAAGACAAGAATTACTCATAATGTTTCATGATTCTAAACCAGTAGGTCATCCTGGTATCACTAAGACTCTTACCAGTATCTCCAGACAGTTCTGGTGGCCCACCATGCGACAGGACGTACGTCTGTTTGTTTTGGCTTGTCAAGTCTGTGCCAGAAGCAAAACCAGTAAAACCTTGCCTGTCGGTCTATTGCAGCCTTTACCCATTCCTAATAGGCCTGGGTCTCAACTATCCATGGATTTTATTGTGGACTTGCCGAAGTCCAACGGTCATACTGTGGTTCTGACAGTTGTAGACCGCTTCTCCAAAATGGCTTATTTTATTCCTTTACCTAAGCTTCCTACAGCCAAAGAACTGGCGGTCGTCTTTGCTAGAGAGATTGTACGAATACATGGGGTTCCGTCTGAAATAGCCTCTGACAGAAGAGCTCAGTTCATCTCTCGTTTCTGGAGGGATTCCTGTGCGGAGATGTGGGTGCGATTGGCCTTCTCTTCAGCATATCATCCACAAACCAATGGGGCAGCAGAGAGGGCAAATCAGGGTCTCGAGCAGTACATACGTTGCTTTACCACACAACAACAAGACAATTGGTCGGAGTTGTTGCCCTGGGCTGAGTATGCACGTAATAACGCCATTAACGAGACCACTGGCCACTCTCCTTTTTCTGCTATCTATGTTTTTTTCCCTCCGGCTCTACCGCTTCAGTTTGCTGAACAGGCCATCCCGGCTCTCGATGAACATCTCACACGACTACAGGATATTTGGAGACAGATTCGCGAAAACATGGAGCGCAATGTTGCTGTCCAGACATGCAAGGCTGACAGGCATAGGTTACAAGCTCCTTCCTACAATGTGGGGGATAGAGTTTGGTTGTCCACTAGGAATGTGAAGTTGCGGGTGCCTTCTATGAAAATGGCACCTCGGTTTATCGGTCCATACAAGATCATTCGCTGCGTTAACCCTGTGGCTTATGCTCTTGCCCTTCCTAGACATCTTCGCTTGCACAACGTCTTCCACACCTCCCTACTGAAGCCTTTGTTGTGTAACAGGTACACGCGGGTTGTTCCTCCTCCTCCACTTGTTCAGGTTGAGGGAGAGACGGAGTATGAAGTTAGGAAAGTTCTGGATTCTAGGCTGTTCAGGGGTGCTCTGCAGTACCTGGTCGATTGGGTGGGTTATGGTCCGGAGGACCAGTCCTGGATTCCGGCTTCCAACATGTCTGCCTCTAGGTTGGTCAGGGCGTTCCATGCCCTCGTCCCCGATCACCCTGTTGGTCGTCCTGCCACTTGCCCCGGTGGTCGTCCTGCCACTTGTCCTGTTGGTCGTCCGGTGGCCTCCCGTGGAGAGGGGGGTCTGGTAACGTTGGGGTTCCAGCCTTTCCGGTGTGCTTGATGGCAGCATGTCTGATGCTGCTTGCTCACCAATGCCCGGTTTAAATTGAAACAGGCAGGGAGGTGGCTGCATGAGGCGTGGCTTGAGAGGGGGGCGCGGTCTGGTGAAGGTCTTTTAAAAACCAACAGTTCCTTCTAAGCAGTGCCAGATCGTGGTTATCCATACCTGAGCTCCTTGTACCTGAATTCTCTCTTGATTTAACCTGTTATTGACCTCTGCTTGTTTTCTGACTATTCTGCCTTCCGTTGCCCTAGACTATTTCCTTGTACTACGCTTCTGCACTGATATCGACCCGGCTATTCCATTTGACTATTCTATACTCTGTATTCCTGATTCTGGCTCGTCTGACTACCCCCATGTTGCTGACCTGGTTTTGTATTACGACATTGTCTTTGATTAACCCTTTCTGTCTAGCTAGTATACATATACCTGGCCAATTTTTAAGGACCAGACAGTATGGGATTCCTTTACGGTTACCCTGTTGGTAGTTTTTGGCTCTGTGGAGTGTTGTGCATTAAGGACTGCGTGGTGGGATCCAGGAACCGTGACAGTGAACTTTTTTTGTAAAACCTAGGCAAACTATATATCATTTATAAGATCTATTTCTTTTACAGAGTACTCAGCTAATTAAAAATATAACAATTGGGTGGGTGGAATATAGTAAAGTCTGAGATCTCTCATTGGACAGGTTTCAAGTAGCTCACAGGGCTGGCACTATGAGACTTGTTGGATATTCAATAAGGTTGAAACCCGCCCACTCACAGTGCAAGAAACTCAACATTATAAGTATAGGAGCTTGCAAATCCATGTATTTCTGTGGACTCTATAGCTTCCAACATTGCACTGGAGTGGAACCCGCCCTCCACAAAAACACTATTTAAAATTCACTAAGGGCTCCCAAACTCCTTTGCCGACACCCGCAGTTTAGTGAAATAATGGATTGACCACTGGTTTGAGAGAATTCAGGTGCTACTCACCAGCTTTAAGGTTGTGAGCCGCAATTGAGAGAGAAACCCTTTCTAGTAAACAAACATGCACACTTTAGTGACTTTCTGAATTTTCGCATCGCAGTAGGAGCAGTCCCCAGTAATGCCTCCAGAGACTCCCACTGCCAAACCTCTGTGTTCAATCCACATTGAGTGTGCTGTCCCTGGCTAATCGGGGTAAATAAAAGCAGACTTTCGTCTAATAATAAACCGCACATAAGTGTCACCTATTTAAATAGAATTTGTGGGTTTTACATTATGGAAATTCAAGTGGAGGACTAAGCAATCATTGCCCGATTTGTAACACTTGAGCAGCAGATGCAAAAACCAAATCGCAAAGTACAAACTGAGTGCAAGCTGCCATGTCATACCCAAAAATTAGGGTCATATCCTAAAGGGACCTTGTCCTCAAACCCTGCAATGAACCAATACACCCAAAATGAAACACTTAAATAGCACACGCAATAAACAAAAAATGTATAGCAAATCACAAAAAATTACCGGTAAATTGAGTGCAAGCAGCAAAGTCACAGCAAATTAAAAAAGGCACAGAGGGTCAAATCCTAACGGAACCTTGTCCCCAATCCCTGCAATGAACCAATATGATAAGAACATAACATGGGGTATTTCTAAATACAAGATATAAATATGTAAAACATACATGGTTATTCAAAGAGAGCCGATCTGGCCCCGAAATGTAACCGGACACTGAAATTGATAGGATATACCCATATCTATCTGGTTATATACAGGGAGGTCGCAAGGGGGGGCGGGGGTGCGGCCCGCACCGGGTGACACCACCCCTTTAGGGGTTTTTTTTTTACACAAAAATATTTAACCAGGAAGGATACATTGAGAATTCTCTCATTTTCAAGTATGTCCTGGGTAGGCAAGGCCTAGGCTGGCACTTTCCAGGGGATGGCAAAAAAAACAGTGCAGGGAATCAGCCACCGAATGCTGCCGCAAACCCGTCGCCTGCTGTTTTAAAAAGAACTACTTAACGAAAATGCCTGGAATTAACATATAAGTTCCTTTGAATGATAATAAAAAGGTCTGTTACAGAAAAAAAAGAAAAACCGCTATTCGAAAAAAAAAAAGATTTTTTTTTTGAAAAATGCCTAAAAGATACAAAATAAATAAAGAGATTTTTTTACTATGGATTAAAGAAATAAATGGTTTATTAGATATTGGATAAAAACAGGAATATTTTTAACATTGAAACCTATGGTGTTCGTTCACCTGAATAAACCTGCCAAATGAAAACACCGGACATCAGGACATTTCTTTGCTGTTTGGTGTCTCTGAACAGATTAACCATTACTTCTCTATTGGGACTCTCACTGCCTTCGAACAGGCACTGTACTTGCTGTCAGTTTGCCAAAATTTATTTATGAGCATATCACAGAGCTCCACAGCAATAAACCTCACAGTAATGTGCGCCGTGTATTATGAGCATTCAATGTTATATGGGAGTATTGACTTATGAGTAAAAGTAGTTAAAAAAACCCTCGTAAAACTGGGGGGGGTGACACCATAAGTTACCGCACCGGGTGACACCAACCCTAGTGACGCCACTGGTTATATATACCCATATCTGCACTTTTTAATAACCTAAAATACGTTTTCATTTCACTAAATTCCAAAAAAAGCCCACCAAAATATTCAACTCCAGGCCCATAGAGATCTTAATCTGGCCCTGAACAAGTTCAAAACCTCCAAGATAATGCACTACAGTGACCAATAAACGTGATAGAACCTTCGCGCATATAATGACAAAACTACAATAACAGTGATATACATATTCATGCAAGTGTCTAAATAGGTTTTTGTTCTAATCATGCCATCCTTTACACATATGGTTAAATCTAAAAAAATTCACCTTCATATTACTCCAGTTAGTGTCCAATCTGATATTCCTATAATTTTAGTTCAAAATATTGATAAAACCCATCAATAATTTCTCATCTCCTTGCCCGATCATAAATATATCATCTATGTATCTCTTACACACTATCAATGTATTCTTCCAGTAGTTCAGAGTATACAGCGTATGTGATGCTAAACGATCCTGGCATCACAAGGGGGCTTTGATAGCCATGATTTTGGATCGCCAAGTGAAGCGAGGGTTTGCTTTGTGATCCAGCTTTTAGTGACTACTTTAGGACGGCTCCATTGATAACAGGTGCCTCATGTCACTATCAATGCTTTAGTATATATTCTGCCCCAAGTGTATATAAAATGGCAGATCTAGGGAAAGGATACAAGGGCATGTGTCACACTTGAGCTGCAATCCCTTTGTACACCTGTATTTCTGATTCACCCAACACAAGGTCATGCGAGATTTCATTGGAAAGGTCAGAGTCTGCCTTTCCAAAAATTTCAAACGTGACCAAGTAAAATGTATATATTAAATAGAAGAAACAGAATAAAAAATGTCCTTTTTTTCTAAAGCAGCAATATTGTCTGCATTTCAATTGTAAAGTGAACAATAGCGCTGCAATAATTCATTTTCTCTAGTGTGGAGATCATGCAGTGTGTTATTATACGCAAAACAGTTTTTATCAATATGGTTGAAAATTGCGTATTTTTAAAAAAACAGTATCAGGGTTATTCAAAGAGATTCGAAAAGTCACCGCATGTTCGGTGTCTTTTCATTCTCGTCAATTCGGTTCCTTTTGCCGATCCCATTTCGGTGACCCTGCGGTGTATTCAGCAAACACCACAGGGTCCCGAATTGCAGGGAAAGGCTGCCGCAAACCCGACGAAAACTAACCGCAAAACCCACCAAATGCACGCAGAAAAGCCACCAAAACATCTGGATTAACCTGCCAAAAACCAAGCCTGAGCAGGAGCCGAACACAGCTGAAGCAGCTGAGACCGCAGACGAGGGAGGTGAATAAATTAGCATAATAGTTTGTGTGAATCTGTGAAAATGAAATGCTGTTTGCAAAGAAACTACTGAGCGAAAATGTCTGAAATTTGCATATGAGATCCAGGGAATGATAATAAAAAGGGCTGTTACAGAAAAAATAAGTAAATTAAAATAAATAAAAAACAAATCGGACTTTAAAAAAAAAAAAAAAGAAATTAAGAAAAATGCTTAAAATATCCTAAAAAATCTATAAATAAAGAGACTCTTTACTGCAGAATTTTATAATGAACTGTTTATTAGCTATTGAATTAAAACGGGAATATTTTTAACATTGAAGCCTATGGGATTCTCCTGAATAAATTTGCCGAATGAAACCACTGAATGGCAGGACATTAGGAAAAACCTGTCACTGCTGGTTTGTGTTCTCTGAATAGCCGAAGTATTTTCATGGGGATTTCACTGCCCTCGAACAGGCACCGAACAGGCACCGTATGTTCAGGCAATTCGCCAGGATTTGGCGAATTGCCTGCTCTCTGGATAGCCGAATGGCCAGGAAAGGTAACCGAACGCTGATTTTCAGCGTTCGGTTACCTTTCTCAAGCAATTCGGAGCTCTTTGAATAACCCTGTATGAGATTCTTACATATAGTTACATATTTACAAAGTTACATAGACTGAAAAACAAACATGCATCCATCAAGTTTCACACATTAGTTTCTGCTGTTGATTCAAAAGAAAGCAAAAAAACCACTCAGTCCGAAGAACTTTCCATTTAAGCGATGAACAGAAAAAAAATCCTTCTTGACCCCAGAATGGCAGGCAGATTTCTCTTTGGATCAAGCAGCTTTTACCTATATTAAATTAAATTTTATAACCCTTAATAGTATGTTTTTGCAGGAAGTCATCAAGTTGCTGTTTAAAAATCTTTACAGATGCTCACACAACCACTTCAACAGACAAAGAATTCTACAGCTTTATTGTTCTCACTGTAAAAAAAAAACCTTTCCTATGCTGACCTTGTATCCTATGTATATTAGTTTTAATGAACAGATTTCCCGACAGTGGTTTATTCCAGAATATGCCTCTTTTTTAAGAGTACCTTGAAGATTCTATAACCAAAGGCTTGACTCATAAAATGTGGGAAAATATTGTTACATTTATTTATTTATAAAGGATTTTACCAGGAAGGATACATTGAGATTTCTCTCGTTTTCAAGTATGTCCTGGGTTCAAGAACATTGAAGTGTTACAGTTACAGAAATACAAAGTAATACAATGCAAGATATTAAGAAAACAACACAAATATACAGATTAACAGAAAATAAATATGTAGAAAATAGTCATTATGTTACATGTTTACAGGTGCATTCTTTAATGAGGTATGTTAGTTACATGCCATACATGATTGAAATCTGAATGGAAATTTCAATTTTTTAACATTTTTTCATATAACATTCTGACATGACATGGGCTATACACATAGGCATGTGTATCCTATTGCATTAGGGTGTGCACCCAAAAGCTCAAACATACAAGTTTGTGTATGTGTGTATATATACGGTACATAGATACACATAGGGCACTATTACGTTCTATGCACTAAAACGGGGATGCTAGGGAGAAAAACCTGCACCTGCAGGTTTCTCCTTTGCGTCACCGTTTTAGCGTGATATTACGATGAAGGCACTAAAAAAGCTGCCTGCATCATAGTCCGGCGCTAAGCCCCCGGATGTGTGCAGCAGCGCTAAGCACCGCCACGAGCATCCCCTCATGGAGTCCATAGGACTCCATTGAGGCAGACTCCGCCGGTCACATAACCTGCCAGTCACATGACCTGCCGGTAACATGACCTGCCGGGTCCCGCTGAGGAGACAGTTGGAGCCGCGGTCCTCACTGCGGGATAGGAGGTGAGTATGCGATTTATTTGGGGGTATTTATGCCTGGTGCTGCAGAATCCGTTAGCACCAGTTCCAGGCTGAGGTTAACTGTCGGGTTAACCGCAGCCGGACGGTAATTATCGTTAGTATATTGTAATACTAACACTAATTAACTCTTTGCGCTCCCCATGTTAAGCATAGGGAGCGCAAAGAACAGTAACCTCGCGCTGAAAAGCGCAAGATCCCAATCGCTAACTTTTTTTAACCCGTTAGCATTCGAATTGCATTATGGTGCGCCCACGCTAGGGCCACCAAGACTAACTTTAATGCTCACACAGGTGAGCGCTAACGTTAGTGTCAGAATGGTAATACTGCCCATACACTTATGCATACATACACAGACAAGCACACACAAACTCATGCATGCACTCAAAATCTAGCATTGCTGTGCTGATATGACATTCTGTTTGGGATTTGAACTTGCATCTCTATGGTCGAAGATCAGAGACATTACCCTAGACTATGCAGTCAGTATTGCGTGATAGCAAGTATGTACCATTAGGAGTGTTGGCAAGGACACTTACTGGAGAGATGCTCAGACCAGGATTCAAACCTGGATCTCCATGGTTGTAGAGCAATGAGTAGAGCAGAGGTACTTATTCGTGAACCTTATGGCCTTTACAATGCATGAAAGGTTTAATAGGTTTTCCTTACACACAAGTGAGAATCTGGAAATGATCTGTGGTTATCCACCCACAATCTGTCAGTGTGTTTTAAGCTTTGGAACTGTATTACACTGTGGGGTTGGAGTCAACAGAAATGCCCACCATGATTGTTCTTTGTAAGCTTATGAAAAGCTTGGCGATTCTACAGATCACTGCTACTACTTTCAAACAGCAAGGCTTAATGGATCATTTAGCACATAGCAATAATGTATGATTTTCCAGCAAGTAATTTCTAGTAACTTTGTTACTACAAATAATTGTAAATAAAGACTATAAAAACTGATTTGAAAAATTCCTCTTATTTGTTAGCTACTCTTTAATTAATTTTTCATTTTAATGAATAGCATGCAGACCCATACCACCACATCCTTGATCACTGTGGTGTACTTCAACAGTAGATCGTATATATCCAAATTAGTTTAAGTAACACCTTTGTCCTATTGATTAATAATGTAATCACCAATTGAACAAGGGCTGTAAAATCATTGTTTAATTCCTTTTGTATGTTCTTATTCCATTTATTTGTGGTAAGTTATGAGCTATAGCAATTTTAAATCATGCTTTATTTATAGTCGTGTATTCTCCTAATGTCTATAAGCTGTTTAATTACAGTTGTATTTTATGTTTAAAGTCTTATAAAGGTATCTTTAAGATACATAATTATTTGTAACAGTCTTATGTATTTACTGTGGATGTGAACACATATTGCTCTCATATTTCCCTTTTGTGGTTTGTATTCTTTATCCCTGTTTAGTATTTATCCCAGAGTACCTTCCGAAACACGTCTTAAGAGACATTCGAATTTTAATGCAAATGAAAGCAGCAAGAAATTTTCCATGGTGATTTTGCAGTGATTATTTGTCCTGTTATTCAGAAAAAAAATCTTTAGATGAAACGTGAGCAGTGGTTCAGAGTGGAGAGATTAAAAATGAAGACTATGAAACAACATTAGAATGTCTGCCTCTTAAATTAATTGATCTTGGATGCTATTTGTCATTTTTATGCCATTCTGCTACATATCCAGGCTTGTGGAAGTTCACAATAGCAGGTGTTTTGGCTACGTCTTTGGTTTTTACCATTACTGTACACCTGCCTGCCATCTGATATTATATCAGCAAGGTTTGCTGTCTAAACCCATGCAGTGTAACAAATTAACATCAGAAGAAAATCTCCAGTAATAGTTGAACTGGCTCTATTATAAACATGATTCCTGCAAGTCTAGCTTACAAAGTTTATAAGGCTACTATGATCCAAGGTTATAAACAAATTAGCAGTAACTCAACTGTTTGAGTGTTGTTATTGAACCTTGAGGGCAGATGTCAGAAAGGCATCAAGCAACTGCAATCAATAGTTACTGACAGCCATAAGAACCTGAAAAATAGAGAGGCAACAGGTCTTGACTTTTCTCACTTCAAAAGCAAAAGTGTGCACTAAAAGAGACATTTTTCTATAAAACATAAAATATACAGTATATATTGTTTACAGTAAATTATAATTTTATTTTCTTATAGTTGAAGAAAAAAATGTTAAGTGTGTTATAGCATCTCTTTTGATTACTTTGTAAGCCAAGGACCAGTTCAAAACTGAGCTATTAGACATGTCTGCTTCCGCCCTTTGCTTATCAGCTCCTTCCATTTGCTTCTAGGCTCCCTCTGAGTTTACAAACGACTCAAAAACAGAGAATGTCCTGGCAGGTTATTGTAAAGTAACAACAATATTTTGTATTAGAGCACTTAATTTCCACCTAGTTGGAGAAGAATAAGCTATTCCAACATAACTGTTTTATGGATCCAGTATTAAAAAATAAACAAAAAAAAACAGCTTTGAAGAGCTGATGTTAAGTGATATTGTTTCTGCAAATTCTCTTAACACTTGAATCTAAAGGGATTTAAAAATCACATGCTCACCTAAGCGTTCATCATGCTGAAGACAGTGTGATCTGCCACTTCCTCTGGCTGGGAGCAGTGGAAGACTGGGAACAAATACAGTAGTTTCCAGTGTTTTTCTGCAGTTTCTTCCACTGATACTTTGCATCCCCGCTCAAGTGAGCTCTTACAGAGCTCATTTAATAGAACATGCTGGACTTATTATTATTATTATTATTCTTTATTTATAAGGCGCCAGCATATTCCGCAGCGCTGTACAATAGGCACAGTATAGACAGGGTTACAATACAATACATTGAACAACATTTTACAAACAGTACAGGAGGAGATGAGGGCCCTATTCCCGTAGGAACTCACAATCTAGGAGGGTTGGGGTTGGAAACAGGAGGAGAGGACTGCAAGGTGAGAGTGATTGATGGTTGCGTCAGTGAGTTGGGTGGTAGGCTTCCCTAAATAGGAACGTTTTAAGGGAGCGTTTGAAGGAAGAGAAGTTAGGGGAAAGTCTGACAGTACGAGGGAGAGCTTTCCAGAGAGTGGGGGCTGCAGGTGAGAAATCCTGCAGTCTATCATGGGAAGAGGTGATGCGGGGAGAAGCTAGGCGCAGGTCACTGTTTGACCTTAGGGAGCGGGCTTGGGGTGTATTTGGTGATTAGTGAGGACAGGTAGTGGGGAGCTGAGTTAGTGAGGGTTTTGTAGGTAAGGATAAGGATTTTGAACTTAATTCTGCAGTGGATGGGGAGCCAGTGAAGGGACTCGCAGAGGGGAGCGGCAGAGACAGAGCGGCAGGTGAGGTGAATTAGCCTGGCGGAGGTGTTCAGGATGGATTGTAGGGGGGAGAGGCGGGACAGAAGGAGGCAGGATAAGACATTATTGCAATAGTCGAGTCGGGAGATTACCAGGGCGTGTATGAGTTGTTTTGTGGTGACAGTGGTAAAAAATGGCCGAATTCTGGAAATATTACGCAGTTGGTATCGGCAGGAGGAGGAAAGAGACTTGATGTGGGGGATGAAGGAAAGAGCAGAGACAAGTGTAACTCCAAGACAGCGAACTTGGTTTGATGGGGAGATGGTGATACCCTCCACCGTGATAGAGAAGTCAGGAGGTGGGGAGGCATTGGAGGGAGGAATAAGTAGGAGCTCAGTCTTTGACATGTTGATCTTTAGGTGGTGGGAGGCCATCCAGGAGGAGATGCCAGATAAACAGTCACTGACTTTTGAAAGGACAGGGGAGAGAGATCAGGGGTAGAGAGGTAGATCTGAGTGTCATCAGCGTAGAGGTGGTAATTAAAGCCAAAGCTGTTGATGATTTTTCCCAGGGAGGAGGTGTAGATGGAAAAGAGCAGAGGACCAAGGACAGAGCCTTGAGGTACACCAACAGATAGAGGCAATGAAGAGGAGGAGTTACCAGCAAAGGACACACAGAAGGACCTGTTGGATAAACAGGAGTCAACCCAGTCACGAAGTTCTATGGAGTCCAGGAGTCAATACCCCCCAGCGGTGTTGCGGTGGTGCCACTACAGGTATTCATCAATGGCTGCAAAATATTCAAGCTAGAGCTGGGGAAATTCATAATCACGAGGAAAGCTAAGAGTCAGAAAGCCAGAAAGAGTACATAAACCAGATGCCAGGGTTCTAGAGTCGGGAGGGTAGTCAAACAAGCGAGATCGTTACACACGATGTCAGCATGGAATAATAACTAGAAAACAAAACGCAGCAAGGGAAAACCACAAACTGAATCACACAAGAAACAGTATGAGAAATATTACACAGAAATATACAGAAATAAACAAAGAACACGGTGACAGGCGTAACAGATAGACAGGGAAACAGAACCAAATATATACAGAACAAAATATACAAACAGAACAGGAACAAGAAGCAGGAAGCTCTATGAAGGCAAAACTCTAAATGACTCAGGTAGACTGAAAATCATGGAGCCATGCACTATGGGAGCAATGCTCTTAAATAGGGAGTGGAACAGGACATGACAGACAGGTGAGCAGACTAGGGATGTGCGTTTCGGGTTTCGGAATTTCGGAATTTTCACGAAATTTCATGATTCGTGTTTTCGGATGCGGCCGAATTTCTGAAAATTTTTAGATCCGAAAATGGCAGATCCGAAAAGTTTTCCGAGCCGAAACGAAATATTTTCGGAATTTTCGAATGGACTTTAAATGTGTCAAATCGAAATTTATTGCTTTGAAACGAGGAGAACAGACGTTCCGAAAAAACGAAAATTTTCCGAAATCACGAAAAAGTCGATACAAAAAATGAACAAAGTGACACGAAAATACGAAAAATGGTCGATATTCCGAAAAAAAAATGTACCCGAAAAACGATTCGAACTGAACCGAATCGAAACAGAAATCTGTCGAAACGAGCCGAATCGAAAAGTTTAAACATCCGAAAAATCGAACCGAATCGAACCGAAAAAAAAATCGGTGCACAAGCCTAGAGCAGACAAGCAAAACAATTAACCCCTTGGCTGAAACCCAGGAATGGCAATATAAGTCAAAACCTGAACTGGAAATCACATGTACAGAGGATGGGCTGGAAACAGGGAACGTGACAATTTCCTTATGGAAATTCCTATGGTGAAGAATAGGGGGGTCATTTGGATCCCAGTATCTCCTGATCGATGGCAGCTAAAGGCATGGGCGTCTGCAGAAATTTTTCCGGGGGGGGCAAGATTTTAATGGCATCCATATTCTGCCCTTTTGACAATGTCATGAAGGGGACAGTCATAAAATAAAGCGTAGTAATACAGAGGCTGCGAAACATGATGCAAGTCTAATAGAAAAATAAAGGTGTAAGTGTCTGATCTGAGTGTTGCATTTTCTAGTCTGTTAACGCTATTCGATGCACCACACAAGTCATACACCCAGGATTAAGGCACGAAAGTAAGTGAGTTTTTTAATCCCTTTAGGACCAAGGGTCTTTAAAGTCCATGCATTTATGACGAAACAGTTATGTCATCGGTCCTTAACGGGTTAACAGAGAATGTGTAACTGGTGTTACCGCAATGCTGCCACAATGCTCTGCAGTAATACGGCACTGTCTCCACTTGGGAAGCATCTGCCATGCTGCAGCTGCAAACTCAGGTGAGGTGACACTACTGCAGGTGAGTTACCTGAGTGCAGTAAGATCTTGCCTGGTGGTGTCACCTGCAGGGTGCATCCTGCACCCACTTTCCCTCGACCTGTTCACTGCAGAAGCCCGCAGATAAGAGCTGGGACCCATACTTACAGTTTGCTTGTTCATACACCGTGCAATGCACTATAATGTTGAATTCTGCGTTGCGGATCGCTCTGTCTCCTATTGTCACGGTTCCCGGATCCCACCACGCAGTACTTAACCCCCAACACTCCACAAAACTCAGAAGCTACCAACAGTGTAGCTGTGAATGATCCCTATCTGTCTGGTCCTTAGAATTGGCCGGGTAAACTAGCTAGACAGAAAAGGGTTAACAATACGGAGAGGAGTCAGCCGAGCCAGAATCAGGAATACAGAGTTCAGAATGGTCAAATGGAATAGCCGGGTCAGTATCAGAGCAGTAGCGTAGTACAAGAAAATAGTCTAGGGCAACAGAAGGCAGAATGGTCAGAACACAAGCAGAGGTCAATAACAGGTTAAATCAATTTAGCAGTCAGGTACAAGGAGCTCAGGTATGGATAACCACAATCTGGCAACTTCTAAAACTATACTGAGGGTTTTTAAAGACCTTCACCAGACCACGCCCCCCACTCAAACCACACCTCATGCAATCACCTCCCTGCCTGTCTCCATTTAAACCGGGCAGTGGTCATCCTGCACCCACTTTCCCTCGACCTGTTCACTGCAGAAGCCCGCAGATAAGAGCTGGGACCCATACTTACAGTTTGCTTGTTCATACACCGTGCAATGCACTATAATGTTGAATTCTGCGTTGCGGATCGCTCTGTCTCCTATTGTCACGGTTCCCGGATCCCACCACGCAGTACTTAACCCCCAACACTCCACAAAACTCAGAAGCTACCAACAGTGTAGCTGTGAATGATCCCTATCTGTCTGGTCCTTAGAATTGGCCGGGTAAACTAGCTAGACAGAAAAGGTTAACAATACGGAGAGGAGTCAGCCGAGCCAGAATCAGGAATACAGAGTTCAGAATGGTCAAATGGAATAGCCGGGTCAGTATCAGAGCAGTAGCGTAGTACAAGAAAATAGTCTAGGGCAACAGAAGGCAGAATGGTCAGAACACAAGCAGAGGTCAATAACAGGTTAAATCAATTTAGCAGTCAGGTACAAGGAGCTCAGGTATGGATAACCACAATCTGGCAACTTCTAAAACTATACTGAGGGTTTTTAAAGACCTTCACCAGACCACCCCCCCCAACTCAACACCACACCTCATGCAATCACCTCCCTGCCTGTCTCCATTTAAACCGGGCAGTGGTCAGCGAGCAGCATCAGACTTGCTGTCCTCAAGCACACAGGTAGGGCTGGAAGCCCCCAACGTTACACCTATCTGTCCTCAGCGAAGGCAGCTCTAGACCTGGTCAGGTTGAGGCGAAACTGAAGTGAGTGGCCATGGGACTAGAGATGAGACTTTTACCTAGCATTTTAGATGACATTACAAACCTATAAGAATCATTTTTTTTCTCCCCTTAAAAAGACACCCACACACCCTGAATATATGGAGGAACCCATAAAAAGACACCCACACACCCTGAATATATGGAGGAACCCCATAAAAAGACAAACACACACCCTAAATATATGGGGGAGCCCCTAAAAAGACACACACCCTAAATATAAGGAGGGACCCCTAAAAAAAAGACACCCACATAACCTGAATATATGGAGGAACCCTTAGAAATACACCCACACACCCCAAATATATGGAGGAGCCCCGAAAAAGACACCTACACACCCTGAATATTTGGAGGAGCCCCTAAAAAGACACAAGCACACCTTAAATATATGGAGGAGCCCTTAAAAAGACTCAAGCACACATGAATATATGGAGGAGCCCGTAAAACGACACCCACACACCCTGAATATATGGAGGAGCTCTTAAAAAGACAAAAGCACACCCTGAATATCTGGAAGAGCCCTTAAAAAAGGAGAAAATTATTGTACTGTCCCTAAAAGTGTCCCAAATTCTAGAATTAACCAAAACACTAAAATTGTCCCTAAGGGTAACCCTAGTACTAGATTTAACTCCAAGATTAACCATAATGTTAAAACTAATCCATAGTTAAATACGCCCACCCATCACCCACTCCAAAAAAAAATCCAATAGCTTTTTGTTTAAAAAAATCGTTATTGATTCTCACTACACAGTCCTGGAGAGCTTCTCTGTCTTTCCTTGTTCCTGGCCAGCACAACATGCTGCAGTCACGTGATACCCTGCAGTCAGTCACGTGTCAGGAGAGGAGACAGGGAGGAGACTGCAGCAAATCATCATGTTAACCAGCGATGAATCGTTCTGCGGGCTGTGCTGTGAGTGATGGGCAGTTCCGGGGGAGGCAAGTGTCCCCCTTGCCCCATCCTGTGGATGACCATGGCTAGAGGGTCATGTTTGGTATCATTGGAAATATACAGAGCTCTGTGCTCTGACTGGTGGGTGCTCTGGTTCCTCCGGCGTGTTTGACCACGTTAATCCAGCTATTCTGCGGGTTTCAGTGAGTGTTCGGTGGGTTTTGCGATGAGTGTTCGTCGGGTTTGTGGCGGGTTTTCCTTGCACTTTGAGGACCCTGTGGTGCTTGCTGAATACACCGCAGGGTCGCCGAAATAGGATCGGCGAATCACGCCGAATTGAAGCGAATGAAAAGTCACTGAACGTGCAGTGACTTTTCGATTCTCTTTGAATAACACTGTGGGTATTCCTAAACTCAGGACCAAATTTTGAAAATATTTAGTGGGGGACTTTTTTGGCGGTTGTAGATGCGTCAGAGATTTAGGGGTCAAGGTTTCAAACAGTGTTTTTTTTTCAATTTTTTCATCATATTTCTTAAACTTTATAGTAAATTACAGGATATGATGAAAATAATGGTATTTTTAGAAATTACATTTAATGGCGAGAAAAAAACGTATATAATACAGGTGGGTTCCAAAAACGAATAAGAGGAAAATCAGAGCTAAACATAAACAACAGCGCAGAAATGTAAAAACAGCAGTGGATACTTTCCGTCTGGTCACTATGGTGATAAATTGTTTAGTCAACATTCCTAAGAAAGTATGCCATGTAGAATGTTTGTGATTGGTTGAGCATTGTCTACACTTCAATGATTTTGATTGGTTCACTGTTCTTGTTGGTTGTGTATCAATAAGGGACAGAGGTGACTTGCAGAAATGCAGGCTTTACTTAGGTGATTTCAACAGTAAAAATTCATAACACATTAGACACTTGAAAACAGCAATCCACAGAGATTAACCCCTTAGTGATCGGGCGGTTTTACAAAAATCCTTCCTTCCTTCCTGCTGGTTTTATGTTTCTGCGCTGTTTGTGTTTAGGTTTATGCAATGCACAAATTTTACGTATATACCTTTTTTCCCGACATTAAATGGACTTTCTAATGATACCATTATTTCAATCATATCGTATAATTTACTATAAATAAAATATATGATGAAAAAAATGGAAAAAAACACTTTTTCAAAATCTAACCCCTAAAATCTACATCCGCCAAAAAAGACCCCTGCTAAATAGTTTAGAAATTTTGTCCTGAAATTAGAACTACCCAATTTTTACATGTTTTTGCTTTTTAACCCCTTCACTGCTTATCCAGTTCACCTCTGTGCGCTGAGCTCATTTTCACTGTTTTATGCTCATCATTTTTAGATGCCAGCTTAGGTCTTATTTAATTAAACCCTCCCCAGACAATTTTTTTTGTCGTCGACATTTCGGTGCTCTCTGAATAACCCCCAATGTCTTTGAATTTTGATTGATATATCTCTTCCTTCATATACACGTTGTTACATTGAAATTATGAGCTGTATCTTCTTTCCTTTGTACATATTTTGTCAAATCCAATAAAGTTCTATTAGTAGTAAATTATTATTGTTGTTTACATTAATGTCATTTTTCAGTAACACTTCAAATATGTAAGCACTGCGAACATACAGAAGCTATTTTGAGATAAATGTATAATAAATTTGATGCTAAGCTTCTGCTGAATGCATCTAAAGTAACATGCTGTTAGACAATAATGTTGGGTCAAAATAGTGATTCGAAATAAAAGACAAAATATAATTGCCACTAAAATGCAATATCACCAGGTTGTATTCATACTGAATCTCTTCATTACAAGTCATTACAAACCATGGTAGATTTTAGAATGAACATTATAGAAACCATGAAATGCACATGGAATGAATTCATATTATGTATGTCATTTATTTACTGTAACAAAAGATATTCCGTTGTTAGTAGAGTATGAGAATAATAGAATTATTGAAACTGCTCATAACTATAGTGGAATATGTAACTGATCCTATTGTGGTCAACCACTTTCCATACTTTAAATACAAAGATGTTCCCTGACTCCCCTCTTAATGATAGGTCAATCTGCAGGAGCCAACATTAAAGTAGTTTCTAGCAGTGACCCTTCTTATGTGGCATAACCCATCAAAGCATTAGTGTCAGGTGGAATTTTTAACATTTATCTATGATTTGGCATTTCATACTGTGTAGAGTATTGCATGGAAAAAAAGCTATTATATTACCACCCTGTAACTGAAATAATATCAAACTGTGAAGATTTTAAGTCACTTCTAAATTCAATAACTGCATGGCAGAAGTGTTTTTTTTTCATGTGAATTCACGTGAATTCAGTCATAATTTCTATTTATGATAAACAAACTAAATTCATTATTATCTTTTCATTTGGACAGTAATTTAAATAGTTTTTTTCAGTTATGGTAATGTTTTTCTAGATACAGGTTAAGCACCCTTTATCTAAAATTCTAACACCGGGAAACTGTAATTTTCTGTCAGCTTTCAGTTTTCATTTTAGGCCTTATTTAATTTCTATAATTGACTTAATATAGCACTATTCAGAAGCATGTATATATAATATAAATAGAAAGATAGTGGCACTTTCTTGATTTTCATTTTCACAAGTATATTTTTCACAATCACTTTATTATTTCACAGTGTGTTTAGGTTAGGACCCATCCTGGCTTCCTATTCTTGTTAAGTCATGACAATAGAGGAAGTAAAGATGACAGTATAGAGGGGGTTGGGTATAGATGGGAGTATAGCTGTAAAAATGTGTCCCTACAAAGTTTCTGAAATTTCAAAACAAATCCAATTTCAGATCCGTCCAATATTTTCAGATTGCTCCAAAACGTCAAATTCCAAATTTGAAATTTGCTAATTCAAAACAAACTTTTTAGCTGTGCACATCTCTAGCTCCTATACTAGTTCACCTGGAACTCAGTCATCCTTTTATGTAAGAAGTTCAGAAATTGGAGCTGTTCTATCTCTGTGAGAATGTTCTGAGCAGCTTATGCCCTCTTGACAGATTATTGTTGTAATACTATCTGAAACAGAAAATAAACTCACTATTGGGAATCATACGCTTGTGGCCATAATCTTGGCCTTGAAAGAATGGCATCATCTCGTTGAGGGCACCTCAATTCCATTCATAATCATTTGTGATCAAAATAAATTATTTTATATGGTAAGGGACAGAGAGTAACCACCCAGACAAAACACTGGTCATTGGTTTTGTTAGATTTCAACTTTCTTATAACCTATAACCCAGGCAAGTGTAAGGCAAAAGCAGATGCATTGTCTAGACCAGTGTTTCTCAACTCGTATCCTCAGGACCCACTAACAGGCCTGGTTTGTGGGATCTCCAAAGCACAGCACAGGTGATCTAATTAGCTGCTCAGTGATTGCAGTAATCAGTCTGCTTTTCCCCAGGGTGATCTGCAAAATCCGGCCTGTAGTGGGTCCTGAGGACTGGAGTTGAGAAACCATGGTCTAGAAATAGGAACTTATTAAAGCCACAGAACCAGATCCAACTCCATTTGTTTCTGAAGAGAATATATTATCTACCATTCACTTAAGTACTTACATACATGCCAAAATCAAGCTCCTGATTCAAGACATTCTTTCCTTCTCAGTTCAGTGAACAAGTTATGGCCATATTTCAGGAGTTCTGCAGCACATTCAGGTCTTTCCAAATTGTTATTGTTATTGACAAGAATATGTATGTGCTTTAACCCCTTAACGCTGCAGGATTTACAATTACGTCCTGCATTAGGCGGGCTTTGATGCCGCTGGACGTAATTGTACGTCCTCGGCGTTTGCAGGCCCCCCAGCAGATACTCACCTCCTCTGGCGGCTTCCTCGCTGATCTGAGTCCCACGGAGTCAGATCGGCAGGGTTTCCTCCTCCGGCGCACTGACGTCATCGCGCCCCCGATCAGTTTCAGGCGTCCCCCCCCGCCGGAGCAGGGAAAGCGCCTGAAGGGGAGGGGGGATCCTTTGGATCCCTCTATCTCCCCATCACCGGGGACCAGGAAGCTGTGGCCAGCATTGCTGGAAGGGTCACAGCCTGACCTTTCAGCGATGTAGGGGGTTAACCCCTTAGTTGCCAGGTCACGGCCTGGCACCAATTGGTGCAAGACCGTGGCCTTTTTCCAGTGGGGCCACCATCTTGGATGGCAGCCCCCACCTCTGGGTCCCCCCCCGCGTCAACTGACTCATCGCGCCATGCGCGATGATGTCAGTTAACTGGGGAACCCCCTAGCTGCAAAAGGGATTTCCTATGGAAATCCCATAGAGGAGATAGGGGGGTTCTTTGAACCCCTTTATCTCCTGATCGGTGGCAGATAGGGGTCATGTATGATATTGCTGTAAAGGCCAGAGCATGGCCTTTCCAATGATATCAAACATGACCATGGTAAAGTAAAAGAAGAGTTAAAAAAATTAAAAAATAAAAATAATAAAAAAATAATTAATTAAATAATAAAAAATAAATACCTTTTTTTTAATGCAGCACTATTCACATTTCAATTATAATGTGAACAATGATGCTTCACTAATGATTTTTTTTTTGGGGGGGTTTAGCTAAAATCACGCAATTTCTCAGTTCCCCATTCTAATTTTTTCAACAAGTCTACCCCATAGCATATGACCGCAAAGGCTCGGATAATAAAAATTAAAAAAAAAACACTTTAAACACTATGGAAGATTGAATGTTATTGAAAATTCACATTTTTTTACTTTTTTTTTAATTTTTTGTTATAGCATTTTGGCAGGGCATGACCTATACATATAATAATGATATATTATTAATCTGCCGAGTCTGCCGGAAAGAACGATATATAATTTGTCGGGGTGGTATAATAATACGTGACTTAAATCGATCAAAATGAGCTCAGCAAACTTCTAGTTCCGAAACAGCGCCGAAGTTGTAAAATTACTCCCGTCCTTAAGGGGTTAATAATATTCAAAGGCTTAGAAAAATGCTCATTTAAGTAGTTAATATGTCTTTAAGAGCTGAATTAATAAAACTGTCTTTTCAGAGAGAATCAAACTGTATCTTGCGTAACTCCGCTGTTTCAACAGAATAGCTAACCACAAGTCATGAGGATTCCTATTTCAATAACAGGAGCAGGGCGCGGGACATCCTGTATCCCGACTAGCATATAGTTGCACCTTTTTATTGCTGACAACGATTAAAAATATTAGCTGACTCCCATATAGCTGATGACGCGCTAAACTGGCATATAAGCATGTATCAATCCTATGATTAAAAGAGAAGTCACTTGGCTTTGACCGAGAAAGACTACATAGACCTATCTTCTTTGTCTGTGTGATTTCTTTCAGTGCGCACTCGAATAACTGATTTCTCCACCAATTCGAACAGAGACTGGCATCCGATTGACAGATAAAGTCACAACATTATCTGAAGACAGTTTTTGTGGCATTATTTACAGAAAAACATCAAGGACTATGCCATTGCAGTGATATTTGTGCCACATCCAAGTCTTCTCATAAACTTTCATGTGACCTTCTTAAATCTCTACTCAGACTCAAAAAATCCATGGATGTGTTTATTATGGACGTCTCTCTTTCAAAAGAAAATATTATCATGATGGCAGTTGACAGGTTATCAAAAATGACCCATTTTCTACCTCTCAAGAAGCTACCCACCTTCAAGGAATTGGAGGTCATTTTTTATAAAAGCCTTTGCACAGGCTTCCTAAGGAGATAGCACAAACAGGAGAAAAATTAGGATCCTCTCTCTCACTCTCTGTTACTGATACGGTAACCCAGCTTGGCTTTTCTTCAGCCCATCACCCACAGACTAATGGAGCACCAATGATCCTTGTTGCACAGCTAAGAAAAGGCAAGAGCGGTATATGGACAGAGATGAATGGCAAGAAACGTGCTTCAACTAAGTACTTAGTTAAAGGTCTGCACACGTTTGTCAATGTGACATTTCAGTTTTTCTTTTTAATAAATTTGCAATGTTGACATAAGTCTGTTTTTTGCCTTGTGATTATGGGTTTTGGAGTGTAGATCGAGTTGAAAAAAATAATCTTAGCATTAAAATAATATGTATTAAATTCCAAACATATATATCAACAGAAGCAATTTAGATTTATCACTGTTAGTTATTAGTCCACTCACATATGCTTAATAAAAGTAGCCGAAATATACTGTAATTGAAACAAATTTTGTGGAGGAGTTATAGCATAGTTGATTTTTTTTTTATCTCTTATCCTTTCTACAGATGTCTTTTAATTTGTGCAGTATCATCAATGCATATATAATTTTTATATCCTGAACATCTGGCACAAACACAAAACCCTGGTAAAGATGCATCAGAGATTCAAAGCTTATGATTTTTAACTGTAGGATGGATAATAAAGTACTATATTGATACTAGTTGTAAGAAAAGAACATCATAATTTTAGTAGAGAAATAACTTTCTGGAGAACAAAATTACATAAAGTATTAACCCTGTAGAATGATAGAAAAATCAGTTTTATTTTAAAGTTATTTAGAGTGTGACATTCATTTTAATGCAAGCATGCCTTTCCATTTATCATTAGCTTTAAAAAAATATGCATACTATCATATATTACTGTCATTTTAATGTATGTTTTAAAGGCACCCTTCTCCTTGAACCTAGGATAGTTCTCTTACAGCATTTTCTTTATGCCTTAGTAGTATCATTTATGACATAATTGTGTCATATCATGCTAAATGGCAGTGTAGACCTTTAATCTTGCACATCAGAAAGGAGCCAATTACCTGCAAACATACTTTCTTGTGAACCTATTAGCCTAATGTGTTGTGAAATATTTACAGGGTTATTCAAAGAGAATCGAGTCATCGCACGTTCGGTGACTGTTCGTTCTCTTCAATTCAGTGCGATTCGGCGATCCCATTTCGGTGACCCTGCGTTGTATTCAGCAAGCACCACAGGGCCATCGTAGTGCAGGGAAAAGACGCCGAAAACCTGCCGAACACTCACCGCAAAACCCAGGCGAATGCACATCGAAACCCGCAAAAACATCTGCATTAACTCTGCCGAAGACGCCGGAGAAACCCGAGCAGGAGCCGATCACAGCGCAGAACAGCCGTCAGAAAAACTCGACACCGCAGACGAATGGAGTGAAAAAAAAAAACAGTACGCTTGAATGTTTGAAAAGTATCTCTATGGGATTCGCCTGAATAAACCTGTTGAATGAAGCCATCGAATGGCAGGGCAATTCGGCAACTTTTCACTGCTGGTTTTTGTTCTCTGGGGATTTCACTACCCTCGAACAGGCACCGAACAGGCACCGTATGTGCAGGCAATTCGCTAACATTTGGCGAATTGCCTGCTCTCTGAATAGCCAAATGGCTGAGAAAGGTAACCGAACGCTGATTTCAGCGTTCGGTCACCTTTCGGCAGCCATTCGAATCTCCTTGAATAACCTCTTTAGTGATAACTGTTGAATGCTCAGAACCGGATCTTTGTTATTTTAACAAAAAAAGGAATAATAAGTCAGATCCCCCTTAACAACCCTGGTGACTTTATGTGCAGTTGCTGAACCAGATTGAGTCAAAGTTCTGACCTAAACTTCAACATAACTGCTTGGTTTCTGTACATTAGCTTCTCCTATGTATGGGAGATGCTACTGTGGCCTCTTGTTCTCCATCTGCGTCTGTCGTTATTCTTAAAGGAATAACATCATTCAGAACCTGGTGTCAGACGTTTGCTCTTCAGCACAATCACATAACATATTGATCTAACCCTACCTAAAAAAATAATACTCACCTTAGAACCCTCTGTGGCGAGAACAGCACGATCTGCCTCTTCCTTGCTCTATGGGCAGAAGTACACTGAGAACAAATAGTCAGAGGTGGATCTCATCTGGGGCCTCAAATGATGGAATTTATGTAGAATGCCATTGTACAGATGGTCCAGTGGTGTAGCGAGGGGGGGCAGAGGGGGGCACTTTCCCCCTGGTGCCTGTGGGGGGTGCTACAAGCAGTGTCCCACTAATGCCTGTCACTTTCTAACCAGCCACAGTGGCATGCTGGGAGAGAGAGGAGGCAGAGCAGAGCTTATCTGACAGAGGCAAGCAACATTGAGAGGCAAGAGACCGGCCCCAGCATGACAGAGAGGCTGCTGAATGGAAGGTACTGCGGAGTTGCCCCAGGGAGCAAGAAATGTGAGCCTGCAGGGATGATTTTTATGTTTATTCACCCCCTCCATCCTGCTTTTCTCTTCAACTAGTGACAACAGGGAGACCACAGGGAGGGACAAAAGGTTGAACTTTCCTCAGTTCTTATCATTTCTTAAATTTGTTAATACATTATGGTAGGCAAGCTTAAATGAGTCATTCATACAAGCACATACAATTGATGCATAAATGGCTTCCTCAGACACGTGTACCTTAACTACACCATTATAAGTCAATAAAATTCATCCAGAATATCTACACTAGATTGCCAGGAGACATTATATATTGGGTGGCAATGTTGCAGAGTGGTATTTGTTATGCTGTTGGATTAGCTGTGAAATATATTGTAATGTGCCGCAACGTAGCTCATGTGCTTTTCTCTTCATCTTGCAATATGTATGTATCTGCAGTTGATTGCAATATTGGAAGCTAGATTGGCCAATTTCCATAAAAACCCTGTGTCCTATTCCAAGGTTGCCGATAAGATAACTTCTCGAGGTGTTATACATATCAGAATATATCTTATCGCATATAGTCCCTATTCCACTCTTGGTGCAAGCTGTGCTTGCACCTCGAGCATAGCACTTCTTTGTGCTTGATTACTTCAAATTAATGTCTCCAATACTTCTAATAGGATTAGTTCATTTACACATCTTTTTGGAAGCGCAACTTATTCCAAGTTAGCCTGTGCTTCCATCCGGGAGATGGTATTTCGCTGTGAAATACCGCTCATAAAAGGTGATGTTAAGTGATTTTGCTTTAGAAAAATCACGTATACACACTGTTCTATCCCTCCCAAGAAATCCTATACTCATCTTTCCTCTCGCTGTGGAGAAGAAGGCACGATCCACTGCTGCCTCTCTTCCGGGAGCAGAGAGAGGCTGGGTTTAAATTGTTCCTAGTCTTCCTCAGCAATGCTGCACGATCTCGCAAGAGCGAGCGGCCTGGATATGCAATGCTTCATGGAGTTTTATGGACTCCAGGAGCGGATACTAGCAGCGGTGCACAGCACTGCTGCAAGTATCAGCTTGCATTGTGCTTCCTTCTAGGGCTAGGCGGTAATTATGCGCCTACCTTGGAATAGGTAGAGGAAAAGGGAGATGGTAAGAAAAGTCTGTAGGCGCAGACTTTTTTTACCTACCATCTGCCTTTTTGCCTCAGCCTTGGAATTGGGCCCCATATCTGAGTTAATAAGATCTACTCAGATGATTGCAGATCTGAAAGTTTGGGATTGGCTTAATATTTAATCTGTTTCATATCTGATCCTTGCCAATATACCCTGATTGATTATTAGTGGAAATAAAGAAAACAACTCGATTGGCACTTCATCAGGTACAGGGACAAAAAAAAGAAAATTAAAAGTTAAAAAATATATAAATGTTATGGTAAGCAATAAAACAATTCAGCAAAACACACCTGGACATTTTTAGAGAAGCAAATACTTCCTAATTAGTCACTTTATCCTTTATCCCATTAAGAGTAGTTTTATTTCAGACAGTTAAAAGAAATTTCACCTGTTTACCAACAAATTGCACTGTGTGATGCATGTGAATGTATTAATATGATAAAATATGCATACATTGATTACTGTGATCAGACATGCATATATATTATGGATTAACAAATTGACAATTTGTTGAGGTTAACGAGGATCTGTCTTACTGGGCAAGTTTTTTCTGTGACAGCGTATATTTATTTTCAGCTTGTTTGTGAATTCTTGCTGAAGGGGATTCATTTGTCTTATTGGCTAGACACTTAGCCATGACTTTATGCCATACAGAAAACACAGCATTGAAGATAAAGGCAGAAATAGCCTCTGGATATTTGTCAATCTCCCAAATGGTTCAATTCTTGAGTGAAAGAAATGTAGTGCAGAGGATCAAAAAAGCCTTTTTTAATACATTGCACATTAAATTATTGCTGCAGTTACTCTTATTAAAAACATCATTACTTAGGAAAAGAGTTTGAAACTCAATCTTATGTTTAAAATGCCTTGATATTTAATGTATGTTTGATTATTGTACTTTATTAATCAAACAGATAGAATTACACAAAGGTAAGAAAATATATAGAATGGCAAATATAAATGACCTTCAGATATTACATGCCTTGATATATTTCAATGAATTAAATGTTTTACTTATTTCAGAATTAGATCTAATTTGCTATGTATATTTTTTTGGAAGAACTGAAAATAAAATTGGCTATGGTGGCTTTCCATGGCTGTCCCTGGCCACTGAAAATGAGTACCACAAAATGAATATAACATTCTACCCTAAAGGCTGTCAGTAGGTGAATTCTGGACAGTCTTTTGAGGAACACAGCCACAAACTACACCAGCAAGTGATTGCATGAAAAAAGGACAGTATACTCTAGGGCAGAGAAGAAGCCATGGGGTGTGTGTATGTGTTTTTTTTTCTGGCGGGGGGCAAGGGTTAAAAATGAAGTTCTCTGGGGGCGTGGCCGGACATTGCAGCGCGCGGTCGCATGTAGGGAGAACTCCTGTGACCGGCGCTGAGTTTTCATCTCTAACGGCTAAAATACAGCAATCCCGGGGCTGAAACTTCACCCACAGGTGGGTGACACCTCCTAGTCCCCAGATGGTGCCACCTAAGGCGCAGCGGACGCTGGAACCGCTGAAATCGTCGAAAAAAGACCGGGCTCGTGAGGCCCAAGATGGCAGATCTCCCTCATCTGTTTCCTCTCTCGTGATGGAGGCAGCTGCCGTGGGCCCATCCTGCATGTCTGACACATCACCACCATCAGAAAGCAGACTTCATGCCATGCTGCAAGAACTCCGATCTATCATCCAAACGGATCTTAAAGAGGCGCTGCAGGAGCTGAGGCGCAATGTACAAGACCTGGGTGAGAGGACTGACTCTTTAGAATCTAAGACAGACGACTTATGTTTAGCCCACAATGACCTGGTGGATCGTCACATAGCTTTGCAAACAGCACATGACACCATGGCAACGAAATTAGCCGATATGGAAGACTGTTCACGGCGTAATAATGTACGGATCCGGGGCATTCCGGAGGCAGTAAACTCTGCTGACCTCCAGCCTTATATTATGGAACTTTTCCAGATCCTGGCACAAACCTACTCACCGCAAGATTTCCTGATGGATCGGGCACACAGATTGCCGCGTGCCAAAAACCTGCCGCCCTCAGCTTCTAGAGATGTTCGAGTCCGGGTGCACTTTTTCCATGTTAAAGAGAGCGTCACGGAAATCTTTGCCTCTACCTTCTCCATATGCCGAAGTTTCTTTCTACGCGGACCTGTCAACAGCTACCATGTCTAAAAGGAGGGAATTTTTGTCCTTCACCAAAATTTTACGTGACCACAACATGGCGTATCGATGGGGATTTCCCACAAAGATCTTGTTATGGCAGGAGGGAGGTTTGCACGTCATCCCTGATCCCCTCACTGGCATGCATTTGCTGACGGAATGGAAGGTGGTGTCTGAGTTTACTCCCCCTCGTGAGGAATCATCTTCGCCGCTGAAAGTTTCTCCAGAGTGGCACCGGGTCCGGCCTAAATGAGATACTATGGTCCTGCATTTTCCCGCTTCCGGGCATGCTTCTCTTATTCCGCCAGGTTGTTCTAAGTCTACTCGGGCGTTGAGACCCCATCACGGTTGCAGGACTCATCCCTTTTGATTCATCTTATGGGTGGCACTTTCTGGGGTTCTATTCCTTCACTCGGCTAGCCCCGAGGCCTTCCAATGGCATGTATATTGGCGCAGTCACCTCCACGTGTAGAGTTGGACTGTTGTTTTCCCCTACTGGAGTTTTTTCTTGAACGTGTTTTCTTTTTTCCACTTATACCAATCTGCTGTGTTGATTGACTCCGCTCAGCTGCATTCATGGAGTGCAGGTTTTTTTTTGTGGTTTGTTTGGGTTTTTTCTTTTCTTCTTTTTTTTTTGTATTCAAAAAGCTTTTATTTGAGTAAGATTCATCGACAGTACAGGTAAATGGAATATATTCATAAGTACAGAAAGTATAATACAGAGTATATCTCAGTAACAAGGAAAGTCGCCATAGTTCAGGGCGTGCATCAATGTTTGACAAAAAGAGTTCAACATATGAATAGACACTGTCCTCAGGCGATAAGATAAAGAGTGTATAACTCCTGCAGCGGTCTGGGAAAAGGCGGTGCTGCCCGTGAGGGACATATCTAAGTCGTATAACAGCTTTTATTTTTATTTTTTGTCAATAGTTTTCCTCCCCCCCCGTGTGAGGGACCATATGAGATAGAAAAGAGGAGCAGAGGGGAGAGGAAGGGCGAGGAGAGAGACAGGGGAGCGAGTGTGAACAGGAGAAAAAATGGTAGCTGTCAGGTTTGTGCCAGGAAGGAGCCATGGCACGACCTCAGTGTGTTGTTATATTCCCAAGCGCTGGGGGTGAGCAGGCAGTAAGACACTGGAGACAGTATATGCACAACAAAGCTTGTATTGTGGGATGGTTCACAGCAAACAGTCCAGCACAGAACAGATATTAACACAGGCAAATGGATGGTGAGCCACGTAGTCTCTCGCTAGTTCCTCTTGAGGGGAAGCAGGAGCCTTTGGTAATAGTACCTGATGGAAGGTCTTCCTCCTGGAGAGAGATTGAGGACTGGAAGCCACTTGAGAGTCTCTGGATCCACTGGATAGTGGGCCACGCAGTGGATCTTCCAGCAAGCAGGAACCATGTAATGCAGACACAGCAAGGATGGAATACCTGGTGTACACGGCAGAGCGGAATATACAGGAACATACAATAAGAGGGAGCTCTCAGGACCTCTGACATAAGGAAGGGAAAACACAAAATGAAAGAGCAAAGGGGAGGAGGGTGTGGTCTGGTTTTATGCAAAACCTCAGGTTCAGACACAGAGTTAACCCTTAGGTGGGAAGCAGGTAATGAGAGCAAGTGACCCAGGCTGACCACAGCAGACTCTCAGGGCTGAGGCATCACAGTACCTCCCTCCTTACAAGGTGCACTCCGGGCACCTAGGACATGCCCATATCAGGGAAGTAGCAAGGAGGTTACCACCAACTATCAGAGTCTGAGTCTGGATCATCATAAATGTCCCCTTGAGCATGTAGGGCCTGTTCAAAGATTTCCAAGTCCTCTTTCCAGACCAAAGTCCCGTTGGATGCCCAGACGCAGCCCTCAGGAGTAGGACTGGTCACAGGTGACACAGGCGTGAGAGGGCTGCTGGTGGCAACCCCCATGACGATGGGTGAAGGAACTGGCTCCTTAGCTGCCAGGCGCTGTTCATATACAGCAAGCTCAGAGTCTGGCACGATGAAGCCATCAGAGGCTATGGACAGAGTCTGGATTTGGTCTGGTGGGCTTGGTTGAGTCTTAGAAGGTAGGGTGTCACAACCATAGAACCCCGAATTGAATGCAGGTCTCTTAAGCAGGGCCCCAATTTGTCATCCAGGACCACCTTGATAATGCTTAGCAGTCTGGGGGATCATAGTAGAGGCCAAAAGGAGAGGAGCAACCTCCATAGGTTCTTGGTCCGTGGGGAAGGTGGGCTCCACACCCATGGGTACTTCCTCGTTGGGCTCAGTAGGCAAAGTCTCCATGTACTCAGCAATCGAGTCCTCCTTAGAACTCTCCTCCTCCGAGGAGACCTCACTGGATGCAGGTCTCCTGGGTACAGGAGTTCGGCGAAGCTTGCCAATGTTGGTAGCCTGACGAGGCTTGACAGCAGCTGGAGTCTGACGGGACTTGGCAGCAGCTTGGTGAGGCTTGGCAGCAGCTTGACATTGCTTGGCAGCAGCTTGGCGTTGCTTGGCAGCAGCTTGGCGTGGCTTGGTAGCAACTGGAGTCTGACGGGATTTGGCAGCAGCTTGGCGTGGCACAGGAGCAGCGGCTTGGCTCGGCACAGGAGCAGCGGCTTGGCTTGGCACAGGAGCAGCGGCTTGGCTTGGCACAGGAGCAGCGGCTTGGTTTGGCACAGGAGCAGCAGTTGGAGGCTTAGCAGGTCTGATGGGACAGAGATCTATTCGGTGCAGATCTGACCCACAGTAGAAGCATTGGTTCAGCCTTCTATGCCTTTCTCTCTGCGACTCCACAGAAGGTGCCTGGGCTCTGCATTCAGGTGGCGGGAGCGATTAGCCACAGTTGGTTGCTGCAATGCTCTGCTCTCTGGTGAAGGCCTGACAGGGCCAGGAGTAAAAGAAAAACAGTCCATGAGATTCCATACATCCTCTACCACAAGAAGCAGTTGATAAGCAATGTCCTCCAGTGCATGTATTACCCCCACAGGCCTGGTGTTTGCTCTTTCATTATGTCAGGTTTGTGCCAGGAAGGAGCCATGGCATGACCTCGGTGTGTTGTTATATTCCCAAGCGCTGGGGGTGAGCAGGCAGTAAGACACTGGAGACAGTATATGCACAACAAAGCTTGTATTGTGGGATGGTTCACAGCAAACAGTCCAGCACAGAACAGATAGTAACACAGGCAAATGGATGGTGAGCCACGTAGTCTCTCGCTAGTTCCTCTTGAGGGGAAGCAGGAGCCTTTGGTAATAGTACCTGATAGAAGGTCTTCCTCCTGGAGAGAGCTTGAGGACTGGAAGCCACTTGAGAGTCTCTGGACCCACTGGATAGTGGACCATGCAGTGGATCTTCCAGCAAGCAGGAACCATGTAATGCAGACACAGCAAGGATGGAATACCTGGTGTACACGGCAGAGCGGAATATATAGGAACATACAATAAGAGGGAGCTCTCAGGACCTCTGACATAAGGAAGGGAAAACACAAAATGAAAGAGCAAAGGGGAGGAGGGTGTGGTCTGGTTTTATGCAAAACCTCAGGTTCAGACACAGAGTTAACCCTTAGGTGGGAAGCAGGTAATGAGAGCAAGTGACCCAGGCTGACCACAGCAGACTCTCAGGGCTGAGGCATGACAGTAGCGGAGATACGCAGGTAAAGTGAGAAGAAGAAGAAGGGGAAGGAAGAGAAAAAAAAAGGAGAAGAGTGAAGAAGGGAAGTGAGGGAGAGGGAAAGAAAAAAAAAAAAAAGGGGGGAGGGAGGGAAGGGAGTGGGCGGCCTGCGGGTGGTGACAAGCATGTCTCAGGCGTCAGGGTCATGAGATCCCCTATCTTGACGTGAGTCGTTTAAGTAGATGGTGCTGAGGAGGTGCGGTTCCCCACTCTACAGCGGAAGGCGGACGAGGCGCGGAAACCATCCCAATAAAACCACTTTAAGTGATGATCTGGGTGTCGATCCGCCTCTTGTCTTGCTACCAGATCATCCACTGCTCTCAGGGATTCAATGGCATCAACCCATTCCACAAATGAGGGGGAGTCCGGAGATCTCCAGTGAGCAGGTATTAAGCGCCTGGCCGTCAGTATGAGATTGAGGGCCACCGAGTTGAGCAACGTCCGCTGTGTCCCAGATAAATGCAGCAAAAGGTACACAGCTGGTGTAAAGGGCAAAACCAAACCCGTGACCTCCTCAACCACCTCCGCGACCAGGTGCCAGAAAGGGACAATATTCTCGCAGGTCCACCAGATATGAAGATACGTGCCGGTCTGAACTCCGCATCGCCAGCATATCGAGTCGCAAGAAAGTGAGAAGTGGGCCGTTTGGTAGGGAGTGTAGTACCAAAATGTGAGCAATTTATAGGAGGTTTCTATCATCCGGAAAGCCCGGGAGCCATATAGTGTGAGGTAACAAGTTTTGGCCCACTTTTCTGGGGGGAAATCAAGTTCTAAGAGCGACTCCCATCTTCCATAGAAAGGGGGTAGTGAAGTGTCGACCTTTTGAAGCAGTGCGTAGAGGGTAGATATACTCTTAGATAGCGGCATGGCCATCTGGCAGAACTTTTCAAAGGGTGTCATTTGGTGTAGGGGACGAAAGCCTCTCGACAGAGAGTCTACAAAGTGCCGCAGTCTGAAAAGGGTGAAGTGGTCCCCGAAGGTCAAGGGGTCATCATTTGCGGGGGGCTCAGGAATCTCCACTCTATCGTCCCGCAACACCTGGAACAAGAACAATCTACGGCCTTCTGTAAATCTGCTATGTAGTCTGGGTCCCAGGCCGGGATGAAATCCCGGGTGGTGCCGGAGAGGTAGCAACGGTGACAAGGAGGGCGATAGGCCAAATGTCCCTCTAATCTTCCACCATACCTTGAGAGTGTCACGGTATAGACCGGAGATCGGTAGTGTGGGTCTCAGAAGCCAGGAAGGTAACCAAGGAGCAGTCCATAAAGGTCTATGTGCCAGTTCCTCTTCGAGATCCAGCCACAGTTTATCAGATCCGTCTAGCATCCAATTCATAAGTCGCGTCAGTTGCGCCGCATAGAAGTATAATTTTGCGTCTGGTACCGCCAGACCCCCCTCCGAGTGCGGGCGGCGAAGAAGTTGCAATTTAACTCTTGGTCAGCCTTTGGGCCATATCAAGGAGAGAAAAATAGAGTCAAGGTCCTTGAAGAACGAGCATGGCAAGAACAAAGGCAGCGTCTGGAGTACATAAAGAAGGCGAGGCATCTCGTTCATTTTAAGGACACTGACTCTGCCCAACCATGAAAGAGGACAAGTCCGTACGGAAGGTCTGTAACAAATGGTCGTAATTGTGTCTATGAAGATCCGTAGTAGTGTTTGAAAGCCAGATGCACAGATATTTGAGGCGATTTTCACACCACCTGAAGGGAAAGTGAGAGCGGGCATGAGAAATTTCAGTAGGGGATATGTTAAGTCCCAGCATGTTAGACTTATCGTAGTTGATTTTGTAGCCCGATAGGTCGCCAAAGGTCTGGAGTTGTTCTAACAGAGGTGGCATGGAATCTCTTGGATTTGGGAGAAGGAATAATAGGTCGTCGGCGTAGGCCGATACCTTGTGCATCAGTCTAGTGCCTCTGACACCCTGTATTCTGTCATCTTTGCAGATCGCTCCCAGAAAAGGTTCTAGGAACAGGGCAAAGAGGAGGGGGGACAGGGGACAACCTTGTCGAGTGCCGTTGGAAATGGGGAAGGAGGGTGAAAGGGCCCCGTTAACCCTGACCCAGGCTGTGGGGGCATCGTAAAGGAAGCGGGTCCACGCCAGAAAGTGTTGAGGGAGACCACAGGCCTCCAGTGTGTGAAAGAGGAAGGGCCATCCAACCCTATCAAAGGCCTTCTCCGCGTTGGTAGACAGAAGGACAAGGCTCCGGCCGGCATTGGTGGATAACACTATGGCGTTTAGGACCCTCATCGTCGCATCCCTGGCCTCTCTACCAGGTATGAATCCTACCTGGTCGGCTCCCACCAGAATCGGCAAGAAAGTCTTCAGCCTTTCTGCAAGAATTCTGGCTAAAATTTTAACATCGCAATTAAGTAGTGAGATAGGTCTGAAATGTTTGCATTCTGTCATGTCCTTATCAGGTTTGGGGATTACTGAAATGTGAGCAGTTAGTGCGGTGGGGGACAATCGTAGACCTTCTCGCAGGGAATTAAGGAGCGAGAGGAGGGGAATTGTGAGAGGTCGTGGGAAGGCCTTATAATATTCCACTGGGAAGCCGTCTGGTCCAGGGCATTTGTTGTTCTTGAGATGTTTAATAGCTAGCGCCAGTTCTTCTGGAAGGATTGGGCCATCAAGGGATGATGCTTGGGTGTCGGTAAGGTGGCGGGTTATATTATGTTTCAGATAATTGGTTATACGTGTGTGGTCTATGATCTGCAATTCAGTCGTGTCATTATAGAGGTCATGGTAATAGCGAGCAAATTCTTGAAGAATCTCAGTAGGACGGGTAGTCAGCGTATGGTCACGGAGTCTAATGTGTGGTACGTAGGATTGTTCCTGGCGTCTACGGAGGAGTCGTGCCAGCAACCTACCTGGCTTGTTCTCCTGAAGGGCGAAGAAGGCTTTAGTTTTAATTGCCAAGAATCGTATGTCTGCCTGTAGGAGGTCCGTGAGCCATTTCCTACCGTCCAATAGGCGTTGATAGACTTCTGCCGACAGACCAGCTTTATGGGACATCTCCAAAGTCCTAATCTCGTCCAATAAGGACTTGAGTTCTGCCTGCCGTTCCCGTTTCCGAGCGGATGCTTTCGCAATAAGCAGGCTTCGGATCGTGGCCTTATGGGCTTCCCAGAGAACAGAAGGGGAGATGTCTGGTGTGTTGTTGGTTTCGAAGTATTGTTTAAGTGCCTCATCAATGTACGCACGGAACATAGGGTCCGTCAACAATGATGTGTTGAGGCGCCAAGTGCGCTCTCTAGGTCTAAAAAGTGGAGAGGATAACGTCATGATCACCGGAGCCTGATCCGACCAGGTTTGTGTAGCGATATGAACGTTAAGTACTAGGTCCAGTTGGTGTTGGGGAAGAAAAAAAAGGTTGAGCCTAGAATAGGATTGATGTACCCCCGAGAAGTACGTGTAGTCCCTCTCTCCAGCATGGAATGCACGCCAAGCAGTGGCGACTCTAGGAACAATATTTAGGGGGGGCAAAGAAGATACCACAGTCAAAACTGGGGGGGCACTAATAATTTTCACCACTAAATCATACCACTGAATAAAACTAAGGGCCCTGTCATCTGGTATGAGCTAAAACACCATCGCTAAAGGAAAAATTTAGCTTGAGTCGCTAAAACTTAGTGCCTGACGACCTACTAACAGATCACCTTGTCCGTGGTAGTCCATGAACAAGGTCGTTTGGCGCACGCTAGGAAAACTAAGACCCGGGCTGAGACCCAGCGCTAATGCAGTTGTGTACAGGATAGAACTGTTTTTTTTTTCCCAGTGCAGAGTGCCGGGCCATACCTACCCCTGCCCTCACAAGCTTGAATATGAACACATACAGTGAATAACCTCACACCCTGCATTAGTAAAAGCCTCCAAGGTGGCCGTATCATCCATGTTTTGATGCACACATATATTAAGGCTGAAGGGCATTGCATGATAAATACCACCCAACACCATGTAGAATCATTACACTGCATTTAATAGATCCAAAAGGAAGGCCAGGTGAGCCACATTAACTTCCCTGCTGCAGCATATAAATAACACATGTTTCAGGGCAAGACTTATGTGTCCCTTTAAACTTGGTCCACACGGTCACCCTAATAATCACCCGCTTACATACTATGAATATCCCCCAGCATAAAATGTTTAAAATTAGGCAATATATTAGAATTAGGATATATGTGGATAAAGCATACATTTATAATAGAGCCGACTGCAACAGCAACGACAATGCGGACCAGATCCATTACTATGGTGTATGGGGCCAAGAGAACACCTGTGCTGCATTCCTTTCAATTGCCTGTTAATTTTGGGCGAGGATCTGTTTTTTCAGTTTTTTTTGGAGCTAGCACCAGGGTTGAGCAGTAGGTAAAATGTTGCAATTAGCTTCCCTCAAAAAATTAGCGCAGGCACCAAGTGATCTGTTAGCTGCAAAAGCGCTAGAGATCTCTTGCGCTAGCCATGTTAAGTAAAGGACGCGGAAAGTACAGTAAGCTCGCGCTACAAATCGCTAATAGCAACGCGCTAAGTGATTTTTCCTGTTTGTAGAAGGAGGCAAACGATCTGTTGGTCCGGCACTTGACTCGTTTAACCTGGCGCTAACGCAAAATCACGCCGACTCAAGGGTTAGCTCACACCAGGTAATAGTGCCCTAAATAAGTATATAAATATAAATAAGATTCCAAAACCCATGATTAATGTGATGCAATGATACCTTGTTATTGTACTAACCTGATACTTAAATTCAATATTTTATTTGCCGCAATTCGGCAGTTTTTGCTGAATGTCTGATTGCTGCTTCAGTGACTCCACATTTAGCAAATTATGGTGACCATTCGCTAAATGGGGAATTCACTATATTTTTGGCGAAATGAATTCCCCGAAATCTGACGAAAAGCAGAGGATCTAAAGATGAATAGACCATTTAGATTCTATCTTCCATAGTGACCCCTAAAATGCCATAAACCCAGGGAAATACAATAAAAATAATAAACAATGTGACATTTAGCCTACCCATTAACCTCTAAAATGCCGTTAATCAAGGTAAAACATGAAATGAAAACACTGTGAGGCATGTAGCCTACCCATTAACCCCTACATTGCCTTAATCAAGGAAAAAATAAAATGTATACTGTGAGGGATGAAGCCTACCCATTAACCCTTAATATACAACTAAACCAAGGCCAAAACTAACGTAATACACAATGTAATATATAGTCTGAACAATAACCTCATCACTGCTGAGCCATTTCAACCCTGTGAAAATGTTTAAGTGCCTGTTATTATTTAATGTTTTATGACTTTTACTTCAAACTGAATATGGTCATGTTGGGTATCATTGGAAAGGCCAGAATCTGCCCTAACCAACGACACCTAGAGCGTCCATATAGGATGCACAGGGACGGAGCTACAGCGGTCCGAATAAGTGGAGGAAGCTGGATGCTGATTTTTGGTGGGGGGGCACATGGGGGGGCAAGGAATAACCTAGGGGGGGCAATTGCCCCCCCTTGCCCCCCTGTAGAGTCGCCTATGACGCCAAGTATCCACCAGGCGATAGGAATGTAGAGACCGCTTGAAGTGTCGAAGAATATTCGAGGGAATCGAGGAGGTGCCTGCAGAGGTATCGATCCGAGGGTCCAGAGATACATTAAAGTCACCAGCAAGGATTAGGATCCCTTCCTGAAAGGTATCAAGTTTGCGCAGAATAGAGGCCAGGCATGTATGTTGACGCTTATTAGAAATATATACCGAGGCAAAAGTATAAACTGTGTCCGCGATGGTACCCTTCAGGAATATAAAGCGACCCTGTGGGTCAGTGAGGAGTCCCATTTGCGAGAAGGGGATGTCACGTGCCAGTAGGATTGCTACGCCTCTGGATTTTGATTCAGTGAAATTGCTAAAGTAGCCCGTGGGGAATAGTTTGTTTTGTAGGGTAGGTCCGTCACCCTCCCTAAAATGCTTTTCTTGTAAAAAGGCAATAGAGGTGCGGTGAGCATAGAGTTCTCGGAGCAGTCTAGATCTTTTTTCCGGCATTATAAGAAACCATGCGGAGCTGTTTAGCGGAGAACATAGTCTTGGTTCCCGCAGACCACCCACTGGGGAGGGTGGGGAGTGGAGGAGAGAAAAGAGGTAAAAGAGGGGGAAAAAAAGGGGGGGTCACAGACAGGGTATATATTAGGGGACAATGTGTAAAAGAGAGGGTGTGAGCTCAAGAGAAGTAAGGTATGAGCAAAGATATGAGACAAAGGACGTCAGAGAGAGGAGAGACTGCGTCTCAACCTCCCGCTCTGGAACAGTGACGTCAAAATCTCAGGGGGTGAAGATAGACAGCAATAGTCGAGATATGTAAACGGTTTTAACGGTGTCAATAAAAGGTTCCGGCCATCGCCGCTCTAATGAAGAAACATATGGTATAATTCACAGCATTAGGTATCGCATCATGGTAAACATTGATATAACGAGAGGATCTAATAAAAGATAACATGGAACAAGATTGGTAGAAACTTATAACAGGATAATGCAAAAAATGCGTAATAGGCCCCCGAGGGTCCATATGGCCCCAGTCAAAAACAACATGGGGCCCATGTGCGGTCCCCACAGTTCTGAAAACAAGAGGAGACACACAAAAAAAACCCCAAAAAAAACCCTTTTCCCTTCCTCTTTTTTTATTTATTATTAATTTGTTTTTTATTATTATTTTTTTTTTTCCCCTCCTCCCTCCCCCCTCCCCCCTTTCTTCTCTTCCTTCTCCCCTCCTCCCCCCCATGTTCTCCCTCTGCCTTTCCCTCCTCTCTCCCTATCCCGTCCCCTTCCCTATCCCCGCTCCCTCCTCCCTTCCGTGGTCACTTTCCCATTCCTGGTCTCATGGCATAATGTGGGTAGTATCAAGTAGTACCAGAATCAGACCCCCCCGCTTTTTGTCCCTCTTTCCGATTCCCCATCCCGTACCCGCCTTTTTTCAGTGTCCACTAGCGTTCCACGTTCTGTTCCCATCCTTCTCTGCATCCCAGAGTCCGCAATCGCCTTCTTTTATGGGGTCATTATTTTATCGGTCATCTCACGTGTCGATGTTTGCGTCTATTGCCAGGTCTCACGATCAGTCGTGTGCGTCGTTTCCAGATGTCATTCAGAAACGATGGGCATCAGTAGGGCCATCACAGTCCCCTTGTGGAAAAGGCAGGAGCCACTGTAATCATCTCAGGCTTAGTGCGGCAGTGGTGCGTATCCACAGGTGTTCCTTCGAAAGGGAAGAATAACACACCGAACAAACAGACAAAAAATAAATAAAAATTTGTCTCCTCTGTCTCTACATTAGATTCGGCATCAGTCAGTTATTTAGACCCGGTTTGGGGTCAGCAGGTACTCAGCTGGGTTAAAAATCTAGATCCTGTGGGGTCCCTCGGGGGTAATATAGGTAGTGAAATTGAAGAAAATAAAGAAAAAAAAAAGGAAATCAATCGTCCGGCACCGCTTCATGTTCCATCTCCATTCTCGGGCGCCGTCGGCCATGTTGGCGCTGCGGTAATGGTGCAGGATCAGACTCAGAGAGACCCCAGGATTGCAATAAAAGTGGTTCCCAGTTCTCGACGTGAAGCGCGGGGAGGCCCACCGCCTCCAGGAAGCCAGGCAAATAGTGGAAACAGCGTAGTGTGAACGGGCGGTTTTGGACCAGGGCAATCTTTCAGGGTAAAGTCCGTGATGTGGCAAAGGATGTCTCTTGGTGGGTCGGTGGCTTGGCGATTGGGACGGCCGCGGTCTCGGTGGGCCCTGTCCACGTGCTGTAGAGTAATGCGTGGGCCTCGCAAAATGTGATTGAAGAAGCGAACAGTAAAGCCCCGTAAATCTTGGACAGAGTCCATCACACCTCTTATCCTTATGTTTTGGCGCCTCGAGCGATTCTCAAGGTCATCGACCTTACGCGCCATTGCAAATAGGTGGTCTGGAGCCCCTGCCAGCATCTGTGGAGCGAGTCTCAGTGCGGCCTCCTCCAAGCGTTCCACGCGGTTAGACATGGCTGCCACATCAGCGCGTACCTCTGAGATGTCCTGACGAAGATCCTCACGGACTGCCCCGATAAGTCGCTGGACGTCATCTCGGGTAGGGAAGGCAGCTACCATCTCCTCGATCCGTCGGGCTCTCGTGTTCCCATCTGGCCAGGACTCCTCGGAATAAGCAAGCGAGGACGCAGCCACCATGTCAGGGTCCGTGGTCTGAGCTCTAGGGGTCCTTAAGTAATGGTCCAGGGGTCCCGTTTGCAATGTCCTTGGGGTGTCAGGGGCCGATGGGTCCTCCGACTTCCTCTTGCCTTTTCCCATGGTCCTGCTGCTGGTTTTTTGAGCGAAATTATTGCGGCTAGGACGGGAGCTCTGAGTCTATGCGGCCATCTTCATCAAGCGCCAAGTCACGCCCCCTTCTTTTCTTCTTTTCTTTTTTTCCTTTATTTTTATTTTTTTCTGGTTCGACTTATGTATGTAATGTACAATTGTGTTCAAAATTATTCAACCCCCACTGAAATTGAGTGTTTTGGCCAGTTTGACATTGATTTTGATCATTCAGTCATCTTGCTTACAATTAACCACTTCGCTGCTGAGGACGCGCTCAGCGCGTCCTCAGCAGTCCCGCTGGTGTGCTGAGGACGCGCTCAGCGCGTCCTCACATTGGGGTCAGCGTTCGGCCGGGTTCCGGCCGATCGCTGGCCCCTCCGGTGCGGGCTGACATCCTGGATGTCAGCCCGGCATCCGGACCAGCAGCCGCCAGAATTAGGTGTCATCGCGGGGGCGCGATGACACCTAATTCAGGCGTCCCCCCCGCATGTGCGGAGGAGGCGCCTGAAAGGGAGGGGGGGAGGTCCTTCGGACCTCTCTCCCTCCCGATCGGCGGCGCACAGGGGGTTAACCCAGGCATCATTTGGAAGGGCACAGCCTGCCCTTCCAAATGATGCCTGGCATTAACCCCTGGGGAGCTGGATCGCGAATCGGCGCTGAAAAGTACTAAGATTAAATGTCACTTGGGGGTTGAATAAAACTGATAATGATGTGAGCACAGAAAAGACATTTGTGGTTATTTCATTATAAATGTTATGTTATATTTGTCTGACCTACACGTGCCTCTTTGATTTAACCCTTTCGCTGCTGAGGCTTTTCCCGCCCCTATGCTGAGGTCATTTTTACCGATTTTGCTCATCATGTTTAAACGTGTTTTGAAGGCTTATTTTAGTATATGACCCAGACATATTATATATCGTTCTTTCCGTCAGACTCGGTAGATTCATAATATGTCATTATTATATGTATACGTTATGTCATGTCTGTATATTATAACAAAAAATGCAATAAAATATATATTTTCAATAATTTACAATGTGTAAAGTGTTTTTTTCCACATTTTAACATGCGAGCAATTGCGGTTATATTTTGTATGGGGTGCGCTTGTTAAAAAAATTAGAGATGGGGTCTCGTTACATTTTTTGTTTGGGGAAAATTACACTATTTTTAACAAACGCACCGCATACAAAAATCGTTAGTGCAGCATCATTGTTCACATTATAATTGAAATGGGAACAATATTGCTGCATTAACAAACCAAAAAAAAGAAAAAAAAAGTGTTTATTTTTTTTTCATTTTTTTTTTTTTTTTTTTCATTTTTTTTTTTTTTTTACAAACTTTTTCACAGTAGTGTTTGGTATCGTTGGAACGGCCATGCTCTGGCCGATCCAACCATACAAAACTTTAACCCCTAGCTGCCACGGATCGGGAGATAGGGAGTTCATTGGAACTCCCTATCTCCACCGTTGGTGGCAGTTAGGGGTTAAGTCCAGGACTGGCGTCATCGTGCTATGCACGATGACGCCAGTCCTCAGGGGGAGTTCCCGGAGGCTTGGCCGACATCCAAGATGTCGGCCAGCTCCGGGAAAGGATCGCGAACCGGCGCTTTTCAGCGCCGATTCGCGATCCAGCTCCCCAGGGGTTAATGCCAGGCACCATTTGGAGGGGCAGGCTGTGCCCTTCCAAATGATGCCTGGGTTAACCCCCGCAGAGCCGCCGATCGGGAGGGAGAGAGGTCCGAAGGACCTCCCCCCCCTCCCTTTCAGGCGCCTCCTCCGCACATGCGGGGGGGGCGCCTGAATTAGGTGTCATCGCGCTGCCGCAATGACACCTAATTCCAGCGGCTGCGGTTCCGGATGCGTGGCTGACATCGAGGATGTCAGCCCACACCAGAGGGGCCAGCGATCGGCCGGAACCCGGCCGAACGCTGACCCCAATGGGAGGACGGTTTCAGCGCGTCCTCCGCATACCAGCGGTAATGCGGAGGACGCGCTCAGCGCGTCCTCCGCATTGAAGTGGTTAAATATATTTTTATTTTTTATTTTTATTTTTTTAAAAAAACTTTTTTCACAGTAGTGTTTGGTATCGTTGGAACGGCCATGCTCTTTAACCCCTAGCTGCCACGGATCGGGAGATAGGGAGTTCATTGGAACTCCCTATCTCCACCGTTGGTGGCAGTTAGGGGTTATCTCTAGGACTGGCGTCATCGTGCTATGCACGATGACGCCAGTCCTCAGGGGGAGTTCCCGGAGGCTTGGCCGACATCCAAGATGTCGGCCAGCTCCGGGAAAGGATCACGAACTGGCGCTTTTCAGCGCCGATTCGCGATCCAGCTCCCCAGGGGTTAATGCCAGGCACCATTTGGAAGGGCAGGCTGTGCCCTTCCAAATGGTGCCTGGGTTAACCCCCGCAACGCCGCCGATCGGGAGGGAGAGAGGTCCGAAGGACCTCCCCCTCCCTTTCAGGCGCCTCCTCCGCACATGCGGGGGGGCGCCTGAATTAGGTGTCATCGCGCTGCCGCGATGACACCTAATTTCATCGGCGGCGGTTCCGGATGCTGGGCTGACATCGAGGATGTCAGCCCGCACCGGGTGGGGCCAGCGATCGGCCGGAACCCGGCCGAACGCTGACCCCAAAGGGAGGACGCGCTCAGCGCGTCCTCCGCACACCAGCAGCCATGCGGAGGACGCGCTGAGCTCGTCCTCCGCATAGAAGTGGTTAAATGTTCCAGGCTTGAATATTCCGTACAAACGACATGCTTTATTTCGTGACCTGCATAAGTCTCAACCAGCTATTGTATGCTTGCAAGAGACTCATTTTTGTAAGAGACGCCCACCGTTTCTGAAATCGCACATGTATACTGATGCATATCATTCCACTGCTCAGACGAAGTCCAAAGGTGTCTCGATCCTGTTCCATAGAGACTGGACCTTTGTGTGTTCGGCTCAGTATGTCGATCCGTTGGGCCGCCTTGTGATTCTTGTGGGCACGCTGAACGAATTACCTATCACTATAGCCAATATATATCCTCCTAATGACAACCCGGTTTCTTATCTTAGAAAAGCTTATGGTAGAGTGAGAAAAATGTCTAATGGTTCGTTGTTTCTATGTGGGGATTTTAGTTGCACTCCTGATCCTGACGTTGACACCCAGACAAGCCAACCCCGCTCCCAAACCCGCCCCCCCATCCTCTAGTAAATAATTACGGGAATTCATGCATTCGTTTGAACTATATGACACTTGGAGGATATGTCACCCTAATACACGCAATTACACTTTTTTTTCTCATGTTCATTCCACATATAGTAGAATTGACTTGTGTTTGATACATAGCTCTGCTCTGTCCCGCCTCATGGAGGCGACCATCGGCATTATTACGTGGTCTGACCATGCTCCACTTACGCTCACCTTCGAGGCTGCTTTTCCGCAGAGGGGTATGGGGAACTGGAGACTCAATGACTCGCTTATTGTGAATAGGGATGACGTGACAAATACACTACAACTCATTCAGGAGTATTTCACGGCGAACATGACTGAGGATGTTGCAACATCGTCGGTTTTGTTGGCCCACAAAGCTGTTCTGCAAGGACATTTTATACAGAAAGGAGCGCAACGTAAGTGACGTTTTAATGCTCAAACGACTGCCCTTATACGACGAATCACTGTATTAGAATCCCAGAATAAAACCTCTCCTGCCCGAAATACTACCGCTTAGTTGATTTTACAGCGCCGCGAGTTGGAGCACCTTATGCTCCAGGTCACGGCGCGCTCAATTAGACGGCTTAATTATGCTCATTACACCCAAGGGAATAAACAGGTGAAATTGCTGGCATCTAAATTGAAAGTGAAAAGAATGCAAACCAACATACCGTACCTCCTGGATGCTAATGGCGTAAAGATTTATAATCCAGCCCTTATCACTGTTGAATTCGCACGCTATTATGCCTCCTTCTACAACCTGGGACTAAACAACACCGTGCCGACCCCTGCACCGGATGACATAGAGCTCTTTCTTCAGACGGCTAGTCTCCCTTCTATCTCTCCCTCTCAGGCTACAGATTTGCATGCTGCGTTTACAGAGGAGGAGGTACATAAGGCTATTAATGCACTTCCAAAAAATAAAGCTCCAGGCCCTGACGGTTTTACGAATCTGTATTACCAGAAATTTGCTTAATTTCTAGTCCCGACTCTTACCCTGGTTTTTAATGATATTAAAAGTACCGGCACTATTCCCCCGGAGATGCTGCAAGCAACTGTAGTGACCCTGCCTAAACCCGGTAAACCCCCGACACATTGTGCCAACTTCCGCCCTATTTCCCTGTTGAATGAAGATGCCAAACTGTATGCTAAATTACTAGCTAATAGATTGGCTCCTTTACTTCCATCCTTGATCGCGAATGAACAAACTGGCTTTGTCCCGGGCCGCCAAACGTGTGACAACACCAGACGTTTTTATGACATAATCGACTTGGCCCATAGGGCTAATACCTCCGGACTCTTGCTGGCATTGGATGCTGAAAAGGCGTTTGATCGCCTGCACTGGGGGATATATGCGGACGGTGTTACTAAAGTTTGGTTTTCCAGAGCAATTTGTAAATAGTGTTATGGCCCTTTAGGCTAGGGTCAGACTGAGGCAGTGCGAACGCGCGTGCAGCCGCACTTAATCACGGCCGCACTAGCAGCAGATGACGGGCAATGACGGCCAATATACGAAGTACGGTCGCACAAAAGTGCGGCCGCGCAACGCAAGCGGCAAACAAACGCATTTTTTCGAGAACGTGAAACCACTAGTACTGACGTACAGAGTGCGCTGCGTCCGCTAGCGGCGTGTGTGCGTGATTAGGAGACGTCAGACGCTGCTAATGTCCGGCCAACATAACGTCCAGACCCAAAAAGTGTTTTATTGATGATCCGTACAAAATCACGGATGAAACTGCGCATCGTATGACCACTATTGCATATTCCGTGAAAAAATACGTCCATTCGTTCGAACGCACTTTTTCACGGACAACGTGAAAAATGCGTTAGTCTGACCCTAGCCTTACTCAGCTCCGTCGGCGAGTATTGGCTTCAGGGTTTCTATCCTCCTCTTTCCAAATAACCAATGGCACCCGACAGGGTTGTCCACTATCCTCGTTAATATTCATTCTGGCCCTAGAACCCTTGGCGTTGCAGATTAAAACCTCCCTGGCAATCAAGGGTTTACCGACCCCGAATGGGGAGCATAAATTGGCACTTTTCGCGGACGTCATACTGCTTTTTCTGACCACACCGGAGACCTCGCTTCCTCCCCTGTTTAACCTCCTGGATAGATTTGGCCCGCTATCTTATTATAAAAATAAAATGAGTAAAACGCAAGCTCTCCCCATAAATATTGCTGCTTCATCCCTCAGCTCTATGCGTAGTAAGTACCCTTTTGATTGGCGCTCTACCTCTTTAAAATACCTGGGTATATCCCTCTCTAAATCGCGAGGAACCATCCTTAAGGAAAATTTTACGCCACTATTGACCTCCATAGAGACACAGCTCTCTAACTGGATCACAAACGATTCCTCTTGGTTGGGCCGTATGGCGGCCATAAAGATGTGTATTTTACCCCAAATTTTATATTATTTTAGAAATATCCCTGTTTTCATTCCGGTGCATTTATTGCTCCGGCTGCAAAAACCACTCCATGCACACATTTGGAAGGGGAAGCCTCTTCGAGTGTCGGCCTCCACGGTCACAACGCCGCGACGTAATGGAGGGTTGGGTTTTCTGGATCTACAATCTTATTACAAAGCAGCCTTACTAGCCCAACTGTTGTCGTCAATGCACCTAAAAGATCCACCACTATGGTTACAGTTGGAGAATGCCATGATTTTCCCATACAGACTTCATGACCTGATGTGGCTTACATTTCTACCGAGGAATAGTACCACGGGTCTGTTGCCCGCTTCAATGCTCTCCCTCATGTCATGGCGCTGTGGGGTCGCCCTTTGATTCGGCCTTATGATTTACTATGCCTCGCTCCCCTAAGAGTTTTATGTCGCTTCATCCCCGATTTATATTTAGACTCCTGGTTCTGGCGCGGCTTGACTCATGTGTGGCAGCTCTTTACGCCCCGTTCCCTGAAACCCTTCCCTGATTTGGTACAGGAGTTTGCCATCCCATCGAGTGACTGCTTCACATACCTTCATGTGAAACATGCGTTGACCCAGAGAGGCCTCACCTCTTTCACTGATGCGAACCTTTCAGCTTTTCATAAATTATGTATGGGACGGAAATGTCAAATGAAACCGTTGTCCCTTTGTTACAACAGCCTCCTAACTCCGACCCCGCCTAAAAAATTACCCTATATGGTTAAATGGGAAAAAGACTTAGCTTTAACACTTTCCATAGAGGATTGGTCATATGCCATGGAAACGACATACAAATACTCTAGAAGCACCAATTTACGTGAGGTCCATATCAAACTGCTGTGTAGATGGTACTTAACAGCCACCCGGTTCGCCCATATCTCGGGGAACTCAGGCTTCTGTTGGAGATGCCTTACCGGCCTCGGCTCTCTATTGCATACATTCTGGCTCTGTCCCACACTGGGGGGATATTGGGAAAAGATAAGTAGACTGATTTCCTATTGTACTTTACTTACACTCCCACTTTGCCCGAAAGTGTACCTCCTACATCTTTTACCCATTAATATTCAGACTCGTCATAGGAGGTTTATTTCCATGGTACTTGGGACAGCAAAAATTGTTATAGCAAGACATTGGCGTTCTTCCATCTGTCCCTCTATGAAGGAGGTTATGGTTGCCCTCGAAAGTGTTTTTAAATATGAGGAAATGTTCCACACTGCGAATAATTCTATGTGCCAACTTTATGATACGTGGGAGGGATGGAGGGTGTTTGTCGAATCTGGAACTTTGATATAAGGTACTTCGACATGTACGATTGTAGTGCTGCCATGTTTTATGTTTTCCTATGTCTCTTCCTTTTGATGTTTTCTTTCATTTACATGTTTGTACCAATTCCTGTGTGAACTCCAATTAAAATCTTTTATAGGAAAAAAAAAAATGAAGTTCTCTGACAGACACATAATATCTCTAATATATGACTCGTATACTCGGATGAAAACGACAAAATACATTTTGACCTATCAGGGTACCCCACTGATCTCTTAGGACTAAGGTCAGGAGAGAATTGTGCATGTTCCAATGTGAACATTTAAGGATATTTCCTTTTCATAAGATTGAACCTGTTAGGACAGTTAAGCAAGATCATGCTTCATCATCAGTGTGTTCAGGTCAGGATAGTAATTGATTGCTATTATGTGCTTGCTACGACAGGTGTTTACGGATGGAAAATTTGGAATGGATGAATAAAATGAAAAAAAAATAATTTTCCTTTTAAATTGGAAACTGTCCAATAAAAAATTTCTGTTCACGCAATCTTTGTTTAATTCAAATAATTTGCATAGTGTGATGAGTTAGTTAGAAGACTATTTGCCCCCATGCAATATTCAGATAAGGGGCCTCTTGTCCAACCATCCCCTGCCATCTCTGAGAAAAAAGAGGTTTGTAAGGGTCCTGAGAACGAGCAACAGCACTAGTGGCCTGCTCTATGGTGGGGGTCAACTCAAGTCTCACAAGGTTTTAGCTACAGTAGATTGTGCCATTACACGAATAACTGCTCCATATGCAAATCATACTTCTATCACCCAGAAAGGGTGGCCCGTACTGAAATGCCAAGAACATCATCCCTGCACGAGAGATGTAGCAACCCCCGATGATCCTTTCAGCCTTATTAGGCCTCATCAGGAGGATATAGCGGACACCACTCTAGGCATCTCGAGCAAGGGGTCCATGTCTGGATTACCCTGCAGACGTATTGTGAGAAAAAAGAGGTTTGTGAGGGTCCTGATGACAAGCAACTGCACTAGTAGCCAGCTCTGAGGTGGGGCCCACTCAGGTCGCAAAAGGTTCCCTTCCTTCTCTAATTACTTGCAGGTAACACTTAGATTCCATGCCAATGCCACCATTGGTATGTGATGAGGGCAATAGGGCTCTGTCTTTTCTACCTTTTAACTTTCACTCACCAGCCTGTTACATCCTCAGCCCCTGCTGTGCTTCCTGGGGGTCTGGGCATGGTTCGGTGCCACGGGCTGGTCGAGTACCAGCACCTTGTACTGGCTGAGTGGTGTCTGAGGGGGCGGGCCTGGCATTGTCACGAGGAGCCGCCGGGTTTAAAGCAGGGCTCTAGGAGTTGCCTCGTCGCCCTGACGTGGAGTTCTGTTCCCGCATCGCTTACCATTGCTTTCATTGATATTCCAGTTGCCGACCCGTTTACGTCTACGATCCCTGCTCCTGATTTTGACCCGGATTGTTTTTGACCATTCTTATGCTACGTACTACAGCGGTTGCTAGTACTGAGCGTCATGGGTTTAACCCTATGCAGGCTGCTTGGGGTTTTACTAATTTCATGGGGATATTCCCTTCTCGCTCTGGTGTACTATCTACAGCCTTATCAGGGTTCTATTCCAGGCCCAAGGTTCATGATTTAAGGTCGTGTATTTCTGTACAAACCGCAATAGCGAGACACTGTTTGTTTTCTGCATATGATTGTTGTGCTCAGCTTGCCAAGTAGACCCGGGTTTGTACCAGCTTTAAAACTTTATGTGTGTCAGTAGACCCTGGTGCATACAAGGTACACCATACCCATTTGAGCTTATCAGAAAACGTTAAGTCTGTCAAGTCGGTAACTGCCCTGCAGTCTGCACAATACATTGAATGTCAAACATACAACCTCGGTTCACCCACTGAAGTATTGGAGCCATCTGTATTGTTTTGTACTCAAAGTTGTCCATTGGTCTCAAAACCTTTGGAACTTAGTAGCAGATCAGTTGTCCTGTTACACTCCTTGGCTTTGGAGTATAAGTCTGAAAATGCTGTGTGTTTTGCAACCATCAAGCAGATATCTCTGTCCAACAAGATCTCAACCTAGCTACTCTTGTGTGAGCACTACAGCGCCCGTTACACAGCCATGGTTGAATGAGTATATAGAAATTGAAGTCTTTTTATTTTTTCTTATTATTCCATTCCATGGTCCATGGAATTTAAGTTGATTTAAGGTGTATATTTATATTTTAACACTTTACCCACAGGTTAACAAAAGGGGTGTAGATGGTGAAGAACAGGGGTTGGGGGGAGGTGGATCAAATGCTCTGGTGATTAAATTAAGTATGGTTGCAAAGAAACAATTTTAATCAAATAAAATTTGTATTTCATTTTTGTTTAGATAATGGTTCAATGATTCACACTAATGTCCAAAGCACATGCTCAAATTTCCACTGATTTGTTTTCCCTTTTGTTCACTCATATGTACAACATTGCAAAAGTCTTCTAGATATAACCAAAGAAAGGCTTAACCACTCACTTGCCATCAGGATTCTAAACTATATCAAAACTATATTGTACTGTAATTGAACAGATATACCAGATGCACCATGGGATGGCAGCTACCATGCCTATAGTGAATAGACATAATATCGAAAACCCCAGAGAATTGTTCTCTTTGAGTTATTTAAAGAGGTTGGGGAAGGTATTTAATTATAAAATGAGAAAGGTGCATAGAAGGAAAGATGAGCAAATATACCACGTAAATTCTCTTAAATCTTTCAAATAAAAGGCAGTCAATAATAATTATGAACCTTTAATATAGCTCATATATTCTCTCTTCATCTAAAAATGGAATTAAGAGACTTTATTAGAAATAATCAGGATGTGTTCTGTAGTTCTAGGCAGCACTATTGTCAATCAAGACATTATTATACAGAGATAAACAAAACATTTTGAGCCATATGGAATTTCAGAGGCATGGAAAAAGACTAAGTGTGGAGATTAAGAAAATGCTGGGTCATGATATTATGGATGTTAGACATATTGGCCCAGATTACAAATATCACACTAAAACAGGGACACTAAGGAGAAAAACCTGCACCTGCAGGTCTCTTCTTAGCGCACACGTTTTAGCTTGATATTACTGTGCAGGCGCTAATCCAGCAGCCTGCACCGTAACCTGGCGCTAAACCTCGGGATGCTCAAGGCAGCGCTAAGCGCCGCCACGGGCATCCCCTTCATGGAGTCCATAGGACTCATTGAGGCCAACGCTGCCGGTCACATGAACTGCAGGATCTCACCTCGCAAGATCCAAGAGGTCGGCATAGTGATCTACAGAGAGAGACTGAGGGACTTTTTTCCCCCAGTCTCTCTTTGTTCCCAGCGGCAAGAAGAGACGAATGGAGCCGCCATTCTCGCCTCGGGATGGAAGGTGAGTATGTGATTTTTGGGGGGATTTTCTGCTGGTGCTGAAGGATTCCGCAGAAGCTGTTAAGTGTACAACAGCTCTGGTTAAGATAGCACCAACTTTGGAATATTGCCCTATGTGTATACATTCTATATTGTGTTAGTCTCATTTTATTATTATAACCTTCTTTAGCAAAAATACTTAACTTGAGATGATAATCACATTATAATAATGCTCTATAGACCTATACAATAGATAAGATACTATTGGATATTTTATACATTATGGACCCTATTACCTGGTGTGGGCTAAAATGCCAACCCTACATGAAAAATCTAGCGCAAGTCACTAAAAGATAGCGCCTGACAACCCACCAACAGATCACCTTGTCCACAATAGTCCATGTACAAGATTCATTAACGCACGCTAGGGAAATGCTAAGACCCGGGCTGAGAACCAGTGATAATGCATGCTTTAGGGAAACCTGAAAAGATGCATTGTATAGTAAAACCACCGTGCTTAGGTACGCAACTCCCCTGGTGTCAGGAGAAATAAACAGCATGGGCACAATTTTCTAGGTCGTGGGGACGATTTTCTAAATTGTTCCCACGTTTTAAATGTTTCTTTTCAACAGCGTGCGCACAAGTTACCTGATCCGTGCACACGCTGAGGAGACACAGACCTCGGGCAGGGCTGCAGTTCTCCTTGGCCAGCTGCATGCATATGATAAGAAGCCTGAAACCTTCCTTCCTCATATGTTGGCACAACAGCTCAAGAGGCTAATGCATCTTGTTAGCAAGGAAGAGGTCTAAGGATCAAATCTCGTTAAGCTCTTTTTTTTTTCTTTTTTAACGTCTTCCTATGCCTTATATATTATATATTTATAATGCTGCTATTATTATTATAAGAATGTATTATGAATAATAGTAGCATAATAATAGTAATAATATTAAATAAATTTAGCAAGCTTTGTTTTATTCACGTAATAATGATAATATTATTATAATGCTACTATTATTCATCTATATTATAATAGAGTAAGGCTTTGGCTGTCCGTCGCCAAAGCCCTACTGCGCATGCGCGCGCAACCAGCGGCGGTTGGTTGCGCGCGCATGCAACCGCCGCGGCACGAGCCGGCTGCCGGCTCGCCGCGGCGGTTACACATGCACACAGCAGCCGGGTAGAGGCTGCGCTCGCAGCCTCTACCCGGCTGCCGCGCGCATCCAACCCCCCGAGCGGCGAAGGGAAAGTTTCCCCCGCCGCTCGGGGGTTGGATGCGCGCGGCAGCCGGGTAGAGGCTGCGAGCTCAACCTCTACCCGGCTGCTGTGCGCATCTAACGGGTCCCCCGAGCGGCGAAGGGAAAGTTCCCTCCGCCGCTCAGGGGTAGGATGCGCGCGGCAGCCGGGTAGAGGCGCAGCCTCTACCCGGCTGCCGCGCGCATCCTACCCCCCGAGCGGCGGAGGGAAAGTTCCCTCGCTTCTGCTTTGAAGGACCCAAGCCCCGGTCACGTGACCGGGGCTTGGGTCCTTCAAAAACAGGAAGCGGGGAAATCTTCACTTCCCTGGCGCCGCTCGACAGGTAAGTATGAGCGCTGGGGGGCCATATCCATGACCTGGGGCAAATCCATGAGCTGGGCAAATCCATGACCTGGGGCAAATCCATGAGCTGGGCCATATCCATGAGCTGGGGGCAAATCCATGAGCTGGGCAAATCCATGACCTGGGGCAAATCCATGAGCTGGGCAAATCCATGAGCTGGGCAAATCCATGAGCTGGGCAAATCCATGAGCTGGGCAAATCCATGACCTGGGGCAAATCCATGAGCTGGGGGCAAATCCATGAGCTGGGCAAATCCATGACCTGGGCAAATCCATGACCTGGGGCAAATCCATGAGCTGGGCAAATCCATGAGCTGGGCAAATCCATGACCTGGGGCAAATCCATGAGCTGGGGGCAAATCCATGAGCTGGGGGCAAATCCATGAGCTGAGCAAATCCATGACCTGGGGCAAATCCATGAGCTGAGCAAATCCATGAGCTGGGCAAATCCATGACCTGGGGCAAATCCATGAGCTGGGCAAATCCATGACCTGGGGCAAATCCATGAGCTGGGCAAATCCATGACCTGGGGCAAATCCATGAGCTGGGGGCAAATCCATGAGCTGGGGGAAAATCCATGAGCTGAGCAAATCCATGACCTGGGGCAAATCCATGAGCTGAGCAAATCCATGAGCTGGGGCACATCCATGAGCTGGAGCAAATCCATGAGCTGGGGCAAATCCATGAGCTGGGGGCAAATATCCATGTGCTGGGGCAGTATCCACGTGCGGGGGCAGTATCCACGTGCGGGGGCAGTATCCACGTGCTGGGGCAGTATCCACGTGCTGGGGCAAATCCATGAGCTGGGGGCAAATATCCACGAGCTGGGGGCAAATATCCACGTGCTGGGGCAGTATCCACGTGCTGGGGCAGTATCCATGAGCGGGGGCAGTATCCACGAGCGGGGGCAGTATCCACGTGCTGGGGCAAATCCATGAGCTGGGGGCAAATATCCATGTGCTGGGGCAGTATCCACGTGCGGGGGCAGTATCCACGTGCGGGGACAGTATCCACGTGCGGGGGCAGTATCCACATGCGGGGGCAGTATCCACGTGCGGGGGCATATCCACGAGCTGGGGGCATATCCACGAGCTGGGGGCATATCCACGAGCTGGGGCAGTATCCACGAGCTGGGGCAGTATCCACGTGCGGGGGCAGTATCCACAAGCTGGGGCAGTATCCACGTGCTGGGGCAATATCCACGAGCTGGGGCAGTATCCACGAGCTGGGGCAGTATCCACGAGCTGGGGCAGTATATCCATGAGCTGGGGCAGTATATCCATGAGCTGGGGCAGTATATCCACAATAGACTGCCCTCTGGGCAGGCTTTACAACTAGTTATACAATATTATAATAATAGCAGCATTATAAATATATAAGGCACAGGAAGATGTTAAAAAAAGAAAAAAATATATATAAATGGCTCCGTTGCCAACCGTTCTTTTTTTGTACTAACACAGTGCATATGAGGAGGAAAGGGTTCAGGTCTCTTATCCAACGCCTGCAGCCGGCCAAGGAGAGAGAGAGAGAAAAAAAAGACGCGTTCCAGAGAAAAAAAGTCTTGTTTCGGAATCCTAAATAAAAGGTTGACTAAAAAATGCAAATTTTTTACATTGAATCCTATGGGCTACGCATACGGCGGTTTTACTATACAACGCATGTCATGCCTTTTTGCAAGTGTTTTGCTGTTAAAGTTCTTTCAGTTGTTTAATGTGTTAATTCTCTATGGAATTGCATTGTAATATCGCCATCTAGTGTATGGCTCAGTACTGCAGTTTGAGAATAGTTAGACAATCGTTCCCTGTGGGCATCTGTAGATTCCCATCATCCTAGTGGGCTGGGAGGTTGGGCTTCACATGCAGTGTCAGAAGCCATCCAGCTTGCATCAGCATGTCAGTTCCTGGAGAAGAACAGATCTACCTAGCTTCCATCTTGTCATCAGCCTAACAGTAGCATCACCGGTACACAGATATTCCCTTTTCTCAGTTAGACCAGCATATTAGGACTGAACCAGTAATGTGCAGCTTGGGAATATATGGTTATGTATGTGAATGTATGACTGTGTGTGTAAATGCATGTATTTGTCTTTAACCCCTTCGCTGCGGAGGACGCGCTCAGCGCGTCCACCCGCAGGTAGCAATCCTGAGCGCGTCCTCCCTTTGGGGCCAGCGATCGGCCGGGTTCCGGCAGATCGCTGTGCCCCCAGTGCGGGCTGACATCCTTGATGTCAGCCCAGCACCCGGAACCGCCGCCGGCACAATTAGATGTCATCGCGGCGGCGTGATGACATCTAATTCAGGCACCCCCCCCGCGGAGGAGGCGCCTGAAAGGGAGGGGGGAGGTCCTTCGAACCTCTCTCCCTCCCGATCGCCGGCATGCAGGGGGTTAACCCAGGCACTGTTTGGAAGGGCACAGCCTGCCCTTCCTAACGGTACCTGGAATTAACCCCATGGGGGCCGGATCACGAATCGGCGCCGAAAAGCGCCGGTTCGTGATCCTTTCCCGGAGCGGCCGACATCTTGGATGTCGGCCAAGCTTCCGGGAATGCCCCCTGAGGACTGGCATCATCGTGCATAGCACGATGACGCCAGTCCTGGAGTTAACCCCTAACTGCCACCAATGGTGGAGATAGGGGGTTCCAATGAACCCCCTATCTCCCGATCCGTGGCAGTTAGGGGTTAATGTCTGATATTGTTGGATCGGCCAGAGCATGGCCGTTCCAACAATACCAAACATGACAATGAAAAAAGTTTTTTTAAAAAAATAAAAAAAATTAAAAAAAAAATATTTAAAAAAAAAATAATAAAAAAAAAATAAACAAGTTTCTTTTTCTTTTTTTTGGTTCGTTAATGCAGCGATATTTTTCCCATTTCAATTATAATGTGAACAATGATGCTGCACTAACGATTTTTGTATGCGGTGCGTTTGTTAAAAATCTCGTAATTTTCCCCAAAAAAAATGTAACGAGACCCCATCTCTAATTTTTTTAACAAGCGCACCCCATACAAAATATAACCACAATTGCTTGCATGTTAAAATGTGAAAAAAAAACACTTTACACTTTGTAAATTATTGAAAATTCATATTTTATTGCATTTTTTGTTATAATATACAGACAGGTCATGATGTATACATATAATAATGACATATTATGAATCTGCCGAGTCTGACGTAAAGAACGATATATAATATGTCTGGGTCATATACTAAAATAAGCCTTCAAAACACATTTAAACATGATGAGCAAAACCGGTAAAAATGACCTCAGCACAGAGGCGGGAAATGCTTCAGCAGCGAAAAGGTTAAACAGGCTGCTGTGTGTAAAAAGTCTGCATCTGTGTTCTTGTCGCAGTCCGGCTTTGCCCCTTTGCCCTGCACCCAAAAGGCTGGTATTGCTCCTAGAATCACCACTTTATCTGCTGCCTGCACTGCACAAAGTAAGAATGACTTGGAAAATTGCCTCTGTCCTTAAAGGATTAATAAAGGAGTATTTATTAGGACACGAAAAATAGTCATAATAATCACCATTTTTCCCTGGCAGTGAGAGTACCCCCACCTATTTTTCTAGAAAAAAAGCACTGTGATACCTCTTCAGTGATTTGTGTTTTAGGTGAATCAGAATCACTGACAATTCAGATGGATATCGATTTATACAAAAATGAATGCACAAAATGTTTGCTACATATAACTATTTAAATGACTCAAGATTTTTACAAACAATGTACAGTAGAGCTGTGAGTTTGAGTACATGTTTACCTATCATGGATTAGTTCCATACTTTTTTTCAGAGCTACTTTCACAGCTCTAGAGATATGCTGACCCACTTTACTACACTTCACTACTACAAGTACTTTTAGTGAAAAAAACTATTATCATAACATTAATTTGAATCATGGGATACACAGTTAACAAATAAATATAGGGTAAAATAACAGTTGTGCTTAGAGATTGTTAGTCCAAATTATTTTACATATATTAATATAATGTAAACTTGCTCAGTTTTCATTCTTGGTGTACAGTATTTGTTTATCCTTCACAGAAATAAGGCTGGGATGAAAGTTCTAATCTCTGTTCTCTAGATTTTGTCCGTTATTTGGAAGAACCTCTATGAAGACAACATTATTAGGTACAGCCAGAAACAGCGTTATGTCTGTATGCTTCTTATGGGAATCTGCAGTGATCATAATTAGGGATGAGCCGAACACTCCCCGAGTTCGGTTCGAGCCCGAACCCGAACTTCCCATTTGTTCGGGTCCGAACCCGAACTCGAACCCAATGCAAGTCAATGGGGCTGAAAATGCGGTTTTTAGAGTGCCCTCCAAGAGGGAATATATGCTACATATTTGCCATAAAAGTTGTATGGGGGTCCGGGTAGTGCCCTGGGGGACAGGAAACAAGAACAAAAAGTTAAAAAAAAACGTTTTTAAAGGGACAGTGAGTTTTCCATGAAATAAGGGTTAAAAATAAAAACCAAAAATTCCTTCAAATATCGTGCCTAGGAGGTCCCCATAACCTGCCCGTGAAGTGGCAGATTTCTAGGATGTATAGAAACACTTAAAAACAAAAAAATGACGTTTCATATGACGGTAAATGCTTTTCCTTTAATCTATCCATAAACAACTGCAGATTTACATATTAAAATATACAGATTTACACAGAAAATAAATATATAAGAAATATACTCACTATGTTACATGTTACAGGTGCATTCTGTAGTGAAGTATATTAATAAAGATCTCTTAAGGGACTTTGAACTGGGCAAAGATTTGATGGTGTCTGGGAGGTTATTCCATATTTACATTGCTCTGTAGGAAAATTAGGATAGAACCAATTTGTTTTTGTATTGTGGTACCGTAAGTAAGGTGCAGGTCCTGAATTGGAGCTTATAGGAGGAGGGAATTGATGGGGGAAACAGTCTGTTCAGGTAGGGTGGTAGCTTCCCAGAAAAGCTCTTAAACACCTAGTTGTAAAGGTGAAGGATGCATCTTTTGACATGACAATGGTGGGTCATGTAGTTACTTTGTAGCACAAACCGGCAGAATGAGTAATACAATGTAGGAAGGTTATGAAGGTGTGTTTGCGGGGCAGCTGCATACACTATCTCTCTGTATTCAATGAACGGCATAAGCATGTGTTGTACAATCTGTTTTATTACTGAGGGGCTCAGGCAGGATTTGTTTTTGTACAGGGCACCTAGTTTGGGGTAAATTTTAGATAAGAGTTTTTTGATGTGGGGGCGGCCAAAAGTTAGATTTGGGTCTAACCCAGTAGTGTACTAAGGGGAAGGGGACTGCGCCCCAGGTGACATGGGTCACATTAACACTGGTGTTCGGGTCGGGGGGGGTTTGAAAGAAATCCAAATCTGTAGTCTTAGGGATTTGGATTCCTGCTGACTGCCCTGCCGCTCTCTGATCTGTGCTGACTCTGTGTCTGCCCTCTGTGCCCCCTCCTCCTTTTCACAATGTGATGTGAGGTCGAATAAAGAATACATGACTTCCGTGTCTGGCTCCTCCTCCAGTCTCCTGTCATCATCCTGTGCCTGTGCAGCACTCAGTGCGTGCTTGGAAGCTGCTGGGGAGGAAGCTGAGGGACAAACTCCAGCCTGTCAGAGACCTGGGACAGGAAGAGAAGCTCCATGAAGGTGCAGTTTTGGCAATGCGTATTTTAATACAATAAGTATTGTCTGCCCCTGTCACACTGTGTGGAGCTCTTAATGCAGCTGTGTAGAGGGAGGGTGTGGTGCACTGGATGCTGCTGGGACGAGGGAGGGGTTTGAAAGGATTAATCAGGTGTGCTGCTCATTATGCTGCTGGGGAGGGAAAGATGCTACTGTGGATGCTGTGGGACTTTATTTCTTTCTCCTGTCTCTTCCCTAACATCCTCACATTCTTCAATTTAACCCTCTCTCCCTCCTCCCTGTCAGCTCACTGTTTTCCCCTGTTTTGTTTGCTGCCTCCCTGTCTGCATTTCTCAGCGATTGTCACATTAATCTGCGGCTCTTCCTTCCTGCCCCCGCCCCACACACTTATGTCTTCCACAATATTTTCTGATGATCTAGGGCAGTGGTCCCCAACCCTGGTCCTCAGGGCCCACTAACAGGCCAGGTTTGCCAGATATCTGAAGCACAGCACAGGTGTTATGATTTGCTGCTCAGTGATTGCAGGATTCAGTCTGCTTTTCCCCATGGTGATCTGCAAAATCTGGCCTGTTAGTGGGCCCTGAGGACCAGGGTTGGGGACCACTGATCTAGGGTCACCACAAGCCTAACCTGCCCTCCACCTCTCACCTTCCATAGCACCTTACTTCCATCAATAAGGATTATTATAATAGTTTTCAAACAATATTATTTATTAAATATATTAATAGTTTTATGCATTTTAATATATACTTACATTTATTTTAATAATCTAATTATTCTAATGCATAATTTACTTTAATATTAAAATATATTAATTTGTTTAAATGTATTTTAATATATAATTTACCTATCATTTTTAAATTTTATTGCTGTGGAGCTCTGTGATACACACATACACATCACGCATTCCTGGGAGTTTATTGCTGTGGAGCTCTGGGATATGCGCATACACACTGCATATTACTGTGAGTTTTATTGATGTGGAGCTTTGTGTTATATTCATTCAGAATTCGGCCATTTCTTGCACTTGACACCATAATGCAGCTCATCCATGCCATTGTAATCTCCAGTCTTGATTATTTTAATCATTGTCTATCTGGCCTCCCTCTCTCCCACCTCTGCTCCTTACAGTCCATCCTAAATTCCTCTGCCAGTCTTATCCACCTCACCCGCCGCACTGTCTCTGCTGCTCCTCCCTGCGAGCCCCTTCACTGGTTTCCCATACACTGCAGAATTAAATGAAAAATCCTCACCCTGACCTACAAAGCCCTCACTAACTCTGCTCCCCACTACCTGTCCTCACTAATCACCAAATACACCCCAGCCCGCTCCCTAAGGTCAAACAGTGACCGGTGCCTAGCTTCTCCACGCATCACCTCTTCCCTTGCTAGACTGCAGGATTGCTCACGTGCAGCTCCCTCGTACTGTTAGACTTTCCCCTAGTTTCCCTTCCTTCAAACACTCCCTTAATACTTTCCTATTTAGGGAAGCCTACCACCCGACTTGCTAATACACCTCAACGACCCAACCAGTCCATCACGCTGACCTTGCAGTCCTCTCCTGTTTCCAACCCCCAACCCTTCTAGATTGTACATTCCCACGGGAATATAGCCCTGGTTTCCTACTGCATCGGTTTGTCAGAATGTTGTTCAGTCTGTATTATAACCCTGTCTATATTGTGCCCATTGTTGGCGCTATATAAATAAAGAATAATAATTAATTAACAATTAATATTTTAGCAGAGTTTTGCTGCAATTGGGAACATACATGTAAAATTAGACAAGCGGAGCCTAAACGCCATAACTAGTAATCAAGTTAGAAGGCAAACACTCTCGGGTAAGAAACACTCATAGGGGCAGAGCACAGTAAAATGGTATAAATCATTTTTTAGCTACATCAATTAGCCATTTTACCTTGCTTTTATTCTGGGCTTTTATAATTGCTTTCATAAAGTTTTGTCTATTATTTTTGTTTGACTTATAGTAAATAATCTTCGTTTTTATTGTACAACATACCATAAATAATGGAAACTATTTACTGTAGGTCAAAGAAAACTAGTGAGCAAGACTTTATAAAAGCGGTGATAAATTCATAGAATAAGAAATAGGTTTCTCCAGTTTTTCAGAACTACAATCAGAATGATGGTCTGCTTCCTTGCAGATGATGTTCATTTATCAAATGAAATTTGAACACATTCATTATTAGGAACAAACTCTGCTGCATTATGCAGGCTGTTATCCTTACTGATTGGTTCTTATGGGTCAAGACGTTTTAAGTTCATGTTTTTCCTGCTGTTGTTTATACTGAGATGCTTTATTTTTCCAATCACTGCATTAACCCAATAATTTAACCAATGCCAATTTAGGGTGCCACTAATTGGGAACATACATGATAATTGGGAAGTCGGGGAGTAATTGGTGTGCAGAGATACAGCCTAAAGCTGGGTGAATTGGTTAATCTCTTACACAATTTAGTTCCTTACCAACAATTTTTGTTGAACTAGTCTGGTTCAAGGTAACAAGCATGACATTGACCACAACATTCAGTTATTGATGTTCAGACGTGTATTATTTGCTGCATTTTCTTGAGATTGTGGGTGCACACCCTTATGAAATGTGTTGTGTGTGCCAGAGTATATAATGTGTAAAAATGCCTGGATATTTCCTTAAACTGGATACAGTTATAAGTCTGAGTTTTTTCGTAGATATAGATCACTTTCTTACAGAGCGAAAGAAAATGATATCCTCAATGAGTTAAATATATGGTGGCGAGAATAGGAATCTGAGATTTCACCCTTGGCTGTCTAGTTGTAGATGTATTCCACTTGATGATTTTATTTAACTATATAGGTGCACAGTCAAAAGAATAAATTTCAATGTTTCGGACCATACCTTTAGTTATGCATACATAAAACAACATACAGGGTTATTCAAAGAGAATCGAAAAGTCACTGCACGTTCGGTGTCTTTTCGTTCTCTTCAATTCGGTGCAATTTGGCGATTCCATTTCGGCGATCCTGCAGTGTATTCAGCAAGCACCACAAGGCCATCATAGTACAGGGAAAAGCTGTCGCAAACCCGACGAACATTCACCGCAAAACCCAGGAAAAGGCACACCGAAACCCCGCAAAAATATCTGGGTTAACCCAGCCGAACACGCTGGAGAAACCCGAGCAGCCGCCGATCACAGCACAGAGCAGCCGCCGGAGAAACCCGACACCGCAGACGAATGGAGAGAGAAAAATAAAACCGTACGCTTGAATGTTTGAGAAGTGAAACGCTGTATGCAAAGAAACTACAGAACAAAAATGTCTGAAATTTACATATGAGATCCAATGAATGATAATAAAAAGGGCTGTTCCATCAAAAAGAAAAAAACATTTTAAAAAAGCAAATTTTTCTTTTGACAAACAATCCCGAAAAATGCCTGAAAGATCCTAAAAAAATCTATAAATAAAGAGACTTTATACTGCAGAATATTATAATCAACGGTTTATTAGATATTGAATTAAAACTGGAATATTTTTTACATTGAAGCCTATGGGAGTCGCCTGAATAAACCTGTCGAATGAAACCACCAAACAGCAGGACAATTCGGCAACTATTCACTGCTGGTTTTTGTTCTCTGAATAGACGAAGCATTGCTTCTCTATGGGGATTTCACTGCCCCCCAGGATTCGGCGAACTGCCTACTCTGTGAATAGCCGAATGGCCAGGAAAGGTAACAGTACGCTGAATTTCACTATTCTGTTACCTTTCGGCCACAATTCGGATCTCTTTGAATAACCCTGATAGTAAAGCATATTTAAAACCAAAATTGGCCAGTGGGAGAACTCATCATAGTCAGAACTCTACAATCTCAGTTTAACCTCTAACAGGGTTTTTCACAAAGAGGCGATCTGGCCCCGACATGACACCGGACAGTGAATTGCCCCATACCGCGCCATTTCCTGACCTTTCGGCTGTTCAGAGAGCAGGTAGTTCGCCAAATTTTGTCAAACCACCTGCAAACATGGTGCCTGTTCGATGGCAGTGAAAGTCCCCATAGAGCAATGGTTAATCTATTCAGAGAACTCCGAACAGCAGTGAAAAGATGTCAAAATGCCCTGATGTTCGGTTGTTTCATTCGGCAGGTTTAGTCAAGCGAATCCCATAGGTTTCGATGTTAAAAATATTCCTGTTTGCGGTCGGTATCCATCCCATCTACCACATTACGGATCTGGCACCTGTTCCGCCTCCCTCACTCCCTCTCCTCTTTCCCATCCCCACTTCTGCCGCTGTCGCACAACCCTGATGTGCCCGGAGGGGTACGTCCATCTCTACGCCAACGGTTCACCGATCATCTGCATTTCGCGGCGCATCATGTCCTCCAAAATGGTAAATTTTTCCCCATCCCTACCCTCACAGATGGCCCTTCCCCCTCGCTCCTAGATCGCTTTAATTACCACCAGATACAAACCTTTATGCGCTCTAGAACCAATGGAGCGGCTATGGTGCATCCTCTATCGCAATTTGAAACCTTTTGCTCCTTGGCCATACCACTCGATAAGAGTATATCGGTCATATATAGGTTATTGCAATTAACAATGTCTGAACCCCCCCCCCCTCATCTTGGCCGCTGGGATACCTTTCTGGGTCGTTTTGTACCAGACTCAGATTGGACGAAAAAATTTTTTGTCATTGACCATGGTTCTCTGCTTTCTAAATTATGTGAAACATCATGTAAGCTGACAATGTTTTGGTACACGACCCTGGTGTGGATCTCTCGGTTCTGCCCCACGATCCCTGATGCTTGTTGGAGATGTGAAAGAGAAACAGGATCCTACCTCCACCTGTGGTGGGATTGTCTGGAATTGAGACCCTTCTGGCGCGCAATACATGCTCTAATACTTCACCTGACAACCATCTCCCTGGACTTTACCCCTGCACCTTTTTTGCTCAGCCACATTCCTCTCTCGCGCACAGCCCTTAAGAAATCAGTCCTATCTCGCATCTTGCTAGTTGTGAGAACCCTCATCCCACTGCATTGGCGTACCACAACTAGACCCTCACTTCGGATGTTACTGGATAGTTTGTCAGAAACCCAAATCGATTGAATTGTCGCAAGTACCAAAAGACAGATGGGATACTGTCTTCTGTCAGACATGGTGCTATTGGACGGAATTCTCTTCTTCCTCTCTCCTACTTCGATGGCTGGGTCATGACTTGGATTGGAGTTCGTCGTGGCAACTTGCCCCCATATAACTGCGCTGTACCTGCTGGATGCAAGGCTGTTCCTCTGCTGATTTGGGTATGACCTGCCGGCCACCTCCGAGGTGCCTCTGTAAACAGCAGTCCTGAATGCCTTCCCTTTCTCCCCCTGAAGGAAAGGGTTAACATTTGCCTCTACAGATTGAGCTGTGTCTGCACATAGAGTTGTCACATACCATGTACCGCACCCTGTTCCCTATTCTTTGACTAAGTTACTTATGTCTACATGGTGAAACAATAACCACAAGGCTAACCAAAGGTTCTGTATCTGTGATATATTTACCTAGCCACTTCAAACTGCTTTTCACCAGTTTTAAACGTATATTCTGCCCGGTGACATTATGCTCTTATATGTATATGTCCAGCTGTTCCGTAACGTTTACATTACTGCGCATGACTGTGCAAAAGGGTCCTAACCATCCTATATAATCCTCAGTAAAACTTGGGTGTGGTAGAAGAGCCCACTGACTACTAGGGATGTGCGCTTCGGGTTTCGGAATTTCGGAATTTTCACGAAATTTCCCGATTCGTGTTTTCGCATCCGGCGGATTTTCCAAAAATTTTTAGATCCGAAAATGGCAGATCCGAAAAGTTTTCCGAGCCGAAACTAAATATTTTCGGGATTTTCGAATGTACTTGAAATGTGTCAAATCGAAATTTATTGCTTCGAAACGAGGAGAACAGACGTTCCGAAAAAACGAAAATTTCCGAAAATACGAAAAGTCGATACAAAAAACGAGCTAAGTGACACGAAAATACGAAAAATGGTCGATATTCCGAAACCATTTACAATTCCGAAAAAATAAAATTTCTGAAAATACGAAAAATGGATGAAATTCCGGGAAAAAAATGTACACGAAAAACGATCGAGCCGAACCGAATCGAAACAGAAATAGGTCGAAACGAGCAGAATCGAAAAGTTTAAAAATCCGAAAAATCGAATCGAATCGAACCGAAAAAAAAATCGGTGCACAAGCCTACTGACTACCTTGTTGTCTGTGTTTTATTTCTTCATCTGTGGGCTATTCTCTGCTGCAGCGTGCCTGAGGTCTCCTCTTCTGAAGCTGATACCAGGCTATGGTCAGGGACGTAGATGAGAAGCGGATTTACCCTAACATCTCCCCTTTCTTTGTTTTTGTTTTTGTTCTCTTTCTTTTTCTTTACTTCTCCTTCTCTCTCTATTTTCCCTATCGTTATCTTCTCTGTCCTCTCTTCGTTCTGTTTCTGCAGCATCTATAACCATGTTTTTCTTGAGACATTAGACCCACTTGGGACAAAAACCCATCCGTACTTATATACCGATATCAGATTTTGCCTATTCCATAGTTTTATGCTTGCAGGTAGACATGTGCATTCGTTTTAGTACTAAAACGATTTAGTCCGAATTTTGGGATAATTTAGTTTTCATATGATTCAAGAGATACGAAACTGCTCAGTACAAAAAATGAAAGAAACTAAAATTAAATGCACTACATTTTAGTTTCAGTCCTTTTTGTACTCTTACATTGAGTGAAGGAGACCAGCAATGAAGAGTGCAACAACGCAAAGCTACAGAAAAGGTTTGTATGCGTAATTCTTCCCGACCCTTACCCAAAAATCTGACAGTGATAGAGCTCCAGAATACTCACTCGCAGCACAGATAGCCAGCAGAGGAGAGAGAACCTTTACTTAACCCTTGCATGTCTATGAGGCAGACAAGATGATAAAAGCAGCTGGAGAAGGAAAATATTCAAATAAATCACACTGAAAGCTAATGACGGAGGGCTGGATAGTTTCCAGTACAGAATAATGTATCACTGAATAGATCCAGTGACCCTATTTGGGGGGGTAACCCTGGAGAGTAACAATATATAAAGGGCCGGCCCAAGCCACTGTGCTGCCTGGAGCGACGGATGAAATGCCCCCCCCTACCAAAATAGAAAAAAAGCACGTGGCATGTAAAAGCGTATCCAGAGCTCCACAGCATTACAACTCACAGTAATGTGCAGTGTGAATCAGCGTGAGTATTATTGCTGTGGAGCTCTGTGATATGCTCATACATACATTACTGTGAGTTTTAATGCTGTGGGTCTCTGTGATACAGTAATGTGTGGAGTGTATGAGTGTATCACAGAGCCCCACAGCATTAAAACTCACAGTAATGTGTGTGTATGAGTGTATCACAGGGCTCCACAGCAATAATACTCGCGCTGATACACACTGCACATTACTGTGAGTTTTATTGCTGTGGAGCTCTGATACGCTCATACACACCGCACATTACTGTATCAGAGCTCCACAGCAATAAAACTCACAGTAATGTGTGGTGTGTATGAGTGTATCACAGAGATTCACAGTAATTTGCGGTGTGTATGAGCATATCCCAGAGCTCCACACATCCATCCATGCATACACACACACAAAAACATAAACTCAGTCACACATAGGGTTGTATATGACTTTTGTTTCCGTTTTTTTTTTTTTTCATTTGTTTTGTTTTCGTTTCGGATCATTTCGGACAGTTTTTCTTTTGCTTCGGATCATTTTGATTTGGATTATTTCGGGTGATTCGGATCAGTTGATTTTTCGCTTCTTTATGAGTTATTTCATTTGTTATTGATTATTTAAGAATGGCAAGTAGATTACTACCAATAGAATGAAAGTTTCTTTACTTATTATTCTTTTAGGATTTTTTTAGGCATTTTTTGGGTGAAATTTTAGCTTTACTAACTTTTTTTAACCCTTTCGCTGCTGAGACATTTCACGCCTGTGTGCTGAGCTTATTTTTACCGGTTTCGCTCATCATGTTTAAACGCGTTTTGAAGCCACGTTTTAGTATATGACCCAGACATATTATATATCGTTCTTTCCGGCAGATTCATAATATATCATTATTATATGTATACGTCATGTCCTGCCTGTATATTATAACAACAAATGCAATAAAAAAAATTAATTTTCAATAATTTACAACATGTAAAGTGTTTTTTTTCACATTTTAACATGCGAGCATTTGCGGTTCTATTTTCTATGAGTTGCGTTTGTTAAAAAAAAATTGACTTGTTAAATTTTTGACTTGTTTAGTTTTTTGGGGAAAAATTACACGATTTTTAACAAACGCACCCCATACAAAAATCGTTAGTGCAGCATCATTGTTCACATTATAATTGCAATAGGAACAATATTGCTGCATTAACAAAACAAAAAAAACTGTTCATTTTTATTTTTTTATTTACTTTTTAATATTTTTTTTATTAACTCTTAACACCATCATGCAAAAAAAGGGGTGGGTAATAATCAAAGGCGCATAGGGCGGTATAGAGAAATGTATGAAGGGAATTTATATAATGCAAGCCCCTACGGATAGGTCTGACACCCAGCAGACATACAGATAAGCACAAATAAAAGAATCCCTTAGGCGCATATGTGTCAAAATTTAAACATATATCTGCATGACACTTTCACAGATGTATGAACAATGGATGATGGTTAATATATGGTAATTCTCTTCTGATGGTGATTCTCCTCAGATGGTTTCTGGAGAGGGGGATATAAGCCAGACACGAAGAACACAATTGTGCAATATTTGGCAGTATATGACCCTTTTGGTTCTCCCCTATGGGGTACTTACTAGACCCAGAGCCTCTTCGCCTGGCTCTGGGAATGGATAGCCTGTGAGGTCCTTTAGGTAGCCTCCAACTTCCTTTGAACCGCAAGTGGTCTATCCGGCTGGTGTGGTCAGGGGGAACATACAAAAAAAGGACCCTGGATCCAATTACTTAAAAAACGCCTTTTTATAAAAAAAATATCGGCATAAAAACGTTTTTTTAACCACTTCGCTGCTGAGGACGCGCTCAGCGCGTCCTCAGCAGTCCCGCTGGTGTGCTGAGGACGCGCTGAGCGCGTCCTCACATTGGGGTCAGCGTTCGCCGGGTTCCGGCCGATCGCTGGCCCTCCGGTGCGGGCTGACATCCTGGATGTCAGCCCGGCATCCGGACCAGCAGCCGCCAGAATTAGGTGTCATCGCGGGGGCGCGATGACAAGTAATTCAGGCGCCCCCCCCGCATGTGCGCCTGAAAGGGGGGGGGAGGTCCTTCGGACCTCTCTCCCTCCCGATCGGAAGCGCACAGGGGGTTAACCCAGGCATCATTGGAAGGGCACAGCCTGCCCTTCCAAATGATGCCTGGCATTAACCCCTGGGGAGCTGGATCGCGAATCGGCGCTGAAAAGCGCCGGTTCGCGATCCTTTCCCGGAGCTGGCCGACATCTTGGATGTCGGCCAAGCCTCCGGGAACTCCCCCAGAGGACTGGCGTCATCGTGCGTAGCACGATGACGCCAGTCATCCAATGAACTCCCTATCTCCCGATCCGTGGCAGCTAGGGTTAAATTGTGGTATGGTTGGATCGGCCAGAGCATGGCCGTTCCAAAGATACCAAACACTACAGTGAAAAATGTTGTAAAAAAAAAAAAAAAATTAAACACTTTTTTTTTATTTTTTGGGTTGGTTAATGCAGCAATATTGTTCCCATTTCAATTATAATGTGAACAATGATGCTGCACTAACGATTTTTGTATGCGGTGCGTTTGTTAAAAATAGTGTCATTTTCCCCAAAAAAAATGTAATGAGACCCCATCTCTAATTTTTTTAATAAGCGCACCCCATACAAAATATAACCGCAATTGCTCGCATGTTAAAATGTGGAAAAAAACACTTTACACATTGTAAATTATTGAAAATACATATTTTATTGCATTTTTTGTTATAATATACAGACATGACATAACGTATACATATAATAATGACATATTATGAATCTACCGAGTCTGACGGAAAGAACGATATATAATATGTCTGGGTCATATACTAAAATAAGCCTTCAAAACACGTTAAAACATGATGCGCAAAACAGGTAAAAATGACCTCAGCATAGGGGCAGGAAAAGCCTCAGCAGCGAAAGGGTTAAACAAGGATAACAAATTAAAAAGGACCTGAAATGCGTTTTGCCAGCGTCACCTGGCTTCATCAGTCAGTACTGAGAGGGGTATTAATTAATGCAGGAGGATGTTCTATACATTATACAGAGAGGAGCCTTTTAGCCTTTTTTTTTTAGCCCTTTAAATCCAGTGGCTGTGAGCGCGGAGATCGGCAGCTTGTTACATTGTCTCTCAGTACAATGTATCAGGTTCAGCTGTCACAGTAACTGACTGTAACAGCGCTCAGAGTTTCAGTAAAACAAGGAAATAATATTGTTCTAACCTCTTATATATAAAAATATTATTTACTAGTTTTACGGAAACTCTCAACGTTGTGATTAGCAGCAGTCAGTTACTGTAACAGCTTTGCCTGACACATTGTGCTGAGAGTGAGAGATACTGTAACAAGCAGCAATCTCAGCCCTCTGAGGAGCCACTACAATAGTAATTGTATCCACTGGTTTTCGGATGAAGGAAATTAGTTTTCATACTAAAGAGCTGAAAACGAATTTCTTTAGCAACTAAATAAATTGCATTTTAGGACTAATCCATTAGTTCAAAATAAAATTTTGTGCTGTGCACATGTCTACTTGCAGGAGCCATTCCTCAGTACCAGCTGGGTGGAGTAGAGGTAATGTCACCGCTCTGCATGGAGAGAGCCTGTGGAGTCTGGGTTCAATCCCAGCGAGCAACCTCTCCAGTAAGTGTCCTTGGCAAGACACCTAACGGTGCATACTCGCCACCCAGGACATACTTGAAAACGAGAGAAATCTCAAAGTATCCTTCCTGATAAAAATCCTTTCACAAAAAAAAATCTACATTGTAGACTTTTACCACAATTGCCTGCTGACAAGTGAACCTACCAACTTTTCCTGCCTACAGCGGTTATACGAACTGTACATAATGTATCAGGATTATATGCTTGCAAGTTTAGTTTTGTACTACTGCTTTATATTCTTAATAAAAATTATTTGAAAAAATATATATATTCCTGTTTTTTTATCCAATATCTAATAAACAGTTTATTTTTTTTTAATATGCAGTAAAACCTCTTTATTGATTTTTTTTAGGCTCTTTAGACATTTTTGGATTTTTTTCAGCAAATTTGTTTCTTAATAGAGGTTTTTCTTTTTTCTGTAACAGACCTTTTTGTTATCATTCACTGGACCTTAAATGTTAATTCCAGACATTTTCGTTCAGTAGTTTTTTTGCAAACAACATTTCAATTTTGACACTTTCAATTGTTTTTTTTTTCATTCCATTCGTCAGCTTGTCGGCTTTTTCTGGCAGCTTTTCTGTGCTGTATTCAACAGCTCGTCGACTTTTTCCGGACATGTTCGGAGTGTTTTTGCGGCAGTTCGAGTGATCCGATATCGGAGTCATATCGGATGGGGTTTTCCAGCAGATTTTCTGTGGTTTTACGGTGGGTGTTTGGCAAATTCACGGTGGTTTTGCAGTAGATTTAGGAGTCCCTTCCCTGCACTCTGAGGACCCTGCGATGAATGCTGAATTCATACTGAAATTTGATGGAAAACAACCGTCTAACAATCCAATGCAAAAATATGCATGGATTGCTAATGAAGGGGATGTGGGTCCCCAACCATACACAATTTATTGAAAGTATAAAGATATAAACTCATAGATTCTATGGCATAGGTTTAAAAACACATAATTGAAATATAATAGATATGGAAAGAATATATCCAGTAGCGTAGAAAATAAATAAACACACTATAAGACCAGTGCAGTGCAAGTTCAATTCACAAAAGACTAGAATGGTCAGAATAAAATATATGGATTGATCTATCAAAAGCCAGCAATATTTACTATCTTATTATCGCATGGCCATTATAATTTTGCCATTATCCAGTAATCTTGACGTAAGAACGTCATTCAATAATTGCACCCTATAACCATAGGTAAGAGATGGACCTAAACTTCAAAAGAACGGTCCCAACAGTAGATGTTTGCAGCAGGTCATATAATAGTAAGAGAGAAAGATGTACACGCCACCCTGTGTATAGACTAATTATTCCCAAAAGGGAACCACAACAAAACCAAAGATCAGGGGATTTGAAGGCACCCCAATAACAGTTAAAAATCATATAAGCATCAGGACACACTCAAAGCGTTTCGCCTGCCTAGCAGGCTTTTTCCAGAGCCTAACTGTTATTGGGGTGCCTTCAAATCCCTTGGTCTTTGGTTTTGTTGTGGTTCCCTTTGGTGTTTCACTGAGTTATACCAGAGTTCTGGGAATCTTTAATCTTTATACCAGAGTTGATTCAGAGTTCTGCAGCATATCTCCACTTTTATAACAAAGTTGAATCAGAGTTCTGTATATATTTAATCTATATATCACTCACCATGTCAGAAAGACCAAAAAGGACAGGCAGACGCTCCCAGGCACAGATAAGAGGGCAAGCAGCCTCTGTGTCGGGAGGCTGTGCCTCTGGTCGTCATGGACGTGGTGCATTCTCTGCAGGGGCACGCTTGTCCTTTCTAACTGGTGCTGGCCGTCTTAAGCAGCAGCAATATACAGAGGATTTGGTGGATTGGCTAACCAGGTCATCCTCATCCTCCGAGTCCTCTGCCAGCCAGGCTTGTAGTGCTTTACAGTCCACCTCAGCTGCCAAAGCATCTAATGCAGCCTCCATGTCCACAGCTACTCCTGCCGTAGCCTCACTATCACACACGGAGGAGTCAGCTGAATTGTTTTACTACAATGACAGTGACATGCTGCTTGAGGATGCGCAGCAAGTACAGTGCTCTGATTCAATCTCTGAGGTTGAAGAAGGGAATATAATCAACCTAGAGGAAGGGGGTGCCAATGACACACAAATAACTGGCACTGATGTTTCCCCAGCAGCTGCAGCATACTGCCAAGTTGGCTCCAGTGACAAGGAGATAGGGGGTGATGACAATGATGATGAGGTCACTGACTCCACCTGGGTGTCTGATCGAACAGAGGAGTCAAGTGAGGAGGAGGAGGAGGCACAACAAACACGAGGCACAATGTCCTCTATGACCAACCGTAGCACTAGCCAGTCCAAGGCATCAGATGTCAGAGCTGCTCAGGTGCAGGGCGCTGTTGTCTCAAAGCACACATCCAGGAACTCTGCTGTCTGGGAGTTCTTTAAGAAATGTGCAGCAGACCCCACCGTTGCTATGTCAGATGAGGCTCAAGCATGGGAAAGACACCGGACGCTTGGGTACCACGTGCTTGAGGCAACATATGACCACCTGCCACGCATTCCGTTGGCACAAAACTTTACATAGGTCCTCCTCACCTGTCTCTACCCCCACTATATGTCCTGCCATGTCATTGACTCCAACCTCCACTGACAGGGATGATGCTACAGTAATGGATGTACCAGTGAAATGGATTAAAATATCCTCTTCCTTCGGATGCCAGTCTCTGTTCTAAAGTGCGCACTTAAAGAAATCACACAGACAACGAATGAGTCTATGCAGCCTCTCTGGACAAGTGAGTTCTCCTTCTTTTATTAGATTTCGATACATGTTTTATAGCCGTTTGGTGAATAAGCGAGTGGGAGTCAACTTAACATTTTAATCAACTTCAGCATAAAATTGTGTACATACGGATTATTTTATTAACTATATAAAGATCAAATATCAGCTATTTCTAAAGGTCAAGGTATCATGCGTCATTGACAAGTGTCAGACGTTTTTCTCCATCATGGGTGTGTGGATGTTCTGTTCTGTTCTAGGATGCAGGGTGGCTCTCTACCCTGTGTTCCTGATACTGAAATACATTCCTCATGACTTTGCGGTTAGCTATTCTGCAGAAACAGCGAAGTTACGCAAGATACATTTTGGTTTTATCTGAAAAGACAGTTGTATTAATCATTTCTTAAAGACGTATTAAACTTAAATGTGCATTTTTCTAGGCATTTAAATATCATTAAAGCAGATACATATTCTTGTCCATAATAGTCCCCCCTAAAAATGCACATTTCTCAAGTGTCCCCTTGGTGACGAGCTGCGCCTTCATCCGTTCCCCTAATAGTCTCGCCAGCCATCCCAAATCTTCACCAAGTTTGAGACGAAGGCTCCTATTGAACCAACCCCTTTGTACCTTTGGACTTCGGCATGACTAGACTGGTGGGTCAAGAATCGGGACTTCAGCTCGTCTTGCAAAGGGTCACAAATCCTATCTCAAGGCAATTTAGATACGGGTGTCCCGAGGGAGGGGTAGATGGACTCACAGCTCTGTGGTTGTTGCATCACTATAGGGTGTAGCTTTTCATAAGACTCAGTTGTATTTATCTCCATAAATTGTAGGTTACCATAAGAGCTGTCAATGTCTACCCCAGTTTCCCCACATAAGTGACTAAGCATAACAGGGGTAGTGGATTCCACAGTTCTTACTACAACCTTTTTAATGCAGGGTAAAACACAACATCCAATCACCGCCAACAGAACCATTACTACTAGGATAACTATTCCTATTTGTGTGAGGATCTTCTGCCAGCCGCTCATCCAAACAAAATACTGATCCCATGGATCAGTAATACCAGAGTTCTTCTTCAGTTCCTCAGACAGGTCTTCCAATTGTTTAATGGCTTTAGTGACCTTACCAGTGGGGCCTGTGTTATCCGGGATAAAGGTGCAACCGGAGCCACCAGTACCTTTCAGCATCTTACAGACCCCACCCCTCTCTGCCAGTAGCATATCGAGGGCCATGCAGTTCTGGAAGGTCATCGCAGAGGTCGGGCCTAGCTGGTCAGCCAAACCATGGAAGACATCTCGGGTATAGTTAACAAACCTCTGCTGGTTGTAATAGATGTAGTTAATGCAATCAACATTCTTGTTGATGGTTATCATGGGGATTAAAGATTTGAATCCCGCCTTTACCTGGTCTCTAGCTTTGAACTCTTCAGGCACCCCCTTTGGGACTCCTATGACATCAATGTAGACGTGTGGGTCGAAACTGCCAGGTACGGGTTTCGCCTGTCTCCTTTGTCTAGTGAGTCCGGGGGTGTGGGCTATTGGCAGATCATCATCAAAGGGCAGGATGTGGAGGGACATGATGGCTTTAGCCATAGCATACTCACCATCCCACGCACCTAACAAGCGGGAGCATACTCGCAGGTCACCGCAGATCCAATAGACATCTCCCAGGGATATCACCTGATTTTGCACTTTCTCCTTTTCCACAGCGCTGTACCACGCACAATAACCTTCAGTGGAGTTTCCAACTACCTGGGCACCGATCCCCCTAGAGGAGTAACAGGTGTAGTTCCCGGGGTAGATAGTGATACTCTTTGAGAGTCTGGGGTTTTGTGTCTGGAGGGGGTATTTGGACTTCCATTCTTTGCAAACATTGTGATTTAGTGTTGTTGGTAAACAAACTGAGAAAACATTCCTCGATATCCTCGGGGATATTGAGATGTACTGTACCTAGATGAGGCCTAGCACTACCACACACATAGCAATTGGTTTTGTTGTGGGACTGAGCGCTATATTTCATCCATTCTAACCAAACATTCATATCCGAGTAACCTGTTTCTATGGCCATAGTGTCCGCGAACGTGGGATCAGCGATGGCCACTATACCATTGGAAGAGATCATCATGTGGTGACTAAGGGGGTTTGGAATGTTTTGTGGAGGGACCCAGTCGGAGGCAAGGTACATATCTCGTAGGTGGAATTTTCCCAGGCTCCAGGGATTCTCTGACCCCCCTTTTTCCCACATACCCAGAATATAGGTACCCGCATTCCCGGGTCCAGGATTTTCATGGGTTAGGATTAGTTTCAGTGCCATCGCCCCTGTTCTAGATTTAAATACTTTGTCATCGTCGGAGTCCTGCTGTTCTTGGATGGGGCATGTGTTTGGGGCCATTTTCAGTGTCATGCGAGTAAGAAGTGATTTACCATTTTTATCTTTCTTGTCTAGGGCGCTTTGTGGTTTGCGTCCCCAGGAAACCCCAGTATTCCATCCCACTTATCCCCAACTACCACACTCCTGTCCCCAATAGCTATTGGAAACGCACATATATATATATCATAATTGTGTGGGATCCCATTTCTCCGGATACACTGCAGGCGGGGGCCTGGGCAAGAGTTTACATTACAATAATTAAAGGTATAGGTTGCCACTCGAGTGTTAGAGGAATTATACCAGAAAGTGGTTACTTTGTTTTCGGGCGGCAGTAATTTCCTTGGCGTCAGCAATCTGTTGTCCCATGACATTGGCATTTCCCACCTGTTGTCCTATGACAATGCCCACCTGTTCCCCCACAGCCTGTTGCACTACGACAGCGGCCACCTGATTTATGGTGGTATCCAACAGTTTCCCCTCAATCCCCATTCCCCAAATGAGAAGTATATACATAATCATGGTTGCTTTGTTGTCTGGTCCGTTTCTGGTGTACAGGTCTTTTTACAGTGGGAAGCGTGGATCCAGGTGGATTTTCCTTCCAGCTTTACTGAAGTTGCTGTTGTGAGGAGGACTTGGAAAGGGCTGTCGTATCTGGGCTCAAGTGGAGTTTTTCCGAAGGAATCTCTGGGGACCAGTTGATGAGTGCCGTCGATACTTTCAGGGTCTGGAATGCAAGGGAACACCTGACCATAGATATCAGTTAATGTTTTTGAAACACTGCTGACGTATTTTACTAGGTTACCAGACTGTAACTGTAATTGTTGAGGGAAATAGCACCCTAGTCTGGGGGCCGTGCCGAACAGTATTTCGAAAGGTGACAGATAGTGCAGATTACTAACAGTCTACACAAACAATGGAACTGGCTGCTTGAGTTCCTTTTCCTGTGTCTGAGTGGCTGCCTGTTTTGCTGCCCGGTCTGCTAAATGATTTTGTCTGGCTTCTGGTGTATTAAACGTTTACTTTTAGAACTGTGAGTGTAGTTCTGCTTTTTTTTTTCTTCAGGCAGAAAGGGTGGGGGCGAGGGGGGAAGTTGAACAGGATTGAAAATTCGCTTGTGACTGCGCACCCTGTGTGATATTTCCCGAACTTGTCTGCAAAGCGGGAGCCATCCACATACAGTGTCAGGTAAGGGGCTGTGAGAGGAGTATTTCACACAGAGGGCAGGTGTGCTGTTTCTGGGAACATGGCTTCGAGGCATTCGTGCAATCGTGCAGGCAGAGGGGTATTGCACCAGAGGTCATATGGGCCTCGTGACTATCAGCATCGTCACCACCCCCCTCAGGAAAATGAAAGAGAGCAGCCAGGTGAATTCACCGGACGAGAGCGACATTATCCGGGACGGGAGCAGTACGGAACATTGCAGGCGCAGGTGCCTTGCGGAGGACAGATATTTGGGCTGGGTTTGATGGAGGAAGGCAGAAATGTCATGTGGTGCCAATACTCGGTGCTGCTCGCGTCTTTCTTTTTATTATCAAAATTAATACTTAACCCCTTAGAGACTGCGGACGTACCATGTACGTCACGGCCGCGGGTCTCTTTTAGACCCGCTGACGTACATGGTACGTCCTGCGGTCTTTTGAGCGCTGGGAGCGATCAACATCCGGTTTGACCGGAAAGGTGCCCCGCACTTCTACAGAGCGCTGGAAGCGATCGGTATCGCTTCCAGCTGCTCTGAGTATATTGCAGGGATGCCTCCTTGCAATATGTTTACCTGCTGCCGGTCCGCTCAGTGATCGCTCCCCCCGAGCGATCACTTCCGGTAGCGGCAGGAAGTACTGAGTGCCACGAGGTATCGTGGCACTCAGTACAAAAATGATCACATGAGTGATCAGGTGCTCTGCTGGGTGCCTCGAGGGATCAAGGCACCCAGCAGACTAAAAAAAAGTGTAAAAAAAGTGTAAAAAAAGAAAGATAAATGAATAAAAATGAAAAAAATAAAATAAATGTGACAGCCACGATGGCGCTGCCCTTCTAAGGGCAGGGTCATCTTGGGGCTGTGTGGGATGTTCCTAGCCTGCCTCATCAGAGAGGCAGGCTAGCAACATCCAATCAGAAGTTAGAAAAAAATCTAAATAAAATTTCTAATTTGTCAGATCAGGTCAATATTTTGTAAATATTGGCCGTGACCTCTGTGATTCTCCCTCCCTCTCCTCACTTGTGTTTTGGTGAGCGAGAGAGAGAGATCAGATTTGACAGGTTAGAGATTTTAGGTAGATTTAGTGAGATTAGAAAAATTGAGGCAGATTTAGAAAGATTTTAGGGAGATTTAGAACAATTGAGGCAGGTTTAGAGGGATTTAGAGAGATTTAGGTGTTTATTTGTATTTTCTTGTGAAACCCAACGGTTCTTCTAAGAACCAATAATCCGCTTATACATATAATAATTATAACATTTTATAATCTATTATATATAATGTCTGAGAGGGTGTACAGCGCCGAGGAGGCATATGCCATCCTGGCGTCCGAATCTGAGGCGTCTGCGTCGGACTCAGACCCAGATTTTGACCCCGCTAACTGCTCAGAGACATCGCTAGATATATCATCAACGCTGGCTGATGTATCTCCTAGTGATGTTTCTGATGCAGATCCTGGGCCACCACCTGCCACAGGAGGCGCACAGCTCCAGCTGAGGAGTGGGTAGTGCCTCATCGCCAGAGGCCAGATATCCCTCCTTTCACGGCAAATCCTGGCATCAATATTGATGTTGCAGGATTTACCGCCACACAGTTTTTGCAGGTGTTTATGGGGGATGATTTGTTGGGCCACATTGTGGCCCAATCAAATCTGTATACCCATCAGCATTGTGCTGCGAAGCCAGACTCCTACTTGGCAAGGCAGTAATGGACCCCGCTAGATGTGCCAGAATTTCTGAAATTCTGGGCACTTACTATGCTGATGGGCATCATAAAGAAGCCCTCAATTCGCTCCTACTGGAGCAGTAGCCCCATCTGCTCTACCCCCATTTACCCCCAATCAATGTCACATAGAAGGTATGAAAACATTTTGCGTTTCATGCACTTCAGTGACAACAGCCTGTGCCCTCCTAGAGAGCATCCCCAGTTTGACAGGCCGTATAAAATCCGACCCCTGATTACCCACTTCACCGCCAGGTTTGCAGAGGCTTATACACCTGGAAGGAATATCTGCGTGGATGAATCCCTAATGAAATACAAGGGAAGGCTGGGATTCAAGCAGTATATTCCTTCCAAACGCTCCAGGTATGGAGTGAAGGTGTATAAGCTCTGTGACAGCGAGAGTGGGTATACTCAGGCCTTCCGGGTGTACGAGGGAAAGGATAGTAGCCTTGACCCTCCAGGTTGCCCAGAACACATGGGAACCAGTGGCAAGATTGTGTGGGACCTACTTTTTCCCCTGATGAACAAAGGGTACCACTTGTATGTTGATAATTTTTATACAAGTGTCCCTTTGTTCAAGCTGCTGTATTGTTTTGATACAGCAGCATGCGGTACTGTTCGCAAGAACCGCGTAGGTTTCCCAGCACAGCTTGTCCGCACCCGGTTAAAAAGGGGGGAAACCTCAGCTCTGCGCCAAGAGGAGCTGTTGGCGGTCAAGTACAGAGACAAGAAGGATGTATACCTTCTATCCCCCATCCACACTGAGAGGTCTGTGGAGGTCTCTGTACGTGGCAGAGCTGAGCGCATCAGGAAGCCAGTGTGCATCAAAGGCTATAACCGGCATATGGGTGGGGTTGATCTGGCAGATCAGCTGCTCCAGCCCTACCAGATTATGCGGAAGTCAAGGGCCTGGTACAAAAAGGTTCCAATTTACCTGATGCAAATTGCAACCCACAATGCCTTTTTGCTCTGCAAAAAGGCAAACCCCGGAGTGACGCTGTCCTTTTTACAGTTTCAGCTCCAGGTCATTTCGGGGTTTTTGTACCAGGATGCACCTGCTCCCCGGGCAGTGATGGGGGACAGAGTTGGGTCTACACATTGAATTTATAAAATCCCCCCTACTGAGGGCAAACAGAAACCCCAAAAAAGATGCAGGGTGTGTTTCAAGAGGGGGCAGAGGAGAGACACAATCTTTTACTGCCCAGAATGCCCTGGACAACCCGGTCTGTGTCTTGGGGACTGTTTCAAGATATATCACACTGTGCATGATCTGTGATTTTTTTTTTCCTTTCTATTTTTTGCTTACACTCTAGTTAGTTAGTTCAGTGTAGTTATTTTTTTCTTTTACTGCACCAGACTTTTACATTTTATTCCTACATTTTTATGTTCTACAATTGGTGCTGTATTTTGCCAAAATCTTTGCACACCTATGCATGGGGGGCATGGGTGTACTCAGGAGACCTTGCAGAAAACAACCTGGAGAGTTTTCATGCAGTAACCAACAACAGTGTCTCCTAAATCACAGTCCAAATCTAATGTGGGCGTAAAAATCTGAAAATTGAAAAATTACCACCACACACCTTCTCAAATGTTTTGGGCTAAAACCGTTGCATCCATGGCATCAAAGCACTCCATATGCAATACCTTGGGGTGTCAACATAACAAATATAAAAATTTTCTGGCAATAATTCAAACTGGGTTATGCCGTAGACCCAAAACCAAAGATAGGCCTAGCTGAAGAAATAATCTCAATTTCAACTCCAATGACAAAGTCATAAAAATTGTATTTGAACCTTCCCAAAATCCTGGCAAACCCATGCATGGGGGGCATGGGTGTACTCAGGAGACCTTGCAGAAAACAACCTGGAGAGTTTTCATGCAGTAACCAACAACAGTGTCTCCTAAATCACAGTCCAAATCTAATGTGGGCGTAAAAATCTGAAAATTGAAAAATTACCGCCACACACCTTCTCAAATGTTTTGGGCTAAAACCGTTGCATCCATGGCATCAAAGCACTCCATATGCAATACCTTGGGGTGTCAACATAACAAATATAAAAAATTTCTGGCAATAATTCAAACTGGGTTATGCCGTAGACCCAAAACCGAAGATAGGCCTAGCTGAAGAAATAATCTCAATTTCAACTCCAATGACAAAGTCATAAAAATTGTATTTGAACCTTCCCAAAATCCTGGCAAACCCATGCATGGGGGGCATGGGTGTACTCAGGAGACCTTGCAGAAAACAACCTGAAGAGTTTTCATGCAGTAACCAACAACAGTGTCTCCTGAATCACAGTCCAAAACTGATGTGGGTGTGAAAATGAAAAATGACCACCAAACAGTATTCAATTTGTTTGGAGTAAACGGTTGCATCCATGGCATAAAAACACTCCATTTACAATACTTAGGGGAGTTAGCTTAAAAAAAATATGCACGTTAATAAAATTGGGGTATGTAAAAAGGCCCCTAAAAAGAAGATACTGTATGTCAAATTAGAAAATTGACAAGCACATGTCAAAAGATTGGCGTAGCACCCCAAAAACAACAGAACAAATCTATATATGGGTGGTATCACTTTACTCAGAAGATGTTGCTGAACATATTTTGGGGTGTTTTTTGGCAGTAACCCATAACTGGATTTGACAATTCTTCATGCATAAAGTACAATGTGTGTGAAAAAATAACACAGAAAGTGACTACCTGAAAGTTTGACATAGAGCTAGTGCATGGAAAGTGTTAAAATACAACTCTTTGAAGTACCCTAGGGTGTGCCCTTTCTAAAAATATATGGTTTGATGGGGGTAAATTACTATGGCCGGCTTCAAAAATGTCCCAAATAGGACATGGGTGAATGATGACGAAATGTGAAAATTCCAAGTTGGAAAACTGAAATGCGCACCCCCCAAATAAGGCCTATTAGCCCCCAAATGACCCGACATACCTATACATGGGTGGTATCAATTTACTCAGAAGATGTTGCTGAACATATTTTGGGGTGGTTTTTGGCAGTAAACCTTAAAGTTCACAGTACATGTATTCTTAAATTGCGTTCAAAAAAAAAAATCACCAAAACTTTTTTTTCTCAAACTTTGGCATAGATTTGTGGTAAAATGGTTTGCATGGAAAGAGTCAAAATACCCCAAGTTTAATACCTTGATTTGTGTACTTTAAAAAAATATGTATATGTGGAGGGTTATTCAGGAGTTAGTGACAGATATCAGTGTTACAATGTCACTATCACTAGTTTTGAAAATAAACTCTTTGGAAATGGCAAAGTGCTACTTGCACTTACTGTTGCATAAAATAAGGAAAAAAGCGAGGAATATGTAAACATTGGGTATTGCTAAACTCAGAACTAAATTTAGAAGCTACTAAGGAATAAAAATTTTTTGACGGTTGTTGATACATAAGAAATTTTGGGGGTCAAAGTTCTAAAAAGTGGTGTTTTTTCAATTTTTTTGTCATATTTCACAATGTTTTTTATAGTAAATCATATGAAATGATGAAAAAAATGGTATCTTTATAAAGTCCATTTAATGACGAGAAAAACAGTGTAAAATATGTGTGGGTTGCATAAACGAGTAAGAGGAAAATTTGTCCTAAACACTAACAGCGCAGAAACGTAAAAACAGCAGCGGTCACCAAAGGACGGATTTGAGTAAAACCGCCCGGTCACTAAGGGGTTAATCAGCAGGCATCACTAGACTGTTGTAACTTATATCTTGAGCTGTTAGAGAATTGGGGGCCAAAAGTTTTCAGACTTTAGTAACTTTATCATGTACATAGCTAGGTCACACTCTGTCTGTGGGGTGGTAATTAACTAGAAAATCCTATACAAAATACGCATTTCTCCTTAAAAAAATAACAACCTGCAATCTTCTGATACAGTTTGCATACTATCCATTTTAAACCAAAATAAGCTATTGCAGGAGGTAAAAAAAAACCTTGCTCTACCCAAAATTGCATAGAGTTGTACATTTGTTTTTTTCTTTCCCTACAGGGTTAACATATCTGCATGTTCATAGAAAAAAAAGGGGAACCAATATAACCTTTCTAGTTTCACTTTCTGGTCTGCGTCCTGTTTCCCTTTTTTTTCACATAAAAAAACATAAAACAATATAATACAGGATATTTTAAAGCTCATTTTTTTTTTCTTTTTTCTGAAGACTTAATTCAGAGGACGGTTTTAAACATCTACAGATCTCTATCGGGCTCCGTAGCACTCTGTGCTGCAGAGCAATACTGATAGAATGTGTAGCCTCTCGATCCCGAGCACATATTTTGTATAAAACAATTTTTTAATAAAATAATAAAACATTAGGGCGTTAGCAAAAATTCCTCAATTAATATAGACACACGTTTCTATCTACAAGAATAATAATTCCGCATACGTACATCTTATACTTCACATATACACTACAACAGTAAACAACGCAGAGGGGACAAGTGGATTCTTCTGGCAAGCACCTAACAATGGAATCCTGTCACAAAAAAAGCAGGTGTCATGTCCCATCTGTCTACTTTGCTTTTGGTCTTTGCTTACCGTGCTTTACATCTCTGGCATACATACATACATGCATACTACTATTCACCTACATGTCCTTCTTAATGCACTCTACTGGAAAGCAACCTGCAGTTGCCATATCTAGGATAGGCTTTCCTAACTCTTTTGGCCTTATCCTGTACCATGAGGTGTCACATTCTTTTTCCAAACACAATCTTTAAAACCCTTTTTTTCTTCTAAACTCTGCACTATTTCTTCATTTGTCTACATGCCATTTTCCTTTACCTTGTCTCTCTATACACTTTCCTAACCTCTTCTCACATTGACTCATAAATTATCATCCACATCCTATAGATTATCAAATTCTGGTTTACAATAACTTTCATCCCACTTATAAAAATTCATCATATTTTGTAACCATTTACACGAGTCAGAGCAAGCGTCCCTATCCAACTGCCGATTAAATTTATACCTTTTTCGTCTCATATTTTATATACATACACATATACATCCATATATACAAATACACACACTATATACACATATACTGTATATTTTACATTTATAGTAGTTGCTTGGTCAGACATCATCTTGGTGTAAAGACCTAAGCCAGGGATTGTGGGTGGTGGGAAATTATCAGATACAATGGCAGTATCCTGCTAAGGGCCATTGGCTGCATCCGGCCTTTGGGGGGGCATCATCTGTGGAGTGCTTTACAATCCCATTTGAAATGGTTGGATTCTCCACAATTAAAACAGGTTTTTGGTGGACACCCCCCTCCCCACCAGGCTCCCCTTCAACGGTGCCTGCTGCTATACTGAGAGTGGGCTGCTGTGTCCAGGTGACATTATTCTTGGGCGTAGGGGCTATTTCCTGGGTGTTTTGGTGGGAAGGGTAGGTGTAAATTTAAATGTGTCTAAATTGGGCAAATGAGGCATAATAGGGGATTTTGTCGGTACCTGGCTTGTGACTGTTAATGAGGACATGACAGGACGAGGGGTGTAGTATGACCCATCGATGCGTAAAACAGGGTAGAGACCTGTCGGCTGTTTTTGGGCAGTTGTCATTGGGGTCGGGTTTATTATTTTCTTTTTTGATATTTCACCATAAGAAGGGGGTTCGGATTTTGGGGTGAGGTAATAGTAATTAGTTTTTCCCTTCTTACTTTCCACTGTTTCTATCCACCCCTCTTTCTCAATCTCCTTTGCAACTCTATACCATGCTTCTGCTATATTCCATATTCCATTATCGGTCAACATTCCTTTTTTATTCTTCAATAAACTTCTCCATTCCTATGCCTGTAATCTGGGACTATCTAATCCGCAGACCCTGCCTAAAAGCTTTAGCTTCGTCACATTTCGTTTTCCTGTCCTTTCCTCAACCAACTTACATGGGGTATTCCATATTCCATTATGGCTACTCTGTTCATTACCCATTCTTTGATCGTTAACTCTTTTCCTGATCAATTTATACAATTCCCCTAGTTTATTACCAGTCAGTAAAGAGGACAGACCTATATCTATCGTGTCCTTTTTTAACCACGACAATAAAGCGTCTCGTCCTCCCCTATATTCCAAATATAGGATCCTGCTAGGAGGTGTAGCTAGCACCTCTTTATCGTAGCATATATACCTTACAGGTGCTTCCTCTACCGCGTCACCTGTTCCTACTAGATATATATGCATATATTTTTTAAGCTACCAATAGGCATGCCTAATGCATCACCTATATACCGCCACTCACAAAAATCCCTGACTGTCAATCAAACTATACTTCAATCAGAAATATATTGTGTCCTACTATCAAGCTTGTGTTCACCTGTTACTGTTAGGAAAGTCCTGCAGGTATGCGTATTATTGCATCACCTGTTACCATCTGGAGATAGCTAACCAGGTACACCCCACTTGTTACTACTGGATCACAATAATCTCTCTGATCAACAACCAAACCACAATGCCTTATCAGAAAATATGCCGTCAATACAAAGAACCGTGAACAGACGTACAAACAAGCAGACAACTGGCATGCAATTCGTGGGTCAGTATAACGGGCACCTGGGCAAAGTTAAATAAAACCCACTTTTGGTGCCTCACTCGAGCGCCACGCTTGGATTTCCCAGGGTAGGGGCTGCAGACCAGAACACGTCACCGGCAGGATATCAAAAGGTATCTTACCTGTGAGGTTACGAAGTTGATCAGGCTCCATTTCTGGCGCAGTCCCCGCCAGGAAATCCTTGGAGGTGGCGGGCTAGGTGAGGCAGAACCCAGGGCCCCATGTTGGGCGCCAAATTGAAATGGATTAAAATATCCTCTTCAATTTAAGTCAATTTAACATTTTAGTCAACTTCAGCATAAAATTGTGTACATACAGATTATTTTATTAACTATACAAAGATCAAATATCAGCTATTTTTAAAGGTCAAGGTATCATGCGTCATTGACAAGTGTCAGCCGTTTTTCTCCATCATGGGTGTGTGTGGATGTTCTGTTTTAGGATGCAGGGTGGCTCTCTACCCTGTGTTCCTGATACCAAAATACATTCCTCATGACTTTGCGGTTAGCTATTCAAATGAAACAGTGAAGTTACGCAAGATACATTTTGGTTTTATCTGAAAAGACAGTTGTATTAATCATTTCTTAAAGACACATTAAACTTAAATGAGCATTTTTCTAGGCCTTTGAAAAATTATTAAAGCAGATACATATTCTTGTCCATAACACCAGGTCCTTCCTCACAATGTGACAGCATCCCATCAGCTGAAGGTTTACGCAGTCAGATTACGTTGCCCCTGCTGCTGCAGCGTAAGAAAAAATATAGTCCCAACCATCCCCAAGCACAGCATCTAAATGCCAGTTTAGCAAAATTACTCGCATTGCAGCTGCTGCCTTTCCAGCTGCTGGACTCTGCTCCCTTCCGTGAATTTTCTGAATGTGCTATACCACAGTGGCATGTTCCAAAATGCCATTACTTTTCACGGAAGGCCATTCCAGCACTATACCAGCACGTGGAAGACAATGATATTGAGTCATTGGGAAAGGCAGTCACCAGCAAGGTGCATGTGACTTTAGACACATGGTCCAGCAAGCATGGACAGGGCCGTTATATTTTCTTCATGGCACACTGGGTAACTCTGATTGCAGCTGGGAGGGATCCAAGACGGAGCTCTGTGCTGGAGCTTGTTCATCCACCACACCTCCAGAAAGCTGCTTGTATGAGGTCTGTCTGCTCCACCACCACCTCTCCCTCTTCCTCCTCCTCCTCCTTCTCTGTCTCTGGCGAAGTGGCAGTTAAACCGACGCCTGACAGGGGCTATGCAATGGCTCAAGAAAAAAGATGCAATACTGTGCTTGAGCTGGTTTGTTTAGGGGACAGGAGCCACACTGGGCCAGAAATTCTGTCAGCTCTGCAGGGGCAAGTGCAGAGATGGTTAACACCACGCCAGCTTCAGCTGGGAATGGTCGTCTGGGATAATGACAGCAACCTTCTCTCCGCCTGGGTAAGTTGACGCATGTACCATGCCTAGCACACGTCCTAAATCTGGTGGTACAGCATTTCCTAACCAGGTACCCAGGGCTGGCAGAGCTTCTCAGCCAGGCCAGAAAAGTCTGCAGCCACTTCAGACGGTCATTCCCAGCAAGTGTTCGCCTGGCAGAAATTCAAAGAGAATTCCACCTTCCCACAAACCGTCTGATCTGTGACATGCCCACCAGGTGGAACTCGACATTAGCAATGCTGCAGCGTCTGCACAAGCAGCAGAGGGCCATCAACGAGTACCTGTGTGAGTATGGCACAAGGACAGGTTCAGGTCAACTTGTTTTTTTCCCCCCCACAGTGGCTGATGATCAAGGATACATGCACTGTACTGTCACCATTTGAGGAGGCAACGAGGATGGTGAGCAGGGACAGTGCATGCATCAGTGACACAATTCCTTTAGTATTCCTGCTGCAGCACACTCTGCGGGGAATTATAGATGTGGCTCTTGAGGCAGAGCAGTGGGAGGAAGAGGATGCCTTCCTTAGCTCTGAAGGCCCCAGTCTTTCCACAGACAGCATTCCAGCGGGTCCTCCTCAGATCAGACAGGAGGAGGATGAGGAGGAGAAATATTTAAGTAGTGGGGGCATTGAAGGTGGGGATTCCTCAAGGGAGGGTTTTGTGTGCCCAGAAACCTAAGGCTGGGAGGAGGAAGTGCACGATGGGGTCATCGACCAGGAAGACTCGGAAGCTAATGCCACCTCCAACCTACGCTGCATGGGCTCCCTTATCCTGCAAAGCCTGCTAAAGGACCCCAGGATTTGTGCTATCAAGGAGAGGGATCATTACTGGTTGGCAAGCCTTCTTGATCCACGATACACGGGTAAAGTTGCAGAGCTCATCCTGCCCGCACAGAGGGAGGACAGGATGAAAAAACTTAAGGACTCTCTAAAGCGACATTTGTGTAACACCTTTCCAGACACTGGTAGGTTACCAAGTGATGACACAGGTGCTTCTGAGGCTGCGGATGATCAGAGGAATAGAGGTGAAGGCCGGGGCCGCTTGACTGATGCCTTTTTAAAAATTTTTAGTCCATGACGCCAAGGGACGTCAAATGTAGGCACCCATTGCCAGAGTCTTCACCGTATGGTGCAAGACTACCTAGGGGCAAGGGCAGACCCGGATACCTTTCCAGCAGATGATCCACTGGCTTACTGGGTGTTGAGATTGGATCACTGGCCAGAACTTAGCCAATATGCTATGCAGCTACTAGGTTACCCTTCATCCAGTGTGCTTTCTGAAAGGACGTTCAGTGCCGCTGGAAGTTTTGTCACAGACAAAAGAGTGCGTCTGTCCACCGACTCTGTAGACTGGCTGACATTTATAAAAAATGAATCAGTCCTGGATCAGCAGCTATCAATCCCCTGATGCTGACGTAACAGAATAGATCGGGGATGTCTTCTGAATTCACAAAACCTCCAGCACTGAACTCTTCCACAATACCACAAAAGGGTTACGGTGTGAAGGCACTTTGCTGCCATGATAGGCACATTATTTTGGTGCACTGACGCCATTACCAGATTTATCTAATTTTAATTTTTTGAACAGCAGGGTCCAACCCTGCACTCTTCCACAATACCACAGAGGGGTTACGGTGTGACTGCACTGTTGCCGACACTAAAGGCCCAATTTTAAAGCACCTATTGTTACTTTCATCCAAAGCCTGCATAAGTTTCACCATAACTTAGCCAAAAAATCACTAAACTTGTTCTGCGTGTCCTAAAAGGTCTCCTCTTTTAATACAGACTGCCGCCCCAAGCAGTTGTTTATGAATAGATTAAAGGAAAAGCGTTTACTGTCATTTTTTTGTTTTTAAATGTTTCTATACATCCTACAAATCCGCCACTTCACGGGCAGGTTATGTGGACCTCCTAGGCACGATATTTGAAGGAATTTTTCTTTTTTCTTTTTAACCCTTATTTCATGGAAAACTCACTGTCCCTTTAAAAACTTTTTTTTAACTTTTTGTCCTTGTTCCTTGTCCCCCAGGGAACTACCCGGACCCCCATACACCTTTTATGGCAAATATCTTGCATATATGCCCTCTTGGAGGGCACTCTAAAAACCGAACTTTTGAGTTCTATTGATTTGCATTGAATTCGGTTCGTGTTCGAGTTCGAACTCGAACTTTCGAAATTGTTCGAGTTCGAATGTGAACCGAACACAGGGGTGTTCGGCTCATCCCTAGTGAGGAGGACGTCCTCATGTGTCCACAAGTCATCTGGTTTCTGCTCCCTCTTGCCCAATACTTACCTCTCTATCCAGGTTCCCTTGGTGATCTGACTTCTCTTGTCTGGTTTTATACCCCTCCGGTTTTATACCACGCCCCACACACTGACGCCATTCTGTGAGTACATCAGTTTCAGGCACATACCCTGCCAGAGCAGGGGGAGTGTCTGTAGGTGTGGTCCTTTGGACCCCTCTATCTCCACATCGGCAAGGGGTACTTGGTCTAAAGAGGCATTGCTGGAAAGGTCACAGTCTGACAATTCCAGTGATGTCTTTCTTTAAGCCGTTAGTGTCACTTCCCCGCCGTCTATGTAGCTTGGTGGCTGGCAGCGCCTTCCACACTGTTCGCTGGCCAGCTGCCAACAGAAGAAGTGGACAGGCGCAGTTACATGGTAATGCCATGGGTGGGGCAGGTGTGATGATGTGGCTCCCACCTGGTTCAAAATCAGTATCCTCAGACAGGGACGGTGCCCTCAGGTGGTTTTCACTCCTCTTAGTGCATATATCTTTTATGGTTGTTAATCTGTGTATCAACTTGGCAAGTGTGACTCCTCTCCCGGCTCTTAACCCCTGGCCTTCTTGATAACCTGCTCTGGCATACGACCCCTGGCATTCCTGATAACCCACTCTGGTAAGTGACCCCTGGCATTCCTGATAACTCGTTCTGGTATTTGACCCCTGGCATTCGATATAACCGCTCTGGTATACAATCTCTGGCATTCATGATAACCTGCTCTGGTAAACAACCCTTGGCATTCATCTGATGTTCCGTATGGTAATATCTCTTGGTCTGTTGTTACTGGTTGCATACTCCTCCAATCCTGATATAGGTAGACGCACCGACCATTTGAAGGATCGGAAGTTTAGTATAGTTGTGCTGTGTTTACGGATCAGACATTTATGTATTGGCGAGGAACGTGACACTTGGGTGCCAGGCAGCAATCTGACGCTAATCAGCACCAAGTCCTGGCCTATTTCCAGTGGGGGTTGACATCTTAAATGACAGCTCCGCCTTCGGGGGTTCCTGTCGGCAGCTGACATAGTCGCGCATGAGCGTGTTGATGTCAGTTTGGGAATTAACCCCGCTGCTCTAAGATTTCATATGGCAATCCCTGTGGTGGAGATAGAGGGTCATGTTTAGTATCATTGGAAAGGCCAAAACACGGCCTTTCCAATGATAGCAAACATGACCAGGTCAAATATGACCAGGTTAAGTGTAAAAATTTTAAAATAAATAAATATGCAAACCAAAATTTCTTAGCTAAAATCACATATTTTCTCAGAAAAATACAGTAACAAGTTCCAATTTCTAATTTTTTAAACAAGCGTAGCCCATATAATATATAACCAGTGGCATAACAACCGGGGCAGCCGGTGCGGGTGCCCCGGGCGCTGGGCTGAGGGGGGGCACCCCCCGGTTCTCATGCCACTGCCATCACCCAGAGACCTGGGCTCGAGTCCTGCTGGAACACAGGTTCCCGCTGTGGCCCAAGCCTGAAAAAAGGGGGAGCACACCATGCTGCCTCGCGCGGCCGCCTGCCTTCTGAAGGCTGTGATGTGGCCTACAGCGAGATCTCACGCGATCTTGCGAGAGCGCATCAAAAAGCCTTCAGAAGCTGGCGGGCCTCGTGGAGAAGCATGCTGAGGCGCATGGGTCCCCATCTGAGTCTGAGGTCTGTGAGTGGGGGTCCTCCTCTCTGTGCCTGTGTATATAATTCTGGGGGGTCCTCCTGTGCCTGTGTATAGAATTCTGGAGGTCCTCCTGTGCCTGTGTATAGAATTCTGGGTCCTCCTGTGCCTGTGTATAGAATTCTGGGGGTCCAGTGCCTGTATATAAAATTCTGGGGTCCAGTGCCTGTATATAGAATTCTGGGGGTCCAGTGCCTCTATATAAAATTCTGGGGGTCCTCATGTGCCTGTGTATATAATTCTGGGGGTCAGGTGCCTATATATATAATTCTGGGGGTCCAGTGCCTGTATGTATAATTCTGGGGGTCATCCTGTGCCTGTATATATAACTCTGGGGGTCCTCCTGTGCCTGTGTATATAATTCTGGGGGTCCTTTGCCTGTGTATATAATTCTGGGGGCCCTGTGCCTGTATATATAATTCTGGGGGTCCTATATTTTGTCCAGGTCCGGGCCTGCTTAGAACCAGAGTGGATGTTTATATAATGAGGGGGGGGGAATTCTGCTCCGAGTGCCCATAACTCTGGTTATGCTTGTATATAACCATAAAGGTTTGGATGATAAAATGTGAAAAAATAATTTTACACGCTATAGATGATTGCAATTTTAATGGAAAATTCAATTTTTTCCCCATTTTTTCTTATAGCATTCTGGCAGGACATGATTTATACATATACAGGGCTATTCAGAGAGAGGTGAGAACCTTGAGAATGGCCTGGAGAATTGAAAATTCTAAGTCAAAATAGTCAATTCAGAAAAATTCTCCCATTTATCTCACTTTCCAAATTGGCTTTGTTTGTATATAAACGCGAAAATCCTGACTGACTGACCTAGGAACGTGAAATTTTGAAGGTACACTGTTTTTATGACATAGGCACCCACTAAGGAAGGATTTTTGGAAACTCCGCCCCTAAGGGGGTGAAAAAGGGGTTGAATATTTTAAACAGGATACCTATAGCTCAAAAATAGAAGATGTTACAAATGTGAAAATTGGTATTTAGATTCCTCTTGAAAAATAAAAAAACATGTATTTTACCATTTTTCAAAAATCCAAGTGGGGGTTGAAAAAAGGGGGTTGAATATTTTAAACAGGATACCTAGATCTCAAAAACAGACAATGTTACAGGCCTGAAAACTGGTATTTAGATTCCACTTGAAAATTTAAAAAACATATTTTACCATTTTCAAAAAGTCCAGTGGGGGGGCAAAAAGGGGGATTGAATACTTATATCAGTATACCTATATTTCAAAAACCATAGATGTTACAGGTGTGAAATTTGGTATTTACAATCTTCTTGAAAAATAAAAAAACAAGGGCCCTATTACGCTCTTTGCGTTAAAACGCAGGGCGCAAGGGAGGAAAAACTGCGCCCGCAGTTATTCTCACTCACATACATAAAAAGTATACATTTACAAACATTAAAGCCGAGCCAAAAGCTTTCCTTGCACCTCGGCTTTTATGACAGGTCACTGTACATTAACACTTCCTATAGGTATCGCTTAACAACTTGCTTCAATTATGAGTCACCCTATCAAAATAAGATATTGCTTGTAATGGTTAACAGGGTTAACCTAAGAGTTAACAGCTCACACAGACCTTTAGTACGGGGCTGTCAAACTCTGGGCCCCCAGTTGTTTCTGAACTACATCTCCATGATTTCCTGGTTATCTATAGCACTGAAAGAATTCTGGGAATTGCAGGCATCAACATGGGGGGTCATGGGTTTGACAGCCCTGCATTAATGCCTTCCTAGGGGACATATACTTTTGCTGCTGTCCATACCTGCACATTGTGACCTACACAAACAGGTACTATATTTAATGCATACAGAAATTTAATTTTGGTCCATTCTTTTTTTTAATACAATGAGCATTGTTCTACTAATTTCAGTTTTACTATACTGTGAAAGTTGTTCATTCTAGGCGACATTTCTATAAGAGATTTGGATATCATAAAATATTATAATGTTCTTTTATTGTCCTACTTTGAAGGATGTACTCATACAATGTTTTCATAGAAGGTATATTGACTCATTCACATCTGACAGAAATGTATCATATTATTGTGTCAGAATCCAAGCTTAAAATATAGCCACAGGAGGAAAAAAAGAGTGAAAGTAGAGCAGACTTGACATCACTCTGTTACTTATCCTTCACACTGATAGATTGGATAATGATGATGAGCTTACTAATGAAAGTGCTGTAAGCAATTCTGTTATAATTACAGAATGTAGACTTTTTAGCAGCAGCAGTCATAGACTTTTATTGCATATATAAAGGGTGAATTCATAGTAATTATAACCACATTCACTGAATTTAGTTTCATCAAGTACTCTAGAAAACATAAAGAAAGATAAGTAATCAGTTTCTGTCTGTTTCTGTGGATTACACAGTGTATGTAAATTGTATACAGTATTAAGACAACATGAACAAAGGTTCTTTATTTTGAAATTAGATTTTTTTTCGGTAATCTTTTTTTTCTGCGTTACACACATGGGATCCTATTCTAACCCATATATTAAATGTAACAAGTGAGTTCTAAGTTTAACTCGCTAATTTAACGCCTAAAGCCACTATTTGAGTTAAGCTAAAAGCATTGCTTGCGGCTCGGCTACTATATATTTTACTGTATGTTAATGTTTTACTGTATGTTATAAAGTCCCAGGGCCGGACTTACATCTCAAGAGCCCGTAGACACAGAAATCTGGAAAGCTCCTATCCACCTCCACCCAAAAAAGTGCCAAACCTGGAGAAATCATATTACACAATAATTAAACATATTAAAAAAATTGAAAACCAGATTCTCACTGTGCTCGGATCAAAAGAAGGAGTACAATGCGTTGCCTTAAAGTGAAGCAAAAAATGGAGCAGAATCATAGGGCTAGGCTTAACTCAAACTTGAAAACAAGCACAAATAGTATCCTAACTCAAACTTCTAAGCCTACCCCTACTTTCTAGTCCTAGCTATGTAAAATGATACTCCATTGCGGCCCGAAACTATGGAGACCCGCCGGTGTCAAGTAGAAATAAAATTCCACATGGGAACAATGTGCTAGGTTGTGGGGATGCTCTACTACATCGTTCCCATGTTTTAACCCTTAGCGTACACACAAGGAGGCTCTTCCTTGCGCACACAGAAATTCCCTGTTGAGTCCTCCGACCTAAGGGCTGGGGCCGCAACCCTTTTTCACACTGCAGTTTTGCTCACGGGGCAACCTTGCTACCTGTCAGCTATCTGTAATGTTGGGGGCTTCCAGCCTTTCCGGTGTGCCTGAAGGCAGCATGTCTGATGCTGCTTGCTCACCAACACCCGGTTTAAATTGAAACGGGCAGGGAGGTGGCTGCATGAGGTGTGGCTTGAGAGGGGGGCGCGGTCTGGTGAAGGTCTTTTAAAAACCAACAGTTCCTTCTAAGCAGTGCCAGATCGTGGTTATCCATACCTGAGCTCCTTGTACCTGAATTCTCTCGTGATTTAACCTGTTATTGACCTCTGCTTGTTTTCTGACTATTCTGCCTTCCGTTGCCCTAGACTATTTTCTTGTACTACGCTTCTGCACTGATATCGACCTGGCTATTCCATTTGACTATTCTATACTCTGTATTCCTGATTCTGGCTCATCTGACTACCCCGTGTTGCTGACCTGGTTTTGTATTACAACATTGTCTTTGATTAACCCTTTCTGTCTAGCTAGTATACCTGGCCAATTCTAAGGACCAGACAGTTAGGGATTCTTCTACGGCTAACCTGTTGGTAGCTTTTGGGCTCTGTGGAGTGTTGGGCTTTAAGGACTGCGTGGTGGGATCCGGGAACCGTGACACTATCCAGCTCCTCCCTGCCTCAGGATTTATGTCCGTTAGTAATCAGCAAAGCAGTATGTCTCAATGTGTTGGGCTGTAGGGATGAGCTGTTCGGTTCAATCGGTTCAGAGTTCGTATCGAGCATAGCCTGTTCGTTTGTTCGTGAACTACGAACATTTCCGCGTGTTCTAGGCGTGTTCGCCCACAATGCACCACAATGAACCACAATGCATTTTTTCACTGGCCTGAAGCTTGTAATTGGCTACAGCCTTGCACCTGACCAGGTGAGAACCTGTCAGTGGAGGTTGTAGGCAATGACATGGCAGGACATACAGTGGGGGTAGAGACAGATGAGGAGGAGGAGGACCTACACAAAGTTTTGCGCCAACGGGATGTGTGGCAGGAGGTCATATGTCACCTCAAGCACGTGGTACCCAAGTGTACGGTGTCTATCCCACGCTTCAGCCTCATCTGACATAGATTACAAATAGCAACGGTGTGGTCTGCTGCACATTTCTTAAATAACTCCCAGCAGACAGCAGAGTTCCTGCGTGTGTGCTTTGAGACAACAGCGCTCTGCACCGGAGCAGCTCTGACATGTGATGCCTTGGACTGGCTAGTGCTATGGTTGGTCATAGAGGATGTTGTGCCTCGTATTTGCTGTGCCTCCTCCTCCCCTCTTCCTCACTTGATTCCTCTGTTCGATCAGGCACCCAGGTGGAGTCAGTGACCTCATCATCATTGTCATCATCATCCCCTATCTCCTCATCACTGGAGCAAACTTGGCAGTATGCTGCAGCTGCTGGGGCAACATGAGTGCCAGTTATTTGTGTGTCATCACTGGCACCCCCTTCCTCTAGGTTGGTTATACTCCCTTCCTCAACCTCAGAGATTGAATCAGAGCACTGTACTTGCTGCGCATCCTCAAGCAGCATGTCACTGTCATTGTAGTCAAACAATTCAGCTGACTCCTCCGTGTGTGATAGCGAGGCTACGGCAGGAGTAGCTGTGGACATGGAGGCTGCATTAGATGCTTTGGCAGCTGAGGTGGACTGTAAAGCACTACAAGCCTGGCTGGCAGAGGACTCGGAGGATGAGGATGGCCTAGTTAGCCAATCCACCAAATCCTCTGTATGTTGCTGCTGCTTAAGATGGCCAGCACCAGTTAGAAAGGACAAGCATGTCCCTGCAGAGAATGCACCACGTCCACCACGACCAGAGGCACAGCCTCCCGACACAGGGGCTGTTTGCCCTCTTATCTGTGTCTGGGAGCGTCTGCCTGTCCTTTTTGTTCTTTCAGACATGGTGAGTGATATATAGATTAAATATATACCGAACTCTGATTCAACTCTGGTATAAAGATTAAAGATTTAAAGAACTCTGGTATAACTCAGTGAGACACCCTGATAGCTGGCAGCCAGTGACAAGACACAGATTACAATTCTCAGACACCTCCTTTAAATCAGTGAGACCCCCTGATGGGTGGCAGTGAGAAGCCACAGATTACAAGTCTCAGAAACCTCTTATAAATCAGTGAGACCCCTTGATGGGTGGCAGTGAGAAGCCACAGATTACAAGTCTCAGAAACCTCTTATAAATCAGTGAGACCCCTTGATGGGTGGCAGTGAAACCTCCTATAAATCAGTGAGACCCCTTGATGGGTGGCAGTTAGAAGCCACAGATTACAAATCTCAGAAACCGCTTATAAATCAGTGAGACCCCTTGATGGGTGGCAGTGAAACCTTTTATAAATCAGTGAGACCCCTTGATGGGTGGCAGTGAAACCTCTTATAAATCAGTGAGACCCCTTGATGGGTGGCAGTGAAACCTCCTATAAATCAGTGAGACCCCTTGATGGGTGGCAGTGAAACCTCTTATAAATCAGTGAGACCCCTTGATGGGTGGCAGTGAAACCTCCTATAAATCAGTGAGACCCCTTGATGGGTGGCAGTGAAACCTCTTATAAATCAGTGAGACCCCTTGATGGGTGGCAGTGAGAAGCCACAGATTACAAATCTCAGAAACCTCCTATAAATCAGTGAGACCCCTTGATGGGTGGCAGTGAAACCTCCTATAAATCAGTGAGACCCCTTGATGGGTGGCAGTGAGAAGCCACAGATTACAAATCTCAGAAACCTCTTATAAATCAGTGAGACCCCTTGATGGGTGGCAGTGAAACTTCTTATAAATCAGTGAGACGGGGCGTGTCCGGACGTAACAGCACGTGGTCGCATGGCTGAATAGCTCCCGCGGCCAGCGCTGAATTTCTCAATCCCGCGGCTTCCAAGGGGCAACCCGAGGCAATTTTTTCGCAGCCCCAGGTGGGGGAACTTAACCAGCACCCCCGATGGCACCTCCCAAGGCACAATGAGTGCTGGATCCCCCAAAATCGGCCTGGAAAGACCGTGGTAAGGAGGCCCAAGATGGCGGATCCCGCAGCATGAGCTGGCCCATGACCCAGACGCATCACCCTCAGCATCGCTCGGCCTTTCTGACTCCTTGCCCCCCTCAGAGAGCAGGTTACATGCCATGCTGCAGGATCTGCGAACAACAATACAGGCAGATATCAAAGGAGTGCTGCAGAAGCTGAGCCAGGACATTCTGGATTTAGGTGAGCGTACTGACACTTTGGAAACCAAAGCAGATGACTTATGTTTGGCCCACAATGATCTGGTAGACAGGCATCAGGCCTTACAAGCGGCCCATGACTCCTTAGCACTTAAAGTGGCTGACATCGAAGATCGCTCACGGCGTAATAATATTAAAATCAGGGGCATTGCAGAAGCGGTCACCTTAGCGGACTTATATCCATATCTTCTGGAGTTGTTTCAAACTTTGCTGCCTGAGGCTACGCCACAAGACCTATTACTGGATCGAGCGCACCGTCTCCCACGAGCGAAAAACCTGCCTATATCGGTGGCCCGTGATGTTATTATACGGGTGCACTTTTTTCATATTAAAGAGGCTTTAATGTCTGCATCACGGAAGTCTATACCTTTACCTGCCCCTTATGCTGATATCTCTTTCTTCGCTGACTTATCGGCTTCGACCATGTCCAAACGACGTGAGTTCTCCTCTCTTACCAAGCTTCTTCGTTCTCACAAGTTGGCGTACAGATGGGGGTTCCCTACGAAGCTCTTGATATGGAAGGATGGAACCCTGCATGTTGTTCCCGATGTTGCCACTGGATTACAATTTTTGAAAGATTGGAATATTCTGGCTGATTTCTCACCTCCACGCGAGCCTTCTTCATCACTGATCAAAGTCTCCCCAGAATGGCACAGAGTCCGGCCTAAATGATGGGTGTCTCCTTTCCTGTGTTGCTTCTAAAGCTGTCCAGATTTCTGGACAGTTAACCCCATGGAGGGAGTGGTTCCTCTACTTGATCGCCTCGGGACCCTATGCTTATAGATGCAGCGCTTGGTACTTGCGCTGAGTTCTGAGTAGCGAGCGTCCACTCGTCACCCGTTTGAATCTCCTTAGCCGATTTTTTTTGCATTTTTTCTTGCCACCTGGAATGACTCATTTTTGCTGTATTTTTGTGATGCAGCACTGTTTGTTTTGTGTTTTTTTATTTTTCGTCCTTTTCCTTTTTTTTTTCCTTCTCATTTTGTTTGTTGATATGCTCTCATGGTCCTAGCCTTCATACTCCCTATGCCTCCCCTCTGTTATTTTTAATCCTACCATGCATATTATATCGTTGTGGTTACTTAATCATGAGTAAGCCTCAGTTCTGAATTTTTTCAATGAATGTTAGGGGGCTGAATGTTCCATTTAAACGACATGCTCTGTTTCGTGACTTACATAAAAATAAGCCGGCGGTAGTCTGCATGCAGGAGACACATTTTAGTGCTCTGCGCACCCCACACTTAAAATCCGCTATGTACACTGTTTCTTATCATTCTTCTGCCCAGACGAAGTCCAAGGGCGTCTCGATTCTTTTTCATAAGGATTGGGTCTTTAAATGTTCGAACCAATATGCAGATCCGATGGGTCGCCTTTCGATTTTGGTGGGCACAATGAATGAACTGCCAATAACTGTTGCTAATTTGTATTTGCCTAATGTTAACCCGGTATGTTTTCATAAAAAAGCTTATAGTAAGATTAAAAATCTTGTGTGGAGATTTTAACTGTGTGCCTGACTCGGCTATGGATACACGACCGGCCAGTCACGCACAGTCTCATAAACAGCCCCCCTCTAGCCGCCACCTAAATGATTTTTTACACTCCTCTGACTTATAGAAACATAGAAAAATGTCGGCAGATAAGAACCTGTCGGCCCATCTAGTCTGCCCAATTACATGGATACTTTACCTGGATTTATCTTTTGTTTAAGGATAGCCTTATGCCTATCCCATGCTTGCTTAAATTCAATTACTGTTTTGGCCTCTACCACTTCAACTGGAAGACTGTTCCATGTATCCACACCCTCTCAGTAAAATAATGCTTTCTGATGTTACTTTTAAACCTTTGCCCCTCTAATCTAAGACTATGTCCTCTTGTTTTGCTACCTTGTTTCCTTTTAAATATACTCCCTTCCTCTACCTTGTGGATTCCCTTTACGTATTTAAATGTTTCTATCATATCTCCTCTGTCTCGTCTTTTTTCCAAGCTGTACATGTTAAGATCATTAAGCCTTTCCTGGTAACGTTTCTCCTTCAAGCCGTACACCATTTTAGTAGCCCTTCTCTGAACTCTCTCTAAGATGTCTATATCCTTCTGGAGATACGGTCTCCAGTACTGCACACAGTACTCCAAGTGAGGTCTCACCAGTGCTCTGTACAGTGGCATGAGCACTTCCCTTTTCCTACTGCTAATACCTCTCCCTACACAACCAAGCATTCTGCTAGCATTTCCTGCTGCTCTATTACATTGACTACTTACCTTTAGATCCTCTGAAATAATAACCCCTAAATCCCTTTCCTCAGATGTTAAGGTTAGGACTGTATCAAATATTCTATATTCAGCCCTTGGGTTTTTACGTCCCAGGTGCATTATCTTGCACTTATCCACATTAAAACTCAATTGCCACAGCTCCGACCATTTTTTTAGTTTACCTAAATCATTTGTCATTTGGCTGATCCCTCCAGGAACGTCAACCCTGTTGCAAATCTTTGTGTCATCAGCAAAAAGACATACTTTTCCATTAATACCTTCTGCAATATCACTAATAAAAATATTAAATAGAATGGGTCCAAGTACTGACCCCTGAGGTACCCCACTGGTAACAAGACCTTGCGCCGAATAAACTCCATTTACCACAACCCTCTGTTGCCTGTCACTCAGCCACTGCCTAATCCATTCAACATATGATTCATGGAGAATTATCAACCCCTCGACCAGGGACTTCACCTTTTTATCCCCGGTTCACTTGTCTTACAGTTGCATTGACTTATGTCTGATACATGGCTCTACAGTCCCTCGCCTCCTAGCCGCCCGTACCGGCTCTATAATATGGTCTGACCACGCCCCTCTTTTTGAAGCGGACTACCCTGCTAGGGTAATGGGGACCTGGCGACTAAATGACTCCCTTATTGTAAGTGACACTGATGTCTCTGATACCTCGGCGGTATTACAGGAATATTTTGCACTAAATGAGACAGGTGAGGTGGCCATTTCGTCAGCTTGGTTGGCGCATAAAGCAGCGGTGAGGGCCATTTGATTCAGAGAGGGGCTAAACGGAAAAGGGCACTAGGTGCCCAGACGATCTCGATACGGCAGCAAATCGCTGACTTGGAGTCCCAACATAAAACAAGTCCTAAACCTGACCTCTTATCTCGGTTAACAACCCAACGACAGGATTTAATTCACTTGACCTTACAGTCCTCTGAACGGGCCATAAGACGCTTAAATTACACTCATTATACCCAGGGCAATAAGGCTGGCCGCTTACTAGCATCCAAACTAAAATCTAAAAGACTTCAAACCAAAATATCTTACCTATTAGATAAGGGGGGGGGACAGGATTTACAACCCGCTAAAAATCACGGAGGAATTTGCTGACTACTATGCCTCTTTATATAACTTAAAGTCGGACCCTATGACCCACGACCCAAACCCAGATGAGATAACTCGATTCCTCCAGGATGCAGACCTCCCCTCATTATCCCGCTCACAAGCGGCATATTTACTGGCTCCATTTACGGAGGAGGAGGTATGCAAGGCCATTAAGGCTCTCCCAAAGAATAAAGCCCCTGGGCCGGATGTTTTTCTAATTTATATTATCAGACTTTCGCAGATATTCTAATACCCTTACGAGATTTTTCAATCAAATCAAAACCACAGGTGTTATACCCCCAGAAATGCTTCAAGCTACTATTATAACGCTACCCAAACCTGGCAAACCCCCGACAAACTGTGCGAATTTCCATCCTATCTCATTATTAAATGTAGATGCTAAGCTGTACACCAAGTTATTGGCGTCTAGAGTAGCACCTCTGCTTCCCCTTCTGATCTCAGCAGAACAGACTGGTTTCATACCCGGTAGACAAACATGCGACAATACCCGCCGCTTTTATAATATTATTGACATTGCCTATAGAACCAATACGCCTGGGCTCCTCTTAGTGCTGGATGCCGAGAAGGCATTTGACCGCCTGCACTGGGGCTATATGCGTAAGGCATTAGAATCCTTTGTCTTCCCTGCCCTATTTATTAATAGTATCATGAGTCTACATTCCTTCCCGACAGCAAAAGTCCTGGCACCTGGGTTTCTTCCTCCTCATTCTCCATTACCAATGGTACCAGACAGGGATGTCCCCTCTCCCCACTAATCTTTGTTTTGGCTTTGATTTTCCTTACCTCCCCTGAAACCTCTCTGCCATCTCTAATGCGCCAGCTTACCTCCTATGGCCTGGTCTCCTACTACAAAAACAATGTGAGCAAGACGCAGGCACTACCCGTACATGTTGATGATTTTTCGCTTTCCTCCTTACGTGCCTTGTACCCATTTGACTGGAGAACGACCTCTTTAAAATACTTAGGTATCTCTCTCACCAAATCCAGGGGCTCTATCCTTAAACTCAATTATAACCCCTTGATGACCTCTATCTCCTCCCAATTGACCTCCTGGCAGGGCCTGGAGGTCTCTTGGATGGGACGCATGGCGGCTCTGAAAATGTGTATTCTACCCCAGATTCTCTATTTTTTCAGTATCTATATCTATTATATTCCAGTTTTTATCCCGGCTCATATGTTGCTTCGCATGCAAAAAATGCTACAAGCACACATATGGAAGGGGAAGCCTCCGTGCATTTCAGCTCCCACACTCAACGCGACTAGGCGCAGGGGGGCCTAGGCTTTATAAATATTACAGCGTATTATAGCGCGGCTTTATTGGCTCAGCTCCTGTCCTCTATGTCCCAGCGAGAAACTCCTTTATGGCTATGGATGGAGAATGCTTATACTGCCCCTTCGAGTCCATGACCTGCTGTGGTTTGCGACGATCCCACATTGTACATTAGAAGGTATTCTAACGTCTACTTCTCTTTCCCTTATGTCATGGCGCTTATGGGGTAGACAGCTCTTACGGCCCTTCCCGTTGCTAAGCTTGGCCCCTCTGCGCTTCCTATGCCGTACTATCCAGGACCTGAATCTTGACCAATGGTTCCAGTTAGGTCTTACTCATATAAATCAGCTTTTCACGGCCTCCTCAATGAAAACCTTCCCGGACCTAAAACGAGAGTTTGCCCTTCCCGCCAGCGACTGTTTCATGTACCTTAGAGTAAAACATGCACTAACTCAACGAGGTATCTCTTCCTTTCCAACGACGGACATTACGGCCTTTCATAGACTGTGCTTAGGTAAAAATTTATGAAAAAACCTTTGTCTTTGTGCTATGGCAGTTTGTTAAATGTGAACTCTAATAAGAAACTGCTTTATATGATCAGGTGGGACAAAGATTTGTCACTCGACTCTTCTAGGGAGGACTGGTTCTATGCCACTGAAACAGTATATAAATACTGTACACTAGGAGCACTAACTTACGGGAATCACACCTTAAACCTTTATATAGATGGTATCTGACCCCGAATCGTTTGGCTCATATACCCGGACACTCTGGTATGTGTTGGCGCTGTGGTACCAGTGTCGGATCTATTCTTCATATCTTTTGGCAATGTCCGCTCCTTGCTACCTTCTGGGTAAAAATTGTAGATTGATATCTCACTGTACCAGCCTGTCTTTGCCTTTATGCCCCAAACAATACCTATTGCATATGCCAGGGCTCAAAATTTCAAGTCCTGAGCTACTAGCCAGGCCATAAGAGTTACTCGCCACCAGTTGCCCCACCTACCTGCCCTTAACTCCGCCCCTAAACACACCCTCTTAAATTATTTACGAAATGACAATTAAATGTTTTATTGTAATACAATTGTGAATAAAGTTACAAAAATAAATAACAGAGGCCGGGAGGACGCAGCGTTCCTACAGTGTCATTACAGCGCTGCTTTGTAGAGGCTGGAGGACGCAGCGTTCATACAGTGTCATTACAGTGCTGCTTTGTAGAGGCTGGAGGACGCAGCGTTCATACAGTGTCATTACAGCGCTGCTTTGTAGAGGCTGGAGGACGCAGCATTCATACATTGTCATTACAGCGCTGCTTTGTAGAGGCTGGAGGACGCAGCGTTCATACAGTGTCATTACAGCGCTGCTTTGTAGAGGCTGGAGGACGCAGCGTTCATACAGTCATTACAGTGCTGCTTTATAGAGGCTGGGAGGACGCAGCGTTCATACAGTCATTACAGCGCTGCTTTGTAGAGGCTGGAGGACGCAGCGTTCATACAGTGTCATTACAGAGCTGCTTTGTAGAGGCTGGAGGACGCAGCGTTCATACAGTCATTACAGTGCTACTTTATAGAGGCCGGGAGGACGCAGCCTTCATACAGTCATTACAGTGCTGCTTTATAGAGGCCGGGAGGACGCAGCGTTCATACAGTCATTACAGTGCTGCTTTATAGAGGCCGGAAGGATGCAGCGTTCATACAGAGTCATTACAGCTCCACTTTAAGAGCATGGGGGAATGTGGGGTTTGAACAGCAATAAAACTCACAGTAATGTGCACTGTGTATGAGCGTATCGCATGTAGAAAAGCATTTTTTGTAGGGGTTTGCAGGCAGTATATATATATATTGCCTGTGTATCTAAAGTCTGCTGGGCTCTAAATAATAACCATCTATAATAAATGCCTGCAAAACCTCTACAATTATATATATATATGTTTGTGTGTTTATTTCTATATAATGCCCCTCTGTGCAAATATAATAAATGCATATATATATATTTGCATAAATAGAGGGGCATTATATAGAAATAAACACACAAACCTATATATATATAATTGTAGAGGTTTTGCAGGCATTTATTATAGATGGTTATTATTTAGAGCCCAGCAGACTTTAGCTACACAGACAGGCATTAGCAGACATGTAGGCATACTAGTAACAAGCAGATATACAGTATGCAGGCAGTAATACAATACAGACATTTTATTGAAAGGGCACTTTTAAAATTCCTCACCCTGTCCTGGTGAATTTCTTGCAGCCAAGACACGGGAATGATCAAAGCAGCCTCCTGCTTCTCTCCAGGGACGTGATATCTGATCACTGACCCGGAACGCACACTACCTCTGACAGCAGTGCAGGAGCTGATGGGAAGGGGCGCCCGTTTGAGGAGAAAAAAACCCTTCTGTGAAGAAACCCTGCTCCTCTGTCGTCCTGCATGTCCTGCTCAGATTTGACAGCCGCTGCCCGGAATGGAATTAGAGTTTACCGGGGACTAGGCTTGTGCACCGACTTTTTATTCGGTTCGATTCGGTTCGATTCGTTCGGATGTTTAAACTTTTCGATTCGGCTCATTTCGGCCGATCTCTGTTTCGATTCGGTTCGGCTCGACTCGTTTTTCGTGTACATTTTTTTTTTTCGGAATATCGACCATTTTACGTATTTTCGTTTTTTGTATCGACTTTTCGTGATTTCGGGACTTTTCGTTTTTTCGGACCGTCTGTTCTCCTCGACCATTTTTCGTATTTTCGTGTCACCTTGCTTGTTTTTTGTATCGACTTTTCGTGATTTCGGAAGTTTTCGTTTTTTTGGAACGTCTGTTCTCCTCGTTTCAAAGTGTCTAACTCTATTCGTTTTGATGTAAACTACTATGGTTTACTTTTTTATACTTTATATATTTTTTTATAATAAATTTTTGGTTTGTTTTTCGGATCTAATAATTCATTCTGTCGATACGATAATTCTGGCGATTCTATCGTGTTTTTTTTAAATTAAATAAAGATCCTTTTTTTCTTATGAATATACATTTCACAACTTTATTTAATCACATTAAAAAATGGTATGAAAGCCAAGGAACAAAAAAAAATTAACAAAACGATTTAAAAAACGCTAAACTGACCCGAATGGTCTGACTTTAAAAATAAAAACCAGAACAAAAAGGTTTTAAAACAGAAAAATAGTTGATCAAAATGATCTGAAACGAAAAAAAAAAAAAAAGGATTTAAAACAGACAAAAAAAAAATTAACCCTTTCGCTGCTGAGGCATTTCACGGTTTCCCTTCACGTCTGTGTGCGGCACTGCGGTCTGCTGCTGAGCTAATTTTTAACAGTTTCGCTCCTCTTGTTTAAACGCGTTTTTTTGAAGCCTTATTTTATAATATGACCCAGACATGTTATATATCGTTCTTTCCGGCAGACTCGGCAGATGATTCATAATATATCATTATCATATGTATGCGTCATGTCCTGTCTGTATATTATAACAAAAAATGCAATAAAATTAGAATTTTCAATGTTTGTTTTACAAGGTGTAAAGTATTTTTTACACATTTTAACATGCGAGTGTTTGCGGTTATATTTTATGAGTTGCGTTTGTTAAAAAAAATTGTAAAGGGGACTTGTTATATTTTTTTGGGTGAAAATTACACTATTTTTAACAAACGCACCCATACAAAAATCCTTAGTGCAGCATCATTGTTCACATTATAATTGAAATGGGAACAATATTGCTGCATTAACAAAACAAAACACCTTTTTATTTTTTTTATATTTTAATTTTTTATAATTTTTAACATTGTCATGTTTGGTATTGTTGGAAAGGCCATGCTTTGGTCGTTCCAAAGATACCAAACATTAACCAATCGATAGCTGCCGCGGATCTGGAGATAGGGGGTTCCAATGAACCCCCTATCTCCACCATTGGTCGCAGTTAGGGGTTAACTCCAGAACTGACGTCATTGTGACGAGGTCTTGGGACTGTCAGCAGCTGCCGTTCCCCCACGCTGTTGTCTTCCTGCAAAGATGTGACCATGTTGGCGGGCAGCGTCTTAGCGGGCAGCGGTGGGAGAGAGAGAGCTCATAGCTGGGAGGAGGTGTTGCGTGAAGCTGCAAACAGGGACAAATAAACTAGACCTGAGCCGCACTGAGGATCTTTGGGTGTGTCGGAGAAGACTTCACGCAGTGCTGCCATCAATATTTTTTGATAAATTCTTGGTTATACAATGAATGTGACTGTGGACAAAAATCCGTGTTGTTGTGACATCGCCTAAGCTTAACAAAACCAGGCCACGTCGGTAATCAAATCTCAAGGCAGTACAACAAGGTTGTGTTAGTGTGTGACATTTTTTGGCCAGGCAGGCAGTGTAGAATGTGCACAGTCACATTCATGGCCACAAATATGTTGACAAATTTATGACAAAAGGTCCATAGAAATGTCAATAAATTTATGTACATATAATTTTAACAGTGTGGAAACCAAGCAATACATATTAACTTATTAAGTAAGGAAAAGCAACGCACACAAACAGGAAAATATAGAAAAAAATAGAAAATTTATTTACAACATGGGGAGGGGAAGGGAAGGGAACATGCCAAGGATGGCAAACTGCCCACAGTTACTGGCATTTGAGGAGATGTTGGAGCTGGTCCGCATCTTTGATTACAAAGATTATGACTGCCGTAAGGGCCCTTACGGCAGGAAGAATAACACCCGCAAGGATCGTATCCTTGACAAGCTACGCACCACCATCCTGGAGCTGTTCGGGAAGGACCGGACGAAGGACAAGCTCCGAAAACGCTGGTCCGACCTCAAGGCATGCGAGCAGGAGCAGCTGAGGCACATTCCGGTTACATTCGGGAGGAGGCTGCTCCAGGATGTCAGCGGCATTGCTTATGTGCTCCCGCAGTTCCTGGAGCAGTTCCTAGATGGCGTCGATGGTGGTGACAGCCAGGCGTAGCTCGCCGATCGCCTCCCGATTTATTATCCTCAGCCTGACACTGGAGGACGTGTCCGGTCTGGCTTCTCCTTCTATATATCCAATAAATGAAAGAAGGAAAATACAGTAAGTAAAGCAGGTTTCTATTTTTGACTGAAAGTCTTGAAAAAATATAACAGTTGTATATACCAGTGCTGGCGGCCTCCTCCTGCTCCTCCTCCTGCTCCTCCTCTTCCTCCTCCTCTTCCTCCTCCTGCTCCTCTTGTGCTATACATAAAAAAATTTAATTAAAATACAGTAAACAAAAAATGTTTCTGTTTTTGACCAAAAGTCGTTGCAAAATAAAACAGTATATACCAGCGCTGGTGGTCACCCCTGGCTCCTCCTCCACTGGGGCACTGGTGCCCGCCGGGGCAGATGCTGCCTTCTTCCTGTGTTCTGCCAAATCCAAAAAATAACACGTAAATAATGCAGACTGGAAAAAATGGTATATCTATACAATATATTGCCGAAAGTATTGCGACACCCCTCCACTACCCACTAGCACTACCAGCTTGACACACCACTACTCCCATCTCATAGTTCTAAAGTCACAAAATATTTATTTATTTCCTCTGCACATAGACATATATTACCATTCAATTATATATTTTTTTCAGAAGTAAACATTACGTTTATTCAATAAAAACTATTATTTGTGTTGTGTGCATACAAAACGCATTGTGTGACTGCTTTTAGTTATTTTATAGAAGGCCTCAGCCTCAGTTTCACTTTCAGTTTCTGCTAATAAAACTGGATTTTGCAGAAACAACAGAAATCTGCCATTTTGTATTGAAATTTGCATCTAAAGCGTTCAATAATGACACTGCGGCAGCAAACTGATTTGCTGCGCTGCAACAATTCAGCAGCTGCTGAGGATGTATTGAAGGCGGCTCTGTTTGGATGCACTTTCAGAACAACTACATGTCCCATCCTACCACTTAGCAGAGACGCAGAGATTTTTGTTGATGCGCAGGTGGGAGCCAATATTGGGCAAGCTGCGGGTCATCTCGTATGCATCACTCAATCACAACAACCCCCCCAGCACACTACAGACTACACACAGTGCCAAAAGAAATCCAGCATTGTAATTTCATCTACATACATCAAATGTCACGATTTTCACGAATACGTAAAATCACAAAAAGGAAGAGCTATGGCAAAAATGCATGTATGACGAGTCGTGAAAACGCAAAGCTATACACAATCACATTGCATGAAAAAAGGACTAGATAAATCAACATATTTCTGTGCACATTAGCACATGCAAGCACATTATTATTATTATACAGGATTTATATAGCGCCAACAGTTTGCGCAGCGCTTTACAATATAACATGACACTTACGTTTGGCTATGACACACCGGATGTGCCTCAGCTGCTCCTGCTCGCGCGTCTTAAGGTCAGACCAGCGTTTTCAGAGCTGGTCCTTCGTCCGGTCTTTCCCAAATAATTCCGTGATGGTGGTGCGTAGCTTATCTAGGATACGGTTCTTGCGCGCGTTATTCTTTCTGCCGTAAGGACCCTTACGGCAGTCGTAATCTTTAAGATCAAAGATGCGGACCAGCTCCAGCATCTCATCAAACGCCATGTTGCTGGCCCGCTTCTTCCTGGGTGTCTCTGGGGTGGAAGCAGATGAGGAGGTGTCCGAATGGGACTCTCTGTCTCTTCCTTCAGCCATGATAAAGAATTTCTATATTTTTGGCAATTGTCAAAACTCTCTACAAAAATGGCTCAATAAAGTTACGACATCCGCGCGTGCGCGCATGCGCGACCCACGGACGAATCGGATCCGACCCGAGTACGAATTTTCATATCGACAGAATTATCGGATCATTGGAAACAAAAAAAACAAGTGATATAACCGGTAATAGTTAAATATACGATTTCCAGAATTACCGAAATGGAACCGAAATCATGAATGGAACCGAAATCATAAATAGAGGGAAAATAAATTTCGATTTGACACATTTCAAGTCCATTCGAAAATTCCGAAAATATGTCGTTTCGGCTCGGAAAACTTTTCGGATCTGCCGTTTTCGGATCTAAAAATTTTCGGAAAATCGGCCGCATCCGAAAACACGAATCGGGAAATTTTGTGAAAATTCCGAAATTCCGAAACTCGAAACGCACATCCCTACCAGGGACGCAGAGCCCCAGGAGCCTGCAACAGGCGGTGGCTGGCCTTCTCTTTTGTGTCCCACACGCGCATGACATGGTGTGTGAAGGGGCAGCCCCAGCCTTGTGTTCTGGCTCTGGGAGACACGCTGCAGGGGCTGACAAGGAAGAAACCAGCGGCGGCCAGTCACAGAGTGTGTACCCGCGCCGGCCCCAGCAACCCGCGGGCTCTCAATTTTAATTCAAAAAGCAGCCCAAAGTTTAAGTAGCCTACCGGGATCCGATTAAGTAGCCTTACCAGTGTAACTCCCAGGCGGCAGATCGGGCTTCCGCAGCTCTACCTTGATTTTGGATGACTCCTCTGCCTCCCGCTGGCTCTCACCACCTCTTCTGCGTGGAGAACGCATGGAGAATACTGCCCTGTGACGCATCACGTGGTGGGTCAGGTGACCTGCCACACGTGGCTATAGCAAGTCACACGGGAGGGTGCGGAGCCTAACGCTGCCGATATGACTGCTCCGGCGGTTAAGAAAATAAAAAAGCCTGTGTCACCTGCCAGGTCAGGCCTCCCCACTTGCACGCATTGAATTTCCACTCGCCAAATGCGAGCAGGCGAGTGCAAATTTCGAGGGCTGGCATATGCTTCCGATTACTATACAACAACGGCATAGAGGGATAATATCGATTATACTTAGCGTAGTTAAATCAACTATAGCACGTCACTGGCTCTCTAAAGTCAGTCCCTCTATGAGAGAAGCCATGTTATCACTGGAGAATGTTTTCCTTTATGAGGGAATGTACCACAGGGCCGCTAACTCTCTATTCTAGTTTCAAGGTGTATGGGAAGGTTGGGAGGTTTTTTTAGCTTCCGGGGACTTGATATAATTGATGGGGATGATGATATATGTGTTGCTGATGTTGGACCTACGTACCTGAGCATATTTTTTCTTTTCCTTTTTCCTTTTTTAATCTATTTTTGAGCATATTATAATTTTGTGTGTTTTTTGTTATGCCTTATCATTTCATGTATTTTAGTTTAGACTGAAAATGTTGGTTCAACCGATTTGTTACAAGCAAAATTTATGTTGCTGCTAGAATTATTTCGTTGTAGGATCCTGCGCAATCCTTTCTTTTCTCAATATTTGTGTTTGATTTCTGGCATTTGTTCTTTACGTGTGAACCTCAATAAAAAACTTTTATATGGAAAAAAATAAATCAGTGAGACCCCTTGATGGGTGGCAGTGAAACCTCTTATAAATCAGTGAGACCCCTTGATGGGTGGCAGTGAAAAGCCACAGATTACAAATCTCAGAAACCTCTTATAAATCAGTGAGACCCCTTGATGGGTGGCAGTGAAACCTCTTATAAATCAGTGAGACCCCTTGATGGGTGGCAGTGAAACCTCCTATAAATCAGTGAGACCCCTTGATGGGTGGCAGTGAGAAGCCATAGATTACAAGTCTCAGAAACCTCCTTTAAATCAGTGTGACCCCCTGATGGGTGGCAGCCAGTAAGAACACACGGATTATAACAATTACCAAATATTTTGTAGAAATTAGTGACCCTCAAAATACTTGCTGGCAGTGACAAGAGACAGATCACCTCAATTCCCAAATATTTAGTAAAATTAGTGACCCCCCAAAATACTGCTTGGCACTGGCTGTGTGACAAGACACAGATCACCTCAATTCACAAATGTTTTAAAGAAATTTGTAACCCCTAAAATACTTGCTGGCACAGTGACAAGACACAGAAGATCACCTCAATTCACAAATGTTTTAAAGAAATTTGTAACCCCCAAAATACTTGCTGGCACAGTGACAAGACACAGAAGATCACCTCAATTCACAAATGTTTTAAAGAAATTTGTAACCCCCAAAATACTTGCTGGCAGTGACAAGACACACATCACCTAAATTCCCAAATATTTGGTAGAAATGAGACCCCCCCAGTAGCGTGGCAGACCGGCAGTAAGAACAAAGAACAACAATCTCCTATGAAATCTCCTCTGAAATGCGTGCTGAAGCTATGCGTGGAAACCTTATATAGTGTGCTGCAGGACTTAGCTCTGTGAGCCCATGATTTGGCAAAATGTGCCCAATCAGGACTCTGAGCAGTGATTGGCATACTGTTGAACATGTCTTGCACCAGACCTGTGGTCAGGTGCAAGGATGTAGCCAATTACGAGCTTCAGGCCAGTGGGAAAGTACATTGTGGTAGACATGTGCACAGCACAAAATTTCGTTTTGAACTAATGGATTAGTCCTAAAATGCAATTTATTTAGTTACTAAAGAAATTCGTTTTCAGTTCTTTAGTATGAAAACTAATTTCATTCATCCGAAAATCAGTGGATACAATTACTATTGTAGTGGCTCTTCAGAGGGCTGAGATCGCTGCTTGTTACAGTATCTCTCACTCTCAGCACAATGTGGGCCATATTACATAGTTGGTGCTAACTTAACCAGAGCTGTTGTAAACTTCCCAGAGCCATTATAGTCTATGGAGGTTTTCAGTTTACAACAGCTCTGGTTAAGTTAGCACCAACATTGTAATACTGCCCCGTGTCAGGCAAAGCTGTTACAGTAACTGACTGCTGCTCATCACTGCACTCAGAGTTTCAGTAAAACTAGTAAATAATATTTTTATATATAAGAGGTTAGAACAAAACTATTTCCTTGTTTTACTGAAACTCTGAGAGCTGTTACAGTCAGTTACTGTAACAGCTGAGCCTGATACATTGTACTGAGAGATAATGTAACAAGCAGCCGATCTCAGCGCTCACAGCCACTGGATTTAAAGGGCTGAAAAAAAGGCTCCTCTCTGTATAATGTTTAGAACATACTCCTGCATTAATTAATGCCCCTCTCTGTATAGAACATCCTACTGCATTGGCATGTGGAGGGTGCAGAACTTCGGATGCTGCGATGTTGTGCTCTTCATTGCTGGTCTCCTTCATTCAATGTAATATCACAAAAGGAACTGAAACTAAAATGTAGTGCATTTTATTTTAGTTTCTTTCGTTTTTTGTACTGAGCAGTTTCGTTTCTCTTGAGTAATACGAAAACTAAATTATCCCAAAATTCGGACTAAATCGTTTTAGTACTAAAACGAATGCACATGTCTACATTGTGGGCCATTGTGATGCATTGTGGTCGAACTTGCTCCGAACACCCGGAAATGTTCGGAGTTCGCGATCTAACCGAGCAGGCTAAATTCGGCCCGAACTCCGAACCGTCCGAACCGAACAGCTCATCCCTAGTCTACGCAATGGCTCAAGCAAAAAGAAGCCATACTGTGCTTGAGCTGGTTTGTTTAGGGGACAGGAGCCACACCGGGCCAGAAAATCTGTCAGCTCTGCAGGGCCAGGTGCAGAGATGGTTAACACCACGCCAGCTTCAGCTGGGAATGATCGTCTGTGATAACGGCAGCAACCTTCTCTCCGCACTACGCAAAGGTAAATTGACGCATGTACCATGCCTAGCACACGTCCTAAATCTAGTGGTACAGTGTTTCCTAACCAAGTACCCAGGGCTGGCAGAGCTTCTCTGCCAGGCCAGAAAAGTCTGCAGCCACTTCAGACGGTCATTCCCAGCAAGCGTTCGCCTGGCAGAAATTCAAAGAGAATTACACCTTCCCACGAACCGTCTGGCCATCAACGAGTACCTGTGTGAGTATGGCACAAGGACCGGTTCAGGTCAACTTGGTTTCCCCCCCCGCAGTGGCTGATGATCAAGGATGCATGCACTGTAGACATGTGCATTCGTTTTAGTACTAAAACGATTTAGTCCGAATTTTGGGATAATTTAGTTTTCGTATGACTCAAGAGAAACGAAACTGCTCAGTACAAAAAATGAAAGAAACTAAAATAAAATGCACTACATTTTAGTTTCAGTCCTTTTTGTGATATTACATTGATGAGTGAAGGAGACCAGCAATGAAGAGCGCAACATCGCAACATCCGAAGTTCTGCACTCTCCACATGCCAATGCAGTAGGATGTTCTATACAGAGAGGGGCATTAATTAATGCAGGAGGATGTTCTATACATTATGTAGAGAGGGGTATTAATGCAGGAGGATGTTATATATATTATACAGAGAAAGGTATAAATTGAGGAGGATGTTCTATACAGAGAGGGACATTAATTAATTCAGGAGGATGTTCTATATATTATACAGAGAGGGGTATTAATTAATGCAGGAGGATGCTCTAATCATTATACAGAGAGGAGCCTTTTTTTTTAGCCCTTTAAATCCAGTGGCTGTGAGCGCTGAGATCAGCTGCTTGTTACATTATCTCTCAGTACAATGTATCAGGCTCAGCTGTTACAGTAACTGACTGTAACAGCGCTCAGAGTTTCAGTAAAACAAGGAAATAATATTGTTCTAACCTCTTATATATAAAAATATTATTTGCTAGTTTTACTGAAACTCTGAGCGCTGTGATGAGCAGCAGTCAGTTACTGTAACAGCTTTGCCTGACACGGGGCAATATTACAATGTTGGTGCTAACTTAACCAGAGCTGTTGTAAACTGAAAACCTCCATAGGCTATAATGGCTCTGGGAAGTTTACAACAGCTCTGGTTAAGTTAGCACCAACTATGTAATATGGCCCACATTGTGCTGAGAGTGATAGATACTGTAACAAGCAGCGATCTCAGCCCTCTGAGGAGCCACTACAATAGTAATTGTATCCACTAGTTTTCGGATGAATGAAATAAATTAGTTTTCATACTAAAGAACTGAAAACGAATTTCTTTAGCAACTAAATAAATTGCATTTTAGGACTAATCCACTAGTTCAAAACGAAATTTTGTGCTGTGCACATGTCTAATGCACTGTACTGTCACCATTTGAGGAGGCAACAAGGATGGTGAGCAGGGACAGTGCATGCATCAGTGACACAATTCTTTTAGTGTTCCTGCTGGAGCACACTCTGCGGGGAACTATAGATGTGGCTCTAGAGGCAGAACAGCGGGAGGAAGAGGAGGCCTTCCCTAGCTCTGAAGGCCCCAGTCTTTCCGCAGACAGCATTTCAGCGGGTCCTCCTCAGATCAGACAGGAGGAAGATGAGGAGGAGGAATATTTATGTAGTGGGGGCATTGAAGGTGGGGATTCCTCAAGGGAGGGTTTTGTGTGCCCAGAAACACAAGTGTTAGTGCGTGGCTGGGAGGAGGAAGTGCACGATACGGTCATCCTCATTGACCAGGAATACTCGGAAGCTAATGCCACCTCCAACCTACACTGCATGGGCTCCCTAATAATGCAAAGCCTGCTAAAGGACCTCAGGATTCGTGCTATCAAGGAGAGGGATCATTACTGGTTGGCAACCCTTCTTGATCCACGATACAAGGGTAAAGTTGCAGAGCTCATCCTGCCCGCACAGAGGGAGCACAGGATGAAAAAACTTGAGGACGCTCTAAAGTGACACTTGTGTAACACATTTCCAGGCACTGGTAGGTTACCAAGTGATGACACAGGTGCTTCTGAGGCTGCGGATGATCAGAGGAATAGTGGTGAAGGCCAGGGCCGCTTGACTGATGCATTTTAAAAAATTTTTAGTCCACGATGACCAGGGATGTCAAATGTAGGCACCCATTGCCAGCGTCTTCACCATATGATGCAGGACTACCTAGGGGCAAGGGCAGACCTGGATATCTTTCCAGCAGATGATCCACTGGCTTACTGGGTGTTGAGATTGGATCACTGGCCAGAACTTAGCCAATATGCTATGCAGCTACCAAGTTGCCCTTCATCTAGCGTGCTTTCTGAAAGGACGTTCAGTGCCGCTGGAGGTTTTGTCACAGACAAAAGAGTGCGCCTGTCCACTGACATCGGGGATGTCTTCTGCATTCACAAAACCTCCAGCACTGAACTCTTGCACAATACCACAAAAGGGTTACGGTGTGAATGCACTTGCTGCCATGAAAGGCACAATATTTGGCTGCACTGACACCTGTGCCAGATTTATATCATTTTAATTTTTTGAACTGCAGGGTCCAACCCTGCACTCTTCCACAATACCACAAAAGGGTTACGGTGTGAATGCACTTGCTGCCATAGAAACATAGAAAAATGTCGGCAGATAAGAACCTTTCGGCCCATCTAGTCTGCCCATGAAAGGCACAATATTTGGCTGCAGTGACGCCTGGCCAGATTTATATCATTTTAATTTTTTGAACCGCAGGGTCCACCCCTGCACTCTTCCACAATACTACAGAGGGGTTACTGTAGGAATGCACTTGCTGGCCTGGCAGTCTGGCACCAAAAGCACAATATCTGGGTGCACTGACGCCCATTACCAGATTCATATCTTTTTAATATAGGACCGCAAGGTCCACCTCTGCATTCTTCCACAATAATACAGAGGGGTTACTGCTGTATGATGGTACTTGCTGGCCTGGCACCAAAGGCACAATATTTGGTTGCACTGCCACTGACGCCTGTATCAGATTCATATCCTCATAGGGGTTACTGTGTGACGGCACTGTTGCCGATGCTAAAGGCCCAATTTTAAAGCACCTATTGTTACTTTCATCCAAAGCCTGCATAAGTTTCACAATAATTTTGCCAAAAAAATCACTAAAATTTTTCTGCGTGTCCGAAAATGTCTCCTCTTTTCATACAGACTGCCGCCCCAAGCAGTTGTTTATGGATAGATTAAAGGAAAACCATTTACCATCATTTGAAATGTCATTTTTTGGTTTTTACATATTTCTATACATTCTCTGGCCAGTAGCAGAGAAATAAACACTGAAAGGAGGATCCAGGCTGCAGGGGAAAGTGTCTGAAGAATCCTATTGCGGGTATATGGGCACCTGAACATCTTTGAAGACCCATAACTGCCATCCACCCTAGAGCCGAGGTCAGGCTCAACAACATGTGAGTAGGACCACGACTGCTTTACTTTCCTCTTATGGTGGACCGACATACTGCGCTATTATATCCCTTCTCTTCCGCAGACATTTTCTTTCATTCGGAAGAGTGGTTTTCTTGGGATGGTTTAGAAGACAGTCTATTGGACATGTATAGTGACTAATCGTACATCCAGTTTTCTGGCGCTCCGTTGACCATCTACAGTACAGGTTATGGGGACCTCCTAGGCACGATATTTAAAGGAATTTTTCGTTTTTATTTTTAACCCTTATTTCATGGAAAACTCACTGTCCCTTTAAAAATGTTTTTTTAAAGCTTTTTGTCCTTGTTTCCTGTCCCCCAGGGCACTACCCGGACCCCCATACACCTTTTATGGCAAATATCTAGCATATATGCCCTCTCGGAGGGCACTCTAAAAATCGAATTTTCAGTAGACATGCGCATTAGTTTTAGTACTAAAACGACTTAGTTCGAATTTTGGGATAATTTATTTTTCGTATGACTCAAGAGATACGAAACTGCTCAGTACAAAAAACGAAAGAAACTAAAATAAAATGCACTACATTTTAGTTTCAGTCCTTTATGTGACATTACATTGATGTGTGAAGGAGACCAGCAATGAAGAGCGCAACAACGCAAAGCTACAGAAAAGGTTTGTATGCGTAATCCTTCCTGACCCCTACCCGAAAATCTGACAGTGATAGAGCTCCAGAATACTCACTCGCAGCACAGACAGCCAGCACAGGAGAGGAAACTTTTACTTAACCCTTGCATGTCTATGAGGCAGACAAGTTGATAAAAGCAGCTGGAGAAGGAAAACATTCAAATAAATCACACTGAATGCTAATGACAGGGAGGGCTGGATAGTAAAAACCCCTTTATAACAACCAGCGCTGGGAGAAGAGAGGGACTTTATAAAATGTGTGTTATCTCCCCTCCCGCTCTGCATAATAGGGGCTTAGGTCTGATACATTTTATATTATCCAGGAGCACTTTCCCCCTTACCTCAACTATAATACACGTTTTATATAAAGTCCCTCTCCTCTCCCAGTGCTGCTTGTTATAAAGAGGTTTTTTTTACGTCTGGTACATTTAGTATCCAGGTCTCACAGTTACTCTGTCATTATGAGCCTTCAGTGTGATTTATTTGAATGTTTTCCCTGGATTTAAAGTGCTATAAAAATAAATTTGCACCAGTCATATCTTCTCTGAGCTTTCAGACTGATTTATGTTAATATTTTCCCTCTCCCCTGCGTTTATATTCCTGTGTCTCCCCCACAGAGATACAAAGTTTAAGTAAAAGATCCCTCTCCTGTGCTGGATTGCATTCCGAAGTTCTGCACCCTCCACATGCCAATGCAGTAGGATGTTCTATACAGAGAGGGGCATTAATTAATGCAGGTGGATGTTGTATATATTATACAGAGAGGGGTATTAATGCAGGAGGATGTTATCTACATTATACAGAGAAAGGTATAAATTGAGGAGGATGTTCTATAAAGAGAGGGACATTAATTAATGCAGGAGGATGTTCTATACATTATACAGAGAGGGGTATTAATTAATGCAGGTGGATGTTGTATACATTATACAGAGAGGGGTATTAATTAATGCAGGAGGATGTTATCTACATTATACAGAGAGGGGTATTAATTAATGCAGGAGGATGTTCTATATATTATACAGAGAGGAGCCTTTTTTTAGCCCTTTAAATCTAGTGGCTGTGAGCGATGAGATCAGCTGCTTGTTATATTATCTCTCAGTACAATGTATAAGGCTCAGCTGTTACAGTAACTGACTGTAACAGCGCTCAGAGTTTCAGTAAAACAAGGAAATAATATTGTTCTAACCTCTTATATATAGAAATATTATTTACTAGTTTTACTTATGAGCAGCAGTCAGTTACTGTAACAGCTTTGCCTGACACATTGTGGTGAGAATGATACTGTAACAAAAAGCAATCTCAGCCCTCTGAGGAGCCACTACAATAGTAATTGTATCCACTGGTTTTCGGATGAATGAAATTAGTTTTCATACTAAAGAACTGAAAACTAATTTCTTTAGCAACTAAATAAATTGCATTTTAGGACTAATCCATTAGTTCAAAATGAAATTTTGTGCTGTGCACATGTCTAATTTTCAGTCCCATTGACTTGTATTGCGTTCGAGTTCGAATCCGAACATTTGAAACGTTCGAGTTCGAGCATGAACAGAACTCGGAGGTGTTCGGCTCATCCCTATTGGGCTGTAGCTCAACTTGTTAAAGCCCTTGGATAGCAAACAAGAGGTCCTGAGTTCAATTCTTTGCAGCCCCTGTATTTTTGTTTGCTGTTTTGTTTACACATCTACCTGTGCCTTTGTTTTACTTCCTAAAACAAGCACAATAATAATAATATTATCATAAAATTATCATCATTATTATTGTGCCCAACACCTGGAGACACACTGCTCTGCTGATTTCAAAAGGATATAAAGCCCGGGGCAGGGAGGAGCTGGATAAGTGACAGACAGCAGGGCTCCCTGCGCCTTGAGCAAATCTGTCGCAGTGAAGGAGGGCTGTGGAGGCTGTGGCCCCACTCCCTAGCCAATAGAACTCAGAGGGGAATCTCTGCGTTTGCCCAGAACATCTTCCTCATAAGGGTTAATACGTGGGAACAATATAGTAGATCGTCCCCACGACCTAACACTTCATTCCATGTGAATTTATTTTTTTCTACATGATACTGTTGAGGCTCCTTACGGAGCATTCAAAATGCTAGTAATCAGAATTTAGAAACATAGAAACATAGAAAAATGTCGGCAGATAAGAACCTTTTGGCCCATCTAGTCTATCCAATTACATGGATACTTTACCTGGATTTATCTTTTGTTTAGGATAGCCTTATGCCTATCCCATGCTTGCTTAAATTCAATTACTGTTTTGGCCTCTACCACTTCTACTGGAAGACTGTTCCATGTATCCACCACCCTCTCAGTAAAGTAATGCTTCCTGATGTTACTTTTAAACTTTTGCCCCTCTAATCTAAGACTATGTCCTCTTGTTTTGCTATTTTGTTTCCTTTTAAATATACTCCCTACCTCTACCTTGTGGATTCCCTTTACGTATTTAAATGTTTCTATCATATCTCCTCTGTCTCGTCTTTTTTCCAAGCTGTACATGTTAAGATCATTAAGCCTTTCCTGGTAACTTTTCTCCTTCAAGCCGTACACCATTTTAGTAGCCCTTCTCTGAACTCTCTCTAAGATGTCTATATCCTTCTGGAGATATGGTCTCCAGTACTGCACACAGTACTCCAAGTGAGGTCTCACCAGTGCTCTGTACAGTGGCATGAGCACTTCCCTTTTCCTACTGCTAATACCTCTCCCTACACAACCAAGCATTCTGCTATCATTTCCTGCTGCTCTATTACATTGACTACTTACCCTTAGATCCTCTGAAATAATGACCCCTAAATCCCTTTCCTCAGATGTTGAGGTTAGGCAGGGGTCAAGTCCTGGGAAAAAAAGTGAGGGAACTCACCCACGAATTCCACAACCCCCATTACCTTAAGAAAATATATATATATATATCACGAGTATAGCCGGACGAGCCGGTGATACCATTTTTATTGGGTTAACTTTACATTTAAAAGACAAACTTTCAAGAGTGTAAACTGGAAACTATACTGATCAGTGAAAGATATCATTACGTACAGGTATACTCGTGATTGTGGCAACTGGACTAACGCATTTTATATATATATATATATATTATATATATATATATATATATATATATCTCTATCCAGGCACAGACCCCCTGAATAATATACACAGCGCTGAGCCCCAGAATAACATACACAGCGCTAAGCCCCCAGAATAACATACACAGCACTGAGCCTCCAGAATAATATACACAGCACTGAGCCCCCAGAATAATATACACAGCACTGAGCCCCCAGAATAATATACACAGCACTGAGCGCCCAGAATAATATACACAGCACTGAGCCCCCAGAATAACATACACAGCACTGAGCCCCCAGAATAATATACACAGCACTGAGCCTCCAGGATAATATACACAGCACTGAGCCCCAACAATAACATAATAATATGCAGAGCACAGAGCCCCCATAATAATATACACAGCACTGAACCCCAAGAATAATATGCACAGCACTGGTTATATGGATATATTTTCCCCAGTTCACATGGATATAATTGCCCCCAGCTCATATGGGTATATATTGCCCCCAGCTCTCATGGATATAATTGCCCCCAGCTCTCATGGATAATGCCCCCAGGTCTCATGGATATGCCCCCAGGTCTCATGGATAATGCCCCAGGTCTCATGGATAATGCCCCAGGTCTCATGGATACTGCCCCTGGTCTCATGGATAGTGCCCCTGGTCTCATGGATACTGCTCATGGTCTCATGGATACTGCCCCTGGTCTCATGGATACTGCCCCTGGTCTCATGGATAGTGCCCCATGTCACATGGATACTGCCCCTGGTCTCATGGATAGTGCCCCTGGTCTCATGGATACTGCCCCTGGTCTCATGGATACTGCCCCTGGTCTCATGGATAGTGCCCCTGGTCTCATGGATACTGCCCCTGGTCACATGGATACTGCCCCTGGTCTCATGGATAGTGCCCCTGGTCTCATGGATACTGCCCCTGGTCTCATGGATAGTGCCCCTGGTCTCATGGATAGTGCCCCTGATCTCATGGATACTGCCCCTGGTCTCATGGATAGTGCCCCTGGTCTCATGGATACTGCCCCTGGTCTCATGGATAGTGCCCCTGGTCTCATGGATACTTCCCCTGGTCTCATGGATACTGCCCCAGGTCTCATGGATACTGCCCCCAGCCCAACTCACCTCTGCTGCTGCTGCTGCCGCACTTTGCCGGCGGCCACGTGTTTCCTGCTTCAGCGGCCGCTGACAGGAAGTGCAGCCGCTCGCCTGGGATCTATAAAACAGCCAGGCGAGCGGCTCCACTTCCGGTCACCGGCCGTTATAATAGGAAGCACGCGGCCGCCGGCAATGTGCGGCGGCCGCCTGCTAGGCGTTCGGGCTCGGGCCACAGCGGGAACGCTGCGTTCCCGCAGCGTTCCCGCAGCGTTCCCGCTGTGGGAGAAGTGCGGGAACGCCGTTCCCGCACGTTCCCGCTCGACTCGAGCCCTGAGGTTAGGACTGTATCAAATATTCTATATTCAGCCCTTGGGTTTTTACGTCCCAGGTGCATTTACAGTTGTGTTCAAAATTATTCAACCCCCAATGCTGTAAAGGGTTTTAGGGAATTTAGTGTACATTTGTAATTGTATTCAGAATGAAATCCTACAAGGACTTTTTAGAGAACCATATGCAACTAAAATGACATCAATTGGTTTTGTAATACAGTAGTAAATGTTTCTTTTGTGAATTCTTCATTGACACAATTATTCAACCCCTTAAAGACTACCACTCTGAAGAACAGAGGTTCATTCAAGTGTTTTCAATCAGGTATTGAAAACACCTGTGGAGGTCACGGAGCAGCAATAAAGCATAATAAGCACCAATTAGGCAGCTTTAAAATGACTGTGATACTCAGCTCCTTCTAGACATTTACTGGTGTGGTTACAAACATGGTGAAGTCAAGAGAATGGTCCAGGAAGACAAGAGAAGAGGTGATTACTCTTCACAGGAAGGGCAATGGCTATAAGAAGATTGCAAAGATGTTAAACATACCAAGAGAGACCATAGGAAGCATCATTCGCAAATTCAAGGCAAAGGGCACTGTTGAAACGCTACCTGTGGTCGTGGCAGAAGAAGATGCTGACTTCGACTGCTGTGCGCTACCTGAAGCGTAGAGTGGAGAAAAGTCCCTGTGTGACTGCTGAGGAACTGAGAAAATATTTGTCAGATGTGGGTACTGAAGTTTCAGCTCAGACAATACGGTGCACACTGCGTAATGAAGGCCTCCATGCCAGAACTCCCAGGCGCACCCCCTTGCTGTCTCCAAAGAATAAGAAGAGTCGACTGCAGTATGCCAAAAGTCATGTGGACAAACCATAGAAGTTTTGGGATAGTGTTCTGTGGACTGATGAAACAAAATTAGAACTGTTTGGGCCCATGGATCAACGCTATGTTTGGAGGAGGAAGAACAAGGTCTATGAAGGAAAGAACACCTTGCCTACTGTGAAGCATGGCGGGGGGTCAATCATGCTTTGGGGCTGTTTTGCTTCTGCAGGTACAGGGAAGCTTCAGCGTGTGCAAGGTACCATGAATTCTCTTCAGTACCAGGAGATATTGGATGACAATGTGATGCAGTCCGTCACAAACCTGAGGCTTGGGAGACGTTGGACCTTTCAACAGGACAATCATCCCAAGCATACCTCCAAGTCCACTAGAGCATGGTTGCAGATTAAAGGCTGGAACATTTTGGAGTGGCCATCGCAGTCACCTGACTTAAATCCGATTGAGAACCTCTGGTGGGACTTAAAGAAAGCAGTTGCAGTGCGCAAGCCTAAGAATGTGACTGAACTGGAGGCTTTTGCCCATGACGAATGGGCAAAGATACCCGTAGATCGCTGCAAGACACTTGTGTCAAGCTATGCTTCACGTTTAAAAGCTGTTATAAACTGTAAAAGGATGTTGTACTAAGTACTAAGATTGAATGTCACTTGGGGGTTGAATAAAACTGATAATGATGTGAGCACAGAAAAGACATTTGTGGTTATTTCATTATAAATGTTATGTTATATTTGTCTGACCTACACGTGCCTCTTTGATTTAATTGTAAGCAAGATGACTGAATGATCAAAATCAATGTCAAACTGGCCAAAACACTCAATTTCAGTGGGGGTTGAATAATTTTGAACACAACTGTAGGCCTTCAAGGTTCTATTCTTTCATGGTTCGCTTCCTACCTGTCCCAACGATCGTTTAGTGTCTCCTTTGCTGGAAGTACCTCCTCCCGGCAGCCTGTCTCTGTTGGGGTGCCCCAAGGTTCAGTACTGGGTCCTCTACTTTTTCAGTCTACACTGCCTCTCTAGGAAAACTGATCAGCTCCTTTGGATTCCAGTAACACCTATACGCTGATGACACTCAAATTTACCTCTCCTCCCCTGATCTCTCTCCAGGTCTCCTGGATCGAGTCACTGACTCTCTCCGCTGTCTCAAATTGGATGGCTTCCCGCTTCCTATAGTATATTTAAAAGGAAACAAAGTAGCAAAACAAGAGGACATAGTCTTAGATTGGAGCGGCAAAGTTTTAAAAGTAACATCAGGAAGCATTATTTTACTGAGAGGGTGGTGGATACATGGAACAGCCTTCCGGTAGAAGTGGTAGAGGCCAAAACAAAATGTTTTTTCTTTTTATTATTATTATTTTTTAAATTTATTTATTTTACTTTGAACATGGTCATGTTTAGTATCATTCGAAAGGCCATGCTCAGGCCTTTCGAATGACACCCTCCCAAGTCTCGTGTCCAAATTTATTTAGGTTCTGTACATTGAATCTGCTACCTAATTTAATTTCTTGTCATCATCCCTCCTTGCATGAAAATATCAAGTCCACTAGAGCATGGTTGCAGATTAAAGGCTGGAACATTTTGGAGTGGCCATCGCAGTCACCTGACTTAAAACCGATTGAGAACCTCTGGTGGGACTTAAAGAAAGCAGTTGCAGTGCGCAAGCCTAAGAATGTGACTGAACTGGAGGCTTTTGCCCATGACGAATGGGTGAAGATACCCATAGATCGCTGCAAGACACTTATGTCAAGCTATGCTTCACGTTTAAAAGCTGTTATAACTGTAAAAGGATATTGTACTAAGTACTAAGATTGAATGTCACTTGGGGGTTGAATAACACTAATAATGATGTGAGCACAGAAAAGACATTTGTGGTTATTTCATTATAAATGTTATGTTATATTTGTTTGACCTACACGTGCCTCTTTGATTTAATTGAAAGCAAGATGACTGAATGATCAAAATCAATGTCAAACTGGGCAAAACACTCAATTTCAGTGGGGATTGAATAATTTTGAACACAACTGTATTTGGCTGTAGACTGAGAGTGTTTTTCAATACACAACTTTTTGTCAGTTAATTTTTGTGATGCTGCTTTTTTCAGCAATTTTTCCATAGGATATCAAATTCATAAAACATTTACAGTTGTGTTCAAAATTATTCAACCCCCACTGAAATTGAGTGTTTTGGCCACTTTGACATTGATTTTGATCATTCAGTCATCTTGCTACAATTAAATCAAAGAGGCACGTGTAGGTCAGACAAATATAACATAACATTTATAATGAAATAACCACAAATGTCTTTTCTGTGCTCACATCATTATCAGTTTTATTCAACCCCCAAGTGACATTCAATCTTAGTACTTAGTACAACATCCTTTTACAGTTATAACAGCTTTTAAACGTGAAGCATAGCTTGACACAAGTGTCTTGCAGCGATCTACGGGTATCTTCGCCCATTCGTCATGGGCAAAAGCCTCCAGTTCAGTCACATTCTTAGGCTTGCGTACTGCAACTGCTTTCTTTAAGTCCCACCAGAGGTTCTCAATCGGATTTAAGACAGGTGACTGCGATGGCCACTCCAAAATGTTCCAGCCTTTAATCTGCAACCATGCTCTAGTGGACTTGGAGGTATGCTTGGGATCATTGTCCTGTTGAAAGGTCCAACGCCTCTCAAGCCTCAGGTTTGTGACGGACTGCATCACATTGTCATCCAATATCTCCTGGTACTGAAGAGAATTCATGGTACCTTGCACACGCTGAAGCTTCCCTGTACCTGCAGAAGCAAAACAGCCCCAAAGCATGATTGACCCCCCGCCATGCTTCACAGTAGGCAAGGTGTTCTTTTCTTCATAGGCCTTGTTCTTCCTCCTCCAAACATAGCGTTGATCCATGGGCCCAAACAGTTCTAATTTTGTTTCATCAGTCCACAGAACACTATCCCAAAACTTCTGTGGTTTGTCCACATGACTTTTGGCATACTGCAGTTGACTCTTCTTATTCTTTGGAGACAGCAAGGGGGTGCGCCTGGGAGTTCTGGCATGGAGGCCTTCATTACACAGTGTGCGCCGTATTGTCTGAGCTGAAACTTCAGTACCCACATCTGACAAATCTTTTCTCAGTTCCTCAGCAGTCACACGGGGACTTTTCTCCACTCTACGCTTCAGGTAGCGCACAGCAGTCGAAGTCAGCATTTTCTTTCTGCCACGACCAGGTAGCGTTTCAACAGTGCCCTTTGCCTTGAATTTGCGAATGATGCTTCCTATGGTCTCTCTTGGTATGTTTAACATCTTTGCAATCTTCTTATAGCCATTGCCCTTCCTGTGAAGAGTAATCACCTCTTCTCTTGTCTTCCTGGACCATTCTCTTGACTTCACCATGTTTGTAACCACACCAGTAAATGTCTAGAAGGAGCTGAGTATCACAGTCATTTTAAAGCTGCCTAATTGGTGCTTATTATGCTTTATTGCTGCTCTGTGACATCCACAGGTGTTTTCAATACCTGATTGAAAACACTTGAATGAACCTCTGTTATTCAGAGTGGTAGTCTTTAAGGGGTTGAATAATTGTGTCAATGAAGAATTCACAAAAGAAACATTTACTACTGTATTACAAAACCAATTGATGTCATTTTAGTTGCATATGGTTCTTTAAAAAGTCCTTGTAGGATTTCATTCTGAATACAATTACAAATGTACACTAAATTCCCTAAAACCCTTTACAGCATTGGGGGTTGAATAATTTTGAACACAACTGTATATAAAAAAATGACCTCTGCTCAGAGACAGCTTTTGTTTTAGTTGAACCAATGCGTAATAACACATTACGCCTTTACCCCCACATTTGCTCCAAACATGAGACGTGAAAAAGATAAATTGGTGCAGTGGCATTGTTTGCTTTATAAGTAAAAGCACTTAATGCCACTGCCTTATAATAGAGAAAAAGTAAATTTTGCAATGTTTCTCATTTCATAGGCACTTGCCTACTTTGCCTAATTATAAATCCAGTCCTGATGATTCCTATTCTTTTGGCCAGGTGGAAAATAGTGCAGGGAAGATGCAATGATATGTCATTGTCCAGTGTCTATTCTATATGCTGTCTGTTTCTGTTTGTTCCTATAATACATTTGCAATAGTGGGTGAACCTAAAAAAACATTATTTGAGTGAGAAAACACACTTGAGGTTTTAGATCACAATTCCCATTGCAGTTGGAGGCTGGGAGAGGACTGGTCTGCCATATTGCAGCCTAAAATTGGGAGAAGACACTCAGCTCGTTTTACGGACAAGGCCTCCCTACATCAACAGCAGCCAGGCATGTACTGGCCATTGGGACAACCGGGATGTTTTCAGTGGGCCGATGGCTCAGTGGGCCGCCGCCGGTTTCGTCATCAGCAGCTCCGGATTTGGACTCTGAGTCCGAATCTGGAGCTGTTCTGACCGCGATCCGCGGCCCCAGAGCTCCAGCGTGTCTCCCTCCCATACGCATAGCATGCGTCTGGGAACAGGACACTGCAGGCACCGCCCTCTCCAGCATAACTCATGTACGTCACATGGTGGATGCCTGGAGACACGTGGAGGAGGCTGACAGAGTCCGGATCAGAGGAGCAGGGGGACCAGAGAAGCAGGGAGAACCAGAGGAGCAGGGGGACCAGAGGAGCAGGAGGCAACTGAGCCAGGCTGGTGAGTATAATCAGCCATTCTGTTCCATTTTGTTTTTTGCAGGGGGTGATGTACAAAGTAATTATATGGTCCTGTCCTAAAATGGATTATATGTGTGGCAAATATAACTAATTTGTTTACCCCACCCCCAGGGCAGGCCCAAATTATTAATTCACCCCCCCAGGGCAGAACAAAATTATTAATTCACCCCCCAAGGCAGGTCAATATAATTAATTAACCCCCCAGAGCAGGTCCATATAATTAATTAACTCCTCAGAGCAGGCCCATATAATTAACCCCCAAAACAGGCCCACATAATTAATTAACCCCCAGAGCAGGCCCATATAATTAACCCCAAAAACAGGCCCATATAATTAACCCCCTCAGAGCAGACCCATATAATTAATTATCCCCCGGAGCAGATCCATATAATTAATTATCCCCCCCAGAGCAGGCCATATAATTAATTAACCCCCCAGAGCAGGCCAATTTAATTAACCCCCCAGAGCAGGCCCATATAATTAATTAACTCCCCAGAGCAGGTCCATATAATAACTTAACCCCCAGAGCAGGTCCATATAATTAATTATCCCTCCCAGAGCAGGTCCATATAATTAATTAACCTCCCCAGAGCCGGCCCATATAATTTATTAACCCCCAGAGCAGGTCCATATAATTAATTAACCCCCCAGAGCAGGTCCATATAATTAATTAACCCCCAGAGCAGGTCCATATAATTAATTATCCCCCCAGAGCAGGTCCATATAATTAATTAACCTCCCCAGAGCTGGCCCATATAATTAATTAACCCCCCAGAGCAAGCCCATATAATTAATTAACCCCCAGAACAGGTCCATATAATTAATTAACCCCCAGAGCTGGCCCATATAATTAATTATCCCCCCCAGGGCAGGCCCATATAAATAATTATCCTCCCCCAGGGCAGGCAGGCCCATACAATTAATTACCCCTCCCAGGGTAGGTCCATACAATTAATTTTCTCTCCCCCCCCAAGGGCAGACCCAAATAATTTATTATTCCCCCTCCCAGGGCAGGCAGGCCCATATAATTAATTTCCCACCCCCAGGACAACACCTTATAATTTAGCATGGCATGGCCATATTATTATCACCCCACCCCCCAGGGAAGACGGGGGAATTAATGATATGGGCCTGCCCTGGGGGGGATAATTAATTATATGGATGTGTTTGCTTATTTAAAGTGGGCCGGTCTGGTTGAAGTCCAGGGCTGATTTTTTTGTCCCAGTCCAGCCCTGACAGCAGCTGATGTCCTGTTGGGGACAGCTCCTCAAGGCTGAAACAATCGTCAGGGGTTGCTGCACCTCTCGTGCAGGGATGACGTCCTTGGCAGTCAGTACTGTCCACCACATTGGGTAAGAGCAGACTGATTTGCATATGGAGCATACATCCTTGTAATAGCACAAACAAACTAAAACCTTGTGAGACCTGTGCGGGCACCCACCGTAGAGCAGGCCACTAGTGCTGTTGCTCGTCCTCAGGATCCTCACCCCCTCTTTACACTATAAGTTTACAGGGCCATCCAGACGTGGACCCCTTGCTTGATGTGCCTAGAGGGGATACCCTCAGCTATACCCTCCTGATGAGGACTAACAAGGCCGAACCGATCGTCGGGGGTTGCTGCACCTCTCGTGCAGGGATGACGTCCTTGGCAGTCAGTACTGGCCACCCTCATTGTGTGAGAGCAGACTGATTTGCATATGGAGCATTCATCCTTGTAATGGCACAAGCAAGCTAAAACCTTGTGAGACCTGTGCGGGCACCCACCGTAGAGCAGGCCACTAGTGCTGGTGCTCATCCTCAGGGTCCTCACCCCCCCTTTCTCTCACCTCAAGTGCCTTAACCCTGTTTTAAATCACTTCGACCCCACTTGCACGCCAACAGATGACCCATATAAATATTTTTAAACTCCACAGAGTGAACCTTTATGACTTTCAGTGTTACTACCCTTTTGTGCTTGAACATGTGAAACAGGCACAATTAAATTTTTCTGAATTCTCCCGGTGCCGGGGGGGGGGTATTACTTTTAATGTCTTCTTATCTACTCCCAACAAACTGTCTGTTAATGTGTTAAACCCTTGAGCATTGCATGCACATGAGGCACATTTTTGAGTCCTCCCTAGAGAGTCTGGGGGCACATCTAAGGGCTTCTCCCTGCATATTTCTGTTAGTGTGTACACCGTTTTCTATACATGTCAGAGTGCATTTATTATCAAAGCAAAACATTGTAAAAAGTTTTTAAAACAGCCCAGATACAGACAGACCCACATGAAGTGGCTTCCCATTTATCCACATTAAACTTCATCTGCCATTTAAGTGCCTAGTCCCCCAATCTATCTAAATAAACTACAACCGAATAAGAGCCCCAACTTTATAACATTGTATAACATGGAATTTCATGAGATTCTTACCTCTCACCTCGCTTCTCTCGCAAGCTGCCTTGTGAATGGCGGCCAATTACTTGACCTGCTTACCTCATTATCTGAGATGCTTCAGGCCAACATTTGTCTATTGTCCTAACACAGGGAGTCACAAGCACACCCTAGCAATTTTAGACCCATCTCCCTCTTAAAGGTGGACGTTAAGATTATTGCTAAAATAATGACTAACTGAACCCATTTCTACCCTCCTTGGTCAATTTGGACCAGGCGAGATTTATCCCGAATAGACAGGATGCGTCAACACCAGACGTTGTTACAATCTGACTTGAATGCCAACTAATACATATCCTTTGTATAGTGCACTTAACCACATCGCTTTCTAATCACCTACCAAAATACTGATATATAAAGTATCAAAGACGGTGCATATAGTTACTATAAGAGGATTTTGATAATTCTGGTGGTGGACCTGTCCAAAGCTCCATCCTTTTTGGCAAGCGGTGACATACTTGGCCACTAGCCTTATTCACAAACTTTCCTGATAAGGCAGATGGAGACCAGTATTCATAATGACCGCTGGTAGTAGAGCTTAAAGACTGGGTGTACGTTAGGATGTCTATGATAGAGTAGCATCTGGTAAATACACCGTAGCTTGAGGTATGCAAGGAGGGAATGATACTGGTAGAACACCTAAGGAGACAATCAAGCACTTACCCACTGAAGGAGTAGGTTTATTTAGGAAGATTGTCCTTCACCACCCCCCGAGGGAGAGTCCCCAGCCTGCAGCCATGCTTTCTACAAGACTGGAAATTAGCAAATGTTGTGCCCATTTACAAGAAGGGTAGTAGGGAGGAATAGGGGAACTATAGGCCAGTTAGTCTTACGTCAGTAGTGGGGAAATTAATGGAAACCATGTTAAAGGAAAGGATTGTTGAACATCTAAAAACACATAGATTACAGGATCAGAAACAACATGGGTTTACCTCAGGGAGATCATGCCAAACTAATCTTATTGATTTTTTTTGATTGGGTAACAAAAATAATAGACACAGGTGGTGCAGTAGACATTGCTTATTTAGATTTCAGTAAGGCTTTTGATACTGTTCCGCATAGAAGGCTTATCAATAAATTGCAATCTTTGACCTTGGATTCCAATATTGTTGAATGGACTAGGCAGTGGCTGAGTGACAGGCAACAGAGGGTTGTGGTAAATGGAGTTTATTCGGCGCAAGGTCTTGTTACCAGTGGGGTACCTCAGGGATAAGTACTTGGACCCATTCTCTTTAATATTTTTATTAGTGATATTGCAGAAGGTATTAATGGAAAAGTATGTCTTTTTGCTGATGACACAAAGATTTGCAACAGGGTTGACGTTCCTGGAGGGATCAGCCAGATGACAAATGATTTAGGTAAACTAAAAAAATGGTCGGAGCTGTGGCAATTGAGTTTTAATGTGGATAAGTGCAAGATAATGCACCTGGGATGTAAAAATCCAAAGGCTGAATATAGCATATTTGATACAGTCCTAACCTCAACATCTGAGGAAAGGGATTTAGGGGTTATTATTTCAGAGGATCTAAGGGTAAGTAGTCAATGTAATAGAGCAGCAGGAAATGCTAGCAGAATGCTCGGTTGTGTAGGGAGAGGTATTAGCAGTAGGAAAAGGGCAGTGCTCATGCCACTGTACAGAGCACTGGTGAGACCTCACTTGGAGTACTGTGTGGAGTACTGGAGACCGTATCTCCAGAAGGATATAGACATCTTAGAGAGAGTCCAGAGAAGGGCTACTAAAATGGTGTACGGCTTGAAGGAGAAAAGTTACCAGGAAAGGCTTAATGATCTTAACATGTACAGCTTGGAAAAAAAGACGAGACAGAGGAGCTATGATAGAAACATTTAAATACGTAAAGGGAATCCACAAGGTAGAGGAAGGGAGTATATTTAAAAGGAAACAAAGTAGCAAAACAAGAGGACATAGTCTTAGATTAGAGGGGCAAAGGTTTAAAAGTAACATCAGGAAGCATTATTTTACTGAGAGGGTGGTGGATACATAGAACAGCCTTCCAGTTGAAAAAAAGAAAATCCGCTATAAAAAAATTGCTGACAAAATCCAGAAAAATGCCTAAAAGATTCTAAAAAATATCTATAAATAAAGAGATTTTTTTGCAGATTAAAATAATAAACAGTTTATTAGATATTGGATAAAAATGGGAATATTTCTAACATTGAAGCCTATGGCATTCACCTAAACCTCTTGAATTAAACCACTGAACAGCAGGCCACTTCGGCAACTTTTCCCTGCTGTTCGATGTTCTCTGAATAGATTAACCATTGCTTCACTATGGGGATTTCACTGCCTTCTAACAGGCACCGTACTGGCTGGCAGTTCGCCAAGATTTGACAAACTGCCTGCTGCTCTCTGAATAGCTGAATGGCCCCGAAATGTCACCGTACAGGGAAATTCCCTGTTCGGTGACATTTTAGGGCCAGATCAGCTCTTTGTGAAAAACCCCTATAATTAATAAACTAGCCCACCACAAAAAACATTTACATACCCCTTTAGAATCATTGTAGATGCATTTAATTATACATCTTCCCCACCCTTCCTCCCCTTTTATTCATATTTTTAATTTAAACAATGTATTCTTTAATCATGTTTATATATTTATATTCATATCCATATTTCCTCTCATTCTTTATTCAAGGTAGATCATAAATTTGTAGAATATGTTTCATGCAATAGAAATCCTTATAGCTTTAGAATAAGATTAAAATAAACACAGCAGACAAATTCCCTTACAATCCTTCTATTGCTAATCAGTTCATACATAGAGAGATGCATAATCAAAATAACTCTGAACAAAGCCCTTAGGATTGTGTTCATATATACTGGGATATTAGGGTCCATTCCATTTGATTACAGGTCACCCACTCCATGAACACACATTTCTTCACTACATGTAAAGAAGGATTCATTGTTATCATCGTATCAAATACAGTGTTAGTGGAAAAAAACAAAGCAAAATCTATGGCCACCCTTAAGGCTGGCCGTCCACTGGGTCCGTATTTCTGCAGTGGTGTGGTCATCCAATAACGTCCATCATTGTCTGACCAATCCTACAACATGACATAACAGAATTAGCCCTCTTCCACTGCCTCCAAATTCCATCGGACAACTTCAGATGTTGTTTTGCGACTACATCAGATTTATTTATTTATTTATTTATTTATTTATATGCAAAGTATTTTACCAGGATGGATACATTGAGATTTCTCTCGTTTTCAAGTATGTCCTGGGGTTAGGAATCCTTCTCATTTGAATGGGATTTGCAAGACGAAAATGGACAATCTGAAACAAGTTACATGAGAAAAAGCTGAATTGCATAGTTATATTGCCGTGTGGCGGCAGGGAAATTGTCCTGTAGAGAAGTGATTCAGTTCATCAACAGGCGAATCCCATAGGATTCAATGTAGAAAATGTTTTTTTTTCTAATATATTTAATTCAACCGTTTATTCTTCTCATCCGTAGCAAAAAGGCTTTTTTATTTCTAAATTATTTTGTATTATTTTATTAGCGGAATTTTTGATTACCTTTATTATTATTTTTTTTAAAAAAGAGGCTTTTTTTTACTGGCCGAACACGGTATTTGTTTTCCTTTTCTTTTTTCAGCCCAGCTGCATTCGTTGGTGCTGTCCTTGGTGCTAAAACCTATTTCAGCACCAAGCACAGGGTTGTTTTTTATTCCCCTGCAGCCTTTGGCAAGATTATTTTTTTTCTCGGTTCGGTTGCATTCGCCAGTGCTGTCCTTGGTGCTGAAAGGGGGTTCAGGGAGAGGGTCTTTTTTCACCCCTGCAGCGGCTTTTTTTTTTTCTTTTCTTTGTTCGGCGAGATGTCTGTCGGCCAACCTGTGTCATCCACAGACGTTTCCAGTAGATGACCCTGGTTGTGCGACATCATTGTCCGTAGTTGGAAGACCAAGTTGGTCATCTGACTACGGACCAAATGGATGGCCAGCCTAAGTACAATGTGCAGATCCAGTGAAATATTGTAGACACGATAAAACAAAGCATCTGTTTAGATGTATGTATAAAGGAAAGGACAAATTCTGTGTCTTGTGTGCATGCAAAAAAAATGAGCAACACATGCACACAAGATAAATAATTTAATGAACACACATATCCTGCACATTGCACAGTCATGTCAACTATCTGGTGTGCACACTTTAACTGCTTTTTGCACCCTATTCAAGTCTTTGTGCAGTGTGACTGACTGCTGTACCTCCTACCGTAGACCACTGCATCTCCTTCAGGTCATTCTAGAGCACTCAGGCATACGTTAGTCAATGTACATTATTAACGTTTCATCAAATAAAATTAATTAAATGTTATGATGAATGATTGCAATTTTTCAATTAAAGGCTAGTAAAATATTTATGAAAAAATTTCATTACTTAACTAAATTTCTTAGGTTCTGTGACATATTGCATGGATGGGTCTGTGTATTCCCCATGTATTTTGTTTAAAGGTGTAGGTATTAACCCCCAGGAGGGAATGTGTTTTGGTTTTGCTACAGGTGTCCCTACAATTAAGGGAATAAATACTCCTTCTTGGGGGGGGGCAACAGATGAGAATGAGACACACACAGGGAAAGGCACTAGAGAGAGGAGAGACTCAGAGTTTGAGAAGCACAGGACAGTGCTACTTCTGAGTGGGAGAGTCTGCAGTGGGTACAGCATAGAGAGAGAGTCTGCAGTGGGTACAGCACAAGAAACCAAAGGTTGATGTAACTTTTGGGTTGGATCCCTGCTAGTGAGAGAGAGACTTTCAAGTGAGTCAGTCAATGTTCAGGTGAACCAGTACTTTGTTTATGTGTTGTGTTTTATTTGATGCTGTTGCTGCAATAAAGGGTGCAAGAATTCACCGTTTAATCCCTTAAGGACCGCTGACGTACTATGTACGTCCTGCCCACGGATCTCCCTTAGACCCGCAGACGTACATAGTACGTCAGCGGCTCCTAACCTCCCTCCTGCCCGAATACTTACCTCCCTGCTGGTTCCAACTGAGATCTGGCAGGGAGGAAGCCTGCCCCTCTGCTTTAGAGGGGCTGGCGAGCACGATGACGTCACCACGCGGCGTGGTGACGTCATCGGCAGGAGCACCTCCCCCCCGGCGCCTGCATTAAAACCAGGAAGTGGAGGGGGGCTCCTTTCTCTCCAACCATGGCAGCTAGAAACTTACTTTTTACACCACTGGAAAGGGGAGAGTCTCCCCTTGTTTATAAAGTTGTGTGTATAAAGTTAATAGTTTCGCTGCCGGATCACGACTCGGCGCAAATCGGCACAGAGTTGCAATTTAAACATGGAGGTGGGTGACATCTTGGATGTCAGCCAGGCCTCCTGGTCCCCCCCACCCACTGACACCAACAAATGTGTGAGGATATCAGTGGGCCAGTTAACTCCCTAGCTGCCAAGGTGAGATAATGGGATACTGTGGCAGCTAGAGGGTCATGTTGGACATCATTGGAAAGTCCTGATCATGGCCTTTCCAATGATATCACACATGACTAGGTTTGGTGTAAAAAAAAAGCTGAAACAAAAAAATAAAAAACAATTTTTTTTTTAAATATTTTTTTGTCTGGGGGGGTTTAGTTAAATAGGACCTAGGCTGTCATCTAAAAATAATGGTCATAAAACGGTCAGAATGAGCTCAGCGCACAGAGGTGAACTGGCTCAGCAGTGAAGGGTTTAAAAAAAAAAAAAAGCACCAAATGGTGTCAAACGCCAATATTTAATATTTAAGGAAACTCATGTAACAGTTACACTCATGTAACAGTCAATTCCTCCAAACGAGATGTATTTCTCGAGCTGTAAGTCATTGTTTTTTCATTAAAAAAAAAGCAAAAACATGTAAAAATTGGCTATTTCTATTCTCGGGACAAAATTGTGAAACTCTTTAGCTGGGGTCTTTTTTGTAGATTTTGGGGATTAAATAAAGAAAAAGTGTGTTTTTACCATTTTTTCATCATATTTCATATTTTATTTTATAGTAAATTATAGGATATGATGGAAATAATGGTATTTTTAGAAATTCCATTTAATGGCAGGAAAAACGATGTATAATATGTGTGGGTTGAATAAACGAATAGGAGGAAAATTTAACCTAAACACGAACAGCACAGAAACGTAAAAACAGCAGCGGTCACCAAAGGACGGATTTGTGTAAAAGCGCCCGGTCACTAAGGGGTTAAAGAGACTGTGCGTGTCATAATTTGCCCTAGAGGACTGCGCTATAGTGCCCCCTGTGACAGTTCATATATATTTAATTTGAATAAAAGTTAATCACATGCTCCAGGCAGGCCCGGACTGGGACAAAATATAGGCCCGGGCATTTTGGACTGAGCAGCCCACATTTTTTTTTCTACACAGCGCACATTATTTTATTGCTGTGGAGCTCTGTTACACACTCATACACACTGCACATTATGGGCGGTCACAGAGCTCCACCATAATATGCAGTGTCTGTGAGGGTGTCACAGAGCTCCACAGTAATGTGCAGTGTTTATGAGGGTTTCACAGAGCTCCACTGTAATTAAACTCAATGTACTGTATCAATATCAATTTATTCAACCTCCCAGCATATCAATTCATTCATTCATTTCTACCCTACAATTCATTAATTCTCCCCCCCAGCATATCCATTCATTTCTCCCCAAGCATACCAATTCAATGCTCTTCCCAGCATACCAATTAATTATTTTTTTTAGAAAGGATTATACCAGGAAGGATACATTGAGATTTCTCTCCTTTTCAAGTATGTCCTGGGTGGCGAGTATGTACCGTTAGGTGTCTTGCCCAAGGACACTTACTGGAGAGGTGCTCTTGCCGGGATCTAACCCATGTCTCCACAGACTCTCTCCACGAAGAGCAGTGATGTTACCTCTACTCCACCCAGCCGGTACATTCCACCCAGCCGGTAATTCATTCATTTCTCTCTTCCCAGCAAACCAATTCATTAATTCATTTCTCTCTCTCTCCCCCAGCATACCAATTAATTAATTTCTCTTCCCAAGCATACCAATTAATTCCCCACAGCATACCAATTCATTCCTCCCCAGCATACTAATTAATTCATTCCCCCAGCATACCAAATTAACTCATCCCCCCAGCATACCAAATGTATTCATCCCCCATTATACTAAATTAACTCATCCCCCCCAACATACCAATTAATTAATTCCCCAGCATACTAATTAATTCATTCCCCCAGCATATGGGGTTCAAATGAAAACCCTATTTGCACCAGGGGATTTCCTTAGGAAATCCCTGTGCAGCTAGGGGTTCCCCGGCTAACTGACGTCATCGTGCCATGCGCTATGATGTCAGGTGGCGAGGAGGGACCAGGAGGTGAAGCCGCCATCCAAGATGGTGGCCCGCACCGGAGCTAGACCTCGATCCAGCCCGGATGATGCCGGATCGCAGCCCGGTGCCTCAGGGGTTAAAGCCAGGCACCACTTAAAAGGGGAGACTCTGCCTGGCTTGTTCTTATGGGACCTCCCTGATAGGGAGAGAGAGGGATCCAAAAGGATCCTCCCCCTCCCTTTCAGACGATCTCCCGGTATTGCTGGGGGGGGGGTCGCCTGAAAAAGACGTCATTGCGCCATGCGTCATTTAAGTGGGGAGGCCCATAAAAGAGGTGTCTGACTTCCAGGAAGTCAGAACGCTGCGGGACCCCAGAGAGAGAGGTGAGTATCTCTCGCTGGGTTCCCGCTAGCGGGTGACGTGTGGGGAACGTCCTCTGCATAAAGCGGGAATCAATGAGGACGTTCCCCACGTGTCCTCCACAGCCAAGGGGTTAATTCACCCCCAGCATACCAAATTAATAAATTTTTCTCTCCCCATAATAAATAATTATTTCACCCCCCAGCATACCAAATTCATTTTTCTCTCTCCCCATACCAATTAATTAATTCATCCCTCCCAGCATACCAAATTAATTCATTATTCTCTCTTTTCCCCCATACCAATTAATTAATGCACCCCCACCCCCCATAACTCATGGCTGGCCTGGTGTCGCATGCTGGTGGGAGCTGGGAGAGAGACACGTCATGTCACACGCAACAGGGAGGATCCGGGCCACAGACGCACCTTAATCCCAGGCCGCATGTGTGTGGGTGCTTCCTGTAACGTAATCAGAGGGAACCGGCCATCTGTCAACCCCCCCGATGAAGCCACGCCGGCCGCCCTCCCTCTTCAGGCCCCCTTCAGATGACTAAGGCTGCCTTGCCAGGCGGCTGGCTATGTCTGGTGGCTGGATGGCAGTGGGGGGTAGCGGCCGTCCGACAAGAATGACTAGTGGCCTAATGGGCAAATGCTCGGATTGCCCAATGGCCAGTCCAGGCCTGGCTCCAGGTTATGGATGTGACTGGGCACCGTGCTGAATGTATGCGCTCATTTTTTTTGCTTGCACGTTTTGTCTTATTTGTGTGCACACGGGGCAAAATTTTATATGCTTGCTGATCATTTGCCATGCAGACGTTTTGCTTTATTGTTGCAACAATGTATCACTGCAGATGCAAGCACATCATGTAGATCAGTGTTTCTCAACTGGTGGGTCGCGACCCAAAAGTGGGTCGCGACCAGGGGCAGACTGAGTGGCGGGGCAAGTAACCCCAGGCCTCTCTAATGTCTGGAACTTGCTGATGCATCATACCTGCAGCAGCAGGTCCCAGGCGGCGCAGCTACCTCTTAATGTTCCCAGGTGACACTTGGGGCCCGCTGCATCAGGTAAAATACTCTGTAATTGCAAGGTGTGGGGGAGAATCTGTAATGGAAGGTGTGGGGGTGGGACTCAGTGACTCGCAGCAGCTCTGTACTCCCAACACCATGAGCCACTGTGCACAATGCACATCGCAGTGAAGCAAAAGGCTGTTGGGTAAGGTGGGCTCCCTATGTATATTTGATTGTGTTTTATTTCTGTCCTTTTGTTAATCTGTCCTTTTACCTATTTATGCATCCTTCTTTCTTTGTCTGTCCATCAATATCTGTGTGTCCTTCTGTGTAATTTTCCATCTGTCCTTGTAGCTATGTCTTACTCTCCATTTCTTCTCATCTCTCTCCTTTCTCCCTCTATCACTCTCTCCCTTTTACTCTATAAATCTCTCACTCCTCTTCCTTTCCCGTCTTCCTCCTGATGTGATAATCCCTGCAGAAAACTAGAATGTACACTGAGAATTCTCAGCAGAATCACACACTGCTTCCTGATCCTGCACACCAGGGACGTGCGGTGAGGTCAGTGACTGGTGAGGCCTTGGCTAGTGGCTTGGACCAATGGTGCTTTCCCAGTGGTTCAAGCTATTCCATTGTTCTTCAGTCCCTCTCTGAGGCACTGCAGAGCGTAGGTTCAGGAAGTAGGCAGCGCCAGACGTGCACTGCAGACCTCAATCTCTTGGCCAGTTTGAGCTTATGTGATTAGCGTTGCGTTCAGCTATGCAAATTGCGTAGGCTCAGGGAGGGCAGGCTGGTGTGAAAAATAATGTGCACAGAGACGGACGGTGGGGGAGCACGGAGCAGGTGAGTTTGTTAAAAGAAAATTTAATATTTTATTCATTCGTCATTTTAATTATAGTTGCTTTGTCAGCCATCACCCCAGACTTTGAGACACTTATTAAGAGCAAGAAGCATCCCCATTTTTTCCATAACATCTAATTAATTTCATATGTTTCAATTAGTTTATTTTACAGCAAACACTTTCGTTTTCACTAGTTATGTGATCACTGTACTATCCATTTTGGAAAGAATCCCTGTTTGTTTACAAAATTGTTTAAAAAGTGCATACATTGTAGAATATTGCACAGGTTGTTTTGTGGAATAAATTCTAATGTTTCAGAAATTCAGTTATTTTTGGGTCGCGACTTAATGACCAAGGGCAATTGTGGGTCCTGAGGGTCCACAGGTTGAGAACCACTGATGTAGATGCTATAGCAAATGTGGTCATAGTTTTTTTTCCCAACTCACATCAGAACAGCTACATATACTGTATAAGACCTCCAGGAGGCAATATTTTTGGAATTAAATAATAAATTCCATTTATTACAAATCTATACATATGTAATTTAGTATGCAGTGGTATAATGAAGTCAATTAATTGATAATTCATTATCCAAATGAAAGCGTGCTGCATCAAATAATTTCCTTACTAAATACCAGTAACATGCAGTCATGGTAGGCAAAGAAGACAGAGATTCCAAATGGTGCTACATACCAGAGATTTTAGGGAGAAAGGAGCTCAACATCCTGTAATGTCTAGCAGCATTCCTTATTACTGTTTTGTGGTCTTGCGCTCCTCAGACAGCCCTCCTTCTCATTCTACTTCAAGGCTGACTAATAATTCTGATGCAGGATGCTCATCGGCATAATTTTTTGACAAACCCGTCATTAATTATATTTCCTGTCTTATATTATGGCAGGGACTTGCTGTCATTAGAGTTGAAAACGGTGTATCAACGGAAAGTCCATCTAGGAGGACTCAGATTCTTAAATCTATATTTATTTATTTATAAAGGATTTTACCAGGAAGGATACATTGAGATTTCTCTCGTTTTCAAGTATGTCCTGGGTTCGAGAACATTGAGTGGTTACAGAAATACAAAATAGTAAAATGCAAGATATTAACACAGGACCAAATATACAGATTAACAGAAAAATAAATATGGAGGAAATGTAGTCATTATGTTACATGTTTACAGGTGCATTCTGTATTGAGGTATGCTAATAGGGAGCTCTTAAGGGACTTTAGACTGGGGGAAGATTTGACGGCGTCTGGGAGGTTATTCCATATTTGCGGTGCTCTGTAGGAAAATGCGGATCGAGACATTTTCTTTTTGTATTGCGGTATTGCAAGTAAGGTGCTGGTCCTGGATCTGAGGTTATAGGATGAGGGAACTGCTGGGGGAAGCAGCATATTCAGGTAGGGTGGTAGCTTCCCAGAAAAGCTCTTAAACACCAGTTTGGAAAGGTGAAGGGTGCGTCTAGAGTCCAGCGATGGCCGGTTTAGTTCTTTTAACATGTCACAATGGTGGGTCATGTAGTTACATTGTAGCACAAAGCGACAGAATGAGTTATACAATGTAGTAAGTTTCTGGAGGTGTGTTTGCGGGGCGGCTGCATACACTACATCTCCGTATTCAATGGCTGGCATAAGCATTTGTTTTACAATCTGCTTTCTTACCGCGGGGCTCAGGCAGGATTTGTTTCTGTACAGGGCACCTAGTTTGGGGTAAAGTTTAGATGAGAGTTTTTCGATGTGGGGGCCAAAAGATAGATTAGGGTCTAACCACATACCTAGGTATTTGAGAGAGGTGACTGTGGTCAGTGTGCCGTTTGATTTTGTCCCAACACATAGATGGGGTGTTTGCAATTTGTGTAGTTTAGGTTTTGTTCCAAAGAGCATTGTAACCGTTTTGTCAGTATTTAGAAAAAGTTTGTTATTTGCTATCCACTTTTCTACCCCTGTGAATTCTTCTTGCAGCACGGCCTCCAGCTGCGGGAGATTTGGTTTGCTGGTATAGATTACCGTGTCGTCTGCGTACATGTGTACAGTTGAAGCTTTGCAGACATTGGGCAGATCGTTTATGAATATTGTGAATAGCAGGGGGCCAAGTATCGAGCCTTGGGGTACACCGCACGTGACTGGGAGGGGAAGGGAAGTGCTGTCAGAAATGGACACAAATTGCCTGGCAACTGTGACAGTAGTCACTTTGAACATCGGGAACATGGACCTAGATATTCTTTTGGGAGGTGTGGAACTTTGGGTTAACCTGACATTGTCCTAACATTTGGAGTTTTGTCTCACATGTGTTTAGAAATGGCTGCATCGATAAACTTGACATTTTGCAGGGAAATAGATCTTGTGGAGAGCTAGTGACCATTCATTGGGTCTACATTATAAGAATCGGTAGTTTCTGAGTAATTTTTGATTGAGGAAAGGGGACACCAAGATGGCCACCATAAGGATTTGAGTTTGTAAGCTTTAACTTACCAGAGATGTCTCGAGCCTTGCTGGATCGTCGAGCTGGAGTCTGACATTATTAGTAGCAGTGGAGACTTTCAGGTATGTATAGCAGGAGCTCCCTGCATCTAGGCCCTCAGCCTGCCTGCAACCTAGCTGAGCAGCTCGCTTGATGGGGCTGTGGCCTGGATTCTTGGCAAGGCCTGAGGCCTATGCTGCTTGGCCGGGTCTGAGGCCGAAGGAGCTCTCCAAACGGATCATGGACAAAGTTGTTGAGAAGTACAAATCAGGGTTGGGTTATAAAAAAATCTCTGAAACTTGGAACATCCCATGGAGCACCATTAAATCCAGTATTAAAACATGGAAAGTATATGGCACCACAACAAATCTGCCAAGAGAGACCAGGGAAGGAGGACATTAAACAGGAGAGTCAACAAAGAGGCCAAAGATAACCCAGAGGGAACTGCAAAGCTCCACAGCAGAGACTGGAGTATCTGTCAATAGGAGCACCTTAAGTCGTGCACTCCACAGAGCCGACCTTCACGGAAGAGTGGCCAGAACAAAGCTATGTTTAAAAAATAAATAAGCAAATATGTTTGCTGTTCACCAAAAGGCATGTAAGAAAAGATTAAAATTGAGCCCTTTGGCCATCATGGAAAACGCTATAGGGGTTATTCACCTTGCAATTTCGGGGCAGTCCCTCTATTCACAAAAGCTGTCAATTCTCCCAATAGTTGGGAATGGACTGCAAAATACAGTGCAGTTCTCCAGTCTTTGGCGGGAGGGCAAAATTGTCCCATAGAGAAGTAATGGTCCTTATTCTCTCAGAATGCCAAACTTCACCGTAGTGATGGCAAAATCATCTGATTTTCAATGATTCAGTTTGACAGGTTTTAACTGACGAATCCCATAGGAATCAATGTAAAAAAAAAAAGGTTAATATTTTCATTTTCAGCAAAAAGCCTTTTTATTTTTTAGAACATCTTTTTGTATTTTTTTGTCGTAAATTTTGTCTTTGCAATTTTTTTGAAAGGCGTTTTTTTTATTTTGTAATAGTTTTTATTATTATTTTAAGGACCTTTTTATTATTTAGACACATTTTAATGCATTTTTATTAGTTTAACCCTTTGCTGCGGATTGTGTGCTGGGGGACGTCTTCGGGTGCGCATCCTTTTTTTAACAAGCGTACCCAATAGAATATATAATTGCAAAGGCTTGGATGATAAAATGTGAAAAAAATTATTTTATATGCTGCAGATGATTGAAATTGGAATGGAAATTCATATTTTTTTTACATTTGTTTGTTATAGCATTCTGGCAGCACATGACGTATACATATAATAATGATATATTCTGAATCTTCCGAGTTTGCCGAAAAAAAAAAGGATATGTAATTTATCTGGGTCCTACAATAAAACATGACTTCAAATCATGTTTAAACATGATGAGTACAAAACTGCAAAATGGAATAACCGAAGTACAACGAAATGAAAAGCACTCAAATGTCGATGAAATCTCAGTGCTATGTTAAAAACCCCTTATGTCTTGTCAAGGGCGTACCTAGAACATTAGGCACCCGGGGCCAATCCTATATTTGGTACCCCCCAACTTTAAAATGTAAAAAAAAAAAAATCACGGTTTGTAATGTTTTCAAAAATATTTATTACACAAATTGTATGTCAACTTGAAAAAACTGAATGGGTATATTAATGAGGTCTGAGTGGGCATATTAATGAGGTCTGAGTGAGGTTTATTGGCCGCCAGCATGCAGCTTGGCCGCTCACCTGGGAACCATCTGACCAGCACAGCCACGATCTTGCGTGATCGCGGAGTTCACGTGAACTCCGGGATCTTGTGAGAACGCGGCTGCGCTGGTCACGTGGTTCCCAGGCGAGCGGCCAAGCTGCATGCTGGCGGCCACTCGTAGGGAGAAAAGCGGCTGGTGGGTACTCGGAGACTCGCAGAGATGAGAGCTGGGGGCAAAAATATATCCATGTGAGCTGGGGAAAATATATCCATGTGAGCTGGGGACAAATATATTCATGTGAGATGGGGCATATATACCCATGTGAGCTGGGGCAAATATATCCATGTGGGCTGGGGGCAAATATATCCATGTGTGATAGCTGGGGGGTACCTAGGACCCCTTGTATGGAAAGGGTTCGCAGGGCTCATGAGCCACATGAGGACAGACCCTGTGCAATGTTCTGGGGAGAGCGAGTGTACCAAGCACAGCTAGTGATTAGGCGCATCTCTACCTGTCACTGGAAACCCAACACCAGCTCTTAACCAAAACTGGTAGAATCCCCCCCCCCGGAACCTGTGTCTGGATCCGCCCCTGCTGTACACAAACTTGAAATCAGGGGATACGCTTAGCACATCATCAACAGCAAAGAGGTTAAATGGGGGGGGTAAAATTTGTCCCTTTAACCTCTTGCTACTCCGCACCAATATTTAGCTTCCTACCTGTACCTCACGATGCTGCCAAGATGCCCGCTGTTATTCTTACTTTGGGGAGTGCAGGCAGCAGATAATAATGTGGCGATTCTAGGAGCAATACCAGCCTTTTGGATGCAGCGTAAGGGGCAACGTATGGCTGTGTGTGTAAATGCATGTATTTGTATTTGTGACAAGAACACAGGCACAGAATTTTACGTTGCAGCCTGTTTAAAGACAAATACATGCATTTACACACACAGCCATACGTTCACATATATAACCATATATCCCCTACATCTCGGGGGTATGTACTATGTAGCAATAAAACTCACAGCAATGTGCAGTGTGTATGAGCAAATCACGGAGCTCCAGAGCCTTAAAACACACACACACTGTACATTACAGTGTGTGTGTAAAAGTGTATGTTTTAGTGTACAGTATATATATATTTATTGTGTGTACGTAATAATGTGTGTATGTGTATATGCACTCACAATAAAAAAGACATATATATTAGATCTAGATATTATACTGCACACTTACATAAATCACACTGGGTCATTTCTCAGTGCAGCAGGGATGGCTAAATCCAGAATGTTACTTGGATCCCTGGCCTTGCAAGGGTTAAAATGTAGAAAATATTCTCCTTCACAGCAGGGGCTATGTTTTATCTGTGTGTATTTTTTTAGCTCCCTCACCCCCTTCACATACTGCAGCTCCTTGCAGGGACGCTGTGTGTGGAGGGGGAGGGGTCATTAGCCCGGGATCTCCTGTCAGCTCAGATGCAGAAAAGAAGCCCTTGCAGAGGAGGGATCCAGGCAGGGGCAGTAACAAGGGGTATCACCTCTCCAGTATTCCAGTGGGATGGGATCTGTGTGGCCACCGATAAGAGCTCTTCACTCCGGCGGCAGCAGCAGCATGCTGCAATCAGGAAGCCTTGCCCTGTTATACTTCCCACCCGGGGCGGACTGACAACTTGTGGGGCCCCAGGGCAATAGAAAATCATGGGCCCCCTTGTACCCTGTACCACGTCCACATAAACCCCACCCACATAATACAACACAGATGTGTACATAATTTCTTAAAACTATTTTCCAAGTAAATGTTTTAAAATGACAAAATCCACTCAGACCTACATGCTAATAAGCTATCTTGCCCCGTTCAGATCAGGGACGTGCGGTGAGACACCGGCTAGTAACAGAGCCAGATATACACAGGTTACGTAGGTTCAGTGCTCCCCAGGATCTGGCTGCAATCTGTCTGTAGTTTGTATTACCACTCCAGTATATCATCAATTGTATTTCATATTACCCGCCAGTATATCAATTAATTTCCTATTACCCCCAGTATAGACATCAATTAATTTCATATTACACCAGTATAGACATCAATTCATTTTATATTACCCCCAGTATATCAATTATTTTCATATTACCCCCAGTATATCATTTCATTTTATATTACCCCCTGTATATCATCAATTATAGCTGCGTCATCACCCCCGCTCGCCCTCATCCCTTAATACCCAGGTGCTCCCCTTAATATCCAGGTGCCCCCCAGTGCCCCCTTACCTAGCTAGCAGAGCCGGTTGAGGTGGTGTGGGTTGCAGCAGACCAGCAAGGGGGCCAGGGTCCAGGCAGGAGTCCAGTTTGGCGGCTGGCAGCAGCAGCCAGGGGCTCCGCACTCCCCCTGCCTGCAGTAGCGCCTCCAGCTGCCTCTCCTTCAGCCGCTTCAGCACCGCATGGGTCAGCACCTTTAGTTCCACGTCCGAGCCCAGTGGGTCTGCGATGCCTTGCCCGGCTTGCCCAGGCATCAGCCGCCCCCCGCGGCCCCACAATGCGCCTCCCCCGGCTCCGCGGGGGCTCAGCTCCTCCACAGCCTCCGGATGAGCACCGATCGTTTGGTCCTGAACATGCGAGACGAGAGCACAGCTTCCCAGCTAAGAGATGAACTTACCACCCGCAAATCATGAAGTATGCAGGCCCCGAGGCCGGGCACCGACCAGAAGCAGTGGGGGGGCCCCGTGGGGCCCGGGGGGGCTGGGGCTGCAGGAAAGCCAAGCTTGCGCTCTGAAACATACGCCAGTCTCTTCAGCGGGAGATCCTCCTCCGCATCAATGGCCCCGCGCGGAGCCCACAGACTGCCAGTACACCATGCGGAGCCCAACCGCGGCGGGGTCACAGGGGGTAAAGGGGGGGCTCCATGTAAAGGGGGCATCCTCCAGAAAAAAAAAGTATTTCTCCAACTGCAAATCCAAGGAAAATGGTTAAAAAAAGCCCAAAAAAATAACCAGAGTTTCCGTGGAACCAAAAACTGGAATTCGCTGCTAGTGAAAAAAATCTCAGGACGCAGCCTCGGCCTGGTTTGGCCGCAACCTTGTATTTCCTCTCCTGGGTCTGCCACTGCGTGCCTGTAACAGTAGGCCCCCTATAGGGTGATGGGGAGCCCCCAGGTTGTATAGAGTGAAGGCTTTAGGGCAGGAATATGGTTTTGTTTGCAGACTTCAGCAATCCCTTGCAGAAATTAGGAAACACGATGCATTCTACACACTGCAGGACAGGACCCAATACTTGAAAAAATTTGAATAATATAATGCAAGACAGAACTTGATACGTGAATGCACAATGAATGCAGCACACTGCAAATCCTCACACTCCCAGCCAGGGAGTTCAGACAAAGCCCTGGGAATCACTCACACCATATGGCTTTGTGGCCAAATGCCTGTAGAGTGAAAACAACTGAGCTAGACACGTACAGACAAATCTAAACAGACAAGATACATACAGAAGAAGTTCCAGAAGCCAAGCCAGGTCATACACAAGATATCAGAACTTGATATACTTAGGGAGCAGACTAGAGAATATCCAGAAATCAGAGCCAAAGAGTCATTTGCTAACTGTTTTTTCTTTCAGATTGCATGTTTGTTTTTGTTTTATTTTTTATTTTGTTTCTTGCCTTTGATTGCGTCTGTTTATTTAAATGTTTGTCTTTACTAACTATTAATGTATGTGTTTATCTTTGATGTTTTGTATTACGTAGTTTTGATATTATGTTTTTTATATGTAATTTATGTATAGGGACTGCTTCTCTTAAACCAGGTTGCTTTGTTTCTGTGTCATTACTGCCTTGCCTCGTGTAAAAAAAAAAAGGCACAGGAAAATGGAGACAATAGGGCTTTACTTTTACAGTAAATTTCAAAAATTACTGCTTTTTTTTGTTCTTAGCTTATGTTTGAAAGATGAACATAGAAAGTCAATACTCTGACAAGGCAGGTTACACGTGAATGTTATGTTATAAGTTGATGTATGATATATAAAAAATTAGTGTATCAAGGTGATGGGCTCAATCTGCCTTAAATATAAGTTATACATTTTCCCAAAAGAGGCGTGGTCGGTTATTTTTGTTGTTTGGTTACAATCAATATTGTTCAAAATTCCCTGACACATTTAGGATTATTGAAGATCACATCCAATTAAAATTAGAGTTAATTAATGTATTTAGGAACATATAATTTAATGCATTTGCATAAATACGTTTCATGACATATACAGTGGTAAATGGAAAGTTCTGATTCGGTAAAATTAATGCTGTTTTTATTTTATTTTTATTTTGTTTGAGGATTGGTGTGTTTTATAAACACCAGGTTTGTTTCAAAACACCGAACAAGACTGAATAGGATAGTAATTAAATATTTTTTTTTTATATTTAAAATGGGTGGAATATGCACTTCGGCTATTTCCCTTTTGAGCCAAAGTTGCGTATATATATTTTTCTCTAACAATGAGTCAGAAGTAGTATAATTTTTTTTCTCGTAGCGTGAGGCCGATAGGCTTTGCGGGGAAATTTTAAAATGTATTATCTGTGTCTCTTCTTGTGTAAATTAACATTTTTATTGTTTTCGTGCATTTGAGAGTGACAATGAATGAATGGATGTATATGATTAGCGGGGTATACCATATTTTCTTTTCTTTTTTATTTTCTTTATTGTTGCTAAAACCGTATCACATCATCAAGAAACCTGACAGTCACAATGACTGCATATGGAATAAATCATGGACATTTTGTGTCAAGGTCAAAGGTCACAGGTAATAAGCAACCAGCGCAAAGAGACATTTTGTTAAGGAGTCCCTATGGTGGGAGCTCTGATGACATTCAATGATTATGCGTCTCAAGCTGGGATGTTGAAAAAAAGACCACACCCTGATCTCGCACTGTGGACTACGGTATTAGATTATGGAATATTATTTTTATTTTTTATTTTTTATTTAATCCCCTAGATAAGTGTGAGAAAGGTTGGATTTGTGAAAATGAGAATGTATTTCTTGAGTGTGTGTATGAATGCAGGTGTGTATACGTTTTGTGGAGTGAAGCTGAACATAGGAAAACACACAGATATAGATCTGACTCATGTTGATTTATTAGATAAATGAACTTTTACATTCAAGTTATTATACTTTTCTTGTTCGGTGAATTATATTTTGGGAAATGAGAATAAATAGTTATTTAATGTCTAGATTAGGTATTTTTGCCTACGCTCCAAGTGGTTCGCTGGAAGAGTGAATCTAGATAGATAAGTGTATTTTATGCTCATAAAGGGCCTCCTTGGGGGAATCCCTTTTGTACATTATAAAGGTATTGAGGTATTTTAGGAGTAAATACCAGAATTTTTTTCTTCCCCTCTGAGCATCTAGAATGATCTAAAGGTCTTAGGCAAGGACACTGTAGCCCAGGTTTAATTAGTTTAATTGCCTAAGTTTGGTTTATATTTTAGATGATCACAGGTGATATGTGATCAAAGGAAAGAATTGTTAGATTTTAATTTCCTGTAAATATAATAAATATTTTGTCTTAAAAAGCCTGTTCTTATAAAATGGGCTGTGAAATTCCCCCCCTCCATTTCTGTTAGTTTCAATACTGCATAGACCATTGTTCCTTCTATAGGATATGAGCTGTGGCCTATTTCCTGTTATGTTCAGTGCAGGAAAATGTGCGCAGAAGCGGGAATATGGGAAAAGGATTTCTTGTGAACCATATATGGTAGTAAGTTAACTGAGTGGCTAAACTTTGATGTTGTAATGTATCTGTACACTGATTGGCTATAAATTCTTTGAATTTTAATAAATAGATCTGGCTTAACGAGGAAAGCTAGACTTCTGAGAAAGACCAATACAGTTTTGTGATTGATTCTCTTTGGGGGTCTCCGCCATGGCGTAGCGCAGCTCTTACTTTGGTTTTGATATATAAGAAGAAACTTGGAAAAGGTTTATGGTAATTATAATGAAAAATATAATTTTTCAAGACTTAGTCTATCCTGATCCAAGGATCAAATGCCTAGTTGGCCCTATATATATGGCTAAGCAGATCATGTGACTGCATACCATCAGCCCAATGGGAATGGTCTGTAGAGCCTGAACAAGAAAACCAGACAGACTGGAAAATCCCTGCTCCCACCACCAGGGGGCAGGGTTGAGACGCAACAGTGCCCTGCGCGGCTGCGCACATCATGTGAGGGGCGGCGCTAATGCAACATGCCTGCTTTGAGTTTAAAATGTGTGATGCAGGCACGCTGCAGCGCCGGGCCAGCCCCACGGCATTTCAGAGTGAGCCAGGCCGTGGCTGCCTCCTGTCAGCTCATCATCCGTTCCCGGAGCTGAGGGAAACCGACGGGGTCCAGTCCACTGTGCCGGCCCAACCGGGCCCCTACTGCCCGAGTGCCTGATGGATCAGTCCGCCCCTGCTTCCCGCATCTCTCTGTACCTCTTCCAGAGCCCTGTGTCACGTGACAGATCACAGGGCCCAGAAGCTGAGTGCTGCTGCTTCATTCTCTCTGAGGTCTGATTCATGGCAGCAGCAGAATCAGATGGATCACTCACCAGTGTCTTCCTCATTTTGGTTTTTTTCAGATGATCCACCCCTCTGTTTTTGAACAGAGGCTAAGCCAGGCCCACCTAGCTACACTCAGCACAGCAGCCCAGCCATGCCTCTCGTGTCCCAGGAGGCTAGGCGCCGTGTGCTGGAGCATGCCAGCGTGAGTGGGAGGGAGGGAAGTTGCTGCCGGCAGATGATCCAGAGGAGGAGCAGGGGAAACTGACATAATCACAGACACACCCCCCCTCCCACATGACACCCTGGCCTGTCAGAACATCTTAGCTTGCCTTGCAGGCAGCCTGCTGCATGCTAGCAAGCACTCAAGCAGGGGTATGAGCGGCTGCTTGGAAGGATTGATGGATCAGGAATTCAGGATAAGAAAAATATCGCCGATATTCAGCCCAGCGGTGCTTCAATTGACACCCCCCTCTCAGCTGTCACCCGGGGTTCCCCGCCCCTGCCTTGATACGCCATTGTGTCTGGTGCAAACCGAACATCTCTCATCACCCTGAAAACAACAGTGAAGCATGTTGGTGGCAGCGTCATGATGTTTTTCATTGACAGGGACTGGGAATCTGGTCAAAATTGAAGGAGTGATGACTGTTGCTAAATACAGGGAAATACTTGAGGGAAATATTTTTTTTCCATCTTCCAGAGATTTGATGCTGGGACATAGGATCATTGTCTGATGGAAGGTGATGCTAAGCATACTCTTAAAGCAACACTTGAGAGATTTAAGGGGAAACATTTAAATATCTTGGAATGGCCTAGACCAGTGTTTCCCAAACCTGTCCTCAGGACCCGCTGACACGCCAGGTTTTCCAGATATCTGAAGCACAGGTGATATAATTTGCTGCTCAGTGATTGCAGGATTCAGTCTGCATTTCCCCAATGTGATGTGCAAAATCTGGCCTGGTTGAGGGTCCCAAGGACAAGTTTGGGAAATACTGGCCTAGACAAAGCCTCAAAACCTCAATCCAATTGAGAATCTGTGGCATGACATAAGCCACTGTATATACAAACTTCTTTGCTTGTTTATTTAATATATGTGGTCTAAATAGCTCAATAAAAAATGTATTTTTTTTTATACAATAATCAGACTGAAGAATGTAAATATTTGTTTAGCTTCATTGTACATTGAATCGATTTACATTTTTACATTAAATTGCAAAGCCTGTTAGAATGGCCAAATTGTTTCACTTATATGATATATCATTATGCTGTTGTATATTAAATTAGCTAGTTTAATTCTACAGTTTTGCCGGTTTTAATATAAAATAGCTTGTCAAAGGAAACTCATAATACCTAATTGCAATGGTGGATGTTGCCCACTATCTACATGTAAAATGCATTACTCAGCAAGCATGTATCATTTTGCATATAATTAGATACCAAGTATTGTTGTACATTACTCTATATTTAGATAGTAACCAACATTAATCCATTCATCATCTCCTGCCTTACCTTCAAATACTTCCAGAACATGTTCTGTAATTATTCCAGTAAGGTGCCAAGCACTATTACGCCCAACATTTTTCATTACAGACACCTAGTTTGTGTTCTCGTAGTTTAGTGTGTAATCTAGACAGACTTATTACTTGATGCCCTTCAAATGTGTCAGAGTAGCTCAAATATTAGCGCAAATAAGTCGATTAAAAAAATACAGATTTTACTACACCATTCGTATTTGTGAGATACCCACAATTAGAGTGTCAGGTATTTAAACCCTTCCCGACCGAGGACGTACCATGTACGTCATTGCAGCGGGTCTCTCTTAGACCCGCTGACGTACATGGTACGTCCTGCCCGTTTTTTGAGCTGCTGGAAGCGATCGGATCGCTTCCAGCAGCTCAAACGCCATTGCAGGATGCCTGGGAGTCCAGGCATCCGTGCAATGGCCGTTAGAAGTGCCGGGGCACCATGTGATCGCTCCCCGGGAGCGATCTACATCCGGTTGCACCGGAGAGGTGCCGGCACTTCTACAGAGCGCTGGAAGCGATCGGATCGCTTCCAGCTGCTCTGAGCATATTACAAGGATGCCTCGACATCGAGGCATCCTTGTAATATACTTACCTGCCGCCGGTCCCGTCCGTGATCGCTCCCCCCGAGCGATCACTTCCGGTAGCGGCAGGAAGTACTGAGTGCCACGAGGTATCGTGGCACTCAGTACAAAATCGATCACTTCAGTGATCAGGTGCTCTGCTGGGTGCCTCGAGGGATCAAGGCACCCAGCAGAGTAAAAAAAGTAAAAAAAAGTGAAAAAAAGTAAAAAAAAGTGTAAAAAAAAAGTAAAAAAAAGTGTGAAAAAAAGTGTAAAAAAAGAAAAATAAATAAAATAAACTGACAGTTAGGGGTAGGGTTAGGGTTAGGGTTAGGGTTAGGGTTAGGGGTAGGGTTAGGGGTAGGGTTAGGGTTAGGGTTAGGGTTAGGGTTAGGGGTAGGGTTAGGGTTAGGGTTAGGGTTAGGGTTAGGGGTAGGGGTAGGGTTAGGGGTAGGGTTAGGGTTAGGGTTAGGGTTAGGGGTAGGGATAGGGGTAGGGTTAGGGGTAGGGATAGGGGTAGGGTTAGGGGTAGGGTTAGGGGTAGGGATAGGGTTAGGGTTCTAAGGGCAGGGTCAGGGGTAGGGTTAGGGTTCTAAGGGCAGGGTCATCTTGGGGCTGAGTGGGATGTTCCTAGCCTGCCTCATCAGAGAGGCAGGCTAGCAACATCCAATCAGAAGTTAGAAAAATCAAAATAAAATTTCTAATTTGTCAGGTCAGGCCAATATTTTGTAAATATTGGCTCTGACCTCTGTGATTCTCCCTCCCTCTCCTCACTTGTGTTTTGGTGAGCGAGAGAGAGAGATCAGATTTGACAGGTTAGAGATTTTAGTGAGATTTAGTGAGATTAGAAAAATTGAGGCAGATTTAGAGAGATTTTAGGGAGATTTAGAAGAATTGAGGCAGGTTTAGAGGGATTTAGAGAGATTTAGGTGTTTATTTGTATTTTCTTGTGAAAACCAACGGTTCTTCTAAGAACCAACAATCCGCTTATATATATATAATAATTATAAAAATTTTATAATCTATTATATATAATGTCTGAGAGGGTGTACAGCGCCGAGGAGGCATATGCCATCCTGGCGTCAGAATCTGAGGCATCTGCGTCAGACTCAGACCTCATTTCGACCCCGCTAACTGCTCAGAGGCGTCGCTAGATACATTATCTATGCTGGCTGATGTATCTAGTGATGTTTCTGATGCAGATCCTGGGTCACCACCTGCCAGCAGGAGACGCACAGCTCCAGCTGAGGAGTGGGTAGTGCCTCATCGCCAGAGGCCAGATATCCCTCCTTTCACGGCAAATCCTGGCATCAATATTGATGTTGCAGGATTTACCGCCACACAGTTTTTGCAGGTGTTTATGGGGGATGATTTGTTGGGCCACATCGTGGCCCAATCAAATCTGTATGCCCATCAGCATTGTGCTGCGAAGCCAGACTCCTACTTGGCAAGGCAGCAATGGACCCCGCTAGATGTGCCAGAATTTCTGAAATTCTGGGCACTTACTATGCTGAGGGCATCATAAAGAAGCCCTCAATTCGCTCCTGCTGGAGCAGTAGCCCCAATCTGCTCTACCCCCATTTACCTCCAATCAATGTCACGTAGAAGGTATGAAAACATTTTGCGTTTCATGCACTTCAGTGACAACAGCCTGTGCTCCCCTAGAGAGCATCCCCAGTTTGACAGGCACCAGACTTTTACATTTTTCGTACATTTTTATGTTCTACAATTGGTGCTGTATTTTGCCAAAATCTTTGCACACCTATGCATGGGGGGCATGGGTGTACTCAGGAGATCTTGCAGAAAACAACCTGGAGAGTTTTCATGCAGTAACAAACAACAGTGTCTGCTAAGGCTAGGGTCAGACGAGCGTGATTTCTACGGACTGTACGTCCGTGCAGTACGGACATCGTCAGTACGGAAGACGCAGTAGTGGTCACACAGTCCGTTTTTTTCACTGACATTTATTTTTTGACAGATGTAGGAGGGACAATAAATTCAATTGCAAAACCATTTTGTCCGTGAAAAATGCAGGACGTATAAATGCAGTCCGTCTGACCACGTTCCATCACTCACACACAAAGCTATGCAGACGTTGCGGACGCAGCGCACTTTGTGCGGCCGTTCTAGCGGTTCTACGTTCTTGCCTGCCTTGCGTCCGTGGGCCGCGGCCGTTGTGCGTCCGCAGTTCAGTGCGGACGTACTTCGTGTGTCGGGCTCCATTGGACTTTATGTCATGCTATCACGGACGTACTTTTAGGCGCGATCACGGACGTGAACACTACGCTCGTCTGACCCTAGCCTAAATCACAGTCCAAAACTACTGTGGGCGTAAAAATCTGAAATTTGAAAAATTACCGCCACACACCTTGTTGCCAATGTTTTGGGCTAAAACCGTTGCATCCATGGCATCAAGCACTCCATATGCAATACCTTGGGGTGTCAACATAACATATAAACAATTTTCTGGCAATAATTCAAACTGGGGTATGCGGTAGACCCAAAACCAAAGATAGGCCTAGCTGAAGAAATAATCTCAATTTCAACTCTAATGACAAAGTCATAAAAATTGTATTTGAACCTTCCCAAAATCCTGGCAAACCTAGGCATGGGGGGCATGGGTGTACTCAGGAGATCTTGCAGAAAACAACCTGGAGAGTTTTCATGCAGTAACAAACAACAGTGTCTGCTAAATCACAGTCCAAAACTACTGTGGGCGTAAAAATCTGAAAATTGAAAAATTACCGCCACACCCTTCTCAATGTTTTGGGCTAAAACCGTTGCATCCATGGCATCAAAGCACTCCATATGCAATACCTTGGGGTGTCAACATAACAAATATAAACAATTTTCTGGCAATAATTCAAACTGGGGTATGCGGTAGACCCAAAACCAAAGCTAGGCCTAGCTGAAGAAATAATCTCAATTTCAACTCCAATGACAAAGTCATAAAAATTGTATTTGAACCTTCCCAAAATCCTGGCAAACCTATGCATGGGGGGCATGGGTGTACTCAGGAGACCTTGCAGAAAACAACCTGGAGAGTTTTCATGCAGTAAAAAACAACAGTGTCTCCTAAATCACAGTCCAAAACTGATGTGGGTGTGAAAATGAAAAATGACCACCAAACAGTATCTAATTTGTTTGGAGCAAACTGATGCATCCATAGCATAAAAACACTCCATTTACAATACTTTGGGGTGTTAGCTTACCAAATATATGCACGTTCATAAAACTGGGGTATGTAAAAAGGCCCCTAAAAAGAAGATAAGCAAAGAAGATACTGTATGTCAAATTAGAAAATTGACAAGCACATGTCAAAGATTGGCGTAGCACCCCAAAAACAACAGAACAAATCTATATATGGGTGGTATCAATTTACTCAGAAGATGTTGCTGAACATATTTTGGGGTGTTTTTTGGCAGTAACCCATAACTGGATTTGACAATTCATGCCTAAAGTACAATGTGTGTGAAAAAAACAACAAAAAAGTGACTACCTGAAAGATTGACAAAGAGCTAGTGCATGGAAAGTGTTAAAATACAACTCTTTGAAGCACCCTAGGGTGTGCCCTTTCTAAAAATATATGGTTTGATGGGGGTAAATTACTTTGGCCGGCTTCAAAAATGTCCCAAATAGGCCATGGGTGCATGATGACGAAATGTGAAAATTCCAAGTTGGAAAACTGAAATGCGCACCCCCCAAATAAGGCCTTTTAGCCCCCAAATGACCCGACATACCTATACATGGGTGGTATCAATTTACTCAGAAGATGTTGCTGAACATATTTTGGGGTGTTTTTTGGCAGTAACCCATAACTGGATTTGACAATTCATGCCTAAAGTACAATGTGTGTGTGAAAAAATAACACAAAAAGTGACTACCTGAAAGATTGACAAAGAGCTAGTGCATGGAAAGTGTTAAAATACAACTCTTTGAAGCACCCTAGGGTGTGCCCTTTCTAAAAATATATGGTTTGATGGGGGTAAATTACTTTGGCCGGCTTCAAAAATGTCCCAAATAGGCCATGGGTGCATGATGACGAAATGTGAAAATTCCAAGTTGGAAAACTGAAATGCGCACCCCCCAAATAAGGCCTTTTAGCCCCCAAATGACCCGACATACCTATACATGGGTGGTATCAATTTACTCAGAAGATGTTGCTGAACATATTTTGGGGTGTTTTTTGGCAGTAAACCATAACTGGATTTGACAATTCATGCCTAAAGTACAATGTGTGTGAAAAAATACACAAAAAGTGACTACCTGAAAGATTGACAAAGAGCTAGTGCATGGAAAGTGTTAAAATACAACTCTTTGAAGCACCCTAGGGTGTGCCCTTTCTAAAAATATATGGTTTGATGGGGGTAAATTACTTTGGCCGGCTTCAAAAATGTCCCAAATAGGCCATGGGTGCATGATGACGAAATGTGAAAATTCCAAGTTGGAAAACTGAAATGCGCACCCCCCAAATAAGGCCTTTTAGCCCCCAAATGACCCGACATACCTATACATGGGTGGTATCAATTTACTCAGAAGATGTTGCTGAACATATTTTGGGGTGTTTTTTGGCAGTAACCCATAACTGGATTTGACAATTCATGCCTAAAGTACAATGTGTGTGAAAAAATAACACAAAAAGTGACTACCTGAAAGATTGACAAAGAGCTAGTGCATGGAAAGTGTTAAAATACAACTCTTTGAAGCACCCTAGGTGTGCCCTTTCTAAAAATATATGGTTTGATGGGGGTAAATTACTTTGGCCGGCTTCAAAAATGTCCCAAATAGGACATGGGTGCATGATGACGAAATGTGAAAATTCCAAGTTGGAAAACTGAAATGCGCACCCCCCAAATAAGGCCTTTTAGCCCCCAAATGACCGACATACCTATACATGGGTGGTATCAATTTACTCAGAAGATGTTGCTGAACATATTTTGGGGTGTTTTTTGGCAGTAACCCATAACTGGATTTGACAATTCATGCCTAAAGTACAATGTGTGTGAAAAAATAACACAAAAAGTGACTACCTGAAAGTTTGACAAAGAGCTAGTGCATGGAAAGTGTTAAAATACAACTCTTTGAAGCACCCTAGGGTGTGCCCTTTCTAAAAATATATGGTTTGATGGGGGTAAATTACTTTGGCCGGCTTCAAAAATGTCCCAAATAGGACATGGTGCATGATGACGAAATGTGAAAATTCCAAGTTGGAAAACTGAAATGCGCACCCCCCAAATAAGGCCTTTTAGCCCCCAAATGACCCGACATACCTATACATGGGTGGTATCAATTTACTCAGAAGATGTTGCTGAACATATTTTGGGGTGTTTTTTGGCAGTAACCCATAACTGGATTTGACAATTCATGCCTAAAGTACAATGTGTGTGAAAAAATAACACAAAAAGTGACTACCTGAAAGATTGACAAAGAGCTAGTGCATGGAAAGTGTTAAAATACAACTCTTTGAAGCACCCTAGGGTGTGCCTTTCTAAAAATATATGGTTTGATGGGGGTAAATTACTTTGGCCGGCTTCAAAAATGTCCCAAATAGGACATGGGTGCATGATGACGAAATGTGAAAATTCCAAGTTGGAAAACTGAAATGCGCACCCCCCAAATAAGGCCTTTTAGCCCCCAATGACCCGACATACCTATACATGGGTGGTATCAATTTACTCAGAAGATGTTGCTGAACATATTTTGGGGTGTTTTTTGGCAGTAACCCATAACTGGATTTGACAATTCATGCCTAAAGTACAATGTGTGTGAAAAAATAACACAAAAAGTGACTACCTGAAAGATTGACAAAGAGCTAGTGCATGGAAAGTGTTAAAATACAACTATTTGAAGCACCCTAGGGTGTGCCCTTCTAAAAATATATGGTTTGATGGGGGTAAATTACTTTGGCCGGCTTCAAAAATGTCCCAAATAGGACATGGGTGCATGATGACGAAATGTGAAAATTCCAAGTTGGAAAACTGAAATGCGCACCCCCCAAATAAGGCTTTTAGCCCCCAAATGACCCGACATACCTATACATGGGTGGTATCAATTTACTCAGAAGATGTTGCTGAACATATTTTGGGGTGTTTTTTGGCAGTAACCCATAACTGGATTTGACAATTCATGCCTAAAGTACAATGTGTGTGAAAAAATAACAAAAAAGTGACTACCTGAAAGATTGACAAAGAGCTAGTGCATGGAAAGTGTTAAAATACAACTCTTTGAAGCACCCTAGGGTGTGCCCTTTCTAAAAATATATGGTTTGATGGGGGTAAATTACTTTGGCCGGCTTCAAAAATGTCCCAAATAGGACATGGGTGCATGATGACGAAATGTGAAAATTCCAAGTTGGAAAACTGAAATGTGCACCCCCCAAATAAGGCCTTTTAGCCCCCAAATGACCCGACATACCTATACTTGGGTGGTATCAATTTACTCAGAAGATGTTGCTGAACATATTTTGGGGTGCTTTTTGCAGTAAACCTTAAAGTTCACAGTACATGTATTCTTAAATTACGTTCAAAAAAAAAAAATCACCAAAATTATTTTTTTTTTCAAACTTTGGCATAGATTTGTGGTAAAATGGTTTGCATGGAAAGAGTCAAAATACCCAAGTTTAATACCTTGATTTGTGTACTTTAAAAAATATGTATATGTGGAGGGTTATTCAGGAATTAGTGACAGATATCAGTGTTACAATGTCACTATCACTAGTTTTTGAAAAATAAACTCTTTGGAAATGGCAAAGTGCTACTTGCACTTATTGTTGCATAAAATAAGGAAAAAGCGAGGAATATGTAAACATTGGGTATTGCTAAACTCAGTACTAAATTTAGAAACTACTAAGGAATAAAAAATTTTTGACGGTTGTTGATACATAAGAAATTTTGGGGGTCAAAGTTCGAAAAAGTGGTGTTTTTTCAATTTTTGTGTCATATTTCACAATATTTTTTTATAGTAAATTATATGAAATGATGAAAAAAATGGTATCTTTATAAAGTCCATTTAGTGACGAGAAAAACAGTGTAAAATATGTGTGGGTTACATAAACGAGTAAGAGGAAAATTTGACGTAAACACTAAGAGCGCAGAAACGTAAAAACAGCTGCGGTCACGAACGGACGGATTTGTGTAAAACCGCCCGGTCACTAAGGGGTTAATCTGTGAACATGTACTAAACCATGCCATCTATATGTTTTGTAAAGTCAGTTTCTGAGCTGCACAAAATCAGGTTATAATGTCTTAAATTAAATCATATGGGTTTCAGCTAAAAGAGACATAAGCAGCAGAATACTTCTAGATATTAAAAAAGTATATTCTATTGGATTTATAAAAAATATATACTGCACATGCAAATATTTTTTTTATGTAAATTTAGGCTAGGATCACTCAAACGCGTTTCGCCATAAGCTTCATCAGTAAGTGTCCTATAAAATGTGGCAATTTATCTTATACTCCCAAAAATATATCCAAAAGGCTAAAAAAGTCCTCCTTTTCTGGACGATCTCTTAGAACTTTTTATAAGGTTATAGAAAATCGTTCAGAAATGGGAGGAATTTTTTTAGCCTTTTGGATATATTTTTGGGACTATAAGACATATTGCCACATTGTAGAGGACACTTACTGATGAAGCCTATGGTGAAACGTGTTTGAGTGATCCTAGCCTAATTTTACATAAAAAAGTTTTTATTTGCATATGCAGTTTAAGGGCCATATTACAATCTTCGCGCAAAAAGTCTCGCACAAAGCGAAAATTTTTGCTCCAAGCGTTAAAGTGTTGCGTGCGCAAATCACCACTGGAATTACAATCCTCGTGCATTTATTCATCCGCTGATCAATACCACGCGCAAACAGGATGCGGCCAAATGCTCGTGCAGTACCGTCTCGCGCAAAAAACAGTGTGCGAACAGTTTTTTTTCTTGCGATTCAGCCAATCAGAATTAAGAACCACAATTATCTCACGTTAAGAAATTGCGCCTGCCAAAATCAATCTGAGCATATATGCTGCAGCAATGGTAAATGCACACAAAACTTCTCCATTTTATTTGTTTGGTATGAGTAGAATGTGTAACTATACTTTGCTGCATTTTGTTTTATAGGCTGGCGTATTTGGGTTCGGCCAGGTTAATAGAATTTGCCATTAACACCAGCTAGGAGTTGCTAAAATTATGCGCGCAAAGGCTATCTGTTAAATCCTGCACATAGATTGTAATACCATCCGCGTACTAGCGCACATTCGCGTTTGCGCTCATAATGTTAAGTATAGGACGCGCGCAGTACAGTACGCTCACGCAGACTCACTAGAATGTAATTTGGCCCTAAATCTTTTATAAATCCTATAAAAAATATAGGGCTTTATTACACTCTTCACATTAAAACACGGCTGCAAGGGAGGAAAAAACACACCTGCAGCCCGCGTTTTAACGCTGGATTACAATGCAGGCGGAAAAAATGCTGCCTGCATTGTTTCCGAGCGTAAAATTCTGGATGCTCGCGACTCCATTGAGTTCCTCCCTGCCGGTCACGTGACCAGGCCGGTCGGCGTAGTGATACGCAGGGAGAGACTGGGGGGACTTTTTCCCCCAGTGTTTCCCCTGCTCCCGCTGGCCGGAGGTGGCGATTGGAGCCGTGGTCCCTGTCACGGGACAGAGGGTGAGTATGTGATGCTTTTTTATTTTCTAAGGCTGGTGTTAATGGATTCTGCAGAAACGGAATCCGTTAACACCAAGTCCTGGCTCTGGTTAACTTTTCGCTGACCAGAGCCAGGCGTTAATCAGCGCTGGGACTTTGTAATCCAGTGCTGATTAACACTTTACATAGTTACATAGTTACATAGGCTGAAAAAAGACATGCGTCCATCGGGTTCAGCCTCTCACACATCACCTACTGCTGTTGATCCTAAAGAAGGCAAAAAACCCAGTCTGAAATGCTCGCCAATATGCAACACACCAGGAAAAAAAAATCCTTCTTGACCCCAGAATGGCAGTCAGATTTCTCCTTGGATCAAGAAGCTTACCCACATATTAAATATTATAACCCTTAATATTCTGTGTCTGCAGGAACTCATCAAGTTGTTTTTTAAAAGTCTGTACGTTAAGCATAGGGAGCACATTAAGCATAGGGAGCACAAAGTACAGTAACCTCGCGCACGGAGGCGCAAGGTACCAAACGCAAACGGGTTTTTTAACCCGTTTGCGTTTGGATTGTGATATGTAGTAAACACCGCAGCAAATGTTAATGCTCACGCAAGTGAGCGTTAACGTTTGCGTGAAGAATGTAATAGGGCCCATATTTTTTTAATATCTGGAAGTACTCTGCTGCTTCATTTCCCACCCAGGTTAGAGGGCTCGGGCCACAAGGAACTCATCGGTTATGTGGCGCCAATCCCACAGGACCCAGGAGAAGCTCCAAAAAATATAAGTATTCACTCTGTGCAATATTCTTTTCCCTATCTATGAGAAAATCTTTTTTATATATATACAGTGGCAAGAAAAAGTATGTGAACCCTTTGGGATTACGTGGAGTTTTGCATGAATTGGTCATAAAATGTGCTCTGATTTTCATCTAAGTCACAACAATTTGAAAAACACAGTCTGCTTAAAATAATACAACACAAACATTATATGTTTTCATGTTTTTATTGAACAGAACATGTAAACATTCACAGTGCAGGGTGGAAAAAGTATGTGAACCTTTGGACTTAATAACTGGTTGACCCTCCTTTGGCAGCAATAACCTCAACCAAACATTTCCTGTAGTTGCAGATCAGACCTGCACAACGATCTGGAGTAATTTTGGACCAATCCTCTTCACAAAACTGTTTCAGTGTAGCAATATTCTTGGGATGTCTGGTGTGAATCGCTCTCTTAAGGTCATGCCACAGCATTTCAATCGGGTTGAGGTCAGGACTCTGACTGGGCCACTCCAGAAGGCGTATTTTGTTTTGTTGAAGCCATTCTTTTGTTGAATTACTTGTATGCTTTGGGTCATTGTCCTGTTGCATCACCCATCCTCTGCAGAGCTTCAGTTGGCGGACAGATGGTCTTACGTTTTCCTGCAAAATGTCTTGATAAACTCTGGAATTCATTTTTCCATCAATGACAACAATCCGTCCAGGCCCTGAGGCAGCAAAGCAGCCCCAAACCATGATGCTCCCTCCGCCATGTTTTACAGTGGGGATGAGGTTTTGATGTTGATGTGCTGTGCCTTTTTTTCTCCACACATAGTGTTGTGTGTTTTTTCCAAACAACTCAATTTTGGTTTCATCTGTCCACAGAATATTTTGCCAGTAGTGCTGTTTAACATCCAGGTGCTCTTTTGCAAACTTAAAACGTGCTGCAATATTCTTTTTGGACAGCAATGGCTTCCTCCGTGGTTTCCTCCCATGTACTCCATTCTTGTTTAATGTTTTCCTTATTGTAGATGTGTCAACAAAAATGTTAGCATGTGCCAGAGATTTCTGTAAGTCTTTAGCTGACACTCTAGGATTCTTCTTTACCTCATTAAGCATTCTGCGCTGGGCTCTTGCAGTCATCTTTACAGGACGACCACGCCTAGGGAGAGTAGCAACAGTGTTGAACTTTCTCCATTTGAAGACAGTCTGTCTTACCGTGGACACATGAACATCAAGGCTGTTGGAGATACTTTTGTAACCCTTTCCAGCTTCATGCACGTCAACAATTCTTGATCGTAGTTCATCTGAGAGCTCTTTTCTGCGAGGCATGGTTCACATCAGGCAGTGCTTCTTGAAACCAGTAAACCCAAAACTGGTGTGTGTTTTTAAAGGGCAGGACAGCTTTCACCAACACATCCAATAATATCACACTGATTGGACTCAAGGTTAGCTCACTCCTGACTCCAATTAGCTCTTGGAGAAGTCATTAGGCTAGGGGTTCACATACTTTTTCCAACCTGCACTGTGAATGTTTACATGTTATGTTCAATAAACACATGAAAACATATAATGTTTGTGTTGTATTATTTTAAGCAGTCTGTGTTTTTCAAATTGTTGTGACTTAGATGAAGATCAGAGCACATTTTATGACCAATTCATGCAAAATGTCATGTAATCCCAAAGGGTTCACATACGTTTTCTTGCCACTGTATATATATATATATTCTTATGCATATATAAATATTTAAATTCAGTATAAATTAATTATATTATAGTACACACACAATATTGTATTGCTAAAGAATTGTTTATGTATAATGTTTCACGCACATGATAGTGCACCTCAGAAAATTTATATCTTACTAAGAAAACTTTTGCACTTTTTCTCGTCTATTGTGTCTTTTGAGGTTTGAAGACTTTTTTCCCGCATATATAGCTGCAGCATACCAATAAGAATTTGCCCTCCATGCACAGATTTTTTAGTCAATAGCGCTGCCTCCCACCACACACTGTTTAAAAGTGACATAACTATGAAAAAAATCAGACTGTTACCTGTAGATACTCAAGTATACAGCAAGATTTGGGTGTCAAAAATTTACCTCTAAATTGGAGGGGTCGCAGCATATTCAAGACATCTGCATTGCGTGTAAAAAAAAAACTGGACTTGCTCATGGATCCCAAGTCAATTTATTAAATATAAAGATATAAACATTGCCTCCTCTCCTGTTTACCTTTTCTTTGCAGGGAGGGGGTTGAACTCGAATCCCTAGTGGTCCAGTGGCAGAGGTGTGGACGGTCCAGTGATAGTGCACTGGGCCACTTTATCTGTAGTCCCTATACATCCCTGGTGGTCCAGTGGCTGTGGGCTCTGCAAAGTGATCTATGCTTCGCTGCAATTGCAATCCAGATGTCTGTGCTCCCTTTCTCCTATATACTGCCGTTACAGGCAAATTGCTAAGGAACTATAATCAATCTGGGTTATCATTAAGATTGACTAGGATTTATACGTTGAATTTTTTTCTTTTTCTCTGATTTTCTGCTTTCTTTCTGCATACATGGACCCACGAAGGTTAATTTTCTTTCTTTGACAAGCAAGCAGTTGCTAAGCCATCCAGTGGCAAGTACTCTGTATATATCAATCTCTTCCCACTTTTTCACACTAAGATGGTTATTCAAAGGGATCCAAATTGTGGCCGAAAGGTAACCGAACACTGAAATTCAGCATACGTTACCTTTCCTGGCCATTCGGCTATTCAGAGAGCAGGCAGTTCGCCAAATCGCCGAATTGCCTGCACGCATGGTGCCTGTTCGAGAGCAATGCTTCATCTATTCAGAGAATACCGAACAGCAGGGAAAAGTTGCTGAAATGCCCTGCTGTTCGGTGGTTTCATTCGACAGATTTATTCAGGTGATTACCATAGACTTCAATGTTAAAAAATATTCCCTTTTTAATTTAATATCTAATAAACCGTTTAATGTTATATTCTGCAGTAAAAAGTCTCTTTATTTATAGATTTTTTAGGATCTGTTAGGCTTTTTTTTTTAAATCGTTTTTTCTTTTTACTGTAACTGCCCTTTTTATTATCATTCATTGGATCTTATATGTAAATTCCAGGCATTTTCATTCAGTAGTTTTTTTGAAACAACGTTTCGAATTTCAAACTTTCAAGCGTACTGTTTTATGCTGCAGGTTTCGGTGAGTGTTCGGTGGGTTTTGCAGTGAGTGTTCGTCAGGTTTGCGGTGGGTTTTCCCTGCAGTACGGCGGCCCTGTGGTGCTTGCTGAATACACAGCAGGGTCAGCGAACGAGGATCGCAGAATCGCGGCTAATTGCATGGAACAAAAAGTCACCAAACGTAAGGTGACTTTTCGATTCTCTTTGAATAACCCTGTAAGTCAAGTAGGTTCTTTATGTGGTGTATCTTTAACAGCACAGGGTGTTTCTTTGTAGGTCACAGTAACCTGTTCTGTTACAATATCATGCTGACACCTGCTTGTCAGCTTTCAATTTATTTTCACTGAATAAATGAGGTCTTGCAAAAGGGACCCTCTGGTATTAGTACTGTGACTTCTTTGCTTTTATTCAGTATAAACTCTTGTGGTATATCCACGTGTGTCTTGGTTATTTTTTATTATTGCATTTTTCCTTTTTTATGTCATTTGTCTCCATATTATTATTATTATTATTATTATTAATTTATAAAGCGCCAGCATATTCCGCAGCGCTGTACAATAAGCACAGTACAGACAGGGTTACAATACATTGAACAACATTTGACAAACAGTACAGGAGGAGATGAGGGCCCTATTCCCGTAGGAACTCACAATCTAGGAGGGTTGGGGTTGGAAACAGGAGGAGAGGACTGTAAGGTGAGAGTGATTGATGGTTGCGTCAGTGAGTTGGGTGGTAGGCTTCCCTAAATAGCAATGTTTGTGTTAGTGCAATATGTGTTAGTGACTTTCTTTGGTACTAGCAATTTTGTGTACAATCGTCCTTATTAGGACGCATTAAAGGTTAATGTATCTAACGGTACTTTTTGTCCATAACAAGGTACTAGGAACCTTTCATCTAGTATCTAAGAGACTAAAAATCCTAAACACCTGTTTTTGAGCTACTTCATTTGGGTTACCACCGCAGTTTGTGCACAGTATTACATATCTATATACCAATTGTAGAATTCCCCAAGTTGTTATTGAATCTCTTTACTTTTCTCTTTTACATGTGCTGATTTTTGTGATCTGTCCATCCATCCATCCCACTGTCTGTATATCCATCCCAGTCTGTCTGCCCATCCAAGCCTGTCTGTCCATCCATCCATACATTCCACTGTCTGTGTGTCCTTCCATCCATCTTTCCATCCATCCCTGTCTATCCATCCATCCCTGTCTGTCTATCCATCCCTGTCTATCCATCCAACCCTGTCTGTCCATCTATCCATACATAACATTCTCTGTCCATCATCCCACTATCTGTCTATCCATCATCCCACTGTCTATCCGTCCATCCATCCCTGTCTGTCTATCCATCCATCCAAGTTTGTCCATCCATCCCACTGTCTGTCCATCCATCCATCCATCCATCCATCCATCCATCCCACTGTCTGTCCATCCATCCCACTGTCTGTCCATCCATCCATCCATCCCACTGTCTGTCCATCCATCCCACTGTCTGTAAATCCATCCCTGTCTGTCTGTCTATCCATCCATCCATCCAAGTTTGTCCATCCATCCCACTGTCTGTCCATCCATCCATCCATCCCACGGTCTGTCCATCCATCCATCCATCCCACTGTCTGTCTGTCCATCCATCCCACTGTCTATCCATCCATCCGTCCATCTATTCCTTTATCCATTCATCCATCTCTAATAATTTAGTCTATCAATCCCTATATCCATTCATGCATCTGTCTGCTCATCTATCCCTCTGCATTTCTTTCTATACCTGTCTGTCTATCCCTCTGTATATCCCCGCCAGGCAGGTTATTCCCTATGAAGGAGATAGGGGGGGTGGGGTGACAACATGAGTTACCGACCCAGGTGATACCAACCCTAGTGGCACCACTGACCATGAGTTACCTCTCTGGGTAACACCAAACCTAGTGATGCCACTGGTGCCAGCCTTCCTGGCCCGGTGTGTATGGTTTTGGGGGGTTAGGTTGGAATAACTTGGGGCCTGAGAGGGGGTAGAGTTAGTAAGTCCAGAGGCTTGGAGCTGTTATCTCCTTGTACACTTTCCCTCAGCACTTGACTACTGGGTAGATAGCTGGTAGTCATCACAAACTGGCTGGCAGCGGTGTAGGATATCTAGAGTTTTAGTGCCATTGGAACTGCCTGGATGGTAATCGTGGTACTAAAGAAATTACTTGCAGAGCAGGATGCAGGCACAGCAGGGGTTACTGTGGAGGCTGCAACCCCAGGACTGTTATCTGTAGCTGTTAACCCTGTGTGTGCCAAGGACCCTGAGCTGGAAATGACCCTCAAACTTCTGGGAAGTGATGGCCCCCAGCTGAGATTGCAGCTAGTTCTCCAGCATCAGATTGCTGCACTGGGGACTGCAGAAAGAGAGGCTACGGAAAGAGAGAGAGAGAGAAAGGCAGCATGAACTGGAATCGTGTCACCTGGAGAGGGCCAGTTCATCCACCCAAAGCAGAAATGGTGGAGAAACAAACGCCAACTGACCCCGGCTGAAGCATTTTCCCTTGCTCGAGAAAGACACTAACCTGGATGTGTTCCTGAGAGGTTTTGAGAAGGGTTATCGGCAGTACCAGTTGCCCATGGAGCAGTGGGGGCAGTATTTAACCCTTGAAAGGAAAGGCCCTGCATGTGTTTGCTTTCCTTCCAGAGGAGAGTGACAAGGACTATGACGCCATAAAAAAGGCTCTGCTCAAACGTTTTTATTTAACCCCTGAATTTTATTGTAAAAAGTTCAGGAGCATGCGGCAAGGAACATCGGACAGCTGCACAGAGTATGCTCGGCAGCTCAGACTCACATTCTGGCAATGAACCGGGGGCCTGCAAGTCTCCACCTACGAGGCCCTGGAGGACCCAATGATTCTGGAGCAGTTTCTGCAAACCAGTAGTCCTGAGGCCGGAGAGTAGATTCTGGACAGAAAGCCTAAAGGTACAGCAGAGGCAGCAGACCTGGCCAGTGACTATGTGAACAACTGAGAGCCTTCAACCAGATACGTGCCTACACCAGCTGGAAACACCGCCCAGAAAGAAGGACCTATGCCGGTTATCAAGTCAATAGGGAAACCGGTGACTACACCATCCACTAGCCATGGAGCAGCGGCCGCATCGAGCCAAGGGGATATCCACAGGTGCTTTCGATGTAATCGTTTGGGGCACCTGAGTGCCACTTGTCCAACAAAGAAGCAGCCGCCACGGGCAGAAGGGGGTAGAAAAGCCTTAGGAAGTCCAACGCCTGTCCTTTGTGTGGGTAGATCAGTGGATCGAGGGAGCGATAACCTGCAGAGTGTTACTGTGGGCGAGTGTGTGTCCATCGGTCTCCGGGACACTGGTGCATCGTGTACCCTGGTGCAACCTGAAATCGTCAGTCTGGAGGATATTATTCCAGGAAAGACGATGGCCATCAAAGAAGTTGGTGGGGTTCGCCCTACGGTGTCCATGGCACGAGTGTACCTAGATTGTGGTATTGGTAAAGGGTTGCAGGAGGTTGGGGTTTCCGAGGATATTCCCATCTGCGTGGTGTGTCAGATTTTAAATGCAGAATTTGTGGGGGGGGGGGCGGTTTCCTGTCTTCTTCCCATGGATTAGGCAAGGCATTTGGTATTTGTAAGCCTTATCTGATCTGCTGTCTTGGGCTGAATGGAAACTTCATCAGGGGTCCCATACCTGAACCAAATGGGTTGGGGGGGTTTTGGACAGACAAATAAGCCAGCACTCACTAGTACAATTGATATTCCTCAAGGACTTGGATTCGGGAAACATCTCTGAAAGAACAGTCCTGGGACGTTTAAAATCTGAAATACCCATGGAAAAGCTACCTAATGCAAGTTAGGTTTTCTGTGTAAGTCCCATTTTATTTTAAGAACTGTATTTGCACATTTTATTATATTTTGTATGTCTTGTTTATGTGATATTGGTAATGTGTAAAGGTTTATTTTGTCTTTTTTCAATAAAACTTTGTAACCCAGTACTGTCTTTGCTCTATATAATTTGCGTTCTCATATAGCTTGGTTTAGAGTTACTGTAGAATATAACATTTGGTAGATATATTAGCTGTATACGGTTAGTGTCCTGGATTGGGGTGGTATACAGTTACTGGGGTTTCAAAAGTGCCCTATTAGTTTTGTGGTGGCAGCGTATAGTCGGAAGGGTGTGTATGGTTTTGGCGGGTTAGGTTGGCATAACTTGGGGTCCTGAGATGGGGTAGAATTAGTAAATCCAGAGGCTTGGAGTTGTTAACCCCTTGCACACTCTCCCTCCACATGTGACAACTGGGTAGATAGCAGGTGGTCATCACACATGCCCCCAGATATATGTATACACAGACATCAGACCCCAGATATCTGTATACCCAGACATCTGACCTCAAGATCAGATTCCCAAATGTCAGACCCACAGATATCACACCCCAAGATCAGATCCCAGGATATCAGACCCCCAGATCAGGCCCCTAGATCAGACCCCAAGATGTCAGACCCAAGATCAGACCCCCAGATATCTGTTTACCCAGACATCACACACTCAGATACAACACCCCCAGATATCACACCCCAAGATAAGACCCCAAGATATTAGATCCCCAAATATCAGACCGCTAGATCAGACCCCAGATATCAAATCCCCCAATAACAGATCCCATATACAGCTTACCCAGACCCGAAGAGAGGGATCCACAAAGTAACTGGCAGTGGCAGGCATGGGCAAAAGACATCTGGCGCACCTTCTCTGATGTCATCAGAGGGGGCTGGCCACCATATTAGATTCTCCAGCCGGCAGGCCTAGGTAGGCCGCAGTGACTCCTCTGAGACCTGCGGCCTACACAAAACCACAGTTACATAGTTACATAGTTATATAGGCTGAAAAAAGACATGCGTCCATCGGGTTCAGCATTTCCCACATAACCTACTGCTGTTGATCCAAAAGAAGGCAAAAAACCCAGTCTGAAATGCTTGCCAATATGCAACATACTGGGAAAAAATTCCTTCTTGACCCCAGAATGGCAGTCAGATTTCTCCTTGGATCAAGAAGCTTTTACCCACATATTAAATATTATAACCCTTAACCACTTCAATGCGGAGGACGCGCTGAGCGCGTCCTCCGCATTACTGCTGGTATGCGGAGGACGCGCTGAGCGCGTCCTCCCATTGGGGTCAGCGTTCGGCCGGGTTCCGGCCGATCGCTGGCCCCCCCGGTGCGGGCTGACATCCTCGATGTCAGCCCAGCATCCGGAACCGCAGCCGCTGAAATTAGGTGTCATCGCGGCAGCGCGATGACACCTAATTCAGGCGCCCCCCCGCATGTGCGGAGGAGGCGCCTGAAAGGGAGGGTGGAGGTCCTTCGGACCTCTCTCCCTCCCGATCGGCTGCATTGTGGGGGTTAACCCTAGGCACCATTTGGAAGGGCACAGCCTGCCCTTCCAAATGGTGCCTGGCATTAACCCCTGGGGAGCTGGATCGCGAATCGGCGCTGAAAAGCGCCGGTTCGCGATCCTTTCCCGGAGCTGGCCGACATCTTGGATGTCGGCCAAGCCTCCGGGAACTCCCCCTGAGGACTGGCGTCATCGTGCGTAGCACGATGACGCCAGTCCTAGAGTTAACCCCTAACTGCCACCAACGGTGGAGATAGGGAGTTCCAATGAACTCCCTATCTCCCGATCCGTGGCAGCTAGGGGTTAATGTTTGGTATGGTTGAATCGGCCAGAGCATGGCCGTTCCAACGATACCAAACACGAATGTGAAAAAAGTTTTTTTAAAAAAATTAAAATTAAAATTAAAAATAAAAATATATTTAAAAAACAAATTATAAAAAAAAAAAAAAAACATTTTATTGTCTTTTTTTTGGTTTGTTAGTGTAGCAATATTGTTCCCATTTAAATTATAATGTGAACAATGATGCTGCACTAACGATTTTTGTATGCGGTGCGTTTGTTAAAAATCGCGTAATTTTCCCCCAAAAAAAATATAACGAGACCCCATCTCTAATTTTTTTAACAAGCGCACCCCATACAAAATATAACCGCAATTGCTCGCATGTTAAAATGTGAAAAAAAACACTTTACACGTTGTAAATTATTGAAAATACATATTTTATTGCATTTTTTGTTATAATATACAGACATGACATAACGTATACATATAATAATGACATACTATGAATCTACCGAGTCTGATGGAAAGAACGATATATAATATGTCTGGGTAATATACTAAAATAAGCCTTCAAAACACGTTTAAACATGATGAGCAAAACCGGTAAAAATGACCTCAGCACAGAGGCGGGAAAAGCCTCAGCAGCGAAAGGGTTAATATTCTGTGTCTGCAGGAAGTCATCCAGTCGTTTTTTTTTTTTTAAAAGTCTGTACACTGGAGTGATCGATTAGGTGGTCATGAGGCCTCACAATTGCAAACGAGTGGCCTTAGGCAGCTGCCTAATTCACCCGATTAGAGAGCCGTCCTGGTTCCCTGTGTTCCCCCACATCCGCCATCCTGGTTTGACACTCCAGCCAATCACCCTCAGGAGCCAGAAGTGCCAGTCAATCCCCATCAAGGACCGTACAGCATTCACCTTAGTGGAAACAGAAGCCTTAACTGCTGACATCCCAAAAACCCTTTGCTCCAGCAGGGAAATCTTTTGGGGTTAGGGTCACCCTCATGGGAGCTGCAGTTGGGGTGATTTTCGTGTGGGAGCTCCATCAGGAATCTGGGTTTCTCTGCCTTTCTTAACCCAGGGACTCACGCAGCAGTGGATATGCAGCATCACCCGGGGAAACTTTCACATGCTGCCTGTCTTGTTTTAGCCCTGTTCTCTGTATGTGAGTTGATCTGGTTCAGGTCTTAGTTCCTGTTGCCATTCCTGGATTCCAGCCCAATGGTTACTTGTTTGCACTCAGCTCACACATCTGTCATGTTCTGATCCACTCCCTATTTAAGAGCACTGCTCCAACAATGCTTTACTCCATGATCCTGAGTCATTCAGAGATTTGCCTTTTCAGTGTTTCCTACTTCAAGCAAGTTCCTGTTCTGTTTGTCTTAGGGATGCACCGAAACGGAAATTTTTGGCCGATACGAAACCGAAAATTCGGGATCGGTTCAGCCAAAAACCGATACCGAAAATCAGACATGAGAACCTGGGCCTGGAGGCCGGGCCGGGGACGCGCCTGATCCCAAAGTACGGCCGAGCAAGCTGCTCGGCTGGCCTCCAGGCTCAGGCGAGCCCCCGGCTCGGCTGTGCCTTCAAGCAGCTTGAGGCCCAGGTTCGCATGTCTGGTTTGTTGCACCTACATACTCACCTACATCCACCTACTTCGGCCCCTGAGCTCCAGCGGTGACAGTCCTCTGGCTGTCACAGGCTGCTCGGCCGTCCTCCAGGCTCAGGAGAGCCCCTGGCTCAGCTGGGCCTTGAAACCCCAGCCGAGTCGGGGGCTTGCCTGAGCCTGGAGGCCGGCCGAGCAGCCTGCGACAGCCAGAAGACTCTCACCGCTGGAGCTCAGTGCCGAAGTAGGAGGATGTAGGTGAGTATGTTGCCTACACATATTCACCTACATCCTCCTACTTTGGCCCTGAGCTCCAGCGGTGACTGTCCTCCGGCTGTCGCAGGCTGCTCGGCCATCCTCCAGGCTCAGGCTAACCCCCGGCCGGGGGCTCGCCTGAGCCTGGAGGACAGCCAGGCAGCCTGCGACAGCCAGAGGATGATCACCACTGGAGCTCAGGGCTGAAGTAGGAGGATGTAGGTGAGTATGTTGCCTACACATACTCGCCTACATCGGCCCGAGTCCTCCACCGGTGGCAGTCCTCCTGCATCCAGTGCCCGCTCTCTGTGTCAGTCGCCGGTATGATGTCACAAATACCTTTGACACAGGGTCAAAGGCTTCCATGATGTCATACCGGCGACCAATGGAGAGAGGACACTGGATGCAGGAGGACTCGGGGCCGATGTAGGTGAGTATGTGTAGGCAACATATTCTCCTACATCCTCCTACTTTGGCCAGGGGCTCATCTGAGACTGGAGGACGGCCGAGCAGCCTGCGACAGCCAGAGGACTGTCACCGCTGGAGCTCAGGGCCAAAGTAGGATGATGTAGGTTAGTATGTGTAGGCAACTAGGCCCAGATTTCTCCTTAGCATCCCCATTTTAGCAGCAGATTATGAGGCAGGTGCTGATTCAGCAGCCTGCCCCGTAACGCAGTGCTACCCTCCCAGATACTCACAGCAGTGCTTAAAAGCCTCCGCGAGTATCACCTCCTCGAGTCCATAGAACTCCATGGAGGTTTTTGCTGCCAGACCACGACCTGCACTATCTTGCTCTCAAGAGATTGTGCAGGGTCACGGACTGATTCACGGAGGGAGGCTGGGGACTATTTGTCGCCTTTCTCACTCTGCTCCCAGCAGACAGAAGTGCCTGATCCGACCACCGTTTTTGCTGTGGGATGAGAGGTGAGTATTTGATTTTTGGGTGGGGGTTTTATGTTGGTAATAATTGATTCTTCTAACGCTAGCGGTAAGAATGTAATAGGGCCCATAATGTGTAGCAGATTGTTTGCATTGGTGAGATATGAGTTTGATGAAAGGGGCAACAGGAGATCATCAGTCTGACCCCAGCCTTACTAACGCATTTTTAATGTGCGTTTAGGCGCACTTAATCACGGCCGCAGTAGCAGCAAATGACGGCCAATAAATGAAGTATGGCTGCGCGGAAGTGCGGCCGCGCAACGCAGGTGGCAAACGAACGCATTTTTATGAGAACGTGAAACCGCTAGTACTGACGTACAGAGTGCTCTGCACCCGCATAGCGGCGTGTGTGCGTGATTAGGAGACGTCAGACGCTCATGTCCGGCCAATATAACTTCCAGACACCCAAAGTTTCCTGGTTTGGATCCGTAACAAATCACGCACGAAAATGCGCATCGTATAACCGTTTTCGCGCATTCAGTGAAACAATACGTCAATGCGTTCGGACGCACTTTTTGACGGTCGCTGCGAATAATGCGTTCGTTTGACCCTAGCCTAAGCTGTTGTATATCAGGAGAATGGAGGTTACGGTAAGGCTTAGAAGGTTTAGGTTGTTGGATCCTAGAAATAGCGAGGTCAAATGTCAAGATATGACAGTCAGAGTGAGAGAAGTGGCAGTAAAACTTGAAACAGAGCTTTTAATACATAGTATCCATTTTTTTGTCAAATTGTATTATTAGTAGTTGTAGTAATATACATCTAAAATTGATATAGTTTTCTTCATTAGGGTTGCAACAGGGGTGCCTCATCATCACCTAAATGGACTGGATGTCAGTGTAAGCATTATTACTTTTTCAATATGTGTATTTCATTACAACCTCTCACTGATTAGGAGAGACCAGATCTATTTTGTACAAAAAAATAAATACATAGAAAAATGTTGATTCTGTAAGTACATTTAAATAACCACAAATTCCTTTCCACAACCCACTGCTTTTTTACTATTTCCCCCACAGCCTTTTCAAGGTTATCGTAGCTTATGAGATCTAGCATACAACAAATGTGTCAAATTTACTTTTTTTCTGAAACTCTTAATGCCTTTACTTAATGTTGAACATTATTTTTATAGCTTTTATTGACCACATTCCCTTATATTGAGCTTGGATTAAATCCTATTTGTCAGTCTTGATGGTATGACTTGCCATATTATACCAGAGAGCCTTTTTAATGATAGGATACATTTCAATGCTGTCAGTTTCTTTAAAACATTTTGCTGTGATGTGTGAGGATTTTGCAAAATGATTTGATGTGATTCAATTTCACAAAGCTCAATGAGTCTTTTCTTTTACAATGATACAGTTTTAAATATAAGATGCTATAACATTCACGAACATTTTACAGATTAGGTACTAGATTGTCTTTTTGGATTCTGTCAACTTGTTATTGTGGTCAGGTCACAGAGATCTCAATCCAGTAATCAACTGCCATCAGGAAGGCATGAAATATCACATCAGTTTGTTAGTACTTATGATTACTTATGTATAATCATTTTCAAACAATATCTTAAATAGAAATTATCATCTACGGAAATCAAATCTTTTTAAAAATACAAAATCTTCCAGTAACAAGCCATAACCCCTAAAGCATCTCACTAATAGTGATAAAGTCAGGGAGAAACCTGCAAACTATCGAAGTACTATTAAGTTCAGTGATGACGAGGGAAATAGAGAAGTCTAACTCAAGAGACAGCGTGCAACTTTTCCAAAGTAAATACTGTAAAGAAGGATAAATTTAGCTACAAAACTCATCTTTTAGATTGTAAACTCTCGAACAGGGTCCTCTCTCCTACTGTTCTGTGTGTGTAACTTGTATTGTCACAGATCTCTATCCCGAGAAGGTCACACCTGTCAATGTCACTTCCTTGCAGGACCCCCTCGTGCTCTGTTGAGCCTGACTCCCGTGCCTTCCTCCAGTCCTCAGGCGAGGTTTAAGGACTGGGACACATAGAGAGCCTACTAGCATCCCCCAGAAATAAGACGAGGCTGTAGATCTAAAGTCGTTCAGGTTTAGAATGAACCTGTGTTTCCCGTATAGGTGGTGTGGGGACTATCCACCTTTTAGTGTTAAGCACACTAGTGTTTTCCCTCACAAATTGATCCCTAAAGCGCCACATCAGTATATAGTTTAGAATGAAACTGGTTTAATCTGGGACACACACATATATTTATACGGTCACACATGGTGGGTTACTTACATAGACAAAACCCCCTTAGAAACTGTAGGGGGACCTAATTACACTGAAACAGATAAGTGGACAAACATTTGCTTCTTAGAATGTGGATCTTAATTAGATTACGTACAGTGTAATTAAACATTATGTAACATTTCTAAACACGTCAAGATAATGGGAATCGGGATGATAACATATTACAGACAGCGGATTTACAACCTATTCAAATAGAAACAGATAAGCACATTCTTGAGACAAAGTAAATTGGGATGTTAATCCTTTCAACAGATGACAGATAGGCAATAGCATTCTTGCATAATAACAGATTATACCAACATTCTATACATAAGAGGGCAATGGGCTAATATTGATTATGAGTCCTGCACCTTACAAATATGCCTCCATGCCCTTGCACCCCAAGTCCAAAATGATTTACGTCACATGTATGTGTATTTGTTATTCTGTCTCTCCCATTGTAAAGCGCTATGGAACTCGTTGGCCTTTATAAATACTTGTAACTGTAACTGCTGCTTGGTCATCTAGTTAAGTATCATGGGGCGTCATGTTTTGTTGCACCTTGGGTGCCTGAAGCTAGGCACCAATTCTTTAATATCCCTCTCATCCCATGTCCTGCAGGTACTTGAAGGTTATCTTTGGTAGAAGGATATCTTTACAGTTTGTTGAGAGGTCTCAAATTAAGCCCGATATGCTTCTTAATTTTGCTGAACTCATGAAAATTACTGAGTTCCAGTATTTAATGATGAAATTAAGTCATCCTTGTAGCAATTGTATCTTCATCTGAATAGAGGGTGGGTCCGGAAATCAAGAATTTTGCATTCTGCTCTTTGTAGATTGATAATCCCTACTACTATTTGCATGGCAAAGATTAATGTGATACTAGGGGTGTGCATGGCTGAAAAACTTGTTTCGTTCAGTTTAGTTTAGAAATAATTTCATTTTTGGAATTTCGTTTCTCATTTTGGAACTAATTTCGTTTCAGATCGATTCGAAATTTTGAATCAATGCAAATTTCATATATCAATTCGATAGTTGATATCAATTCGAATTTTGGATCATTAAATAAAACCCCAATTAATCAAATTATGCTGTTAAAAGACAAGCTAGGGTTAAATATTAAGCTGTGTCACAGATTTTGTATTTGAGTCAAATTAAACAGTGATTTTTTTTTTATTTGTTTTATAAAGTCTTTTGCTGACTATTACTTGTATTATAAGTTAAGATCAATTCGATAGTTAATATCAATTCGAATTTCAAATCACTAAATAAAACCCCAATTAATCAAATTTTGCTGTTAAAAGACAATCTTGGGTTATATATTAACCCTTTCGCTGCTGAGGCTTTTCCCGCCCCTGTGCTGAGGTCATTTTTACCTGTTTTGCGCATCATGTTTAAACGTGTTTTGAAGGCTTATTTTAGTATATGACCCAGACATATTATATATCGTTCTTTCCGTCAGACTCGGTAGATTCATAATATGTCATTATTATATGTATACGTTATGTCATGTCTGTATATTATAACAAAAAATGCAATAAAATATGTATTTTCAATAATTTACAACGTGTAAAGGTTTTTTTTCCACATTTTAACATGCGAGCAATTGCGGTTATATTTTGTATGGGGTGCGCTTGTTAAAAAAATTAGAGATGGGGTCTCGTTACATTTTTTTTTGGGGAAAATTACACTATTTTTAACAAACGCACCGCATACAAAAATCATTAGTGCAGCATCATTGTTCACATTATAATTGAAATGGGAACAATATTGCTGCATTAACAAACCAGAAAAAAAAAAAAAGTGTTTATTTATTTTTTTTTAATTTTTTTTTTTTTTTTTTTTTTATTTTTATTTTTATTTTTTTTTTTTAATTTTTTTTTTTTTTTTTTTTATTTTTCATTTTTTTTTTTTTTTTACAAACTTTTTCACTTTCATGTTTGGTATCGTTGGAACGGCCATGCTCTGGCCGATCCAACCATACCAAAATTTAACCCCTAGCTGCCACGGATCGGGAGATAGGGAGTTCATTGGAACTCCCTATCTCCACCGTTGGTGGCAGTCAAGGGTTAAGTCCAAGACTGGCGTCATCGTGCTACGCACGATGACGCCAGTCCTCAGGGGGAGTTCCCGGAGGCTTGGCCGACATCCAAGATGTCGGCCAGCTCCGGGAATGGATCGCGAACCGGCGCTTTTCAGCGCCGATTCGCGATCCAGCTCCCCAGGGGTTAATGCCAGGCATCATTTGGAAGGGCAGGCTGTGCCCTTCCAAATGATGCCTGGGTTAACCCCCGCAGAGCCGCCGATCGGGAGGGAGAGAGGTCCGAAGGACCTCCCCCCCTCCCTTTCAGGCGCCTCCTCCGCACATGCGGGGGGGGCACCTGAATTAGGTGTCATCGCGCCCCCGCGATGACACCTAATTCTGGCGGCTGCTGTTCCGGATGCCGGGCTGACATCCAGGATGTCAGCCCGCACCGGAGGGGCCAGCGATCGGCCGGAACCCGGCCGAACGCTGACCCCAATGGGAGGACGCGCTCAGCGCGTCCTCAGCACACCAGCGGGAATGCTGAGGACGCGCTGAGCGCGTCCTCAGCAGCGAAGTGGTTAAGCTGTGTCACAGATTTCAAATTTGAGTCAAAGTAAACAGTGAAATTAAATTAATTTGTTTCATAAAGTCGTTTGCTGACTATTACTTGTATTGTAAGTTAAAATCAGTTCGATAGTTGAAATCAATTCGAATTTCAAACCACTTACAGGGTTAATCAGAGCGTGGTGAAAAGAAGGAGAATGACTAGAGAATGGAAAATTCTAGGTCAAAATAGCCAAACCAGAAAAATTCTCCCATTCATCTCACTTTTCCAAATCAGCTATTTTGACCTAGAATTTTCCATTCTCCAGTCATTCTCCTGCTTTTCACCGGTCTCTGTATAACCCTGTAAATAAAACCCCAATTAATCAAATTTTGCTGCTAAAAGACAATCTAGGGGTAAATATTAAGCTCTCACAGATTTAGTATTTGAGTCAATTTACCAGGGACAGGCTTGTGAAACAGTGAAACAAAATTAATTTGGTTCATAAAGTTGTTTGCTGACTGTATTACTTGTATTGTATGTATTTTAATTTAAGATCAATTCGATAGTTGAAATATCAATTCGAAACACAAAAATATTATGTTGACACAGTGTATAATGAATTAAATTCGTTAGATACCATTTTGTTTCGAATTCAGATCTTATAGATTCGTTATTTCAGAAGTACTTCCGAAATACGAATTAAAGAATTTCGTTCAGAATTCCGAATTTTTCCGAAATGAATGCACACCTCTATGTGATACCCCCAGTAATAATTCTGTTCATTGTGCTTGATAATAACATTGATATCAGAGCTATGCTGTTTGAAAACATGCAACGATGAAATGCAAGTGGCTTCTTTGCACAAATCTAATGACAAATTTCCTATTAATTGTCTGCTTTGCTTTATAAGATCCATGTACCTACTTATTCCACAGCTGTCTCTTCAAATCTATGCAAGTGCAAATCAAAATAAGATTAGGAAGGCTTCTCTATAAAACCTTCACAGTTGAGTACTAACAGTTTAAAAAACTATTTAAGGAGACTTTTAAAGAGTTCCTACCTTGTATCAGCTATGAGCGCATCGTTCCAGGACAAAAGACGAAGGACAGTAAGTATATTTTCTTCCCATTTATCCTTTCTCCCTTATCCCTGTAACTTGGGAAGAACCAGGGTAGGTTAGTAGGCTGAAGTTTGTTACCGCAGAGATTCTGGGTGGCTCCCAGAGACGTAACTAGTGAAACTCGGGGCCTAGGTGCAAGAATCTATGAAGGGCCCCCCCTCTCGTATAAGCATATCACAGCAATAATACAGTAATGAGTGTATCACAGAGTTGCATTGCAATAACACACACATTGTACACTGGGACTAGGTGCTCCAATTTAAATTAAAACCAACCTGTTGCATAATCTCCCCTTGAGATATTACACACAGCCTTGTAAGATCTCACAGGAGTGTGGTAGAGAGTCTCACAGCCTCATAAATGCACAGATGCTGGTGGCATTGAGTCGGGGAGCGGCGATATCTTGCATATACCAGCAGTCGCACACTAACAAATGACCAGCCTGTGAACTCAGGAGATTGTGTCACAGCTTATTTTTAAATTGTGGCAGCCAGCCCCAGGTGCCGTGGCCTACAGGAAATATCCAAGTGAGCAGGGCTCTTTATCTACACCTGCCTCATTTAATACACCTCTATATGGACACCATAAGTTGCACTAAGTACATCAATACGGTACTTGATTTCTTGCCATGTTCGCTGTAGCATACCCTCATCAATGGTGGCAATGGCATCAGTGATCCTCTGCTTTAGATTAGTGATGTCCCGTACCTTTGTTCGATACACTATATCTTTAACATAACCCTATAGAAAGAAGTCGTTTTTCTTCGGCGAGACATCAATTACTGCAAATGGTTATCTTGACCTTTTGACTGAATACGTGGCACCACAACTACATGACCTTCAACCAACCATCATTTTCCAGCAAGATGGTGCACCACCACATTGGGGACTGCATGTTCGTGGGTTCCGAAATGAAACATTTCCAGACCGGTGGATTGGAAGGGGTGGCCAAATTCCCTGGCCACCGTGTTTACCAGATATCATTCCCCTTGACTTCTTTTTATGGGGTTATGTTAAAGATATTATGTATCGAACAAAGGTACGGGACATCACCATTTTTCCAGGGTCTTTTCGGGGGTCAAAGTTAGAAAAGGTGTGTGGTTTTTCATCATATTTCATATCTTTTATAGTAAATTATAAGATATGATGAAAATAATGGTATCTTAAGAAAGCCCACTTTATGGTGAGAAAAACAGTATATAATATGAGTGGGTTCCATAAACAAGTAAGAGGAAAATTAGTGCTAAATACAAACAGCACAGAAATGTAAAAACAGCAGTGGGTACTTTCGGACAGACAATGGTAAAAAGCACCTGGTCACTATAAGGTTAAACTAACTAAACCCTTAACGTAAAATCAGGTGTAAACAAAGACTGAGAGCTAGAAACAAATGCAGGAATATAGGACTATAAGCAGGGCAACTACGAGGAGAGACAGATACCTGAACTAAAACAGCTAACTAAATCACAAAACAACATGAGAGAACTAAACACTAGAGTAGAATGAGCGAAAACATAAACCTGCTTACTATATTCCAAAGAGCGAGTGCATCGCTCCTTTATCAGTCAAAGTCTGCGAGTAGCGCCGCACTAAGGGGTACCCACACTTTTTTCTCATAAACCTGTGTAGCGCTGTTTAAGGATTGTGTTTGCTGCATTTACTTGTTGTGGCCACCAGAGGGAGACCGGGGCAATATGGACTATGCTGGACACAAATGGAACTACAATCTCCATCGTGCTTTGAGGTGGAGACAGGAAGTGGGTGGGAGAGAGAGGAAGGACATCCGCAGCCTCGTTCGGAGGAGAGGCAGAGTGAGCCAAGTGGCGTAAGGTGGAAGACGCACATGAGACTGCCAGGATCGTGACCAGGCCAGAGAGCAGGCGCTGCCTTGCGGGTGCTGGAGATGGGACAGTGACTTTGCAGAGACCTACCTACGCACCGCCGAGAGGTTTGCACAGAAATTTAGTTCCGGTTGGAGCCCGAGTAAGGAGACCGCGATGATCCATTGGGATTGCAGGCGGTAGGCCGTAGTTTCGCATTGTGGAGATCGGACAAGCAAGAGAGATGATCCAGTGGCACAGAGTCCCAGTGGTAAAGCGGAGAGACATCCTTGATCGGGCAGCTGGAAAAATTGTCTAACGGATGGGTGAGAGGCCTTCCAGGTCGCAAAATTCCAAGTATAACAAAGCACGCTGCATTATTGTCCAAATCTACAGGGCCCCAACGTGACTAGTCGAAGATTTGCTCATTTCATTCACTGGCCAGTTGAATACAGTACCCGGGTACCCGAGATCACACACACACACACACCTTTTTGAGACATTACTTTCACGGGACTTACACTCCAGAACTGAAGGGGTTAAACTTTTCTTTTACCGCCGCGTGTTTTTTCCGCATTACGAAATCCTGTCATTCATATACCGTATCTACATTATATATGCCGCTTTATTGGGATCAGTAAAGTATATAATCTATAAAATCCACAACAGTGCTGGTGTAGATTTATTCCCTAGTGCGGTGAGACTAACCCGAGGTTAATTAAGCGGCTCCTCCAGGGGTGAGCGCTACACCTGTTTAAACCTAGAGAAGAAACATGAAATGCAAACATAAATACCAGACATAAACATGAACCATATAAACACGAAACAGAATGAATAACCAAGGACCTGGTGACTATAAGCAGATATATAAAAATAATTTAACAGGGGAAATACAAGACTATACCTGACAATGGAACAGGGGCTGACTGGCAACTTTTGGCCCAGGGGACAAGTACAACCCAGAGGCCCGTAGCGCAGCAAATAATTTGTTTAAATAATAAAAATAGAAAACACAAGAAGCTAATTTAGTTATAAATAACATTGGGCAGATCCCATTCTTTTTTTACAACCCCACAGTAGGCCCCTCAATTTATTGTCCCCACAGAAAACCGGTCCCTCAATTTATTGTCCCACACAGCAGGCAGGTCCCTCAATTTATTGTCCCCACAGCAAACAGGTCCCTCAATTTATTGTCCCCACAGCAAACAGGTCCCTCAATTTATTGTCCCACATAGCAGGCAGGTCCCTCAATTTATTGTCCCACGCAGCAGGCAGGTCCCTCAATTTATTGTCCCTCATAGCAGGCAGGTCCCTCAATTTATTGTTCCATACAGCAGGCAGGCCCCTCAATCTATTGTCTCCCCAGGGCCTAGCTGTGGGTCAGCAGCAGCCAGCAGATCACTCACCAGCAACTGTATTCCAAATGGATGCTCTGGGCCGGGACTCACTCCGTCTCTGTCAGCCTGGTCACTCCTGGGCAGCGGCTGGCCTGGCTTCCGCGGTGCTCCCTCCTCCATGCAGTTTAGATGCTGCGCAGCACGCAGCATCAGTCCGCAGGCTGAGGCTCCCACCGGCGTCACTGAGCATCGTCCACACCCTCCTCTTCAGCTAGTGCATGGCACACTAGCATGGAGGAGGCTGTGGAGGCATCACGTCTGGGGGTGCGGCCAGCGCTAATGCTTCTGCGTGGCCGCAGCCCGCGAGACACAAATAAAAATGTTATATATATATATATATATATATATATATACACAGTTGTGTTCAAAATTATTCAACCCCCAATGCTGTAAAGGGTTTTAGGGAATTTAGTGTACATTTGTAATTGTATTCAGAATGAAATCCTACAAGGACTTTTTAAAGAACGTTTATGCAACTAAAATGACATCAATTGGTTTTGTAATACAGTAGTAAATGTTTATTTTGTGAATTCTTCATTGACACAATTATTCAACCCCTTTAAGACTACCACTCTGAAGAACAGAGGTTCATTCAAGTGTTTTCAATCAGGTATTGAAAACACCTGTGGATGTCACGGAGCAGCAATAAAGCATAATAAGCACCAATTAGGCAGCTTTAAAATGACTGTGATACTCAGCTCCTTCTAGACATTTACTGGTGTGGTTACAAACATGGTGAAGTCAAGAGAATGGTCCAAGAAGAAAAGAGAAGAGGTGATTACTCTTCACAGGAAGGGCAATGGCTATAAGAAGATTGCAAAGATGTTAAACATACCAAGAGAGACCATAGGAAACATCATTCGCAAATTCAAGGCAAAGGGCACTGTTGAAACGCTACCTGGTCGTGGCAGAAAGAAGATGCTGACTTCGACTGCTGTGCGCTACCTGAAGCATAGAGTGGAGAAAAGTCCCCGTGTGACTGCTGAGGAACTGAGAAAAGATTTGTCAGATGTGGGTACTGAAGTTGCAGTTCAGACAATACGGCGCACACTGCGTAATGAAGGCCTCCATGCCAGAACTCCCAGGCGCACCCCCTTGCTGTCTCCAAAGAATAAGAAGAGTCGACTGCAGTGTGCCAAAAGTCATGTGGACAAACCACAGAAGTTTTGGGATAGTGTTCTGTGGACTGATGAAACAAAATCAGTACTGTTTGGGCCCATGGATCAACGCTATGTTTGGAGGAGGAAGAACAAGGCCTATGAAGAAAAGAACACCTTGCCTACTGTAAAGCATGGCGGGGGGTCAATCATGCTTTGGGGCTGTTTTGCTTCTGCAGGTACAGGGAAGCTTCAGCGTGTGCAAGGTACCATGAATTCTCTTCAGTACCAGGAGATATTGGATGACAATGTGATGCAGTCCGTCACAAACCTGAGGCTTGGGAGACGTTGGACCTTTCAACAGGACAATGATCCCAAGCATACCTCCAAGTCCACTAGAGCATGGTTGCAGATTAAAGGCTGGAACATTTTGGAGTGGCCATCGCAGTCACCTGACTTAAATCCGATTGAGAACCTCTGGTGGGACTTAAAGAAAGCAGTTGCAGTGCGCAAGCCTAAGAATGTGACTGAACTGGAGGCTTTTGCCCATGACGAATGGGCGAAGATACCCGTAGATCGCTGAAAGACACTTGTGTCAAGCTATGCTTCACGTTTAAAAGCTGTTATAACTGTAAATGGATGTTGTACTAAGTACTAAGATTGAATGTCACTTGGGGTTGAATAAAACTGATAATGATGTGAGCTCAGAAAAGACATTTGTGGTTATTTCATTATAAATGTTATGTTATATTTGTCTGACCTACACGTGCCTCTTTGATTTAATTGTAAGCAAGATGACTGAATGATCAAAATCAATGTCAAATTGGCCAAAACTCTCAATTTCAGTGGGGGTTGAATAATTTTGAACACAACTGTATAATCTCACAGAGGCTCATTGGGGCGGCAAGGGGATGACTGTCCCCCTGCCCCCCGGCCCAGTCCACCCTTGCGAAGGAGGAAACCTGAAGACAGACAAGAAATACTAGAGCAAAATAGGACTTGACCAGAATTGAAATATGCAAAGAATCAGAATCACAATAAGGCTTAAATGAAGACGAGGAGTACAGATCAAACTGAGAACCTTGATCAGAATGAGTTCTTAACAAAATTGAGCTCCAGAACAAAATGAGGCAGCGCCGTTCTGTGGGTGCTGCCTGCTTTTAAGCACAAGAGTTCATTGAACAAATAGAGTCCAGCTGTTCCTGGCTTGAAGTCAGAACGTGAATGAAAGTCCTGAACAGCAATGTCCACGTCTGTCAGAGGGGGCGCCATGGACCCAAAACATCACATATCCCCCCCTCCACGAGCGGACCCCGGATGCTCAAAAAAAGAAACCGTCAAAAGGTCCCGTGACATTGGACTCGAAAAATGTCTCTTAACAAGAGTCATCAGAAGAAACGTCCAGATTTTTCCAGAGGTGGGGATATTGCTGGAGCACCGGCAAGTATTCCTCACGGACCAATGTACCAGAGGGCATCCTGACATACCCTTTAGGAACAGGCCATCTGGAAGGAAACCTCTTGCCAGTCAGACTATCAGTAGTCCTTGAAGATGGCAAGAAGTATGGCCCTGACATACTCGGCATCAGGGATTTCAGGAACAGTGTCATCGGCACAGCTCGGCGGCGACACTTTGTCAGGTGGGCTCTGCGGCGACAACTTGGCATCCTGGCTCCGTGGCGAGACCTGGACAGATGGGCTCAGCGACACCTTGCCTCTACGGCGACCCCGTGGCGGTGAAGAACCTCGGGTGGCTTGGCTCTGCGGTGACTTCTTGGGAATAGCAGCAGCACGGCTCTGTAGGATGGTGTCCTCGGCACTGCTCTGCAGCGACTTGACTGAAACCGCTGGGCTAGAAGACGCTCGGACAGCTGGGCTCAAAGACACTGGGACAGCTGGGCTCGAAGACACTGGGACATCTGGGCTCGAAGACACTGGGACAGCTGGGCTCGAAGACACTGGGAGAGCTGGGCTCGAAGACACTGGGACAGCTGGGTTCGAAGACACTGGATCAGCTGGACTCGAAGGCACTGGGACCGCTGGGCTCGAAAACGTTATTCCGTTTGTGGCAGCGATCATGGTTTGTCTTGACTCAACTACAACCAGCTCGGGTGAGCATGGCTTGGCAACTACCAGCTCGGGTGAGCATGGCTTGGCAACAATCTTGGTCTCACAGTGCTTGGCAACCACCTTGTTCTCACAGTGCTTGGCAACCACCTTGGTCTCAAAGTGCTTGGTAACCACCTTGGTCTCACAGTGCTTGCTGTGACCTCGGCTTGACACTGTGGAGCTGTGACCTCAGCTTGACACTGTGGAGTGGTGACCTCGGCTCGACACTGTGGAGCGGTGACCTCGGCTCGACACTGTGGAGCGGTGACCTCGGCTCGACATTTTGGAGCAGTGACCTCGGCTCGACACTGTGGAGCAGTGACCTCGGCTCGACACTGGAGCGGTGACCTCGGCTCGACACTGTGGAGCAGCGACCTCGACTTGGCACTGTGGAGCAGTGACCTCAACTTGACACTGTGGAACTGTGAACTTGGCTAGACACTGTGGAGCTGTGACCTCGGCTTGACACTGGCTCTCGAACTGCTGCACAGTGGACCAGATCTCGCACTGTGAGGCAGTGGACTTGACTAGACACCGTTGGGCAGTATACTTGGTTTCACCCTGTAGGGCAGTACAATTGACGTTAACCGCTGGCTTTGGCACAGCAGACATGGGTTTGACGTGAAGCTGCTGAGCAGCATATTTGAATGTTTCATGCTGCAAGGCAGCAATCTTGACTTGAACTGTTAGTCTTGGTACCGTAGACATAGACTTTACTTGAAGCTGCAGGCCATCACCCGTGACTTCCCACTGCTGGGCATTACACCTGTATTCACCCTGCTGGGCATTGGATTTGACAGGAAGGTGGCGGGCAGCAAACTAGACCTCACCCTGCAGGGCAGTATACTTGGTTTCACCCTGTAGGGCAGCGGACTGGACTAGAAGTTGCTGAGCAGCAAACTTAGATTGTTCGTGCTGTAGGGCAGCACCCTTGACTGGAACTGCTGGCTTAGGCACAGCAGACATGGACTGGACTTGAAGTTTACAAACATCAGACTCAGATTCTTTGTGCTGCTGAGCAGCCACCTTAGATTGTTCATGCTGCAGGGCAGCACTCTTGACTTCCCACTGCTGGGCATTACACCTGGTTTCACCCTGTTGGGCAGTGGATTTGACAGGAAGGTGGCGGGCAGCAGATTCTGGATGTCCTGCGACATGCAGGGCAGCGGACTCTGGGGCCTGGTAGGGCTGGAACATGGAAGATAACTTCTGGGGGCGCACTTGACAGTCCATTTGTTTATGCAGGGAAGAACCACAATAAAAGCATATGCCCTGGGTTTTCCTTCATACCCTTTCCTCCAGGGTCAGGGGTCCTCTGGAACCTTTAACTGGAACAGGGAGTTGCTCTTTACTCACGGTACTCTTGGGAATCTGCAGCATGATAGAGAGTACCAAGTCCAGATGCTGCATAAACGTGGTAAGGGTCCCCTTCAGACTTTTCATCAAGGCTATAGTCACTGCTAGCTCACTAGTAACTGGCTGCCTCATTATGTAACGTAGGGGTACCGGACTAGACATGATACAGAAGGTTGTGTGAGCTACTGCAGCAGTGTTTAGACATGAAGTGGAATGTTTAAACAATAAAACAAGGAATTTATTTGCAACAAGAGACTAGATACACACATTAAACCAAAGACTGAGCACTAGAAACAAATGCAGGAATATAGGACTATAAGCAGGGCAACTACGAGGAGAGACAGATACCTGAACTAAAACAGCTAACTAAATCACAAAACAACGTGAGAGAACTAAACACTAGAGTAGCATGAGCGAAAACATAAACCTGTTTAAACCTAGAGAAGAAACATGAAATGCAAACATAAATACCAGACATGAACATTAACCATATAAACATGAAACAGAATGAATTAGGGATGTGCGTTTCGGGTTTCGGAATTTCGGAATTTTCACAAAATTTCCCGATTCATGCATTCGGATTCAGCCGATTTTCCGAAAATTTTCAGATCCGAAAACGGCAGATCCGAAAAAATTTCCGAAACGAAACGAAACTAAAATTTGTTCGGAGTTTTCGAATGGACTAGAAATGTGTAAAATCTAAAATCATTTTCGTTCCATTCATAATTTCGGCTCCATTCCTGATTTCGGTTCCATTTCAGTCATTTCGGACAACGTATTTTTTGGTTATATCGCTGATTCTGTAATTTTGTATCATTCCCATCTCAATGTATCCTTCTTGTAAAACATGAGAAATCTCAATGTATCCTTCCTGGAAAACCAGAGAAATCTCAATGTATCCTTCTTGTAAAACCAGAGAAATCTCAATGTATCCTTCCTGGAAAACTAGAGAAATCTCAATGTATCCTTCTTGTAAAACATGAGAAATCTCAATGGCAGAATTATCGTATCGACAGAATTATCGTATCGACAGAAATATCAGATCCGAAAAACCATTAGTTTACGTCAAAACGAATAGACACTTTGAAACGAGGATATCAAAAATACATATCTGTTCTGCGCGATGTAAAACGCTAGGGAACTCGGACGGTTTCTCAAATGGCGTTGCCAACCATAGTGAATGGTGGAAGAGGCATGTAAAAAAAACACAATTTAAGTGTAGAGGGACAACACCAATTACAGCATGCGTGATGTCTTTCAGTAATTAACTCACAAACAGAGAGCCTATCACTGGCTCTGAGTGGATCGGTGCCTTTGGATTATTTTTCTTCAATAACTTCTCAGGAAACCCAATCCTTGGTGTTGATATCTCGTAACATCCATAGGAATTGGAAGAGAGAGAAGGCACAATCTTGTGTATATCTGACAAACAATGGCATATATGTATATCAGCTGCAAGTGCAAACTCACGTGTAGTGAGCTATTCCCAGCTCAGAACGATCGGCAGATGGGTTTCGTTTGGCCAAACCCAATAAAAACCAAAACCTGCAGAAATGGCTCTTTTAAAATTTAATAAATGATAAAAACAAATAAAATAAGGCCAGAATGCGTTTCGCCGTCGGCACACAGCTTCATCAGCTGGAACATATTTTTCAGAACCGATATGCATGTTTATATATCACAGAAAATTAAAAAATCAAGGAAAAACGTTTTTTGCTGTGCGTAATTGGTGGTCAGCGTGCGTTCCTAGCCTCTTGTCAAGATTCTCGCATGTTGCTGGCCCTCGGCGCCATCTTGCGCAGGAGCATAGGAGACTTCTGCGTTCCACCATGCGTTTCACAGCCCTGTATCCGGAATTCAGATGTACTTTGCGTTTCCTTAGGAGTAACCGCTCTCGATGTTTTTAAAGTCCATAATCTTATCTGCGGTCAAAGTATAATTAATCTAACATACAAGAGAATATACAAACTTCATACATATAGTTTTTTAGGGCAAACCCCCAAACGAAGCAGACTTTCTTCTCAAATCAAGCTATATAAATGGAGTTAAATTAATATAGCGATGCGAAGTATGAAAACAGTGACAGTGAAGTTTGTCATTCTACCGCATTGCAAAGGTGAATAAAGTGTCTTGGTGCACATACCAATATTATATTATTTTAAAGTGTACGATGGTGTTAACCATCTACATTATTTAATAGTCCAAAATTATAAACTTAAGTAAAGGTTTATAACTCATCGTTAACATTAATGGAGAATGTCAATATTGACTATAGTGATATTTGATATTAAGGTTAGTGCTCTATATTTATAATCTGATGGAAATGAGATTATAATCTAGTAATTTATAAGGTGATCTGGTAGTGGAGTGCTAGAGACCAGAATATCTACCAGAATATCTCTTATGACATAGTGTATGGCCTATATTTTAGGGCCTATATTGGAATAAATCCGTGCCGGATGGCTAGTTATGATTGTGGCTTGTGCGATAGACTGAAACTTCTTGTTGAAGTAAAAAGCCTTATACTATTAAATGGGGTTAAATTAATATAGCGATGCGAATAAAAAGATGACAGTAGAGTTTGTCATGCTACCGCATTGAAAGGGTGAATAAAGTGTCTTGGTGCACATACCAAAATATATATTATTTTAAAGGGTACGATGGTGTTATCCATCTGCATTTTTAATGGACCGAAAATATGAACATAAGTAATGGTATGTAACTCGTCAATAACATTAATGGAAAATGACAATATTGAATGGAGTGATATTAGGTATTATGGTTAGTGCTCTATATTTATAATGCAGATGGAAACGAGATTATAATCTAGTAATTTATAAAGTGATATGGTAGTCAAGTGCTAGAGACCCGATTATCTCTTATGACATGGTGTATGGCCTATATCTTAAGGCCTATGTTAGAATAAATCCGTGCCAGGAGCCTAGTTAAAATTATGGATTGTGCGAAAGACTGAAACTTCTTATTGAAGGAAAAGCCTTATATTTTTACATATAACTATGTGAATGTGATGAAAAAAAAAAAAAAAGAGGAGTTAATAAAAATAATAATTCCAAAATTAGATAATCATTATCCTATATTATTGTGTTTACCAATAATATAGTGGTGAGAGGAGAGCCTGCTTACAAAAAATTTATGACCTCGAAGTCATCATTTAGATCAGCCGTTGCCAACGTGCCCATTTCAAATATCGTGCGCATCTCTGTTTGTCCCAATCTTTTAAGGAAATCTTCCCCTATATCATTTGGTTTCAATTGCTTGATTGCTATAAATTTCAAACCCTCTGGAAGGCTATTATGTTCTATTTTGTAATGTAATGAAACGGAATGTTTTTCGAATCCTTTTTTTATATTTCTAACATGCTCTGATAGCCTTACATTAAACGCTCTTTTAGTACGGCCTATATATTGCATGCCACAAGGGCATTCTATTAGATATATTGTGTTCTTTGAAAAACAATTCAAAATACCTTTTATAGGAATTTCTTCTTTATTTTTTCGGTTATAAAATGAACCTTTAAAACCCTTTTTATTGCCTGTAGATCTACATGCCAAACATTGGCCGCAGTTGTAAAAACCTTGTTTTAGTCCAAATAATCCCTCTTTAATGTTTCTTTTTTTTGGCTTACAATGGACTAAATTAGATTTTAGATTTCTTGTTCCTCTGAACACAATTTTGGGAATTGTTCCTACATAATTCTTGAGATCATTATCATTTCGTAGTACATGCCAATGTTTTTTTTAGATTCTTTTTATCTGAGTGGCTTTATTATTATAGTCGCAGATAAACCTTACTTCTTCTCCTTCCATTTCTTTTTTAGGTTTATACTTAAGTAAGTTATCGCGATCAACTTTGGTTAAATCCATGATAATGTGGTCTAGTTCACTCTCTTCATACCCTTTTTCAATTAATTCTTTCTTAAGTGTATCTGCTTGTTGTTAAAAATATTTCAACATCAGTACAGTTTCTCCTTAGATGGATAAATTGCCCCTTAGGGACTCCTTTTAGCCAGATGGGATTATACAACTGGTCTTATCTATGTAGGTATTAGTGTCTATCTCCTTGAAGAAGGTCTTAGACTTGATATCATCTCCCTCTTTATAAATTTCAAGATCCAAGAATGTAACTCACTCCATACTCCACTTCCTATCAAGCTTGATGCCCCATTCTGGGCTATCAAAAGGCTGGTCAAAAATGATAATAAATCCTCCTCTGATCCTCTCCAACAAAAAACACCTCATCGATGTATCGTCTGTATGATGAAACCCTACCCAGCGCCCAGCTACACGAACCGTAGACAAACTGGGATTCCAAGCCTGCCATATATAGGTTCGCGTAGCTGGGCGCAAATTTAGTACCCATGGCTGTTCCCTTCAATTGCATGTAAAAATCTTCCTCAAATTTAAAATAATTATTTTTGAGTATGAAATCTATACTTTTCAAAATGAAGGCTATCTGGTCAGGATCCATATTTTTGGCCTTCAAAATTCCCTTTTCTACCACTTTCAAACCCATTTTATGTGGAATACTACTATATAATGCGTTGACATCACAAGTTACCAAGATATCATTGCTTTCTAACTGTAGATCTTTAATAAGTTTGAGCATATCTAAAGTATCCTTGAGATGGGATGGAATTTGTCGTACAATGGGCTGTAGAAATAAATCTACATACTCCGATTGATGACTTGTGATTGAATCAATACCAGACACTATGGGTCTTCTGGGCGGGTTGGTAGAATTTTTATGTATTTTGGGCAATATGTAAATGTGGGGAGTTTTGGTGTATTCCATCTTAAGGTATTTATATTCTTGCTCGTTTAGAATTTCTTTATCAATCCCTTCCTGAAGGAGGATATTTATCTTATCTTTTATATCCTTAATAGGGTCACTTTTTAATTTTTCATAAGTAGTTGTGTCATCTAAAGTTCTTAATACCTCCGCAACATACATCCCCTTGGAGAGGATTACAATCCCGCCGCCCTTGTCGGCGGGTTTTATCATTATGCTGGAGTCTTTCTGTAATGATCTTAAAGCTGTATTTTCTTCTCTAGTAAGGTTACAGTTTTTGTCTTTTATAGAAATTTTTTCTATATCGCTCATTACAAAATTTTCGAATACTTTCATTTCATTAGAGACCACATGGCGTGGATAAAATTTAGATGGATTTTTTAACGGAGTGTGGAGTTTCGGGCCCAAATTTAGTCCAATGTCCCTTTCTACTGGGTTTTTAAGAAAGAACTTTTTAAGGCTAAGTTTGCGTTTGAATCGTTGTAAATCTATGTATACATTACATTTATCAAGGTTATTTGTTGGAGCATATTTCAGGCCCTTACTTAGAACTTTTATTTCTAAAGGGGCAGATTTCTATGGCTAAGATTAAATATGCCATTGGTTGTATTCACCTTCTTTCCCGCTTTTCTTTTACATACATGTTTTCCTGCTCTCTTTCCTCTTCGGGTCTTTCCCAAGATCTTTTTAGGCCTCCCCTTCTTTCCAATCTTACATCTAGACCTCTGTGGTCTGTTTGTCGCTCCCCCCTCTCCAAGGGGTCCTGCCAAAAAACCTCTTCCTCAGCGTGATCTTTTAAGGAAGAAAATCTATTGCTCAAGGGAATCGAATCGTTATTAGCTGTTTCTCTTTCTCCTCTCTGTAATTCTTTATTGGGTCCTAACCCTTGATGTTTACTTGGGCCTGAACGTGTACTAGGATATTGACGTCCCACTGTTGTCCACTCATTGTTAACCGGTCCTTCCCTCCGTCTCCACCCCTCTCTATTATTGTCCCAAGGTTGGAATCTATCCTGATGGTGAAAACCGTAGTTTCCATGGTTATTACGATCATAGGAAAAATTATTATTATTTCCACCTTTTCATCTCTTCTTTCATCCTCTCTACTCCAATTATTGTACTGTCGGTTTATATGGTATCTATTATTGGACCTATTATTGTCCCACCTCGATCATTGTTGTTCCATTTTTGGTTTCTATAGTATCCTCCCCCTTGATCGAAATCTTTCCTTTCACTTATAGGGTTCATGGGTCTTTCCATTTTGTTGGTATCGTATTCCCTATGGACATTACCTCTCCTATATCCTCTATATCTCTTTCATATTTCTTTTTTTTAATTATCAGTATTTCTTTCTCTATTTTGTCAAATTTTTCTTCTAAAGTTTTGTTAATCTCAAGAACATTGTCCAGGGATTGTTCTTGATCTATCTGTCTGGAGAGTTGCTCTATGGTGACATTTATTTTGGGAAGTTTTTCTTTCTTTTTTTGGATAATATAATCCATCATAGATACTGCAAAGCTTTCTAGCATAACATTCCAACCTTTGATGAATTCTGGGTCATCCTTTTCGGAAGAAGGGGTTTTTGAAACCTCAAACCCCTGGGTGTAATCTTATCTTTTTTATATTTTTCTAGAGTCGCTATCTCTAGTTTTAACTTGATCTCTTTTATTAAATTTCTCTCGAGATCAACCAGCGGTTTTCTGTTTATGCGAATTTCTGGCTCTTGTAATGGTACTGTTAGAATGTTATTGCCAAACATGGCCTCAACATTTATACCAACTCTATTTCTGAAATTGGACAGAGACATAGTGGGGCAGCTGTAATACCAATGGGAGAATTTACTATACTGAAAATGGGTGTGATGGAGAATGGTAAGCGCCCACACTATACCCCCCCCCCGAATGCCCAGCAAACCAGACAGGAAGTGGTTTCCCCCAAACCAGACAAACAGAATATCAAAAATACATATCTGGTCTGCGCGATGTAAAACGCTAGAGAACTCGGACGGTTTCTCAAATGGCGTTGCCAACCATAGTGAATGGTGGAAGAGGCATGTAAAAGAAACACAATTTAAGTGTAGAGGGACAACACCAATTACAGCATGCGTGATGTCTTTCAGTAATTAACTCCCAAACAGAGAGCCTATCACTGGCTCTGAGTGGATCGGTGCCTTTGGATTATTTTTCTTCAATAACTTCTCAGGAAACCCAATCCTTGGTGTTGATATCTCATAACATCCATAGGAATTGGAAGAGAGAGAAGGCACAATCTTGTGTATATCTGACAAACAATGGCATATATGTATATCAGCTGCAAGTGCAAACTCACGTGTAGTGGAGCTATTCCCAGCTCAGAACGATCGGCAGATGGGTTTCGTTTGGCCAAACCCAATAAAAACCAAAACATGCAGAAATGGCTCTTTTAAAATTTAATAAATGATAAAAACTAATAAAATAAGGCCAGAATGCCTTTTGCCGTCGGCACACGGCTTCATCAGCTGGAACATATATTTCAGAACCGATATGCATGTTTATATATCACAGAAAATTAAAAAATCAAGAAAAAACGTTTTTGCTGTGCGTAATTGGTGGTCAGCGTGCGTTCCTAGCCTCTTGTCGAGATTCTCGCATGTTGCTGGCCCTCGGCGCCATCTTGCGCAGGAGCATAGGAGACTTCCGCGTTCCACCATGCATTTCACAGTCCTGTATCCGGAATTCAGATGTACTTTGCGTTTCCTTAGGAGTATCGAACCGCTCTCGATGTTTTTAAAGTCCATAATCTTATCTGCGGTCAAAGTATAATTAATCTAACATACAAGGGAATATACAAACTTCATACATATAGTTTTTTAGGGCAAACCCCCAAACGAAGCAGACTTTCTTCTCAAATCAAGCTATATAAATGGAGTTAAATTAATATAGCGATGCGAAGTATGAAAACAGTGACAGTGAAGTTTGTCATTCTACCGCATTGCAAAGGTGAATAAAGTGTCTTGGTGCACTTACCAATATTATATTATTTTAAAGTGTACGATGGTGTTAACCATCTACATTATTTAATAGTCCAAAATTATAATCTTTGAAACGAGGAGAACAGACATTCCGAAAAACACGAAAATTTCCGAAATTATGAAAAAAAAAGTTGAAACGAAACGAAAACTAAATGAACCGAAATGGAAATCGGCCGAAACGAGCCGAAATGAAAATTTACAAAATCCAAACGAACCGAACCGAATCGAACCGAAAAAAAAATCGGTGCACAAGTCTAGAATGAATAACCAAGGACCTGGTGACTATAAGCAGATATATAAACAGAACTTAACAGGGGAAATACAAGACTATACCTCACAATGGAGGAAACCTGAAGACAGACAAGAAATACTAGAGCAAAATAGGACTTGAACAGAATTGCAATATGCAAAGAATCAGAATCACAATAAGGCTTAAAAGAAGACAAGGAGTACAGATCAAACTGAGAACCTTGATCAGAATGAGTTCCTAACAAAGCTGAGCTCCAGAAAAAAATGAGGCAGCGCCCTTATTTGGGTGCTGCCTGCTTTTAAGCACAAGAGTTCATTGAACAAATAGAGTCCAGGTGTTGTTCCAGGCTTGAAGTCAGAACGTGAATGAAAGTCCTGAACAGCAATGTCCACTTCTGCCAGAGGGGGCGCCAGGGACCCAAGACGTCACATTTTCTTTGTATCCTGATTTGACCTATTTATAGAATTATTAGATGGAGGTTTATATTACTAGATATGTTTTGTTTTAATGACCACTAAACAACATACAGGAGTGTATACCACTATATTTTGGTGTTAAATGGGTGGGGGACACATGTTGGCTGGCATTTGGGGGGCCAGAGTTCCATATATACTTTATCTCTAATGAACTGAGACACATTTATTATGACCCTGTGAGTTATATACATAAAAGGCTGCGTGAGGTCCATGATCCCTAGTGAGGTCTGGATTTAGATTTTTTTTGGGTGAACGACTGACCTACTTGTGAAATTATTAAACTACATTATCTGTGTTTGAACTGTTGTTAGAGAGAAGTTTGGGGCTGCTATCTACAGCTTGGTTTCTTGCTCTCAGCAGGGTTACTCAATTTTGGGTGTGAAGGGGTTAAAACACAATTAAATATAGATTTTTTTTTTAAAAAAAAAAAAATACCTGAATATAAAGGCAATGCAGCTTTCCTGTATGTCAGCTAAATGGGAACTATGATCCCTCTGTTAAAATAGCTGAGTAACTGTGTTCCCAGGCATTCTCACTCGATTTGACACTTGCCAACAGTTAAGTACAGTAGAGGGAGCATCATGATTTATGGCTGCTTTTCTGCTTAGGGTTGTGGACCACTTGCCATAATCAATGAATGCAATAATTCCCAAGATTATCAAGATACTGTATACTACGGGATAATATCAGGATGGCTGTGCATCAGCTGGAGGTTGCAACAGGACAATGAGAAACTCAATTGTTATAAGCATGATCTCCCTTTTTATTTAAAGTAATGCAGCTGGCACGTACTGTATATAGCACCATCATAAGCCAATCTCTTTATGGCTGATTTTGAAGCCAGATTTGTGTTATCCAGTCACCAGGATATGGAAGAAATCATGAAGTGGTTCCAATTTATAGATGGCCGCTTCATGTTTTGGAGGGGGTCTACGACTGACCTAGCTCTTTCAATTCTTAAAGATTGTCACCCGACCATCAGGTTCACACACACAATTGACTAAGAAAGGATTAACTTCCTATGTGTGACTGTATAGAAGAAGAATGACAAATTCGAGGGTGACCTGTTTGAAAAATATACAAACAAAACTAACAAAATGAGCTTCGCAATTGCATAAGCGTTTTGTTTATTGTTAATACTTTATTATTTATATAGGCTATATAATATTTATATTCTTTATTTGTGGTTTGCTCTAAAAGATTGCAATTATGCAAATCTGTTATTTTTAAAATACTTTACTAATCTATATAATAAAAGAGTAAGGCTTTGGCTGTCCGTCGCCAAAGCCTTACTGCGCATGCGCGCGCAACCAGCGGCGGTTGGTTGCGCGCGCATGCAACCGCCGCGGCACGAGCCGGCTGCCGGCTCGCCGCGGCGGTTACACATGCACACAGCAGCCGGGTAGAGGCTGCGCTCGCAGCCTCTACCCGGCTGCCGCGCGCATCCAACCCCAGAGCGGCGAAGGGAAAGTTTCCTCCGCCGCTCGGGGGGTTGGATGCGCGCGGCAGCCGGGTAGAGGCTGCGAGCGCAGCCTCTACCCGGCTGCTGTGTGCATCTAACGGGTCCCCGAGCGGCGGAGGGAAAGTTCCCTCGCTTCCGCTTTGAAGGACCCAAGCCCCGGTCACGTGACCGCGGCTTGGGTCCTTCAAAGACCGGAAGCGGGGAAATCTTCACTTCCCTGGCGCCGCTCGACAGGTAAGTATGAGCGCTGGTGGGGGGTCAATATCCACGAGCTGGGGGGGTCCATATCCACGAGCTGGGGGGGTCCATATCCACGAGCTGGGGGACCATATCCACGACCTGGGGGCAAATCCACGAGCTGGGCAAATCCACGTGCTGGGCAAATCCACGTGCTGGGCAAATCCACGAGCTGGGGCAAATCCATGTGCTGGGCAAATCCATGAGCTGGGGGCAAATCCATGAGCTGGGCAACTCCATGAGCTGGGGGCAAATCCATGTGCTGGGCAAATCCATGAGCTGGGCAAATCCATGAGCTGGGCAACTCCATGAGCTGGGGGCAAATCCATGAGCTGGGGGCAAATCCATGTGCTGGGCAAATCCATGAGCTGGGGGCAAATCCATGTGCTGGGGGCAAATATCCACATGCTGGGGCAATATCCACGTGCTGGGGCAGTATCCACGAGCTGGGGCAGTATACCCACAATAGACTGCCCTCTGGGCAGGCTGGGGCAGTATCCACGTGCGGGGGCAGTATCCACGTGCTGGGGCAGTATCCACGTGCTGGGGCAGTATCCACGAGCTGGGGCAGTATATCCATGAGCAGGGGCAGTATATCCACAATAGACTGCCCTCTGGGCAGGCTTTACAACTAGTGGGTAATAATGTAACTGTTTGTGAAACATTCTAGGCTTGTGCACCGATTTTTTTTTCGGTTCGATTCGGTTCGATTTGTTCGGATGTTTAAACTTTTCGATTCGGCTCGTTTCGACCGATTGCTGTTTCGATTCGGTTCGGTTCGGATCGTTTTTCGTGTACATTTTTTTTTCGGAATATCGACCATTTTTCGTATTTTCGGTCACTTTGCTCGTTTTTTGTATCGACTTTTCGGAAATTTCGGAAATTTTCATTTTTTCGGAACGTCTGTTCTCCTCGTTTTAAAGTGTCTACGATAATTCTGGCGATTCTATCTTGTTTTTTTTTATTAAATAAAGATCCTTTTTTTCTTAAGAATAATTGAATATACATTTCACAACTTTATTTAATCATATTAAAATGGTATGAAAGCCAAGGAACAAAAAAAATGAACAAAACGATTTAAAAAGCGCTAAACTGACCCGAATGCCACAAGAAACAAGTGATACGCATTTACAAATACAAAATTGACAGAATCAGCGATATAACCGATAATAGTTAAATATACGATGTCCAGAATTACCGAAATGGAACCGAAATCACGAATGGAACCGAAATCATGTATAAAGCAAAAATAAATTTTGATTTGACACATTTCAAGTCCATTCGAAAATTCCGAAATTTTTTCGTTTCGGCTTGGAAAACCTTTCGGATCTACGGGTCCGATCCGATTCGGAAATTCGGCCGAATCCGAAGACACGAATAGGGAAATTTCGTGAAAATTCCGAAATTCCGAAACCCGAAACGCACATCCCTAAAACATTCATGTAATGCCATTCACGCATAAGTGGTTATCCAATAAATGGAGAACCGAAAGGGGCAATTTTGTGGCAGTTCGACTATTCACTAAACTGTCAATTTGCCAAATACTGGAGAATTGACAGTGAAATATGGTGCAGTTCGGCGCACATTGCTGCAGATAGGCAATCTTTGGCAGCAGCAAAATTGTCCCATAAAGTAGTATTGGTTATTCTATTCAGAGAATGCCGAATTGCACAGAAGTTTCAGTGAAATGGCCTGGTTTTTGATGGTTCAGTTCGACAGGTTTAAAAAGGCAAATCCTATAGGATTCAATGTAAAAAAATATTATCGTTTTTATTATATTTTTATTCAACCATTTATTCTTTTCATTTTCAGCAAACTGTCTTATTTATTATTTATTTGGAACATCTTTTGGTTTTTCGTATTTTTTTTAGGCAAAATATTTGATTTCCAATTTTTCTACAAAGCCTTCTTTTCAATTCTTTAACGGACTTGTATTCTTTTTTATAGGACCTTTTTTTATTATTTAGCGCCGAAGCACACTGAAGTGTGAGAATTAGGGATGAGCTGTTCGGTTCGATATGTTCGATTCGAACATCGCCCGTTCGGCTGTTCGTCGAACTCCGAACACTTCCGCGTGTTCGCTGCATGTTCGCCCACAATGCACCACAATGGGCCACAATGCACTTATATCTGGGAATTGATATATTCCCAGATATATTGGCTCAAATATCTGGGAATTGTTGTAATCTTTGTGTTCTCACTGCCAGCAGCAATTGTGGGGGTCTCACTTCTAGAAGATATCTGGGAATTGTGATAATCTGTGTGTTCTCATTGCCACCCATCAGGGGGTCTCACTGATTTATAGGAGGTTCCTAGGAATTGTAATCTGTGTCTTGTCACTGCCACCCATCAGGGGGTCTCACTGATTTATAGGAGGTTTCTGGGAATTGTAATCTGTGTCTTCTCACTGCCAGCTATCAGGGGGTCCCACATACTTCTAGCAGATTTCTGCAAATTGTAATCTGTGTCTTGTCACTGCCACCTATCAGGGGGGTCTCACTGATTTATAGGAGGTTCCTGGGAATTGTAATCTGTGTCTTGTCACTGCCACCCATCAGGGGGTCTCACAGATTTATAGCAGATATCTGGGAATTGTAAACTGTGTCTTGTCACTGTTGCCAGCTATCAGGGGGCCCTATCAGGGGGTCTCACTGATTTATAGGTGGTTTCTGGGAATTTGTAATCTGTGTCTTCTCACTGCCAGCTATCAGGGGGTCCCACTTACTTCTAGCAGATTTCTGCGAATTGTAAACTGTGTCTTGTCACTGCCACCCATCAGGGGGCTCACTGATTTATAGGAGGTTCCTAGGAATTGCAATCTGTGTCTTGTCACTGCCACACATCAGGGGTCTCACTGATTTATAGGAGGTTCCTGGGAATTGTAATTTGTGTCTTGTCACTGCCACCCAGCAGGGGGACTCACAGACTCATAGGAGGTTTCTGGGAATTTTAATCTGTGTCTTGTCACTGGCTGCCAGCTATCACGGTGTCTCAATGAGTTATACCAGAGTTCTGGAAATCTTTAATCTAGATAACACAGTTGAATAAGAGTTCTGCAGCATATCTCCAATTTTTTATAACAAAGTTGAATCCGAGTTCTGTATATCTTTAATCTATATATCACTCACCATGTCAGAGAGACCAAAAAGGACAGGCAGATGCTCCCAGACACAGATAAGAGGGCAAGCAGCCTCTGTGTCGGAGGCTGTGCCTCTGGTCGTCGTGGACGTAGTGCATCCTCTGCAGGGGCATGCTTGTCCTTTCTAACTGGTGCTTGCCGTCTTAAGCAGTAGCAACATACAGAGGATTTGGTGGATTGGTTAACCAGGCCATCCTCATCCTCCGAATCCTCTGCCAGCCAGGCTTTTAGTGGTTTACAGTAAACCTCAGCTGCCAAAGCATCTAATGCAGCCTCCATGTCCACAGCTACTCCTGCCATAGCCTCACTATCACACACGGAGGAGTCATCTGAATTGTTTGACTACAATGACAGTGACATGCTGCTTGAGGATGCGCAGCCAATACAGTGCTCTGATTCAATCTCTGAGGTTGAGGAAGGGAGTATAATCAACCTAGAGGAAGGGGGTGCCAGTAACACATAAATTACTGGCACTCATGTTACCCCAGCAGCTGCAGCATACTACCAAGTTGGCTACAGTGATGAGGAGATAGGGGGTGATGATAATGATGATGAGGTCACTGACTCCACCTGGGTGCCTGATCGAACAGAGGAGTCAAGTGAGGAAGAGGAGGAGGCACAACAAACAAGAGGCACAACGTCCTCTATGACCAACCGTAGCCAGTCCAAGGCATCAGATGCCAGAGCTGCTCAGGTACAGAGCGCTGTTGTCTCAAAGCACTCATCCAGGAAGTCTGCTGTCTGGGAGTTCTTTAAGAAATGTGCAGCAGACTGCACCATTGCTATTTGTAATCTATCTCAGATGAGGATCAAGCGTGGGAACGACATCTCACACTTGGGTACCATGTGCTTGAGGCGACATATGACCACCTGCCACGCATCCCGTTGGCACAACACTTTGCATAGTTCCTCCTCCTCATCTGTCTCTACCCCCACTATATGTCCTGCCACGTCATTGCCTACAACCTCCACTGACAGGGATGATGCTACAGTAATGGGTGTACCAGGTCCTTCCTCAGAATGTGACAGCATCCCATCAGCTGAAGATTTACGCAGTCAGATTACGTTGCCCCAGCTGCTGCAGCGAAAGAAAAAATATAGTCCCAACCATCCCCAAGCACAGCGTCTAAATACCATCTTAGCAAAATTACTTGCATTACAGCTGCTGCCTTTCCATCTGGTGGACTCTGCTTCCTTCCGTGAATTTGCTAAATGTGCAGTACAACAGTGGCAGGTTCCAAAACGCCATTTCTTTTCACAGAAGGCCATTCCAGCACTATACCAGCACGTGGAAGACAATGTTATGGAGTCATTGAGAAAGGCAGTCAGCAGCAAGGTGCACATGACTTTAGACACAAGGTACAGCAAGCATGGACAGGGTCATTACATTTCCTTCACGGCACACTGGAAAACCCTGCTTGCAGCTGGGAGGGATCCAGGACGGGGCCATGTGCTGGAGCTTGTTCATCCACCACGCCTCCAGAAAGCTGCTTGTATGTCTGTCTGCTCCACCACCACCTCTCCCTCTTCCTCCTCCTCCTTCTCGGTCTCTGGCGAAGTGGCAGTTAAACCGACGCGTGACAGGGGCTACGCAATGGCTCAAGCAAAAAGATGCCATACTGTGCTTGAGCTGGTTTGTTTAGGGGACAAGAGAGACACCGGGCCATAAATTCTGTCAGCTCTGCAGGGGCAGGTGCAGAGATGGTTAACACCACGCCAGCTTGAGCTGGGAATGGTAGTCTGTGATAATGGCAGCAACCTTCTTTCCGCCCTATGCCTGGATAAGTTGACGCATGTACCATGCCTAGCACACGTCCTAAATCTGGTGGTACAGCATTTTCTAACCAAGTACGCAGGGCTGGCAGAGCTTCTCAGCCAGGCCAGAAAAGTCTGCAGCCACTTCAGACGGTCATTCCCAGCAAGTGTTCGCCTGGCAGAAATTCAAAGAGAATTCCACCTTTCCACAAACCGTCTGATCTGTGACATGCCCACCAGGTGGAACTCTACATTAGCAATGCTGCAGCGTCTGCACAAGCAGCAGAGGGCCATGAATGAGTACCTGTGTGAGTATGGCACAAGGACAGGTTCAGGTCAACTGGTTTTTTTTTCCCCCCTGCAGTGGCTGATGATCAAGGATGCATGCACTGTACTGTCACCGTTTGAGAAGGCAACGAGGATGGTGAGCAGGGACAGTGCATGCATCAGCGACACAATTCCTTTAGTGTTCCTGCTGGAGCGCACTCTGCGGGGAATTATAGATGTTGCACTAGAGGCAGAGCAGCAGGAGGAAAAGGAGGCCTTCCCTAGCTCTCAAGGCCCCAGTCTTTATGCAGACAGCATTCCTGCGGGTCCTCAGATCAGACAGGAGGAGGAGGAGGAATATTTAAGTAGTGGGGGCATTGAAGGTGGGGATTCCTCAAGGGAGGGTTTTGTGTGCTCAGAAACCCAAGGACTAGGAGGACTGGGAGGAGGAAGTGCACGATGGGGTCATCCTCATTGACCAGGAAGACTCGGGAGTTAATGCCACCTCCAAACTATGCTGCATGGGCTCCCTTATCCTGCAAAGCATGGTAAAGGACTCCAGGATTCGTGCTATCAAGGAGAGGGATCATTACTGGTTGGCAAGCCTTCTTGATCCACGATACAAGGGTAAAGTTGCAGAGCTTTTCCTGCCTGCACAGAGGGAGCACAGGATGAAACAACTTGAGTAGGCTCTAAAGCGACACTTGTGTAACACCTTTACAGGCACTGGTAGGTTACCAAGTGATGGCACAGGTGCTTCTGAGGCTGCGGATGATCAGAGGAAGAGCGGTGAAGGCCGGGGCCGCTTGACTGATGCATTTTTAATTTATTTTAGTCCACGAGGCCCAGGGACGTCAAATGTAGGCACCCATTGCCAGCGTCTTCACCATATGGTGCAGGACTACCTATGGGGGCAAGGGCAGACCTTGATTCCTTTACAGCAGATGATCCACTGGCTTACTGGGTGTTGAGATTGGATCACTGGCCAGAACTTGGTCAATATGCTATGCAGCCACTAGGTTGCCCTTCATCCAGCGTGCTTTCTGAAAGGCCGTTCAGTGCTGTTGGAGGTTTTGTCACAGACAAAAAAGAGCGTCTGTCCACCGACTCTGTAGACCGGCTGACATTTATAAAAATGAATGAGTCCTGGATCAGCAGCTATCAATCCCCTGATGCTGACGTAACTGAATAGATCGGGGATCTCTTCTGCATTCACAAAACCTCCACCACTGCACTCTTCCAAAACAGTAATTGAATTTAAGCAAGCATGGGATAGGCATAAGGCTATCCTAAACAAAAGATAAATCCAGGTAAAGTATTCATGTAATTGGGCAGACTAGATGGGCCGAAAGGTTCTTATCTGCCGACATTTTTCTATGTTTCTATGTTTCTTCCACAATACCACAAAGGGGTTACGGTGTGAAGGCACTTGCTGCCACCAAAGGCACAATATTTGGGTGCACTGCCACTGACGCCTATATTACCAGATTCATATCATTTTAATATTGGACCGCTGGGTCCAACCCTGCACTCTTCCACAATACCACAGAGGGGTTACTTACGGTGTGAAGGCACTTGCTGCCACCAAAGGCACAATATTTGGGTGCACTTCCACTGACGCCTATATTATCAGATTTATATCATTTTAATATTGGACCACAGGGTCCAACCCTGCACTCTTCCACAATACCACAGAGGGGTTACTTACGGTGTGAAGGCACTTGCTGCCACCAAAGGCACAATATTTGGGTACACTGCACTGACGCCTATACCAGATTCATATCATTTTAATATTTGACCACAGGGTCCAACCCTGCACTCTTCCACAATAACACAGAGGGGTTACGGTGTGCCGGTGTGCCGACACTAAACACCCAATTTTAATGCACCTATTGTTACTTTCATCCAAAGCCTGCATACGTTTCACCAATTTAATTTACCCAAAAAATCACTAAAATTGTTCTGCGTGTCTTAAAATGTCTCCTCTTTTCATACAGACTGCCGCCCCAAGCAGTTGTTTATGAATAGATTAAAGGAAAACCATTTACCGTCATTTGAAATGTCATTTTTTAGTTTTTAAATGTTTCTATACATCCTACAAATCCGCCACTTCACGAGCAGGTCGTGGGGACCTCCTAGGCACGATATTTGAAGGAATTTTTCGTTTTTATTCTTAACCTTTATTTCATGGAAAACTCACTGTTCCTTTAAAAACGTTTTTTTTTTTTACCTTTTGTCCTTGTTTCCTTTCCCCCAGGGCACTACCCGGACCCCTATACACCTTTTTTGGCAAATACTGTATGTTGCATACATGCCCTCTTGGAGGGCACTCTAAAATTCGAACTTTCGAGTCCAATTGACTTGCAATGAGTTCGGTTCGTGTTCGCGTTCGAACTCGAACTTTTGAAATTGTTCAAGTTCGAATGCGAACCGAACACGGGGGTGTTCGGCTCATCCCTAGTGAGGATGACAAAGCACCAATGCTTTCTGAAAAAACCGCATAAAGTAGTTAACAGAAAACAAGCTATGTGATATTATGAAATCTTTAAACTTTAATCCAGTGTGTATTCTTTTATTTTGACTCTGTATTAAAATAGCAAACAGTTAAAGGTATTGTACTGTCCTCCCCCCACGTATCACTCTTGCAAAGTTTGACAGCCAGCTACACTTCATCTATCATAGAGTGATGAAAATTTAAGTTTCAATTACAAACTTTATTGAAGAACCATCAAAAACTCTACAATGGATAATAGCAAAACTAAAAGAAAATAATTATAATGTACAATTAGCCTCTAACTATACATGTTCAAATACATAAAATTATATAAAGTAATACTGTTGTCATTACACACATCTGGACATAAAAAGATAGATTTTTCATATGAGAATATTAATGATAAACATAGAAAAAACATAACATGCTATGTATTTAAATGACAACATTACATCCACTCTACACATCAGAAAACACATGAGTTGATGGAAGCAGATAAGATAAGTAAACTCACAGCTATTGCTCTTTAGAATGCTCAAAAAAAAAGGATTAATGAAGATTGTCCACAGTTCAGGATTCTTCAACTGAACACCATATAACAGTCCTGCGTTAGCTATACACATCCTTTTTTAACCCCTTAACGACACGGGGCGTACCATGCCGTCCTGCATCGCGTGGGCTTTAATGCCACAGGACGGCATGGTACGCCCCGCGGCGTTTGGTGCCTCTGCGCGCCGAAAAACAGCCCGCCTCCCTTCCCACAATGCCGATCGCCAGCTGGGGGTCTGCCTGACACCCGGGCAGACCCTCCCAGCTGGCGATCGGCATTGTGGGAAAGGAGGCGGGCCGTTTCCCTCGTGGAAACCTCCAGGCAGCCAATCCGGCGCTTGGATTTCACAGTTGCAGCGGTGACGAGCTGTCACCTCTGCAACTGTCAGAATGTCTCAGCCAATGATTGTTGCATTGGCTGAGACATTGTCTCTGCCCCTTTCTCCTGTTCCTCATTGCGATCTGAGGAGCAGAGAGAGAGAGGCAGAGTTCAAAGGAGCACCACCAAAAAAAAAACAAAAAAACCCTGGCAAGCACAGTACCCCCTGGCAGGCACTGTACCCCCTGGCAGGCACTGTACCCTCCTGGCACAGTACCCCCTGGCTAAAAAAAACTGAAGAAAACCTGAAAAAAAAACAGGTACTGTACCCCCTGGCTGGCACTGTACCCCCTGGCAGGCACTGTACCCTCCTGGCACAGTACCCCCTGGCTGAAAAAAAACCTAAAAAAAAACCCCAGGCACAGTACCCCCTGGCTGAAAAAACCCCTGAAAAAAACCCCCCAGGCACAGTACCCCTGGCTGAAAAAATCCCCGGAAAAAAACCCAGGTACAGTACCCCCTGGAGTGGCACTGTACCCCCTGGCAGGCACTGTACCCTCCTGGCAAGCACTGTACCCTCCTGGCACAGTATCCCCTGGCTGAAAAAAAAAACACTGAAAAAAAAAAAAGGCACAGTACCCCCTGGCTGAAATAAAAACCTGAAAAAAACCCAGGTACAGTACCCCCTGGCAGGCACTGTACCCCCTGGCAGACACTGTACTCTCCTGGCACAGTACCCCCTGGAAGGCACTGTATCCCCTGACTGGAAAAAAAACCCAGGCACTGTACCCCCTGGCCTGCAGTGTACCCCCGATTGAGAACCCGCATTATCATACGACCCTTTGGCATTTCTGACTACCCGCATTGGCATACGACCCCCTGGCATTTCTGACTACCCACATTGGCATACGACCCCTGGCATTTCTGACTACCCGCATTGGCATACGACCCCTGGAATTTCTGACTACCCACATTGGCATACGACCCCGTGGCATTCCTGACTACCCGCATTGGCATACGACCCCCCTTGGAATATTCTTACCTTGTCTAGATAGATAGAAGTACCGGCCACTACAAGGACCCTTAAGGGCTTAGTTTAGGTGTTCTAATACTTGACCTCATCAGTTCCCCGACCTCCCATTTAATTAGTTATAACAAGATCCCCATAAAAATGTCCTCCCGCTTTTATTCCCCAGAAGAGGCATATGAGATCCTGGCCGCCTCTGAGAGCGACGCTCTCGCCGACAGTGACACCCTCACAGCCTCTGATATAGAGCCCCTTAGTGAACCCTCCAGTGATGGTGACCCCCCACCATCTACTGGGAGGTGCGAGAGCAATTGGGTACCCCCAAATATGGCTGCCCCAGAAATACCCCCATTTATAGCGACTCCTGGCATCACAGTAAGGGTAGAGGACTGTGAGCCAGTGAGCTTTTTTAATCGCTTTATGTCGGACGATGTATTCGAGATGGTGGTTGAGCAAACCAACCTGTTTGCCAACCAGTATCTTTATGCGCATCCGGATTCACATCGCCACAGACGTAACAAGTGGCACCCAACGGATGTGATAGAGTTAAAAAAAATTTGGGCTCTAACCCTCTTAATGGGAATAGTGAAGAAGCCAAGTATCCGGTCTTACTGGCACAAAAACCCCATCCTGGCTACCCCACTATTCCCAAGGGTTATGAAGAGGGAGAGATACGAAAATCTCACTTGATTCCTCTATTTTAATGATAACGCACTGTGCCCACCAAGAAACGACCCAATGCATGACCGCCTCTATAAAATTCGGCACCTTATCAGTCTTATGTCTGCCAAATTCACTGATAATTATGTCCCCGACCAAAATATATCTGTAGACGACTCCCTTATGAAATTCAAAGGCAGACTGCTCTTTAAGCAGTATATCCCAAGCAAGCGATCCCGGTATGGCGTCAAATTTTATAAATTGTGTGAGTCCACAAAAGGCTACACATGGGCGTTTAGAATATAAGAAGGGAAAGATAGCCACCTTGACCCCCCAGGATGCCCCGATTGTATTGGCACCACTGGAAAAATTGTGTGGGATCTGGTCTATCCCCTATTCAACAAGGGTTATCATTTATGGGTCGATAACTATTACACCAGTATCGACCTATTTAAAAATTTATATTGTTTTGAGACCCTTGCGTGTGGCACAGTGCGGAAGAATCGCAGAGGTTTTCCCCAAATCCTGACAGCAGGCAAAAAAAGTAGAGGCTCCTCTTCATCTCTACGTCAGGAAGAAGTGCTAGCCCTTCGGTTCACCGATAAGAAGGATGTATACATGCTATCTACAGTGCACGACAAAAGTACAGTGCCAGTGCCTGTGAGAGGGAGGACTGAGCCACTGGAACAGCCGAAGTGCATTGTAGATTACAGCAAGTTTATGGGGGGAGTAGACTTGGCTGATCAATGTATACAGCCTTATCTGGTGAACTGAAAGACTAGGGCATGGTACAAGAAGATTGCCATCTATTTGACCAAGATAGAAATTTTCAATGCGTACGTACTCTACAAGCAGGCAGCAGTACAAAAGCCATATCCCTTCCTAGAATTCATGCTTGAGATCATATCCCAACTTATCCTAACCCCGGCCCCCGTTACATCCGCTTTGGAATCAGGAGATCTCCAAAGATTAAGTGGCAGACACTTTCCTTCCCGAGTCCCTCCCACCCGCTGTAAAAAGTCCCCCCAGAAAAAGTGTCGTGTCTGCCGCAAGAAAGGAATCCGAAAGGATTCTAGTTATTATTGCCCTACCTTCCCATCTTTACCTGGCCTCTGCATAACCGAGTGCTTCAAAATTTATCATACAGAGCTAAATTACTAAATTACCCTTTTCTGCTTTGTCCCAATTACCCTTTGCTGCCTGTACCGACTCATTGGCTTGTTATACCGACTACTCTTTGTTTGCTGCCTGTACCGACTCATTGGCTTGTTATACCGACTACTCTTTGTTTGCTGCCTGTACCGACTCATTGGCTTGTTATAACGACTACTCTGACTTCTGGAATCCCCTGAATTTGGCCTGTCCCTGTTTACGTTAAGCCCAGCTATTCTAAAGTGGCTGCACCAAACAACTCAAAATACTAATTTAGAATCATTGGCACGTCATCTTTGGAGCAATATTCTTTCTTGGCGTGCCATGTTCTCTCAAAGTCGAGATAAATCCTGAAAATCACTTGTCAAATTACCAAAAACCTAAATGGAAATGCTACATGTGGGGTACCGTTGAATTCGTAACACATTGCCGAACACAAATATCAATGTCGTAGGCCAGTAAAAGGTTGACTGAGCATGATATTAGCAGCAAAATAACAGTTTTCGTGTAAAACAAATGCAAAACACAATCATGAAGACTAAGTGTGGCCAGGGTTTGTGACTAAGTGGCTACTATACAAAGCTGGACATACCCCATTTTCAACACTCTGGGTTGTCTACTTCTCAAAATAATATGCCATGATGGGGTACTTTTCATACCTGGGCTGCCATACCCTCTCAAATTCAACCTAGGCCCAGCAAACCAATCTGACAAACTCTACATTTGACCATGTAACTTTCCAAAAAGCAAATAAAAATGCAACATGGGGGTACCGTTGAATTCGTAACACATTGTCGAACACAAATATCAATGTCGTAGGCCACTAAAAGGTTGACTGAGCATGATATTAGCAGCAAAATAACAGTTTTTGTGTAAAACAAATGCAAAACACAAACATGAAGACTAAGTGGCTACTATACAAAACTGGACATACCCCATTTTCAACATTCTGGGTTGTCTACTTCTCAAAATGATATGCCACGATGGGGTACTTTTCATACCTGGTCTGCCATACCCTCTCAAATTCAACCTAGGCCCAGCAAACCAATCTGACAAATTTCAAGTTGTAAAATCTGAAATGGGCAAACTCTACATTTGACCGTGTAACTTTCCAAAAAGCAAATAAAAATGCAACATGGGGGTACCGTTGAATTCGTAACACATTGCCGAACACAAATATCAATGTCGTAGGCCAGTTAAAGGTTGACTGAGCATGATATTAGCAGCAAAATAACAGTTTTCGTGTAAAACAAATGCAAAACACAATCTTGAAGACTAAGTGTGGCCAGGGTTTGTGACTAAGTGGCTACTATACAAAACTGGACATATCCCATTTTCAACACTCTAGGTTATCTACTTCTCAAAATAATATGCCATGATGGGGTACTTTTCATACCTGGGCTGCCATACCCTCTCAAATTCAACCTAGGCCCAGCAAACCAATCTGACAAACTCTACATTTGACCATGTAACTTTCCAAAAAGCAAAATAAAAGCGCAACATGGGGGTACCGTTGAACTCGTAACACATTGCCGAGCACAAATATCAATGTTATAGGCTAGTAAAAGGTTGACTGAGCAGGATATTAGCAGCAAAATAACAGTTTTCGTGTAAAACAAATGCAAAACACAAACATGAAGACTAAGTGGCTACTATACAAAACTGGACATACCCCATTTTCAACATTCTGGGTTGTCTACTTCTCAAAATGATATGCCACGATGGGGTACTTTTCATACCTGGGCTGCCATACCCTCTCAAATTCAACCTAGGCCCAGAAAACCAATCTGGCAAACTCTACATTTGATCGTGTAACTTTCCAAAAAGCTAAATAAAAATGCTAAATGGAGGGTACCGTTGAACTCGTAACACATTGCCGACCACAAATATCGATGTTGTAGGCCAGTAAAAGGTTGACTGAGCATGATATTAGCAGCAAAGTAACAGTTTTTGTGTGAAAAATGCAAAACACAAACATGAAGACCAAGTTTGCGACTAAGTGACTACTATAAAAAAATGAAACGTACACCATTTGGAATAGCCTGGGTTGTCTACTTTTCAAAATGGTATGACATGTTGGGGTAATTTTCATACCTGGGCTGCCATAACCTCTAAAAGTCAACATAGGGCCAGGAAACCAATCTGGCAAATTTCAAGTTGTAAAACGTGAAATGGGCAAACTCTATATTTGACCCTTTAACTTTTCAAAACCTCATAAAACCTCTACATGGGGGGTACCGTTGAACTCGTAAGACATTGCCGAAGAGAAATATATGTATTTTATTTCATTTAATGCTAAGCGTACAATGTCATTCACACTAAAAATACAATGGAGAACTTTGAAAATAGCAAAAGTTCCTTTTTTCTCATAGTTTTTAGGGTTTTTTCATACTATAATATATTTTATATATAAATCTTTGATGGAAAATGAAAGCCCTATTTCTCCTGAACAAAATGATATATAATAAGGGTGGGTACACTTAATATGTAAGAGGTAAATTATGGTTTAACAGCGAATAGCTGAAATTCCACTTTTAGAAGTGTTCAAAAGTGTTCCAAACTTGTAAAATTACTCCCGTCCTTAAGGGGTTAAGAGCTGTTCACTTCCCGCTTTCTAAATTGCCTGCAGTGTATTAAATGACCACTAGGTGGAAGTACCAAAACTAAAGAGCTTAACTACTATTAACCAGGACACAGAACACAGAACACGTATGATGCAAATAGCAATCATTGACAAATATAATAGATATATGAATAAATAGGTTTGTCATATATATATATATATATATATATGAAGCGATAGGGGCTGCACACGTGTGAACTGGTTAAAAATAAAAAATCTTTATTTAAGGCATCTTAAAATCAGACCGACGTTTCGGTTCTCTCTGGAACCATCTTCAGGGTGACCCTGAAGATGGTTCCAGAGAGAACCGAAACGTCGGTCTGATTTTAAGATGCCTTAAATAAAGATTTTTTATTTTTATTTTTAACCAGTTCACACGTGTGCAGCCCCTATCGCTTCATATCTATCCTGTCCATGTCATTGGGTGTGCACCGTGGATTTCAGTTTGGTAGTGTGAAGATTGGGAGTAGCGGGAGTCCAAAGAGAACTATATATATATATATATATATATATATACTTTTTTTTTACACCATGCAATCAACAACTTAATAACTGTATAAAACCCATAAATCACATCTTAGAAAGATCATTTTTAGGAACACATATTACTGTTTCCCTACAGGGTTGTGCTTGGAGAAGCAATTCTAAGAAAGATGTGGCAGGAAACAGTTCCTTGGACTGCATTACAGAGAGAGATAGCAAAAATGTGTTGTATGTTTTTTAAATGTAAGACAAGTAAATAGCATAAATAAATCATTGTGCAGTGTTTTTATTTTTGCAACTTCCATTTAGACTGCATGAGCAGTCTCTGAGTTATATTTCTCAGATTGCCATTTAATATGCAGATTGAAATCCCTGGAGTACAGCGTTCTCTGCTGGTAGATGTGTGTGAGTATGTGGAATCTTCGAAAGAAGAACCACACCATTGTTTGCAGCCCTTTATCTGAAAGTGGAAATAATTTAGATATCCTTTAACTCTTTAGTTTGTTACTATTTATACACAAAAGAGCATTCATTTTATCTTTAACATGTAATGTCAAGTGCATGTTTTTGGGCATACAAACATCCCTATTTTTGTGCTCCCCCAACCCCTCCTCCCCTGCAAACTGCTGTGTGATGAGAGCTATGTTTTGGGTGGGCTTTACAGGTGAGTTATGATGGTTATGTGCATTATGTGACTCCTGCTTCAGCTGTGCACTACTTTGCAAGTCAGAGAATCAGATGTGGGAGCTTAGCTTGTACCTGAAAATGAGAGAATTCTCAATATATCCTTCCTGGTAAATAAGTACGTACAGATAAGTACAAAAACCTGTATTTAGGTCAGAAGAAAGGAGTCTGCAGACTTGGCCGTATTCCAACTGAATTATTATTGTGAACCGGTTAACGAATAAGTAAGTATAATGGCCTCATTTGTTAGTGATAACTGCTCCTGCCATACATAATTCAATGTTCTTGAACCCAGGACATACCATAAATACTCGAGTATAGCGCGACCCAAATATAACACGATGGATAGAGAATTATTGTGGAAATGAGAGAATACTCAAGACTCAAATATAACGCGAGGAGCAAAACTATAGAAGTATACTGTAACGGTAAACAATTAAAATTCTTCGATCTTCTCTTAACACAGTCAGGCTCCCCCTCAGGCCAGGATGCTCTGCTCTAGAATGATTGTAGTTGTTACCAAGTATGAAGCCACGCTGGCCACCCACCTTCCTTACTTGCGATAAGATGGCTGGCAGAGCGAGGTGACCAACACAGTGAATCATTCACTGATAGCCAGCACGCCGGAAGGTGTAGTTTTCTCACCTCCGGCTGCAGCAGGCAGGCTCAACTACTGCTTTGTGAAGCGAGGGTGCATGCTTGGTTTTAAGCCGATCTTGAATGATTGGCTTAATCCAAGCGTGCCCTCTGCCCGTGATGGATTCCACCTCTCCTGAATCTGGGAGTTCCTGAAGTGTTTAAGGGCGTCAGGGAGCCCACATTCAATTCAGGGAGACTATTGGAACTTCCGGGAGACTTGAGTTCTCTGAGCAAGTCAAGTTTTTTTGCACGCGATGCAGATGTCTCGAATATAACGCGACCCCTTAAATTTTAAGGTAAACTTTTGTCACCAAAATCTAGTGGTATACTCGAAACGAGAGAAATCTCAATGTATCTTTCCTGGTAAAATTCTTTATAAATAAATAAATACTGCAACGGAGCTGAAATGTTCAGTTGTGGCTTGGCTGTTGTGGCAGGTTACTGCACATTAATGATTCCTATAATTTATATAGGAAGTGCTAATGTGTGGCCACCCGCGAATAACAAGTTTTTCTAATGTTTCTTTCTCTTTCTTTCTTGCAGTCGGTAATGGCAAAAAATTACCTGTTTAAGGCTAGGGTCAGACGAACGCATTTTCACGTTGTCCGTGAAAAAGTGCGTTCGAACGAATGGACGTATTTTTTCACGGAGTACGCGATACCGGTCATACGATGCGCATTTTTCGTCCGTGATTTTGTACGGATCATCAATAAAACACTTTGTGCATCTGGACGTTATGTTGGCCGGACATTAGCAGCGTCTGACATCTCCAATTCACGCACACATGCCTCTAGCGGACGCAGCGCACTCTGTACGTCTGTACTAGCGGTTTTACGTTCTCGAAAAAATGCTTTCATTTTCCACTTGCGTTGCGCGGCCGGACTTTCGTGCGACCGTACTTCGTATATTGGCCGTCATTGCCCGTCATTTGCTGCTAGTGCGGCCGTGATTAAGTGCACCTGCACGCGCGTTCGCACTGCCTCAGTCTGACCCTAGCCTAAGAAGAAACTGGTGTTAAGTGATTGTACTTTATCAAAATCACTTACCACACATAAAAAAAATCTTACTCAACTCTGGTCCCAGAATGCAGTGGAGGATGCAATCTACTAACTCCTTATACCGTATGCAGACGGAAACTGGAAACAAATGGTTGCCAGTGTCCTTCCTCTGACGGTGCATGATACTGCTGCTTACATAGGGGTTTGTAAGTCCTCATGGAATCCTATGGACTTCAGGAGAAGATTCCAACAGTGGTGCATCATGCTGCTGCCAGTATCAGTTAGCAACTCCCAATAAATATGCTGTACTGAAGTGGAATCAGGCTGGAAGATGGTTGCCATTATGAGCCAGGCAGCCATCTTGTTCAGAATATTGGTTCACTTGAAAATAACTAGGTAGATTTAGAATGAAGCTTACATAGAATTTTAGGAATATGTTGTATTAACAGAGAAGCAATTAAAAGAAGGGAAGATCCAGGCTGCTCTTGGCACAGAGAGACAGGATGACAAATGGATACATGAAGGTCACAAAGGCCTACAGAGAGACAAAGAGAGCATAGAAACCAGACCATGTCTTATCTGGAATAAACAAGCACAGCCAAAAGGGAGGTGGGCACGGCCCAGATTGAGTGCGGCAGCAAATCACAAACTGTCAGACTAACATGACGTTTGCCAATTTACGGTCAATGTATGGAATACCTTTGTATTAACAATGGGAGGTATTAACCCACGTGGGGTGGAATAAAGTGTCACCGGGAGGTTTGCTAATTGGGATGTACCTAATTATGTATTCGGGGTATAAAAACCCTCGTCGGGGTGAGAACGGGGCTCACTCTTTGCGATTTAATCCTGTGTGAGCATTGTGTGACGACACTAATAAAGTTTGCCTTTCCTGAAGAGACTCGTGTTCAGACAATCCTTGTTTGTGTCCGGTCCAGCTCCGTCTCGAGTGAACGTAGCTGATTCCGGTTACATTTCTTGGGGGCTCGTGAGCCGGGATACGGGCCCTTGCCGGCACAACAATGGCTGCTGAACACTGTAGCGGTTGACTGCAGGTGCGAGTGATTCTGTCGGTTGGGCGTCTGTTGAAGGTGAGCTGACATCTGCAGGCGCCAAGCAGGATTTCCTGTTCAGTGGACCTCGTCTTGTCCCAAACGGACCCCCGGCCCGGGAAGCTGGGACACCACCGAGTCCGAGGAAACAGCGAGCAGCGCGGCGAAAGGTAAAGTGTCTTCTATGTTTGTATGTGTATCAGAGATACCGGTATAAAGGGAAACGTCCGACAGTAATCGGATAAGGAGACCCACGGTCTCGTTGGCATACCGAACCCGCCGCATATAGCACAGACAAGCAAAGGAGCCAGAGTGGCTAGTGCGTGTCTGGACTCAGGGGATCGGATGCCAACCAAAGGGTAGTTCTGTAAGAGAGGGAGAGAGTAGCCACGTGGAGTTGCATAGTCATAGTCAGTGTTTGTAAACAGCTTCTGCACGTGGACCAGGAAAGGAGGAGGGATTTCTGTGACTGGGCTGAGAGTCCTGAGTCAGTGCTAGTGTGTACGCCGTGTAGTGAAGGGGGCCAATTAAGGTCAGCGGTAGCTGCAGAGATAGAGGTGCCGGGTGGGTAGATTATCCATAGGCAAATTGGAATTGCAGATGGGACTATAGTTATAGAACGGGTGCACATAGTCACAAACAGACAAGAGTAGGATTCAATAGACGGGGTATAAGGAGCCAAAAGGAGGGACGGTGTGCCCTCGGCTAGTAGATAGAGTAGAATTGTTTATGTTTTGTTTTGTGCTGAAAGTATCTGGTACAGTACGTGCTGTGAGTGATTTGAGTGCTCTGAGTGAACGAGCGCCTACTCGCATTGCGAGAAAGCAAACTTGAGAGTGGACTCCCAAGGTACGTTTCCGGCTCAGGCGACTGCAGTCTGGCTACTGACGGAGGAAGCGGGTCAGACACATATGAATTGTTGACTGAAGTACCAGACAGTAAATTCTAAGTGTTCTTGCTAAAAAGTAATATCTGTATTGTGAAGAGGTTACTGTTTTTTTAAGGGGTAACAATGGGTAACGGGCCATCCAAACCCAGTAAGGTAAAGAAGGGTGAGACACCCTTAGAGTATATGGTGCGGAATTTTGAAGCGCTATATGCAACGCATGATTATGGCATAGAGTTAACTAAGGAGAAACTAACATTAATGTGTACAATTGTATGGCCACTGTTAGTTCCAGAGTGGCCAGAACAGGGGTCAATGGACCCGGAGCTAATACAGAGAGTGCATTCCCAAGTCACCGGGAAATGCGGACATCCTGAGCAGTACCCATATATAGATATATGGAGATACTGTGTAAAAGATAAAAGTCATTTTATAATGATGGCGGGACAAAATAAGAAACAGGTACCCCCAAATAATGAAGAAAAAGGGAGACCGGTGTTGATAGAACAACCGGAAGAGATTGATTCTTTGCCCCCGCCTTATCCATCATGTTATGGGGCAGCTAGAGAAGGTTTCGAGTGCCGCGGTTGCGCGGGCGGAGAGGGGGGAGCAGGCAGCTGCTACTTCCCGGCCAGCTCCCTTCGCTCCGCCACGCGGTATTGCGGAAGAAGACCAGGGGGCAGCGGGTGGAGGGGACAGAGAGGCGCCACCAGGAAAAATTGAGATGCCCGATGGGAGCGTATATAAATTAGTACCCCAGGAGGATAGCGATAATGAGAGCGAAGATGAGAAACCAGGGGCCACCACTCGCGCAGCGAATAATATATATAAACCCCGAGAACCATATCAGCATAATCCCAACAAAAGTAAGATGCAAATGCCCCAACGGGAAGTGCCAGGCCCTTTACTGGAAAATGGAGCACCTGGTCCAGTACAATACACATATGTCCCATTTACGACAATGGATCTCTTTAACTGGAAAACACACACACCACTGTATTCCACTAATCCTGCAGCAGTGGCTAGTATGATAGAGTCAGTCATGCTTACACATAACCCCACATGGGCAGATTGTCAGCAACTAATGTTGACAATGTTTACTACTGAGGAAAGAGCCCGGATAAATAGTAGCGCGCGGAAGATTCTACTTACCCAAGCCGTAGTGGATGCCAAGCCCCAGCCAGAAGCGTGGGCAGAGGAACACTACCCCAAAACAGATCCCAAATGGCCATACAATACCGCTGCAGGTATTGCTCACCTACAGACGTACCGGACAGCGGTGATAATGGGTGTTAAAGCGGGAGGGAAAAAGCCCACAAACATGGGGAAGATAGCAGATATAGTGCAGGAGCCTAAAGAATCCCCAAGTGCATTTTTAGAAAGGTTGCTGGATGCGTACAGGATGTATAGTCCTATTGACCCTGAGGCAGTGGAGAACCAGAGGTTAATTAATTCTTCGTTTGTGGGTCAGTCACAGAGAGACATACGGAATAAAATACAGAGATTAGATGGGTTTTTGGGTAAAGGGATTAGCGAATTAGTTGAAATCGCTAATAAAGTGTTTCATAACCGGGATCTAGAAGAGATAAAGAGACAAAGAGGACACACAGGTGTGGTCGGTTATATGGGAAATAGTGGAGGACGAGGTGGCCAGGACAGAGGGAGAGCAAGGGGTAGGGGGGCTCGAGGAAGAGGTAGGGGAGCCCCTAGGGAACCCCTGGGACCCAACCAGTGCGCCTGGTGCCGGAGTGAAGGTCACTGGAAAAATGATTGTCCTGCATTTTTGGCTAAATTTGGGGAACAAGGGGAGGCTGGGGAGTCGGGAGGACAAGCCTCTAATGGTCAGGTAACGAACGGCCGATATGAGAGGAGCGAAGGTTCCGGTGAAGGGTTCGTGGGTTTGGCGGGAACGTCATTTGAAGGGCAGGGTACATATTGACAAGGACCTGGACCCATCCCACTCGGTAATCACGAGCCCACGGTCACTATGAGAGTGGGAAATAAAGATGAAATTTTTATGGTTGACACCGGTGCCGAATATTCTGTTGTAACACAGCAAATTGCTCCCCCAGTGGGAAATGAGGTCGATATCATGGTAGCAATGGGGGTGTCTGCTAAGTACCCCTTCCTTGCTTCTCGAAAATGTAGTGTGGGTGGGCATAATGTTGAACATGAATTTTTGTATATACCCGAATGTCCCATCCAGCTCCTGGGGCGGGATATCCTTTGCAAATTGCAAGCCCAAATTACGTTCCTTCCCGGGGGACACACTCAATTAGACCTGCCTGAGACTGGCAGCTCTACTCAGCAGTACAACCCAGCCAGCCAGCAACCCCAATCCGTAAAAATTGCAGTGATTATGCCAAGAGAGGAAGAATGGCGCACAGCACCAATGCCGCCGGCAAGCCCGGACCCGCACACACTACTCCTCGAAATTCCTGCGGTGTGGGCGGAGGAAAATCCGCCCAGACTAGCTGTAAATATTCCCCCAGTGTACGTCGATTTTAAAACCTGGTGCAACGCCTGTGGCTTTAAGACAATACCATATCCCACAAAAAGCCAAGCAGAATATCCAGACACATTTACAGAGACTTAAAAACCACGCATATTGAAATTCTGCGTGTCACCGTGGAACACACCCCTGTTGCCAGTACTGAAAGAGGGCACACAAGAGTACCGCCCAGTCCAAGATTTACGAGCTGTCAATGAAGCCACAGTAACCCTACACCCTGTGGTTCCCAATCCATACAATTTGCTGGCGTTAATTCACGGAGATACAAAATATTACACGGTGCTTGATTTAAAAGACGCTTTCTTTTGCATCCGTCTGGCTCCGGCAAGCCAGCCCCTTTTTGCATTTCAGTGGGAGGAATCTACCATCAAATGACCTGGACACGCCTCCCTCAAGGTTTCAAAAACTCGCCCACGATCTTCGGATGCGCGCTCAGCCAAGACCTCCTCTCCTTCAACGCTCAGCCAGACAAAGTTGTCTTATTACAATATGTTGATGATTTATTACTGGCTTCTCCCACAGAAAAAGACTGTTCATCTGCCACAAAAGCCCTGCTACATCTACTATGCCAAGCAGGATACAGAGTGTCAAGAAAGAAAGCACAAATATGCAAAGAAAGTGTAAAGTACTTAGGTTTCCAATTAACAGGTGCCAAGCGTGCATTGGGGGCAGAAAGAAAAGAAGCAGTGTGCCGAATACCCCAACCAAAGACCAGAAGACAAGTCCGTGAGTTTCTGGGAGCTGCAGGCTTCTGCCGCCTGTGGATCCCCAACTTCGCAGATATTGCCAAACCCCTTCATCAGGCCACAAAGGGGGGAGAACAGGACCCCTTCCACTGGGAAGAAGAACAAACAGCAGCTTTCCTAAAATTAAAGACACTGTTAATGGAAGCTCCTGCACTGGGACTGCCAGATCACAGCAAGCCGTTCCAGCTGTACGTGCATGAACACAATCAAACAGCAACGGGAGTGCTGATCCAAAGTTTTGGCTCAAGGCTAAGGCCTGTGGCCTATCTCTCCAAGCAACTCAATCCAGTGGTCTGCGGCCTACCCCTGTGTCTAAAATCCGTGGCAGCCACCGCAATGCTGATAGCAGAAGCAGACAAGCTGACACTTGGACAAGTTCTTCATGTCAAGGTGCCCCATGCTGTCAAGGCCCTGCTGGATGTGAAAGGAAGCTACTGGTTTAGCAACAGCCGGATGACAAAGTACCAAGCTATGATGTGTGAGAATCCACGGGTTTATTTGGACCTCATTGCTACCTTGAACCCTGCTACTTTACTGCCTGACTGCGAAGAGGATCCAGATCATGAATGCCTCCAAGTCATGGAAGAAGTGTTTAGTAGCAGGCCAGATTTGAAAGACGTACCCCTAGACAAATACGATCTACAGCTATTCACCGATGGTAGCAGTTACATGGATGATGGGAAGAAAGTCTCCGGCTACGCAGTTCTCTCAGCGGAAGAAATTATCGAAGCAAATCCACTAGCAGGCCATACATCTGCACAACTGACTGAAATAACAGCCTTAACCAGAGCTCTAGAAATCTACGAAGGCAAAAGAATAAATATTTACACTGATTCCAAGTACGCCTTCATGACAGTCCATGCACATGGTGCACTCTACAAAGAAAGAGGCCTACTTACTTCCTCAGGACAACAAATCAAGTATGCAGCTGAAATCGCGGCCCTCCTAGAAGCTGTATGGAAACCAAGCGCTGTCAGTATCATGCACTGTCGTGGCCACCAAAAGGGTAATGATGAAATCCCAAAAGGCAACAGGCGTGCTGACCAGGCCGCAAAAGCAGCTGCAAAACCACTGCTAACAATTGATCAAGCCAAAGTTCTACTCTGCAAGCAAGAGCCTCAACTTCCCATGCCAAACTACGAATTCTACATGAATTGGAGAAGATTTGAACCCAAAGGTGAGTTCATTGAAATAATATTGCACAAATGGCAAGATGATTACGAACTATTAGAACTTAATCATGATTATATCCAATGGCTTTTCCCAACTCAGTCTCAAGGCTGAAATTTCTATTCCACTCCTCTGAATCCGCAGGAGACACGCCTAATGATTAACACCTCAGAAGTTCAGCAAAGACTACGCAGAGCCTACAAAATGATGCTGAAATTCTTCGGCGTAAAAGTAATGGGGGAGTGTGAAGAAGACACAAAAGTAACCGAAGTTGAACGAGCAGAAAATTTCGCCTCACTTTTTGAAAATTTGACAACCAACCCTCATAATAATCTACGGATTATACGAATACTGCTAAGTCTGGGAGAATTGGGAGCAGAAGAGTACCAAGCCCCGTTGGTGAGGTTCTTTCTCAAGGAGATCCTTATCAAAAATAAGCTGCCAAGAATGAAGAGAAGTGCAATGAACTTTTTCATACCAGCAGTAAGAGATTCACAAGACAGACAAGATCTGCTGTTCTTCGCATGGAGATACTATTTCCCGAAAGAAGAATTTGTCTGGGGAAACCATGGAGAATTGGCACGATACAAAGCAAAACCAGTGGTGGCTGCACTCCAACCGGCACCACTGAGTGAATGGACACCCGTATATTCAGAGAAAGAAAAGAAGTGGCTGTCAGGAGAACAAGGCAAATATGGAGAAGACGGGTGGTTCCAGCTGAAGAATGGACAAATAGTCCTCCCAGCAACATTGGCTCCTGAAATTGTAAGAACACTCCACGCAAGTACCCATGGAGGGAGAGAAATGATGGAGCAGCAACTAGAGCCACATTTCTACGTACCAGGACTGACAGTAGTCTGCAAAGCAATAGCCCAACAGTGCGTGACATGTGCCAAAAAAAAAAACCCGAGAACAGGCCCATCTCAACCTCCAGGAAAACAGCAAATTGGGCTATCCCCAATGGCATCGTTACAGATAGACTTCACAGTGCTACCGCCCTGCAAAGGATACAAATATCTACTGGTAATGGTGTGCACCCTGACAGGATGGGTGGAAGCTTTCCCAACGAGAACTGAAAAGACTGTGGAGGTGGTGAAGAGTCTGATGAAAGAAATAATACCACGCTATGGACTTCCTCTCGAGATAGGGTCGGACAATGGCCCTGCATTCATACAGAACTGTTTACAACAGCTTGCCCGCCTGTTGGACATCACCTGGAAGCTACATACTGCCTACAGGCCCCAAAGTTCGGGAAAAGTCGAGAGAATGAACCGCACCCTAAAGACTTTGATGTCCAAATTGTGCCAAGAGACGTCGCTAGGCTGGTTGGATGTGCTGTCGATAGTCCTCTTGCACATTAGGTGAAGGCCAACCCCCCAATTGAAGCTAAGTCCGTACAAACTCATGTTCGGACGGCCTACCCCTCTGATTACTGGACTAAGGGGGGACATTCAGGCATTGGGAGAAACTAAATTAAATGATCAGGTTGTATTAGGTAAATCCATGCAGAAACTGAATACTTGGGTGGGAGATAATATACCTCACTTTTTATATCCCCCACTGCATAAGTATTTTCCAGGTGATTCAGTATGGGTGAAAGAGTGGAAAAATGACCCACTAGGCCCAAAGTGGAGAGGTCCTTACCTTGTCCTGTTATCAACCCCTACAGCAGTAAAGGTTGCCGAGGTGGTCCCGTGGATACATCACTCCAGACTGAAAGTAGCTGCAGCCAGTCCTGAACCAGCATGGAAGGTCGTCACCAACGAGACCAATCCACTGAGGCTAAAGCTGACAAAGACCACAGCCGTGAGCACCTGAATGATCCAACTGAATGCACCCAAATGATTTCACAAGTGGGTGTCTTGATGGACACAATAAGGCCTGACCATCCAACAACAGGGGAACAAAGGGATCCCCCAGGGGATACCCCAAGGGTGCTTTTTAGGGGCCCAGCCCCCACACTTGATCATCCGTAAATGTCTTTTAGTTTTGAAATTCTGGTGGGGAGGGATTGGGTTTATGTGACTGTGAAAAGAATTGCCCAAGGGATTGACATTTGGGGCATTTGTGGTACTGATTTTGTACCTTGCAAACTTGATTTATGGACTCTCGCATGGAGCATGCCCCAGGTGCCCAAGCACCGCCAAGAAAGTGGATATTTCCCATATCTGGAATGGTACACACCCGGTGATGGAGAATCGTACTATGTGGAGACAAAAGCGAGAGGCAACATCTCATAGATGTAATCTAAATACCAATTTTCACATCGGTAACATCTTCTATTTTGGAGATATAGGTATCCTGTTTAAAAGTATTCACCCCCTCCCCTTTTTTTAACCCCCCCCCCCACTTGGGAAATTTTGGAAAATGGTAAAATGTGTTTTTTTTATTTTTCAAGAAGATTGTAAAAAACTAATTTCACACCTGTAACATCATTGTTTTTTGAAATATAGGTATACTGATAAAAGTATTCAACCCCCTTTCCCTGACCCCCTTAACTGGATTTTCAGAAAATGGTAAAACACATGTTTGTTTTTTTGCATGAAGATTGTAAATATCAAATTTCACACCTGTAACATCTTTGGTTTTTGAAATATAGGTATACTGCTAAAAGTATTCAACCCCCCATTTTGCCCTCCTCCCACTTAATTTTTGGAAAATGGTAAAATACGTGGTTTTTTGTCTCTCAAGACGAGTCTAAAGACCAATTTTCACGTCTGTAACATCGTTGGTTTTTGAAATATAGCTATACTGATAAAAGTATTCAACCCCCTTTTTTACTCCTTTAGGGGTGGAGTTTCCAAAAATCCTTCCTTAGTGGGTGCCTACATCATAAAAACTGTTTTACCTTCAAATTTTCACGTTCCTAGGTTAAACGGTTTCAGCTGGGCATCAGTCAGTCAGGACTGTCGCGGTTTTATATATATAGATAGGTATCCTGTTTAAAAGTATTCACCCCCCCCCCTTTTTCACTCCCCACCTGGGATTTTTGGAAAATGGTAAAACACCTTTTTTTTATTTTTCAAGACCATAGTAAATACCAAATTTCACATCTGTAACATCTTTGTTTTTTGAAATATAGGTATACCGCTAAAAGTATTCAGACCGCATTCCCCCAACCCCCCTTAATTGGATTTGTGGAAAACGACAAAACACATATTTGGTTTTTTTCACGAACATTGTAAATACCAAATTTCACACCCGTAACATCAAATTATCAAATTTTAACCCTTCAAAGCTTCTAACAACTCTTACTCCTTTCAGGATTACAACAGTTCTTTACTCAAAAAATACTTTTCGTAGGTTTATAACACTAAGCTATGTTGAAAAATGGTGGAAATTTATTTCAAAATATATGGACATAAACTGCTTAAGCCTGTCAACAAACGGCAATGTATTTCACCTCTTGACATGTCCTATACATTCTCACCTAATGGTTGCTCTTATGGGATCAACTCACTTACCAAGGACTGAATCCTTTCTAGAGCTCTCTGCAGTTCAAGGTTAAATATATCCTGTGGGAAGGACACCTGTGACAGGGAGGGGTGCTTGCCCAAGGGGTGTCAGCCCTTTTCATACAGAATACACAAGGATAGTATCACTGAGCCTTTACTAAGCTCAGAATGTGGGTGCTTCTCCAGACAGTGTAATACAACAAAGCAGAAAGAGAGCACTCCAGCTATTACATTTATAGGTTTTTGACTGTAATAGCTGGAGTGCTCTCTTTTTAGTTTGATATATAATATATATATATATATATATATATACAGTGTGTATATATATATTGTGATAAAGTGAGGGGAATTGTGTGCAATGGAGTGTATATTACCCCTGTGTTTTTGAGCGGGCATTGGGATGTTTGAATCCAGGAGGAAAAATTGTGTTTTAAATTGTTCCCCTCTGCTGCAAGGTCTCCCCACCTGCTAATTAAATGCCCTTAAATGCTTCCTGGGTGTGGGGAACCAGTGAGAAGGAAGTAAGGAGATTTGACTGAGAGAGATCAGCAGAGCTGGTGAAGTGCTGAGGTTGGCAGCTTCCCAAAAAAAAAAAGGTTGGCAAAGAGTTCCATTACTTTGTTATTTACCTGCGTTAGTAAGGGACATGTATTTTGCTAGTAAGACTCAGACGAGTTAGGCTTTGATTTCTGCTTTATTTTGTTTGTATGGTGGAGTGCCACAATAAAACTCAACTATAAAGAGACTGTTTCCGTGACATACTTGCCATAGAGGACCGTGCTATAGCGCCCCTCCGTGTGACAATATGGTGTTTGGATGCGGGCAATTGCGCCAACAGGTCTGTGTGCATGGAAGTTTGAAAAGCACCTGGTGAAACTGTAGTGAACAGCTGAGGGCTTAATCAGCATGCTGCTGCAGCAGAAAAATAAAAAGTGTGTTCCTGGCACGTTTAAACAGAATTCCTGTGGAGGCTCATTTCTCCCCATTTGGCCGTTTTCATGGAGGATTTGGTGAAAGCCTTGGTACAGGCAACTGCAAGAAACCAACCGCTTATGGTGGCACAAGTGGAAAGCGTAAGGGAAGCTCAGCAGAAAAACAGAGCAATCTTCACAAATGCTTTGCAACAAGCCTTACAGCCTGGTATGGTGAGCTGTCCTGCGGACAGGGAGCTGCGTATTCGAGCGACTGACTTTCTGCACAAACTGTCTGAGGCAGATGATGTGGAGGCCTATCTCACGACCTTTGAGCGGTTCGCCGACAGAAAAAATTGGCCCCTTGAACAGTGGGCAGGACTGTTGGCTCCATGTCTGAGTGGGGAGTCCCAGAAAGCCTATGAGGATCTGCCTTACAGCCAAGCTCAGGACTACACATGCCTGAAAAGAGAAATCGCGTATTTAACGTATTTAAAGAATTTAACGCATATTGGAATAACCCCCCACGCTACAAGCTCAAAGGTTTCATAAGTGGGCTTATGACTTGGAAAAGCCTACTAGGACCCAAATGTATGAGCTGCTGAGATGTGCGCATAAATGGTTGCAACCAGAGACAAACTCGCCGACAAAAAACGTGCAGATGCTGGTTATGGACCGCTTCCTCAGGAATTTGCCTACAGGGCTGCAACAGTGGGTCAGCCAAGGAGACCCAAAGGTTCCTGAGGAGATGATGTGTTTGGTTGAGCGGTATGCGACTGCAAAGGAGCTGCACACTCATGAACCTCAGCCTAAGTCCAGACCGCCTAACAGCCGGGCAAATAGGAAACCTGGCAACAAAGGACAAGGCCCTGTGCCCAGCATGGAGTTACATGATTATGGTGGTAAAAGGTACCAAAGAGATCAGCAATGGGTGCCAGACTAAAACAAGGAGCAAATAATATGTTTCAGGTGCCATTTGCCCGAACATATCACCCGCAATTGCCGTCAGGGTGACGAGCCCATACAGTGCGACATAGGAGCACAAACCCTGCATAAGACTGTGTTAACCTGTTCAAAACTGTGTGGTAACCAGTACTGTGAACACTAACCATTTAAGGACTGTGAGAGTTGAAGGAAAGGGTGTTCAAGCGCTCCTTGATTCCGGGAGTGAGGTTAATCTGGTAAAGAGCACGCTGCTCCGGCCTGAACAGCTTGATTCCAGGCAAACAATTAGTATAGTGTGCATACATGGGGACACCCATTAGTACCCCATGGCTGATGTGGAAATAATCACTGATGTGGGGAAAGTTGAATGTAAAGTGGGGGTAGTACCTGTATTGCCTTATGATGTTGTGATAGGAAGAGACTTTCCTCAGTTCTGTCCATTATGGGAAAAGTCATCATTACAGCAGAAATTGTGCTCTGAGGAGCAGGAGGTAGAGGGGTCAGGTGCTATTTTCCCTTTCTCTACTATTGATTTGGGAAACTGGCAGAGAGCTGGAGTTGTATCTCCCGTGGTATGTTTTGGCGATGTAGAGGATGTGCCCCATAATGATGATCCTGTAGAAGTGGAGCTTCGGGATATTGGAGTCCATCCTGGCAACGTCCGAGCTGCCCAGTGGGAGGACTCAACTTTGGCTATGGCCAGAGACAATGTGCAAGTCATAGAGCATGATCTGGTGAATCGTGAGAAACCATTATGTTTTCCCTATTTTAAAGTTAAAAATAATTTGCTTTGCAGGGTGGAGCAAAAAGGGGCTGAGGACCTGGAACAGTTGTTGGTTCCAGAAACCCACAGGAATACTGTTTTGAAACTGGCTCACAACCACGTGCTAGGAGGTCACCTGGGAGTGGATAAATCAAGGGAAATGGTTCTTAAGTGATTCTATTGGCCAGGTATTTTTGCTACCATTGAAAGGTTTTGTAAATCTTGCCCAGAGTGTCAGCTCAAGGCTCCGAGTAAGGGTTTCCGCAACCCTCTTGTACCCCTACCTGTCATAGAGGTACCATTTGAGCGAATTGGTATGGACTTAGTATGACCGTTGCTTAAGTCCGCTAGGGGGCACCAATATATCTTAGTCATTGTAGACTATGCCACACGGTATCCTGAGGCGGTGCCTTTATGAAACACCTCCTCTAAGAATATCGCCAAAGAGTTAATGCTGATGTTCATCCCAAGGGATGTTGCTGATGTTCATCCCAAAGGAGGTCCTTACGGACCAGGGGACTCCTTTCATGTCCAGTGTTATGAAGGAGCTATGTAGACTTCTTAACATCAAACAATTGAAAACATTGATATATCTCCCGCAAACCGATCGCCTGGTGGAGAGATTTAATAAAGCTCTAAAATCCATGCTACATAAAGTAGTAGATAAAGATAGAAAGAACTGGGATTGTCTGTTGCCTTACCTAATTTTCTCTATTCGGGAAGTTCCACAAGCTTCCACTGGGTTTTCACCATTTGAACTACTGTATGGCAGACATCCCAGGGGCATTCTGGATATTGCCAAAGAGACATGGGAACAAGAGTATACCCCTCACCGCAGCGTGATAGAACATGTTGCCTAAATGCATTACCGAATAGAAGCAGTCCTGCCTATAGTCAGGGAAAACATGGAGAAATCTCAAAGGGCTCAGCAAGCCAGTTACAATAGAAATGCGCGATTACGGAAATTCAAACCAGGGGACAGGGTTCTGGTCCTGATTCCTACCGTTGAGAGTAAATTTCTAGCCAGCCGGCGAGGGCCAATACGAGATTGTAGAACAAGTAAACGAGGTGAACTATAAAGTAAGCCAGCCAGGTAGGCGGAACAGATCTACCACATTAATTTATTGAAACCCTGGGTAGAGCGTGAGGCTCTCTTCACTTGTAAAGGTAAACCTGCTACTAGCAGGATGGAACCTGATGTATATATTGCTGAGACTCTTGCCCCTCATCAGAAGCAGGAAGTGAAGGAGTTTGTGTCTAAAAACAGGGATGTGTTTACCCCAGTACCAGGAAAAATGCACTTGATCACCCATGAAATCATTACAGAGCCTGGAAAGAATATTAATCTAAAACCTTACAGGATCCCAGAGGCTAGAAGGGAGGCAGTTAGCGCAGAGGTGAAAAAGATGCTCGAGTTGGGCATTATAGAAGTCTCACAAAGTGAATGTAGCAACCCAATTGTGTTGGTGCCTAAGCCGAATGGGGAAATACGGTTTTGTAATGACTTCCGTAAACTGAATGAGATATCGAAGTTTGATGCCTACCCTATGCCTCGGGTTGATGAGCTTATTGAGAGGTTGGGTAGAGCCAGATACCTAAGCACACTGGATTTGACCAAGGGCTACTGGCAGGTTCCCTTGGCAGCAAGAGCAAAGGAAAAGACAGCCTTTTCTACACCTGTGGTGTTATTTTAGTACAGAGTACTGCCATGTGGGTTACATGGTGCCCCAGCCACATTCCAGCGTATGATGGATAGGATACACAGGCCCCATCGAGAGTATGCAGCTGCATACCTTGACGACGCTGTGATTCACAGTGAGGACTGGGTAACACATCTGTGCAGGGTTCAGGCAGTAGTGGATAGTATCTGGGCTGCTGGTCTAACGGCTAACCCTGCTAAGTGTTCTTTGGGTTTGGAGGAGGCCAAATATCTGGGATATACAATTGGTTGCGGGCTCCTCAAACCCCAGCAAAGTAAGGTGGATGCCATTGCGAATTGGCCACGTCCTATCACCAAGAAGCATCTGAGAGAATTCTTGGGTTTAACTGGATACTATCGTCGCTTCATTCCAAGTTTTGCTACCATTGCCAGCCCTTTGACAGAGCTTACTAGAGCCAAAAGCCCCATCATGGTCAAGTGGACCCCGGAGGCAGAACAGGCCTTTCATACCCTGAAAGAAGCTTTGTGTGCCAGTCCTATTTTGGTAGCTCCAGATTTCTCAAAGCAATTTGTTGTACAAGCAGATGCGTCAGATGTGGGTCTGGGTGCTGTTCTCTCTCAGGTGCATGGAGGAAAGGAACATCCAGTTATGTACCTGAGCCGGAAGCTGGATTCTCACAAGCTGAGGTATTCCGTAGTTGAGAAGGAGTGCCTGGCAATTAAGTGGTCTCTAGAGACCTTGAAATATTACCTGCTAGGGAGGCAGTTTTTGCTGATCACAGACCATGTGCCGTTGACATGGATGAGGCAAAATAAAGAAAAGAGTGCCAGAGTGACCAGATGGTTCCTTAGTCTCCAACCCTTTCGGTTCTCGATGCAGCACCGGGCTGGTACAGCCCAGAGTAATGCTAATGGCCTCTCCAGAGTTCATTGCCTCTGGTCTAAGGCCGCTCGCCCTGATGGGTCTGAGCTGGGGGGGATATGTGATAAGGTGAGGGGAATTATGTGCAATGGTGTGCATATTCCCCCTGTGTTTTTGAGCGGGCATTGGGATGTTTGAATCCAGGAGGAAAAATTGTGTTTTAAATTGTTCCCCTCTGCTGCAAGGTCTCCACACCTGCTAATTAAATGCCCTTAAATGTTTCCTGGGTGTGGGGAACCGGTGAGAAGGAAGTAAGGAGATTTGATGGAGAGACACAGACAGACTGAGAGAGATCAGCAGAGCTGGTGAAGTGCTGAGGTTGGCAGATTCCCAAAAGTAAAGGTTGGCAAAGAGTTCCATTATTTTGTTATTTACCTGCGTTAGTAAGGGACATGTATTTTGCTAGTAAGACTCAGACGAGTTAGGCTTTGATTTCTGTTTTATTTTGCTTGTATGCTGGAGTGCCACGATAAAACTCAGCTATAAAGAGACTGTTTCCGTGACATACTTGCCATAGAGGACCGCCCTATAGCGCCCCCGTGTGACAATATATATATATACAGTGGCAAGAAAAAGTATGTGAACCCTTTGGGATTACGTGGAGTTTTGCATGAATTGGTCATAAAATGTGCTCTGATTTTCATCTAAGTCACAACAATTTGAAAAACACAGTCTGCTTAAAATAATACAACACAAACATTATATGTTTTCATGTTTTTATTGAACAGAACATGTAAACATTCACAGTGCAGGGTGGAAAAAGTATGTGAACCTTTGGACTTAACTGGTTGACCCTCCTTTGGCAGCAATAACCTCAACCAAACGTTTCCCGTAGTTGCAGATCAGACCTGCACAACGATCTGGAGTAATTTTTAGGGTTGCACCGATACCGATACTAGTATCGGTATCGGGGCCGATACTGGGTACTGCAGGAGTACTTGGTACTCGTGCAGTACCCCCGATATTTTTTCCGATACCGGAAGCCGGCATTGAGCCGGCTTCCGGCATCCGAGGGGCTGCAGCGGCTGTCTGAATGCTCTATCGGCATTCGGATAGCCGGCCCCGCACTCTCCGCAATACTTACCTTCCTGGGCGCCGCCGGGGAATGTCTCCACGCGCGCGCTCGTTGGAAGGACCCCAGCCGCGACCACGTGATCCCGGCTGGGGTCCTTCCAACGAGCGCGCGCGCGGAGACATTCCCGGCGGCGCCCAGGAAGGTAAGTATTAAACACACTGAGCAGCTGCAGGGCCTGTCTGAATGCTGATAGAGCATTCAGACAGGCCCTGCAGCTGCTCTCCGCGACGATACTTACCTTCCTGGGCGCCGCCGGGAAAGTTTCCCCGCGCGCGCTCGTTGGAAGGACCCCAGCCGGGATCACGTGGTCGCGGCTGGGGTCCTTCCAACGAGCGCGTGCGCGGAGACATTCTCGGCGGCGCCCAGGTAGGTAAGTATCGTCGGGGGGGGGCGGTCCATGAGCTGGGGGGCATATCCATGAGGGGGCATATCCATGACCTGGAGGCAATATCCATGAGGGGGCATATCCATGAGGGGGCATATCCATGAGCTGGAGGCAATATCCATGACCTGGAGGCAATATCCATGAGGGGCATATCCATGAGCTGGAGGCAATATCCATGAGGGGCATATCCATGAGGGGGCATATCCATGAGCTGGAGGCAATATCCATGAGGGGGCATATCCATGAGGGGGCATATCCATGAGGGGGCATATCCATGAGCTGGAGGCAATATCCATGAGGGGGCATATCCATGAGGGGGCATATCCATGAGCTGGAGGCAATATCCATGAGGGGGCATATCCATGACCTGGAGGCAATATCCATGAGGGGGCATATCCATGAGGGGGCATATCCATGAGCTGGAGGCAATATCCATGAGGGGGCATATCCATGAGGGGCATATCCATGAGCTGGAGGCAATATCCATGAGGGGGCATATCCATGAGGGGGCATATCCATGAGGGGCATATCCATGAGCTGGAGGCAATATCCATGAGGGGGCATATCCATGAGGGGGCATATCCATGAGGGGGCATATCCATGAGCTGGAGGCAATATCCATGAGGGGGCATATCCATGAGGGGGCATATCCATGAGCTGGAGGCAATATCCATGACCTGGAGGCAATATCCATGAGGGGGCATATCCATGAGCTGGAGGCAATATCCATGAGGGGGCATATCCATGAGGGGGCATATCCATGAGGGGGCATATCCATGAGCTGGAGGCAATATCCATGAGGGGCATATCCATGAGGGGGCATATCCATGAGCTGGAGGCAATATCCATGAGGGGGCATATCCATGAGGGGGCATATCCATGAGCTGGAGGCAATATCCATGAGGGGGCATATCCATGACCTGGAGGCAATATCCATGAGGGGGCATATCCATGAGGGGGCATATCCATGAGCTGGAGGCAATATCCATGAGGGGGCATATCCATGAGCTGGAGGCAATATCCATGAGGGGGCATATCCATGAGGGGGCATATCCATGAGGGGGCATATCCATGAGCTGGAGGCAATATCCATGAGGGGGCATATCCATGAGGGGGCATATCCATGAGGGGGCATATCCATGAGCTGGAGGCAATATCCATGAGGGGGCATATCCATGAGGGGGCATATACATGAGCTGGAGGCAATATCCATGAGGGGGCATATCCATGAGCTGGAGGCAATATCCATGAGGGGGCATATCCATGAGGGGGCATATCCATGAGCTGGAGGCAATATCCATGAGGGGGCATATCCATGAGGGGGCATATCCATGAGCTGGAGGCAATATCCATGAGGGGGCATATCCATGAGGGGGCATATCCATGAGGGGGCATATCCATGAGGGGGCATATCCATGACCTGGAGGCAATATCCATGATGGGGCATATCCATGAGCTGGAGGCAATATCCATGAGGGGGCATATCCATGAGCTGGAGGCAATATCCATGTGGGGGCATATCCATGAGCTGGGGGGGCATACTCATGTGTGAGCTGTGGGGGCATAATAACCCATGTGTGTGCTGGGGCATTATCCATGTGCTGGGGCAAATCCATGAGTGAGCTGGGGCAAATCCATGAGTGAGCTGGGGCAAATCCATGAGCTGGGGCAGTATGAATATATATATATATCGGGGGGATATACATGTGAGCGGGGGGCATTTTTATATGGTCTGTTCTTATTGGAAAGCGGTCACATGACATTAAATAAAAGTATCGGTACTTGGTATCGGTGAGTACTTTTAAAAAGTATCGGTACTCGTACTCGGTCTTAAAAAAGTGGTATCGGTGCATCCCTAGTAATTTTGGACCACTCCTCTTTACAAAACTGCTTCAGTGTAGCAATATTCTTGGGATGTCTCGTGTGAATCGCTCTCTTAAGGTCATGCCACAGCATTTCAATTGGGTTGAGGTCAGGACTCTGACTGGGCCACTCCAGAAGGTGTATTTTGTTTTGTTGAAGCCATTCTTTTGTTGAATTACTTGTATGCTTTGGGTCATTGTCCTGTTGCATCACCCATCCTCTGCAGAGCTTCAGTTGGCGGACAGATGGTCTTACGTTTTCCTGCAAAATGTCTTGATAAACTCTGGAATTCATTGTTCAATCAATGACAACAATCCGTCCAGGCCCTGAGGCAGCAAAGCATCCCCAAACCATGATGCTTCGTCCACCATGTTTTACAGTGGGGATGAGGTTTTTATGTTGGTGTGCTGTGCCTTTTTTTCTCCACACATAGTGTTGTGTTTTTTTCCAAAACAACTCAATTTTGGTTTCATCTGTCCACAGAATATTTTACCAGTAGTGCTGTGGAACATCCAGGTGCTCTTTTGCAAACTTCAAACTTGCTGCAATATTCTTTTTGGACAGCAATGGCTTCCTCCGTGGTGTCCTCCCATGTACTCCATTCTTGTTTAATGTTTTCCTTATCGTAGATGTGTCAACAAAAACTGTTAGCATGTGCCAGAGATTTCTGTAAGTCTTTAGCTGAGACTCTAGGATTCTTCTTTACCTCATTAAGCATTCTGCGCTGTGCTCTTGCAGTCATCTTTACAGGACGACCACGCCTAGGGAGTGTAGCAACAGTGCTGAACTTTCTCCATTTGTAGACAGTCTGTCTTACCGTGGACACATGAACATCAAGGCTTTTGGAGATACTTTTGTAACCCTTTCCAGCTTCATGCAAGTCAACAATTCTTGATCGTAGGTCTTCTGAGAGCTCTTTTCTGCGAGGCATGGTTCACATCAGGCAGTGCTTCTTGAAACCAGTAAACCCAAAACTGGTGTGTGTTTTTAAATTGCAGGACAGCTTTCAGCAACACATCCAATAATATCACACTGATTGGACTCAAGGTTGGCTCACTCCTGGCTCCAATTAGCTCTTGGAGAAGTCATTAGGCTAGGGGTTCACATACTTTTTCCACCCTGCACTGTGAATGTTTACATGTTCTGTTCAATAAAAATATGAAAACATATAATGTTTGTGTTGTATTATTTTAAGCAGACTGTGTTTTTCAAATTGTTGTGACTTAGATGAAGATCAGAGCACATTTTATGACCAATTCATGCAAAACTCCACGTAATCCCAAAGGGTTCACATACTTTTTCTTGCAACTGTATATATATATACTGTACTTCCACTGACAGGCTTTCGGACTTGTCGTAAAAAAATCTAAAGTTTATTATTAAATCAGTTTAAAAAAAATGACGTTTCGACTCAGACATGAGCCTTTATCAAGGTTAAGAACACAAACAATTGACCATTGTTATTTATATCTGCAAGAGAACATTTACTCACCAACCATATTGGGCGCTAAGTATTCTCCAGTCTCACAATCTCTGGCTCTCCTTCACTAAATTTGACACAAGGCATTTCTCTCTGACACCTGGAGGTTACTGTCCCTGAATGTGGGAGGCCTGAACATTCCAACAAAGCGGCACATTGTTCTATGGGATCTCAGCAACCTTAAGATATCTGTAGCACTTCTACAGGAGACCCACTTCAGGCACATGGGCGTCTCTGCTCCGAAACTGTGACTTCCCCACCGGGTTTTTCAGCATCTGCCCTTTGGGTAAGATTCTTGGCACCGTGGGCCAGATAGCTAAGTCACTTCCATTTACTCTTCAGGACACCAAATGTGATGTAGACTGCAGATATACACTGGTGAAAGGAACTATAGGCGCACAAACATACATCTCTGCAGTGCTTTTTTTATGGAAAAATAGGTGGGGATACTCTCACGCCCAGGGAAAAACTGATTATTATGACGATTTATCATGTCCTAATAAATACTCCTTTATTCACACTGGATATATTGCCCCCAGCTCACACATGGATATATTTGCCCCAGACCAGCTCACACATGGATATATTGCCCCAGACCAGCTCGCAAGGATATATTTGCCCCAGACCAGCTCACATGGATATATTTGCCCAAGACCAGCTCACATGGATATATTTGCCCAAGACCAGCTCACATGGATATATTGCCCCAGACCAGCTCACATGGATATATTGCCCCAGGCCAGCTCACGTGGATATATTGCCCCAGGCCAGCTCACGTGGATATATTGCCCCAGACCAGCTCACGTGGAAATATTGCCCCAGACCAGCTCACATGGATATATTGCCCCACGCCAGCTCACATGGATATATTTGCCCCAGACCAGCTCACATGGATATATTGCCCCAGGCCAGTTCACATGGATATATTGCCCCCAGCTCACCTCTGTCAGTTATTGGCACCTCTCTGAGTTACTGCGCAGCGGCAGATCTGGCAGCCGCCGCGTTCTTTCCTTCAACGAGTGGCGCCTGCATGGATATCTGTCTCTCACCTGGGATCCCTCCTCCAGCAAGCCGTGATCTTGCGAGATCGCAGAGTTCACGTGAACTATGCAATCTCGATCGCGGCTGCAGTCCCAGGCGAGCGGCAGATATCCATGCAGGCGGCCGCTCATTGAAGGAAAGAACACGGCAGCCGCTGGATCCGCCGCTGCACCGACCAGACAGCTCCTGATTCGGACTCAGAGTCCGATACCAGAGCTGTCAAAAATTAAAGGTCGGCTGGTGATGAGGTGCCGGTCCGGCGTACCGGCGTGTACGACCTAAAAAAACCCCACTGCATCTTTGCCTCTATGTATCTGCCTAACAGACGCTAGCGCAGGGTGCTCATAGAGAGATCCTCCAGGTAGTGGAGGTCTTTGCTGAGGGGATCCTGCTGATAGGCGGAGACATAAACATGGTTTTAGAGCCCAAACTCGCTACATCCAAGGGCACGCCGAAGATGGCCACGTCTGTACTTCACCAGGCCAGGGGCATACCTAGAACATTTGGCACCCAGGGTGGATCCTATATTTGGCACCCCCAACTTTAAAATGTAAAAAAAATCAAACACACTTTTTTAATGCTTTCAAAAATATTTTTAGTTACAGTTGTGTTCAAAATTATTCAACCCCCAATGCTGTAAAGGGTTTTAGGGAATTTAGTGTACATTTGTAATTGCATTCAGAATGAAATCCTACAAGGACTTTTTAAAGAACCATATGCAACTAAAATGACATCAATTGGTTTTGTAATACAGTAGTAAATGTTTCTTTTGTGAATTCTTAATTGACACAATTATTCAACCCCTTAAAGACTACCACTCTGAAGAACAGAGGTTCATTCAAGTGTTTTCAATCAGGTATTGAAAACACCTGTGGATGTCACGGAGCAGCAATAAAGCATAATAAGCACCAATTAGGCAGCTTTAAAATGACTGTGATACTCAGCTCCTTCTAGACATTTACTGGTGTGGTTACAAACATGGTGAAGTCAAGAGAATGGTCCAGGAAGGCAAGAGAAGAGGTGATTACTCTTCACAGGAAGGGCAATGGCTATAAGAAGATTGCAAAGATGTTAAACATACCAAGAGAGACCATAGAAAGCATCATTCGCAAATTCAAGGCAAAGGGCACTGTTGAAATGCTACCTGGTCGTGGCAGAAAGAAGATGCTGACTTCGACTGCTGTGCGCTACCTGAAGCGTAGAGTGGAGAAAAGTCCCCGTGTGACTGCTGAGGAACTGAGAAAAGATTTGTCAGATGTGGGTACTGAAGTTTCAGCTCAGACAATACGGCGCACACTGTGTAACGAAGGCCTCCATGCCAGAATTTCCAGGCGCACCCCCTTGCTGTCTCCAAAGAATAAGAAGAGTCGACTGCAGTATGCCAAAAGTCATGTGGACAAACCACAGAAGTTTTGGGATAGTGTTCTGTGGACTGATGAAACAAAATTAGAACTGTTTGGGCTCATGGATCAACGCTATGTTTGGAGGAGGAAGAACAAGGCCTATGAAGAAAAGAACACCTTGCCTACTGTGAAGTATGGCGGGGGTCAATCATGCTTTGGGGTTGTTTTGCTTCTGCAGGTACAGGGAAGCTTCAGTGTGTGCAAGGTACCATGAATTCTCTTCAGTACCAGGAGATATTGGATGACAATGTGATGCAGTCCGTCACAAACCTGAGGCTTGGGAGACGTTGGACCTTTCAACAGGACAATGATCCCAAGCATACCTCCAAGTCCACTAGAGCATGGTTGCAGATTAAAGGCTGGAACATTTTGGAGTGGCCATCGCAGTCACCTGACTTAAATCCGATTGAGAACCTCTGGTGGGACTTAAAGAAAGCAGTTGCAGTGCGCAAGCCTAAGAATGTGACTGAACTGGAGGCTTTTGCCCATGACGAATGGGCGAAGATACCCGTAGATCGCTGCAAGACACTTGTGTCAAGCTATGCTTCACGTTTAAAAGCTGTTATAACTGAAAAAGGATGTTGTACTAAGTACTAAGATTGAATGTCACTTGGGGGTTGAATAAAACTGATAATGATGTGAGCACAGAAAAGACATTTGTGGATATTTCATTATAAATGTTATGTTATATTTGTCTGACCTACACGTGCCTCTTTGATTTAATTGTAAGCAAGATGACTGAATGATCAAAATCAATGTCAAACTGGCCAAAACACTCAATTTCAGTGGGGGTTGAATAATTTTGAACACAACTATATATGTATACGTCATGTCCTGCCAGAATGCTATAATAATGATATATTATGAATCTGCCGATGGTGGATCATGCATCCTCTGTGCTGTGCAATAAGAGGCTAGTGTAGATTCTTTTTGAATAATTGTTATTTTTAAGTGATTTTGCAAACTCACAACATATTGTCAGAGGTTTGGTTATGGTGAAATTAATTTCAAAACGAGCAAGATTTGATGGAACATCAGAAAAAAAAAAACAAAGCCCTACGTTTTGTTTTTTTTCCTTTTTGACCATTCTCAACACAGGCAGGATCAAAGGAGCTTTGCTGTTAAGACACTCAATGATAAAAAAAACTATCCAGATGTAAAGTCTTCCCCTAAAGACAATGGGTTTCGTAGTTACTTAGGGATAAGCGCTACATGGCATCTGAATGGAGACATCCTCGAGCAAATAAGGCCGTGAGGAAATTGAGAAATATACATACCAATTGACTAAGTCTCACAGACACTAAGGAGCACCACTTTGTCCGGTGAGATCACTGAAGACTCACCTTGTATCTCAGCAAATAAACCGTTTATTTACGTATGAGCTTAAACAGCCGCAGAAGCAGCTCCGTTTACAAAGACTCCCACAATATGAAGAATCCCAGAGGAGGTTAAATGACCTGAATAACCCGTTTTTAATGCTATACTATTCGGCGATATGATCTAACCCTATATGGTATTTGAATATTTAATTTATGTGGTCAGTTATAATAGATAATCTTGGTGTCTTATAAAAGACAGAGGCCATACCACATTTAATTATTACATAACAAATGTCTTGTGTATTAACATTTATAAAACAGATTAAGTCTGTTGATTATGAATGAATGAATTAATGTATGTCTGCAGAATCCTCTCATACACACATACCTGTGGATTTAAGTAAAGGGGGTATGAAATACACGCACGCCATGGCGAAGTATGCCGGCGATTCAACAATAGAAATGATATTGATATTAATAAAATCTATGGAGTCCCGGGATATAGGAATAAAACGACCCCAAACCAGTAAAAGATTGGCCAAATACATAAATTAATTCCTGCAGATGGTTGATCTGAGAGCACCATCTGCTGGCCATGTAATATAACACCTGGACAGACCCCTGGAGTTAATGAATATATATATCCTCTAATCAAATGAGGCCACATAGTGATGTGCTAGATTTAAAACTGGGCGGGAAACCCCTATATAGAAGGGACACTCCAGAGGGGGACCACACTGAGAAAAGCTTGGGGAGAGACCTGAAGGACGCTTGGAGGGGAGAAAGGGCAGATACCATCAGCCCCCCCAATAAGACGTGACCACACCCTAATCTTCCACCACTCTATCTTCACTAACTGGATGGTAAAGTATACCTGAATAACTTGATATCTATTTTCTAATTGCATAGTCCTTACTTTAGATGTCCATCACAAATTAAAGGAATATAAATGAAGTATTTTGCTGTTGAAGCCTAAACAGTAGAATAGTATCAGCCTTTCCACTCTACTGCAGAGGAGCACGAAGGGAGAGACTATTACGGCTGCCTACCTGTGCCATAATTTTGTGAAATTATTTATATTCAAGGAATATTGGATGTGGACATCTAAATATCAATTGTGTACCCATAGTGAGATACGCTGGAACCGTGAAATTGTTTTTATATATCAAGTGCCATCAGCCCCATTATTAAAACTAACATAACTCCTTCCATATCCATCTTGCAGTCCTTTTCGATTGAATGCATGTAAGTCAATAGGAAGCTTTGGGTTAACATATATTGAATGAAGTGCTGTGATTGAACTGTGGAAGAGATAGTCTACCTATCGAGTGTGTTATGTATCTCCCTGAAGGAAGTTGCATTTAGTGAATAGGCCCCCCACAATAATAAATTGTGCTGCAGGTGATGCCCAGTAACGGAGTGCTTATTTTAGCCAGGTGGAGGATTGGTTTATAATGGGAAAGGCTTAAGTGAATAGAATAGAGCTTGGTGTTTAAGAACTGAGGCGGGTATATCTGCGGTGCGAATAAGTGCTGTAATAAATTTTACTTTATTTTATCCTGCCGACTTTTCGTCTGTGACATATCCCGGGGATCCAATATTTCATCTATGGACCAGGTTATCACCACGGATGGTTGCTGGTAGGACGGGCTGGTGAGATCATATCCACAGATATATGACTATATAGTCCAGAGCCGACTTTATGGGGCTCAGAAAAAAGTGAGTTGAATACTTTCTCTCTGGAAACCAGGTGTCATAAGGATGTACTGCGCAATGTATGTCTCCTATTATGTTTTCTAGATTATCTTGAAGTATTACTCATTGGACACTTGGCGTAAGCGCGAGGACTCTACCCATTATTTTATCCATTGACTATTCGCACTTGGGAGTGCGTTTGTGCCCTTGCTGCTACCCAAGACCGACCATCTACACATTATCTGCGCCATTTTTTCCACCTTATTGTTTTTTCAATATCTGTGGTGCGGTCTATAAACCTAAAATATTTGTCCATACGATTTATTGCGTGTCGCAGTATCGCTACTTATCACGATCTATAATTACTTTTGAAATTGCACCTTGCTAATCCGTTGATAACATATGATTGTATGAAACTTGACGTGTGAATAAATTTTGGTTTGAATGGTTTTACCGTTACGCAGTCTCATATCATCTTTATTGATTTTATTGAGTCTAAAAATATCTAGATAGCATCAAAAGAACTCGGGATAATGCGCTATATATTTGTTAAGACGTATATTCATTGAGTGGTTATTAATCCTTATCTTAAGGGTAAAATACCAATTTATACCACTGGTAATGGAGGCACTGCCAATAATGTATATATATATAATATATATATCTAAAATAAGAAGAATACACGTCATAATTAATATATCCCTGACCTATTAAAGAAGTCAATAATCTTTACAATATCCATCCTCATGCTATGAACAAAAGTACACATGTGGCTGGTTTTGTTGATGGGAGTTGTGTGTGTGCGTGTTGGGGTGGCTGGTTTTGTGTGATAGGAGTTGTGTGTTGGTGGCTGGGTTGTGTGCTGATGACTGGTTTGTGTGATGGGGTTGTGTGTTGGTTGGTTTTGTGTGATGTAGTTGTATGGGTGGCTGTTATTGTGTGATGGGAGTTGTGGGTGGCTGGTTTTGTATGATGGGAGTTGTGTGTGGCTGGTTTTGTATGATGTGAGTTTAGTGTGTGCGCTGGGTGGCTGGTTTTGTGTAATGGGAGTTGTTTGTGTGGGTGGCTGGTTTTGTGTGATGGGAGTTGTGCATGTGTGCTGGGTGGCTGGTTTTGTGGATTGGAGTTGGTGAGCAGAGAATGAGTGTGTGTTTTGCATGTATGAGATGCTGCTATGGTCTTTTTTCTTTACTATTCCAGTTTTTTTAAGACTCCCTCTTCCCTGTCCCTGTTTACCCTGGGCTGCCTACTCCCTGGTGATGCAGTGAATGCAGCCTGGCCCCCTCTATGTAGGACCTCACCAGGAGCCAGACAGCTCAGTGACAAATTTCTGATCACTGCAGTGCTGGTTAAGGAAAGGTCCACTTTAAACAGCAGTAAGCAGACAGGGCTTCATATTCTGCTGATATACCCCCTTTACGTGCCGTTTACTGTCATCTTCTCTCTGCACACAAATCACATCCCTCCCCTCTCCTAGAGCTTCTGCGGGGCAGGGGAGGAGCTATGGAGGGAGGAGAGGGGGATTTTTATTCTCCTAATGAAAACGCCCTCTTCCACTGCTTGTTGTATGACAACCCCACTCAAAGCTGACACACAGTGACAGTGGCACCTCCTAGTACCCCTTAATGACACCCCAATAATCACTGGTACCTGGGGCGGCCCACCCCTCCCCTAAGTTTGCCACTGGGGCGAATCCCATAGGTTTCAATGCTAAAAATATTCCCGTTTTTATGCAATATCTAATAAACCATTTATTATTTTAATCTGCAGTAAAAAGTCTCTTTGTTAATTGTTTGTTTTTTTAGTATCCTTTAGTCATTTTTCAGATTTTTTTTGGTAATTTTGTTTTCCATTTTTTTGTAACAGACCTTTTTATTATCAATCATAGGACCTTATATGTAAATTCCAGACATTTTTGTTCAGTTTTTTTTAAAACAGCAGGCCACGGGTTTGTGGCGTCATTTGGTGGCCGACTCCCTGCACTTCGGGGATCGCAGGGGTGAATGGTGAATTCACTGCAGGGTGGGGAAATTTGATCCCCCGAAGTGCAGGGCAGAACAGAACTCCAAAATATTGGCATCATTTCGGTGCTCTGTGAGTAACCCTTTTAGTGGTGGGTTTTTTACCGCCCCCTGGAAAGTGCCAGCCTAGGTCTTGCCTACCCAGGACATACTTGAAAATTAGTGAAATCTCAAAGTATCCTTCCTGGTAAAATACTGTGCAAAACTAAAAAAATATATATTTTTTTAGGGTGTCACCCTAGGCGGTGGTGTTACCCAGTGTGGGCCGCACCCCCGCCCTCCTAAGGACGTCACTGCTTGGTAGCTTCTGCTTTTGCACGCGCTTGGTTAAGCTGTGTAGAGTGTAGAACTCTTTGAATATTGCAAAGATTTTAACCTTGATATATTCCAGAGCTTTGAATACCTGCTAGATGCAGAAACGTGATGAGCAGTCTCTTGGAGTAGAGTGATTCTGGCTTTTGACTTTACTCTGGCCAGATATTCAAAATCATCTCTTTCCAAACTAAGGCATTGCAATTCTTCTATTTCCTTTAAAGCATCTTCAGAATTTGTCTTCTCTAAATTAGAGACATAAACTTGGCAGTGTGGAAGATATTGTGAATGAGCTGTAGAAAGATGTTCTAGGACTCAGTCTAGTGATGACACATCACAAGAGGGCTTTGTAATTTTGGTGACATGTCTCATCATCTGCTCCCATAACCTTTTCATTTGCTGCGATGTTTCACAGTTTATGTCCTTAAGCGTTTCAAGGATCTTCCAGGTAGGTTTAATGCTGCAGTTGCTTCTAACTGGATTAACATTCATAATTTCCTCATCTAAGACATGCGACTTTTCCTATAGTGATGGTGAGCTTCTTTTTTCTGCCATGTCTTACTCAGATGAAGAGTTAGAAGAAAGTTGTGAGTGTCAGGCTGGCATCAGTCTATATGAGCCAGAGGTATTACTAATTGACACAGACCTACATGCGCTGCAGCAGAAGGTAGTACTAATCTGTATGATGTAGACTGAAAATCTGTACATTACTACACACCGCAGGCTGCTGAATTATTTACTATGGATTTACTTTCCACTCCACAAGCTGCTGTCTAAGGGCTGACCACAATACAGGTTGCTTAAATTGTGTTGCTTGTAGTGAAACTTGACTTTTCACTGGTGGCTTTCAGGCTGCATAGATCATCTTGCTAGCAGCTATTAACTTGTCATTTCACTATTCTGCCTCTCTCCCTGTCATGCCTTTCAACAAGTGTCTATGTTAAGCTGTTATAAATTGTTCAATGTGTTCATTCTCTATGAAAGTGCATTGTAATATCGTTAACTAGTTTATGGCTCAGTCCTACAGTTTGAGAATAGTTAGGCAATTGTTCCCTGTGAGGCTCCATAGATTCCCATCATCCTAGTGGGCTGGGAGGTTGGACCTTGGATGCGTTGTCAGCTGCCATCTAGCTTGCATCAGCACATCAATTCCAGGAGGACAACAGAACTACCTAGCTGACTTTTGTCATCAGCCAAACAGTAGCATCTCAGGTATGCCTATATTCCCTTTTCTCCATTAGACTAGCGTGTTAAGACTGTACATTTTGCGTATTGTATATACTGATTGAATGCTGTTCTCTTATGTCCAGTTTTACCTAACTTCCTCACATTAAAAGTTGAAAGAAAAAGGACCCTGCGTCTGCCTCAATGAGTTGTTGAGGGAGGAGAGTTTAGCTGTCTGTCTAATCAGGGCCGGATTAAGATCTCTATGGGCCTGGAGCTGAAGATTTTGGTGGGTTTATTTTTGAAATTTAGTGAAATGAAAACATAATTTAGGTTAATAAGATTCGTGCACATATGTGTCATACCCCTACCCTTGGAGCCTGCTGTGGCTAGTCTGGGTGACTGTCTGCATCCACTTAAGGGTTAACTTTTGTTCTGGATACCTGTGGTATTTGCTTAAAACCTGGTCACGCCCTTTCCTCTACGATCTGGCATTGTTCTTCCTGCTTTGCTACTGAGAGGATTCTCCTCCTGAGCTCCTGCACATCACTGCAAGCCTGATTCTGCTGCTGCTGCTGCTGCTGCTGCTGCTGTTTATTTCCTGGACTGTTTCCTTCAAGTATCCAGTTTCTGATGTAAACCACTGTGCTGGTTCCAGGTATCATATCTGCTACCAGAGACTGTGCTTTTTCCTCTATTGCTGTGCACTCAATTCTGCAGTACCTGGAGAGTCTACTGGATTACTGTGCTGCAACAGTCACCATATCTGGTGTACCAGACACTGTGTATTATTCAGCTGTACCTGTTCATCGCTGTGCCCAGCATATTGCAGTATCTGGATATTCATATTGCCAAAGATCTCCGTTGTGCTTATTGGTTTCTTACCTGCTGTTATCAAGCTCTGTGTGTTCATCATCTGCCACAGTTTCAATATATACATATTTACCTGCTTCAATTTATCCAGTGCCTTTATTAACCCGTTCAACCCCAGCGCCTGTGATTTATATACTGAACTTTGGCTCACGCCTGGTGCCACCCTGACAATATGGGTATATCTTACCAGGTAGATACTGTGTGGGGAAATTTCCATTCAGATTTCAATGTGTAAAATACATTTTTTCAAATTTTATCCAAACCTTTGTGGTTATATATTTTGTAAGAATATCAATTTTACATATTCTATAGGGAATTCCTGTTAAAAAATTGAAATAGGAACCTGTTGTACTGCATTTTTCTGAGAAAATATAAAATTTTAACCCAAAATTTTTTATATTTCCTGTGTTTTGGAGGATGGTGTTTTATGAATAATATGACTATGTATAAAATACTGAACTTGCTCCCAGCGTGGGAAATGAGAAGGTGAGTAATAGCAGTGGTATTGCTCATCTTATTCATACAGAGTTCACTTTGGAACTAAAAATATATCAATAAAAAAAAAGGTTTTTGTTTTCTTTTCTTTTAGATTTTACATGCTCACGTTTAGACTCTGACCTGTCCAATGACACCTCACTTGACCTTGTGAGGTCCAGGGAATGATAATAAAGAGGGATGTTACAAAACTTTAAAATAATATATATATTAGATATTGAATTAAAACGGGAATATTTTTAACATTGAAGCCTATGGGATTCTCCTGAATAAATTTGCCGAATTAAACCACCGAATGCCAGGGCATTTCGGGAACCTTTCACTGCTGGTTTGTGTTCTCTGAATAGCCGAAGCAGTGCTTTTCATGGGGTTTTCACTGCCCTCGAACAGGCACCATATGTTCAGGCAATTCGCTAGGATTTGGCGAATTGCCTGCTCTCTGGATAGCCGAATGGCCAGGAAAGGTAACCAAACGCTGATTTTCAGCGTTCGGTTACCTTTCTCAAGCAATTCGGAGCTCTTTGAATAACCCTGATAGTTATCCTTTCTCTGGGCTTATTCTGGGGCATGGGCCTGGAGCTGCTGCTCCTTCAGCCCCTATGTTAATCCGGCCCTGTTTCTAAATATACCTCCGTTATGCGTAAAGAGGGCAGAACACTTCAAAAGCTGTAAGATGAGGTACCTGGGACTATCTGATAAGTCTCAATGGACCTATACACCTACGATGAAGCTCAGAAGACAGCATCAGCAGAACTGACACGTAGGAGTATTTCAGTAGAAGTTTAATCTGCAGGCTGACAATCCTTGAAATGTGTACAGAGATGCAGGTGAAAAGACAGTAGTTTTGCTAGCATGAAGAGAAGGTGACTGCTGCAAACCAGGATGAAGAACAGCACTGAAAATGGGACAGAAAGGGAAATGCTGGCTGCCTGCAGTCAAACCAAGGAAGCCCAGTAGGGAAAAAACATGAAAAAATAGGAGCCAGCAGCAAACCGCAGATTCAACACTGAACACTAAACAGTAATAAAAAAAAAACCCTGAGTCATGGGACATGACAAGGCCGAGCACCGAGATTTTTTGTTTGCCATTTTTCTTTTGAGATTCTGTTAAGTGATTACAGGATTTGAGGACGAGCCCTTTAGTATGTGAGCCTATTATTATTGTTTCTGACCTTGTAGCTTGCATTTAGTTTACCAGTAAGTATTGTGAATTGCGATACGGGCTTTTTATTTTTTGCATGTGCTGGTCAATGGCACTATTCCATAGTTGGTGCTAATGTAGCCTCTCGATATGTAATCGTTAGCGCTAGCATTAGTAAGTTTATCGATATTCCTACCTTGATGTTACACTGTGGTGAAATGTTTTGCGCCTTGTAGCTTGGACGAGCTTACTATACTTAGGGCAGTATTACAAAGCTGGTGCTAACTTAACCAGAGCTGTTGTAAACTTACCAGAGCCATAATAGTCTATGGGGTTGTTAAGTTTACAACAGCTCTGGTTAAGTTAGCACCAGCTTTGTAATATAGCCCTTAGTATCTGCTATACCTAACATTGGGAGCGCAATCATTTTTTTTTTAGTGCCTCAAGTGAGGTATTCCAAAGTGCTGGCACAATTTACATCGAGAAATGAAATGAAAAACACCTCCTGAAAGCTGGTGGTAAATGATTCTGCAAATGCAAAATAATTTAACACTCTCCAACCCCTCCCCCCAAATTCACATACTCACCTCTTGTCCAGCGATGAAAATGTTGGCCTGGTCCGCCACTTCTATGAGCAGGGACATAGGGGAGGGCTGTCTTGTAGTTTAACCCCTTTTAGGGACACCGTGAGGCATTTTATTCACTGGGAATTTAGATATCCCACATAATTTACCTAGAGCAGGGACCAGCTACCTTGGCCCTCCACATGTTTTGGAACTAGAATTCCCATGAGGCTCAATTTAATGGTTGCACTGTTACCGGAATCTGCTAGGTTCACTCGGGACGAAGCCGGACCGGACACGAGCAAGGATTGTCTGAACACGAGTCTCTTCAGGAAAGGCAAACTTTATTTGTGACGTCACATAATGCTCACACAGGATTAAATCGCAAAGAGTGAGCCCCGATCTCACCCCGACGAGGGGTTTTATACCCCAAATACATAATTAGGTACATCCCAATTAGCCCACCTCCCGGTGACACTTATTCCACCCCACGTGTGTTAGTACCTCCCTTGGTTAATAACAAAGGCATTCCATACATTGGCCGTAAATTGGCAAACTTCATGTTAGTCTGACAGTTCTTCATTTGCTGCGGCACTCAATCCGGGCCATGCCCACCTCCCTAGAGGCTATGTTTATTTGTCACAGATAAGGCATGGTCTGGTTTCTACGCTCTCTTTGTCTCTCTGCAGGCCTTTGTGACGTTGATGTATCCATTCGTCATCCTGTCTCTCCGTGCCAAGAGTGGCCCGGATCTTCCTCCATTTTAATTGCTTCTCTGTTAATCTAACACATTCCTAAAATTCTATGTAAGCTTCATTCTAGTTTCTACTGAAATCTACCTAGTTATTTTCAAGTGAACCAATATTCTGAACAAGATGGCCGCCTGGCTCATAATGGCGACCATCTTCCAGCCTGATTCCACTTCATTCCCCCCTTGGCTCAAGCCTCAGGTTCTTTTCCTGATGCTTGTAGCCATCACACCCCACTAGTATTATTCTTGAGTTTCTCATACTTTAGGGGACCTATTTTCGTTGGGAACATGTCTTGTGGGTTTATCAGTGGTATCTTTTGTGTCTGTGTGGGTGTCAGTGCTCTCTTGCATAGTGGCCATAGACACAGCCCTATGCGGTACATTAGTGTCCCTACGACCAAGATCACCACTATCATCAGAATCATGGATCCAATCTGTGAGATAAATCTCAGGATGGATCCAAACCACTCTCCAATTGCTCCGAACCCACGGAGTGGATTCCAGTCTTCAGCAGCGATCCTCCTTGCTGTGTTCTGCAACTGTGCTACCTTCTCCTGGTGATCTTGGATTACCTGGTAATAGTCAGGGACGTCATGTGTGGTGTTCCTGATGAAGGTGCAACATTCGTAATGCATTGTCATTTCACACAATCCATTCAAGGCCGCACTTGATCTCTAGGCCATATCATGTATCATCTGCACCTTCCGTATCTCATGCACCTCCAGATTCAGCAACTGTATGTCCATACTAGTCTTATTCAAAATTTCATCCATCAGGTTGGCATAACTGTTCATTCTTACCATCAACTCTCTTCCCCATCCAGTCCACGCCGGCAACTATGACCATATTCGATCCACCTTTTTAAACAACTCTCTCTTCTGTCTTTCAAACACCAGTGGGTACCTAGGGTGGAGTGCTGTGTCTGTATTTGTGTCTTCTCCCCTTACCCTCTGGATTGGTATCAATTTAGCCAGATAACACATTCCCGTAATCGTTGGTGGTACCCATGTGTAACACACCTTTCCAAAACACACCTGGTACCCCCTCTCAATATAAATGGTGACAAATGTAGTGTTCCTTTTGCTATCTCTATTGTCAGTTGTCTCAGTCGTTTCATCATATCCAGTGCACTCTGCCTTCCATCTGTCACCTTTGCAATCACCTCCTCTTGTTCACTCGTGAGTTTTCTACATCGAATGTATAGAAAATTTGACTGCTCCTTCGTGTTAAATGTGTAGATGTATGATGTCCAGTTGAACTTGCTTGAATAGCACCCTCCACCCTCATTATTTGTTCCTCTATCTGGTCCTAGTTGAAAACACCATTCTGGTGGGTATACTGGCCCTATTATGGGGTACGCGGGACTGAATGATTCTGGTTTTTCCCTTGGTGCATCGAAAGCATGTATTGTGACATTTCCTGACGCAAACATACTCAAATTCATTGGAACAGAGGCAAATGTTATGTGGATTGTCTCTGGGTGCAACCTACTACATACCCAGCATGCGGTTTGCCCAGACTTTTTAGCATAATCATATTTAAATTGCACAAGTAAATGTCCTCTTGGCAAAATTTCGGATGTTTCCTCTCGCTTTTGTCTCCACATAGTACGATTCTCCATCACCGGGTGTGTACCATTCCAGATATGGGAAATATCCACTTTCTTGGCGGTGCTTGGGCACCTGGGGCATGCTCCATGCGAGAGTCCATAAATCAAGTTTGCAAGGTACAAAATCAGTACCACAAATGCCCCAAATGTCAATCCCTTGGGCAATTCTTTTCACAGTCACATAAACCCAATCCCTCCCCACCAGAATTTCAAAACTAAAAGACATTTACGGATGATCAAGTGTGGGGGCTGGGCCCCTAAAAAGCACCCTTGGGGTATCCCCGGGGATCCCTTTGTTCCCCTGTTGTGGATGGTCAGGCCTTATTGTGTCCATCAAGACACCCACTTGTGAAATCATTTGGGTGCATTCAGTTGGATCATTCAGGTGCTCACGGCTGTGGTCTTTGTCAGCTTTAGCCTCAGTGGATTGGTCTCGTTGGTGACGACCTTCCATGCTGGTTCAGGACTGGCTGCAGCTACTTTCAGTCTGGAGTGATGTATCCACGGGACCACCTCGGCAACCTTTACTGCTGTAGGGGTTGATAACAGGACAAGGTAAGGACCTCTCCACTTTGGGCCTAGTGGGTCATTTTTCCACTCTTTCACCCATACTGAATCACCTGGAAAATACTTATGCAGTGGGGGATATAAAAAGTGAGGTATATTATCTCCCACCCAAGTATTCCATTTCTGCATTGATTTAACTAACAATACAACCTGATCATTTAGTTTAGTTTCTCCCAATGCCCGAAGGTCCCCCCTTAGTCCAGTAATCAGAGGGGTAGGCCGTCCAAACATGAGTTCGTACGGACTTAGCTTCAATAGGGGGGTTGGCCTGCACCTAATGTGCAAGAGGACTATCGGCAGCACATCCAACCAGCCTAGCGACGTCTCTTGGCACAATTTGGACATTAAAGTCTTTAGGGTACGGTTCATTCTCTCGACTTTTCCCAAGCTTTGGGGCCTGTAGGCAGTATGTAGCTTCCAGGTGATGCCCAACAGGCGGGCTAGCTGTTGTAAACAGTTCTGTATAAATGCAGGGCCATTGTCCGACCCTATTTCGAGAGGAAGTCTATAACGTGGTATTATTTTTCTCATCAGACTCTTCACCACTTCCACAGTCCTTTCTGTTCTTGTTGGGAAGGCTTCCACCCATCCTGTCAGAGTACACACCATTACCAGTAGGTATTTGTATCATTTGCAGGGCGGCAGAACTGTGAAGTCTATCTGTAATGATGCCATTGGGGATAGCCCGATTGGCTACTTCCCTGGAGGTTGAGATGGACCTGTTCTTGGGTTATTTTTGGCACATGTCACGCACTGCTGGGCTATTGCTTTGCAGACTACTGACAGTCCTGGTACGTAGAAGTGTGGCTCTAACTGCTGTTCCATCATTTCTCTTCCTCCATGGGTACTTGCATGGAGCGTTCTTACAATCTCAGGAGCCAATGTTGCTGGTAGGACTATTTGTCCATTCTTCAACTGGAACCATCCGTCTTCTCCATATCCGCCTTGTTCTTCTGACAGCCACTTCTCTCCTTTCTCTGAATATACAGGTGTCCATTCACTCAGTGGCGCCGGTAGGAGTGCAGCCACCACTGGTTTTGCTTTGTATCGTGCCAATTCTCCATGGTTTCCCCAGACAAATTCTTCTTTTGGGAAATAGTATCGCCATGCGAAAAACAGCAGATCTTGTCTGTCTTGTGAATCTCTTACTGCTGGTATGAAAAAGTTCATTGCACTTTTCTTCATTCTTGGCAGCTTGTTTTTGTTAAGGATCTCCTTGAGGAAAAACATCACCAACGGGGCTTGGTATTCTTCTGCTCCCAACTCTCCCAGATTTAGCAGTATTCGTGTAATCCGTAGATTATTATGAGGGTTGGTTGTTACATTTTAAAAACGTTCGGCGAAATTTTCTGCTCGTTCAACTTCTGTTACTTTTGTATCTTCTTCACACTCCCCCATTAATTTTACGCCGAAGAATTTCAGCATCATTTTGTATGCTCTGCGTAGTCTTTGCTGAACTTCTGAGGTGTTAATCATTAAGCATGTCTCTTGAGGACTCAGAGGAGTAGAATAGAAATTGCCGCCTTGAGACTGGGTTGGAAAAAGCCATTGGATATAGTCATGATTGAGTTCTAATAGTTCATACTCATCTTGCCATTTGTGTAACATAATTTCAATGAACTCGCCTTTGGGTTCAAATTTTCTCCAATTCATATAGAATTCGTAGTTTGGCATGAGAGGTTGAGGTTCTTGCTTGCAGAGCAGGACTTTGGCTTGATCATTTGTTAGCAATGGTTTTGCAGCTGCTTTTGCAGCCTGGTCAGCGTGCCTGTTGCCATTTGGGATTTCATCATGACCTTTCTGGTGGCCACGACAGTGAATGATACTGACAGCGCTTGGTTTCCCTACAGCTTCTAGGAGAGCTGCGATTTCAGCTGCATACTTGATTTGTTGTCCTGATGAAGTAAGTAGGCCTCTTTCTTTGTAGAGTGCACCATGTGCATGGACTGTCATGAAGGCGTACTTGGAATCAGTGTAGATATTGACCCTCTTGCCTTCGGAGATTTCTAGAGCTCTGGTTAGGGCTGTTATTTCAGCCAGTTGTGCAGATGTATGGCCTGGTAGTGGATTTGCTTCAATGATCTCTTCTGCTGAGACGACTGCATAGTTTCTTCCCATCATCCATATAGCTGCTACCATCAGTGAACAACTGTAGATCGTATTTGTCTAGGGGTACGTCTTTCAAATCTGGCCTGCTACTGAACACTTCTTCCATGACTTGGAGGCATTCATGATCTGGATCCTCTTCACAGTCAGGCAGTAAAGTAGCAGGGTTCAAGGTAGCGATGAGGTCCAAATGAATCCGTGGATTCTCACACATCATAGCTTGGTATTTTGTCAACCGTCTGTTGCTGAACCAGTAGCTTCCTTTTACATCTAGCAGGGCTTTGACAGCATGGGGCACCTTGACATGGAGAACTTGTCCAAGGGTCAGCTTGTATGCTTCTGCTATCAGCATTGCAGTGGCTGCCACGGCTTTCAGGCATGGGGGTAGGCCACAGGGTCAAGTTGCTTGGAGAGATAGGCCACAGGCCTTAGCCAAGAGCCAAAACTTTGAATCAGCACCCCTGTTGCTGTTTGATTGTGTTCATGCACATACAGCTGGAAGGGCTTGCTGTGATCTGGTAGTCCCAGTGCAGGAGCTTCCATTAACAGTCTTTAACTTTAGGAATGCTGCTGTTTGCTCTTCTTCCCAGAGGAAGGGGTCCTCTTCTCCCCCCTTTGTGGCCTGATGAAGTTGGGGATCCACAGGCGGCAGAAGCCTGCAGCTCCCAGAAACTCACGGACTTGTCTTCTGGTCTTTGGTTGGGGTATTCGGCATACTGCTTCTTTTCTTTCAGCCCCCAATGCGTGCTTTGTACCTGTTAATTGGAAACCTAAGTACTTTACACTTTGTTTGCATATTTGTGCTTTCTTTCTTGACACTCTGTATCCTGCTTGGCATAGTAGATGTAGCAGAGCTTTTGTGGCAGATAAACAGTCTTTTTCTGTGGGAGAAGCCAGTAATAAATCATCTACATATTGTAGTAAGACAACTCTGTCTGGCTGAGCATTGAAGGACAGGAGGTCCTGGCTGAGCGCGCACCCGAAAATCGTGGGCGAGTTTTTGAAACCTTGAGGGAGGTGTGTCCAGGTCATTTGATGGCGTGCTCTAGTGGTAGATTCCTCCCACTGAAATGTAAAAAGGGGCTGGCTTGCCGGAGCCAGACGGATGCAAAAGAAAGCGTCTTTTAAATCAAGCACCGTGTAATATTTTGTATCTCCGGGAATTAGTGCCAATAAATTGTATGGATTGGGAACGACAGGGTGTAGGGTTACTGTGGCTTCATTGACAGCTCGTAAATCTTGGACTGGGTGGTACTCTTGTGTGCCCTCTTTCAGTACTGGCAACAGGGGTGTGTTCCATGGTGACACGCAGAATTTCAATATGCCGTGGTCTTTAAGTCTCTGCAAATGTGTCTGGATATTCTGCTTGGCTTTTTGTGGGATATGATATTGTCTTAGAGCCACAGGCGTTGCACCAGGTTTTAAGTCAACGTACACTGGGGGAATATTTACAGCTAGTCTGGGCGGGTTTTCCTCTGCCCACACCCCAGGAATTCCGAGGAGTAGTGTGTGCGTGTCCGGGCTCGCCGGCAGAGTTGGTGCTGTGCGCCATTCTTCCTCTCTTGGCATAATCACTGCAATTTTTACAGATTGGGGGTGCTGGCTGGCTGGGCTGTACTGCCGTGTAGAGCTGCCACTCTCAGGCAGATCTAATTGAGCATGTCCCCCGGGAAGAAATGTAATTTGGGCTTGCAATTTGCAAAGGATATCCTGCCCCAGGAGCTGAATGGGACAGTCGTTCATATACAAAAATTCATGTTCAACATTATGCCCACCCACACTACATTTCCGAGAAGCAAGGAAGGGGTACTTAGCAGACACCCCCATTGCTCCCATAATATCAACTTCATTTCCCATAGGGGGTGCAATTTGCTGTGTTACAACAGAATATTCGGCACCGGTGTCAACCATAAAAATTTCATCTTTATTTCCCACTCTCATAGTGACCGTGGGCTCGTGATTACCGAGCGGGATGGGCCCAGGTCCTTGTCAATATGTACCCTGCCCTTCAAATGACGTTCCCGCCAAACCCACAAACCCTGCACCGGCACCCTCACTTCTCTCATATCTGCCGTTTGTTACCTGACCATTGGAGGCTTGACCTCCCGATTTCCCCAACCTCCCCCTGTCCCCCAAATTTAGCCAAAAATGCAGGACAACCATTTTCCCAGTGACCTTCACCCCGGCACCAGGCGCACTGGTTGGGTCCCAGAGGTTCCCTAGGGGCTCCCCTACCTCTACCTCCCCGACCCCTTGCTCTCCCTCTTTCCGGGGCACCTCTGCCTCCACCATTTCCCATATAACCGACAACACCTGTGTGCCCTCTTTGTCTCTTTATCTCTTCCCGCTTCTCCTCTAGATCCTGGTTATGAAACACCTTATTAGCAATTTCTACCAATTCGCTAATACCTTTTCCTAAAAACCCATCTAATCTCTGTATTTTATTCCGTATATCTCTCTGTGACTGACCCACAAAAGAAGAATTAATTAACCTCTGGTTCTCCACTGCCTCAGGGTCAATAGGACTATACATCCTGTACGCATCCAGCAACCTTTCTAGAAATGCACTTGGGGATTCTTTAGGCTCTTGTACAATTTCCACTATTTTCCCCATGTTTGTGGGTTTCTTCCCTCCCACTTTAACACCCATTATCACCGCTGTCCGGTACGTCTGTAGGTGAGCAATACCTGCAGCGGTATTGTATGGCCACCTGGGATCTGTTTTGGGGTAATGCTCCTCTGCCCACGCTTCTGGCTGGGGCTTAGCATCTTCTACAGCTTGAGCAAGTAGAATCTTCCGAGCGCTACTATTTATTCGGGCTCTTTCCTCAGTAGTAAACATTGTCAACATTAGTTGCTGACAATCCGCCCATGTGGGGTTATGTGTAAGCATGACTGACTCTATCATACTGGCCAGTGCCGCGGGATTAGTGGAGTACAGTGGTGTGTGTGTGTTTTCCAGTTAAAAAGGTCTGTTGTCGTGAATGGGACATATGTGTATTGCACTGGCCCAGGTGCTCCATTATCCAGTAAAGGGTCTGGCACTTCCCGTAGGGGCAGTTGCATCTTACTTTTGTTGGGATTGTGCTGATATGGTTCTCGGGGTTTATATATATATTGTTCGCAGCGCGAGTGGTGACCCCTTGCTTTTCATCTTCACTCTCATCATCACTATCCTCTCGGGATACTAATTTATATACGGTCCTATCGGACATCTCAATTTTTCCTGGTGGGACCTCTCTGTCTCCTCCACCCGCTGCCCCCTGGTCTTATTCCGCAATACCACGTGGCGGAGAGAAGGGAGCTGGCCGGAAAGTAGCAGCTGCCTGCTCCCCCCTCTCTGCCCACACAACCGCGGCACTCAAAGCTTCTCTAGCTGCCCCATAACATGATGGATAAGGCGGGGGCAAAGAATCAATCTCCTCCGGTTGTTCTATCAACACCGGTCTCCCTTTCTCTTAATTATTTGGGGTACCTGCTTCTTATTTTGTCCCGCCATCATTATAAAATGACTTTTATCTTTTACACAATACCTCCATATATCTATATACGGGTACTGTTCAGGATGTCCGCATTTCCCGGTGACTTGGGAATGCACTTTCTGTATTAACTCCGGGTCCATTGACCCCTGCTCTGGCCATTCTGGAAATAACAGTGGCCATACAATTGTACACATTAATGTTAGTTTCTCCTTAGTTAACTCTACACCATAATCATGCGTTTCATATAATACTTCAAAATTCCGTACCATATACCCTAAGGGCGTCTCGCCCTTCTTCACCTTCTTGGGTTTGGACGACCCATTACCCATTGTTACTCTTTCAAGGGCAGTAACCTTTTTACAATACGGATATTACTTTTTAGCAAAAACACTTGAAATTTACTGTCTGGTACTTCAGTCAACAATTCGTATGTGTCGGATTCGCTTCCTCTGTCAGTAGCCGGACTGCAGTCGCCTGAGCCGGAAACGTACCTTGGGAGTCCACTCTCAAGTTTGCTTTCTCGCTAGGCGAGTAGACGCTCGATCACTCACAGCACTCAAATCACTCACAGCACGTACTGTACCAGATACTTTCAGCACAAAAGAATACATAGACAATTCAACTCTTTCTACTAGCCGAGGGCACACCATCCCTCCTTTTGGCTCCTTATACCCCGTTCATTGAACTCTAACTCTTGACTGCTTGTGACTATGTGCACCCCGTTCTACAACAACACTCCCGTCTGCAATTCCAATTTGCCTATGGGTAATCTACCCACCCAGCACCACTATCTCTGCAGCTACCGCTGACCTCAATTGGCCCCCTTCACTACACGACGTACACACTAGCACTGACTCAGGGCTCTCAGCCCAGTCACAGAAATCCCTCCTCCTTTCCTTGTCCACCTGCAGAAGCTCTGTTTACAAATACTGACTATGACTATGCAACTCCACGTGGCTACTCTCTCCCTCTCTTACAGAACTACCATTTGGTTGGCATCCGATCCCCCGGGTCCAGAAACGCGCTAGCCACTCTGGCTCCTTTGCTTGTCCGTGCTATCGGCGGCGGGTCCGGTATGTCAACGAGACCATGGCCGCGGGTCTCCTTATCCGACTATGGTTGGACGTTTCCCTTTATACCGGTATCTCTGATACACACACAAAACATAGACACTTTACCTATTGCCGCGCTGCTCGCTGTTTCCTCAGACTCGGTGGTGTCCCAGCTTCCCGGGCTGGCGGTCCGTTTGGGACGAGACGAGGTCCACTGAACAGGAAATCCTGCTTGGCGCCTGCAGATGTCAGCTCACCTTCAACGGACACCCAACCGACAGGATCACTCGCACCTGCAGTCAACCACCACAGTGTTCAGCAGTCGTTGCCGTGCCGGCAAGGGCCCGTATCCCGGCTCACGAGCCCCCAAGAAATGTTACCGGAATCTGCTAGGTTCACTCGGGACGAAGCCGGACCGGACACGAGCAAGGATTGTCTGAACACGAGTCTCTTCAGGAAAGGCAAACTTTATTTGTGACGTCACATAATGCTCACACAGGATTAAATCGCAAAGAGTGAGCCCCGATCTCACCCCGACGAGGGGTTTTATACCCCGAATACATAATTAGGTACATCCCAATTAGCCCACCTCCCGGTGACACTTATCCCACCCCACGTGGGTTAGTACCTCCCTTGGTTAATAACAAAGGCATTCCATACATTGGCCGTAAATTGGCAAACTTCATGTTAGTCTGACAGTTCGTGATTTGTTGCGGGACTCAATCCGGGCCGTGCCCACCTCGCTAGAGGCTATGTTTATTTGTCACAGATAAGGCATGGTCTGGTTTCTACGCTCTGTTTGTCTCTCTGCAGGCCTTTGTGACGTTGATGTATCCATTCGTCATCCTGTCTCTCTGTGCCAAGAGCGGCCCGGATCTTCCTCCATTTTAATTGCTTCTCTGTTAATCTAACACATTCCTAAAATTCTATGTAAGCTTCATTCTAGTTTCTACTGAAATCTACCTAGTTATTTTCAAGTGAACCAATATTCTGAACAAGATGGCCGCCTGGCTCATAATGGTGACCATCTTCCAGCCTGATTCCACTTCAGCACATCATTGGAGATGTAGTTTCTAAACATCAGCTGGGCCACGGGTGATGAACCGTGACTTAGCGGCATATTGACAGTGTATTTGTAGCCATTTCTAATCTCTCTGCTAAATCAATTCTATTACACATTGACAGTAAGCCGGGAAATATGCACCTCTTTATTTTATCGTTCATATTCCAGAGTTGTCGCTTTTATTAGCGCCTGGCCCTGGAACAAAACACAAGGCTGGCCAATCCCAGCAGAGAGCCGCCTCAAGTTTTGGCTTGGGAGTCCATACAGGAACTTCTTGTTCCCAGTCTCACTCTGCTTGTGATGAGAGGGAGTGGGGGATCACGCCATTCTCTGCACCACGGGATGAGAGGCGAGTATGGGATTTCTGGGGGGATTGTCAGAGCATGTTACATTAGTTAGCAAAATCACTTAAAATCAACTACGAGAAGACGTTATTTCACAGTGAAATGAAGTAGGGTGAAAGCACAGCTGGGGCGGCGGGAGTTAAACATCTCCCATAATGAAGGAGACATTAATTTACAGTAACCTTATGCAAGGAAATGCTACATTCAAGCCACAAGCTCCGTTTGCAGCAGGAATGGATCGATTCCTTTCGCTAAAATAACTACAGGAGGCGTTATTTGTAAGGTTTCCTGTAGTTAACAACTATGGAATACATGCAGGGTTATTCAAAGAGATTCGAAAAGTCACCGCATGTTCGTTGACTTTTCGTTCTCTTCAATTCGGTGCAAATCGGCTTTCCCATTTTGGCTACCCTGCGGTGTATTCAGCAAGCACCACAGGGCTGTCGAAGTGCAGGGAAAAGCTGCCGAAAACCTGGCAAAAACCCGGCGAATACACGCCGAAAACCCGCAAAAACATCTGGATTAACCCGTCGAAGACGGCGGAAAAACCCGAGCAGGAGCCGATCACACGCAGTGCAGCCTCTGGAAAATGCCGACACCGCAGAAGAAGCCAAGGCAGTGAATAAATTAGCAAAACAGTTTGCATGAATGTTTGAAAAGTGAAACGCTGTTTGCAAAGAAACTACTGAGCGAAAATGTCTGAAATTTACATATGAGGTCCAGGGAATGATAATAAAAAGGGCTGTTACAGAAAAAATAAGTAAACTTAAAAAATAAATAAAAGAAATGCTTAAAATATCCTAAAAAATCTATAAATAAAGAGACTCTTTACTGCAGAATTTTATAATGAATGGTTTATTAGATATTGAATTAAAACAGGAATATTTTTAACATTGAAGCCTAGGGGATTCTCCTGAATACACCTGCCGCATGAAACCACCGAAAGGCAGGGCAATTCGGGAACCTTTCACTGCTGGTCTGGGTTCTCTGAATAGCCGAAGCAGTGCTTTTTTTTATGGGGATTTCACTGCCCTCGAAGTGCAGGCAATTCGCCAGGATTTGGCGTATTGCCTGCTCTCTGAATAGTCGAATGGCCAAGAAAGGTAACCGAACGCTGATTTAGAGCGTTCGGTTACCTTTCTTCAGCCATTCGGATCTCTTTGAATAACCCTGATGGTCTTTTCTTTGCATAGTTTCTATTGCAGAATCAAGCTGCTGTTTTGGGCTAGTATTAACCCCATAGTGACCAGACAGTTTTACTATTGTCGGTCTGAAACTGCTGCTTTTTACGTTTCTGCGCTTTTTTTTTCGGTCTAATTTTCCTCTTACTCGTTTATGGAACCCACACATATTATATACTGTTTTTCTCGCCATTAAATGGACTTTCTAAAAATACCATTATTTCCATCATCTTCTATAATTTGCTATAAAAAATTTATGAAATATCATGAAATGGAAAAAAAAAACTGAGATTCGCTGGCGCAGCATTTTCCTGGCAGTGCAGAACCCACCGAGAGAGACCAATGTGGAGTCGGAGGAAGTGAAGCGCTGACATATACCACAACCATGTTCAAAGAAGCTTTTACAATAAAAACAACCGGCCGTTTAGAACGGCAAAAAGGCTGATAGTCCTAAAAGGAGGCCGGGGCTAACCCTATAAAGGGATGCTGGGGAGGACCTGGTAAAGGGAGGCCAAGGAGAGTCTGTTAAAGTTGTATATATAGTGAAGAAAAGGGATGCGGCGCTTCCCAGTGTATAGCAGATTAAATTAATCAATGTTATTTACCAGTTAACCATAATTGGCACGGAAACATCAACTGATGAAGAGTCAAAACCTCAAAAATAAAATAAACAGACATAGCGTAATACTGTTTATACGTAGATAAAATATTCCAAACGATATATACACTCACACTGTGGAGAGCCTCATCCGGCTCTAGCTATTTCGCCTATGGGTAGATTCATGTGGGCTCACCCATTAGCCACTTGAACAGATTAAAGCTTTCCAAAAAGGACATATAGAAAGGAGAAAAAATAGCAACATAAAGTAGTTCAGCAAAGGCATATATTACACTTTAATGAGATAAACTCAGACCACTCACGTGCTGAAGAGCCGCCATGGCTCAAGTAATGGGCCCAAGGGTTGTTTAAAATGGGCACAACTCTCATGAAAGCCTCAACGGATCCCCAGTTCAGCGTAGATGAAGAACCAGGCAGTATGAAAATAAAAACATTTATTAAAATAAATGGGATAATAACAAATATAGCCGAACGCGTTTCGCCTAGGTCGTTCAGACCTTACGGCTTCCTCAGTGGCAATGTATAATGAACCCTCTGGTTCCTTTTAAATATATGTCCTTTTTAATTGTCCATCCAATCCGCAAGATTTCCTGAGGCGGGAAGAACGGTCTGTAGCATCTCCAAGCTGGTATCGTTATTTCGACGTCATCTCCTCACGACATCGGATTTCCGCCCATGGTCAAAAGTCGCAAAACTGAAACTAACTCCCTCTTCTTTCAATGCGCCTGCGTCCAGGTCCCGAAACCGAAACCGGAAGCGGCGTGCTTATGTCCATATGTCTCCATAATGGAAGCAAGAGTTCAAAACATCTGAATGGGTAGTAAAAATTTTACATTTGGAGTCAGAGGAGGACTTCTCCTCTGATATGGAAAGTTCTGTGGGGTTCTTGAATATCCATTCCGGGGGAAATTTCCCCAGGGATTTCTCCTCCTGTTATCAGAAATATTCCTCTCTCTTGGTGTTTTGGGATTCTGATGGGAATAGCCATTATTACTGTTTTTAAATTTGTTAAAGGACTTATTATTGTCCAGAGCATTCTTTTGTACATCAGATTTAAATATTTAACCTTTGGCATAATCGTCCCTATCTCTCTGGAATTTTCTTTAATAACAGACTTATTTTTCTACTCTATTAATAACCAATTCTAAATCTTTAGAGATTCCTCTCATTTCTTCCTCTGTTGTATGACTTTCTATATAGACAATAGAGGTATTTATATTGGCCGACAAAGTCGGAAGCTCCTCTTTATGATCTTCTATAATATATTCCATAGTCCGAAATGAGAAGCCCTTCAACATTTCTTTCCCCCCATCAATAATTTTTTGTTTATTTCTATTGTATGTAGGCATTTTATCATATCTAAGCCCCCTTGGTGTAATTTTCTCTTTTAAATATTTCTCCAAGGTAGCTATCTCTAATTTCAATTTAACTTCTTGAGTAAGGTTTTTCTTTAAAGCTGATATCATTTGTTGGACATCTTCCCCCTTTTCAGCTTGTGACTCTATTTGGACTTCTTCATTAAAGAAGAGGTCAATGCTCTTACCCACATTCATTCTAATGTCTATTAATGACATTGTGCTGCCAACCAATTTTTTGGGATAAAAGTAATAACAAATTTCATTGCCTTTTTATTATTTCCCTAAAAATTGGATTATGGTGTTATAAGATGCCTTTTTATAATTTGTATGCTTTTTTATGTACCATTTTTCCATTGTGATTTGGGTCAAGAAAAGTGCTGTTCAGTATCACATTTAATTTTGTTCAATATATGTAAAATCATGTTTGGAATATTGCCTAAATTGTGCCTTTCTATTTTTTTATATGTAATCATTGCCCCTCGTGCCATGGAGAGTCTTTTCTCTGGATCGAGAAGTCCTCCTCTGACTCCAAACGTAAAATTTTTACTACCCATTCGGATGTTTTGAACTCTCGCTTCCGTTATGGAGACATATGGACATAAGCACGCCGCTTCCGGTTTCGGTTTCTGGACCTGGATGCAGGCGCATTGAAAGAAGAGGGAGTTACTTTCAGTTTTGCGTCTTTTGACCATGGGCGGAAATTCGATGTCGTGGGGAGATGACGTTGAAATAACGATACCAGCGTGGAGATGCTACAGACCGGTCTTCCCGCCTCAGGAAATCTTTCGGATTGGATGGACAATTAAAAAGGACATATATTTAAAAAGAACCAGAGGTTTCATTATACATTGCCGCTGAGGAAGCCGTAAGGTCTGAACGACCTAGGCGAAACGCGTTAGGCTATATTTGTTATTATCCCATTTATTTTAATGTTTTTATTTTCATACTGCCTGGTTCTTCATCTACGCTGAACTGGGGATCCGTTGAGGCTTTCATGAGAGTTGTGCCCATTTAAAACAACCCTTGGGCCCATTACTTGAGCCATGGCGGCTCTTCAGCACGTGAGTGGTCTGAGTTTATCTCATTAAAGCGTAATAATATGCCTTTGCTGAACTACTCTATGTTGCTATTTTTTCTCCTTTCTATATGTCCTTTTTGGAAAGCTTTAATCTGTTGAAGTGGCTAATGGGTGAGCCCACATGAATCTACCCATAGGCGAAATAGCTAGAGCCGGATGAGGCTCTCCACAGTGAGTGTATATACCGTTTGGAATTTTTTATCTACATATAAACAGTATTACGCTATGTCTGTTTATTTTATTTTTTCGAGGTTTTGACTCTTCATCAGTTGATGTTTCCGTGCCAATTCTGGTTAACTGGTAAATAACATTGATTAATTTAATCTGCTATACACTGGGAAGCGCCGCATCCCTTTTCTTCACTATATATACAACTTTAACAGACCCTCCTCGGCCTCCCTTTACCAGGTCCTCCCCAGCATCCCTTTATAGGGTTAGCCCCGGCGTCGCATCCCTTTTCTTCACTATAACCATTGTCTTTTTTTGTCACTTTTGGGATGACATTTGTGGGTGCAGTGGCGATCGTGTTTTAGATTTTTCTCTACATTCTATACACTCCTGTTGCGCCTATACCAATTCCTCTATTTTTATTAAAGTTGTATATATACACAAATTCCCGTTAAAAAGTGGAGCAATCCCTATATGCTGTCACATCTGTCTTATCTATATATAATACTCTTCAAATGTTCTTTAAAATGCATGGTTTCCCTTTTATGAACAAGATAATAATGACGTTGGGCTGGTATAATAACGCTATGGGGCTGGTATGAAATTCTTTCCAGGGCTGGTTTATATCCCCAGTCCGGCCCTGATCTTTGACGTTCTCCAACTTTTTCATGGGGCTTCAGCGACTCCATCTTCAGAGCAGTACGGTGACCTTGCAAAATAGTGAATTCACCGAAATTTGGTCAAATGAAATGGCCGAAGTGCAATGAAATTCACAGAATTTCAATGAAAATTCAGGGCTTTGTGAATAGACTCTGTAATGTCCAAAACTGGACGATTAGTTACTGTTGATTATACATAAAGTGGGAAAAGCATGTGTGTAAATTTTTAAATTAAAAGGAAAATGTAATAGTTATCCACCCTGTCATGGCGGCAACCAAAGATAAGAAATGAAACACAAAAACATATTAAATATACCCCTTGTTTCCATAGGGTACCAATAAGACTGGGATCGGGAACAACTAACAGAAAAAGACTAAGAGAATAAAGTAAGCTAATCAAATAGTATATATAAAAAATCCATAATAACCATGTAATATAAACATAAAAGGAAACATATGAAAGAAAATATTAAAAAATTTAAAATAAATATTAGAAATTGACATAGAGAATTTGGCTAACAGTAGACAGATAAATATCTAAGTTCTTTGAGAACTTTTTAACCCTTTCCAGCTTTATGAAATGCAACAATTTTTGATGACAGTCTGTGCCATCTAATAACATATAAAATATTGTATCTTCAATATTAGGTATGCAAAATACCACTTTTTTAAGACAGAGTATGAGTACCGATACTTTTCTTACAGGTACTCACCGATACCGAGTACTGATACCTTTTTATTTAATGGCATGTGATCGCTTTCCGACAAGAACAGAATATATATATAATATATATATATAATATATTATATATATAATGTCAGTCAAAGGAATTCACCAGCACTCCAGGATTTACATATCGTCACAAAATTTAATAGTTCATGTTTCTAAAATCGTCAACGTTTCAGTTCCGGTCTGGAACTTCCATCAGGATAAAAACATATACAGCCCTCTACAAACCCGGTGGTTTAAATAGAGGACACACCAATTAAAACATTTCAATGGCAACTCACCCTCCCGGTGCACGAAGTGTCCGGCGTGCTTGTACATGTACCGCATGCGTCGATTCCCTGGCGCAACCTGAACATCACCCTGGTCATCCTAGAAACCAAGATGCATACTATATCGCAGAAACCTCCTTCCTTCTCCCAGAAGGAACAACCCGGCTCCCCCATGCGTACCAATGGGTGGCCACAAATGAAAAAAAAAATGCTAAAAATACTGCCACAATCTGAAAAAAGGAAAATAAAAAAACTAGATGGTGTTCAGAGGGAGAAATCCACATGTATACATTTATATTGCCAACCTAGAATGAATTCATAGCGTTATTACTGCCCTTCCACTGGATTAGTGCATAACTAAATATATACTGAGTACATATTTCTTTCATTAAGGCCCCGGGGGAATACATTGTCAAGTCTATGTATCCACTGGGCTTCTTTTTTAAAGTAACATTAGTGCCCTATCACCTCCCCTTCTAGGTGGGGGGACATGGTCTGTAGCCGTGAACGTAAGAGAGGATACAGGGTGACCTAGTTCCAAGAAGTGTCTCGCCACCGGTTTGTCCGAGCGACCATCTGTCACATCTTCGGCCCCCGCAGCACCTGGGGGGCCTGGGTGCCCGGCAGCATCGCTGGCTGGCCAGGTGCTAGGAGCTCAAGCTGGCAGATCGGTGTCTCAGGGGGCAGGGCTTGGCATGGTGATGCGGAGCCGCCGGCCTTAAATGCAGGGCGCGAGGTTCTGCTCGTCGCCCTGACATGGAGTCATTCCCATATCGCCACCTGATCATTCTGTGTATTCTGCTAAGTTGCCAATTCTGCTCGTACGAGGACCCTGCTTGTGTTTTTTGACCCGGACTGTCTGTTGACTATTCTTACGCTCTTGCCCCTTATTGTTGCATGTTGTGCTGCATGTACTGGTGTATGTACCGATCATACCGCATGGTCTCCGTTTGTGGATCTGCCCTGCAGCTTGCTGAATATATCAACTTCTCATGTCAACCATCTGGTACTGAGCATATGTACAGATCATATCGCATGGTCTCTGATTGTGGGTCTGCCCTGCAGGTTGCTGAATATATCAACCCCTCATGTCAACTGTTTCATACTAAGCATATATATGCACTCCATTCTGTATTATCACGCATTGTGGGCCTGCCCTGCAACTTGCTGAATTCATTGTACATGCTTTATATGTTACTGAGCAAAATTATATGGGCGTCCTCTCTGTTGCCAATCCTGCTTGTATGACTACCCTCTCATGTGCCAACTCGGAACGTAATATTGACTACGCTTTTTCTGAGCCAAGTTATGTTTCTGTCTTACTATACTATCTTTATCTGTGTATAGTTAACTTGCTTTCACTCAGCAGACACTTGTGTGACGAAACGGCCGCCCCAATGTTTATTTGCAAGTATTTTGCATTACAGTTTATTGTCTCTCTGTATATAGTGTAGAGTGTGTGTGATATGCTATGCTGTTGTCAAAGTGTGTATCTGTATGTTACAGTTATAAGTTGTTATATTTTGCACTCACTAAACAGTAGGAGAGGATCCTTGCTCAAGAGTTTGCACTCTAACCTCCTGTGTTTACCTCTCTGTAAGAAGACTCCTTTGTTCCCCTCTCTGCATATTGTAGACTTACTCCTTTGTTTCCCTCTAGTCTCAGCACACTGTTTAGAGAAGACGCATGTGTAAACATTCCATTGTGTTCAATGTAATTTCTATTGTCCAGTGGCTGGAGCCTGTTGTTATCTGTAATGTATTCTTGAAGGGAGGGGGTTGTCTCACCTGTGTGTATTTGAAATAAAGAAGCATTCTCCATTTGGAGTTTGAACCAGCAACATCTTTTCATACAGTTTATGTGTCGTCTATACTGTATCTGGATACAAGCTCCATCTTATACAGCGGAAAGGGGTGCATGGGATACTAGGATCCTTAACACTGGTGGCATCAGTGGGATTGCCCTTTCCAGCTGGAGGGAGCCGATGGACACCTGAAATGCTGAATCGAGAGCGTTTACCTGTACCTGAAACCGAGAACACTTAAAGAATTGGCAGAGGTTTGAGGACTGACAATAAGCAGCAAATCCAAAAGCCATGGAGGACAACCGTGCCAGGTCAAAACGAGTTTCAAAATGAAATGCGGATGAGGTTGACATTGGTCGGTCCTAACCCCTCTGACAAGGTCATCCTAGCCATCATGAAAGAGGTTGATGCTTTGCTAAAAAAGGAAAGAGCCCGCTGGGCAGAGATGCGACCACCTGAGGGAGCTGTGCGGGATGTGCAGTGCAACGAGGACCAGTTTTTGCTCTGGATTGAGCCAGAGGATATTTGCATCCAGGAGGATTGCCTGGTGATGGTGAGAGAGGGTGAAAGCCTCACCGGCAAGTTACTAGGAGGCTGGGCAGCCGGCACGGATAGCCCACAGGGTGCTCCAAGCCAAGGATGGCTGAGGGAGCTGGAAGGCCTAGAGTTGATGGGGCCAGCAATGGACATAAAAAGTTTGCAGAATGCTGCACAACAAGTTCCCGAGAACCCTGGAGGAAGCATCTCCACACCAGCCAGCGGGAAGAGGAAGAAAAAGAGGGGCAGCCGAGTTAAAACAGAAGGAAACGCCGTCACAGCCCCCGGATTACAGCATTAAGCCATCTTCCAGCAGGCAGTATCGGGGCACTGGAGAGACTGGCACCCAGGCTGTTCCACTCATGAGAGATGGGGCCACACAGACCATGGACGATCCGGTCAGCTTGCTACAGGCTGAATTGCTTACTGCTCGGGCACAGATAATGGCCATGACAGAGACATTGAAAGAGCATCAGACCAAACTGCAAGTGGTCACAGAGGAGAGAGATGGTCGCTGCATGGAAGTGCAAGGACCTTCAACCACCAAATAACAATTGTCAGCCCAGCTACAGGCCTGCAAGGACTTACGTTTAATGATTAAGCAGCTAGAGGCTGAACGGCGAACCAGAACTGCTCTACAGATAGAAAGGACTGCTTTTAAAATTCACCTGGAGAACTGTGAGCAGGAATTACAATGGACACAGCTCTCCCAAGACACTATGCAGGCACGGGCCCATGAGCAACGAGAGGAAATACAGCTGCTCCAGAACCAACTCCAGCTGTGCCAACACCAGCTGTTAGAAACTGATGCAGCTCGAAATGAGAGCCTCGCTGAAGCCAAGGCAAGTGAGATGGAGGTGAGCCGTCTGACACACCAACTGGATGTATTGGCGCAGGAGCACCAGGGCACTACCAGCCACCTGCAGGCTGAGCTCAAAAGGACACGAGCACAGTGCCGACAGCTCCAGCATGAGATGTCCCTGGCACAAGCTGCCAGCACCCAACAGGAGGTCGCGTCATTGGCCCTGTTATATTTTGCACAGTAGAGCGATTGTACCCAGAGTTGCTGGAGCTGGATGCTGTTCTGACATACGAATGTGCCTGGTCCCCGAGGAAAATGGGGACCCCCAAGTATGCCACCCCTACCAACCAAGGTACAGAAAGAGAGGAGACCACTTCCCACCTGACCAGGAGACGATGAGTGACCACCCTGAGAGGCTGCCAGGTTCCTGGTCCCAGGAAGAATTGCACCCATTTGGGATTGTGGGGTGGGCCCCTTTTGAATGTCTGGGAGGGGGGCATCAGCAGAAGGAGAGGCTGGGGACTGGGACTACTGACTGTATTCTGGTCCTGGGTCTGCAGAGGTGCCCTGGAGAGGGAAAGATGTTGGGGGGGAATTTCAATGTGCCCACTAACAAACATTTTATGCCTGTGCACTGTGGTGGCCTGCTGCCTGGCACACTGGAGAAGAGGGGTGGCTTGCCTCTTACCCCGGGACTATGGACCCACAACCAACCAGGGATACCCTACAGCGACCGTCAGACTCTGCTGACGGTGTCTGTGTGCCAGCACCCTGGAACTTTGCAGCTGGTGCAAAAATGGACAGAGTGAAAGGTCTTGTCAGTGGCAAGCGATCCATTGGGATCAAAGCTCACCCTGATGCTCTGGAATGGGGACATATGTGTCGAAATGGCCGCCCCAATGTTTATGTGTAAGTATTTTGCTTTACAGTTTATTGTCTCTGTATATAGTGTAGAGTGTGTGTGATGTGCTATGCTTTTGTCAAAGTGTGTATCTGTATGTTACAGTTATAAGTTGTTATATTTTGCGCTCACTAAACCGTAGGAGAGGACCCTTGCTCAAGAGCTTGCACTCTAACCTCCTGTGTTTCCCTCTCTGTAAGAAGACTCCTTTGTTCCCCTCTCTGCGTATTGTAGACTTACTCCTTTGTTTCCCTCTAGTCTCAGCACACTGTTTAGAGAAGACGCATGTGTAAACATGCCATTGTGTTGAATGTCTTTTCTATTGTCCAGTGGCTGGAGCCTGTTGTTATCTGTATTATAGTCTGTGTGTATTTGAAATAAAGAAGCATTCTCCATTTGGATTTTGAGCCAGCAACATCTCTTCATACAGTTTACGTATCATCTATACTGTATCTGGATACAAGCTCCGTCTTATACAGCGGAAAGGGGTGCCTGGGATACTAGGATCCTTAACAACTTGGTCACGAAATCACTTGCTGCTGAGTGGTATCCAGTATTATACATCAAATCCCTGGCTGGGAGTGCTAGGTGTGGCAGTTGTGACTGCTATCAAGTCAAGTATCAGAGTAATCTGTCCATAAGGATCCGAACTACGCTGATCTTAGGTGAGCGCCACAGCGAACATGACACCATCTCTATACGCTATTCTAATATTTAATCTGTGATTCCTAATTCTATTCACAGCTGGGTGGTGGTCTTCCCAACATACGTTAAACCAAATGGGCATATAAACTTATAAATGACAAATTCTGTCTTACATGTAATTGTGTGGCGAATAAAATAGCGTTTCCCTGTATGGGGTGACAAAATTCTTTACCCACCCGGAACCATGTGACTACAAGTCATGCACCCAAGGCATCTTTTACATCCCCAATTACAGAAACGTATATATATGCCAGTGGGTAGGCAAATATACAGTATACCAGAGCATATAGCTTCCTTATCATATTCGATGCAGAAGATGTGTAGGAAGCACTGTGCACTTTCTCTGCCTGGTGCAGCAAACATTCCCCACATGTCCTCCAGGTATTTACATTTAACTCTCTCCCGTAGCAACCCAGTTCTATGCAACCAGTTAATCGGCCTGCATGAATCTGGGGCCAGGGATATCCCTGTAAGTGCAGTTACATCATGACTTTGTAAACACCCCTTTAACGTCAACACAGCTGGAGAGAATTTGAGGGTGGGTTCTTGCTTTGCCAGTATCTCATCTACTATAAGATCTCTTAGGTTATCGTTGGGAAGGTCATGGACTAGCTTTTCTAATGATGTCAAACATGACCATGTACAATGAAAAACAGGTGACCTTTCCCATACATCTTCCATTACGTTTTAATACTCACCAAATCCTAAGGTGAACAGTATCTTCCACTTTACAAAGTATTCTGTAACCTGTCAGCTACTGTTACTGTGATGGAGAGGGATCATTTAGAGCCCTGTATCTTCGCCATCATAAAACGTATGGATCTCCAAGATACATTTAGTAGTGTAGCTACCAGTTACAAAATGAATTTCCTGAAAACTATAAAAAAATTCTGGTAATTTTTTTTTATCTGAATAATAGTGCAGCTATCATTCATTACAGTGCTGCTATTTTTTATTTTTTTGTCAGTGGACCATGGACTACTGAAACCTGATGAAGACAGAAGAATAACTCCGTACAAGTAAATGAAAAAGTATCTTGGGAAAATTATTTACCAGGCTTCATAGCTATATTTTACAGACAAATCTCTTATAGGTGATGTTAAACAATGTGAGTTATAGCTCAGCGAGTATAATTTATTTATTTATTTTTTAAAGGATTTTACCAGGAAGGATACACTGAGATTTCTCTCGTTTTCAAGTATGTCCTGGGTTCAAGAACATTGAAGTGTTACAGTTACAGAAATACAAAGTAATACAATGCAAGAGATTAAAAAACCCCCACAAATATACAGATTAACAGAAAATAAATATGTAGGAAATATAGTCACTAGGTTACATGTTTACAGGTGCATTCTGTATTGAGGTATGTTAGTAAGGAGCTCGAGTGACTTAAGACTGGGGGAAGCTTTGATGGTGTCTGGGAGGTTATTCCATAATTGTGGTGCTCTGTAGGAAAATGAGGACCGAGCCACTGTCTTTTTGTAATATGGTATTGCAAGTAAGGTGCTGGTCCTGGATCGGAGGTTATAGGATGAGGCTGCTGGGGGAAGCCATCTATTCAGGTAGGGTGGCAGCTTCCCAGAAATGCTCTTAAACACCAGGCTGGAAAGGTGAAGGGTGCGTCTGGATTCCAGCGATGGCCAGTTTAGCTCTTTTAACATGTCACAATGGTGGTACATGTACTTACATTGTAGCGCAAAGCGGCAGAATGAGTTATACAATGTAGTAAGTTTATGAAATTGTGTTTGCGGGGCGGCTGCATACACCACATCTCTGTAATCAATAGCCTGCATAAGCATTTGCTGTACAATCTGCTTTCTTACCGCGGGACTCAGGCAGGATTTGTTTCTGTACAGGGCACCTAGTTTGGGGTAAAGTTTAGATGAGAGTTTTTCGATGTGGGGGCCAAAGCATAGATTAGGGTCCAACCACATACCTAGATATTTGAGAGAAGTGACTGTGGTCAGCATGCCATTTGATTTTGTCCCAACACATAGATGGGGATTTTGCAATTTGTGTAGTTTAGGTGCTGTTCCAAAGAGCATTGTTACAGTTTTGTCAGTATTTAAAAAAAGTTTGTTGTTTTTGTTCCACTTTTCTACCTCTGTGAATTGTTCTTGCAGCACGGCCTCCAGCTGCGGGAGATTTGGTTTGCTGGTATAGATTACAGTGTCATCTGCGTACATATGTACAGTTGAGGCTTTGCAGACGTTGGGCAGATCATTTATGAATATTGTGAATAGCAGGGGGCCTAGTATTGAGCCTTGGGGTACACCGCAAGTGACTGGGAGTGGGAGGGAGGAGCTGCCAGAAATTGACACATATTGTGATCGGTCGAATACATATGATTGAAACCAGGTTAGCGTGCGATCACCAATGCCAGAGTTTTTAAGTTTTTCTAACAAGATGCCATGGTCTACCGTGTCAAAGGCCTTGGCAAAATCAAGGAAGATGGCTCCAGTTAGGTTTCCTTGTTCCATCCCAGCTTGGATATCATTGCAGACTTTTAAAAGGGCGGTTGTAGTTGAGTGATTTGGACGAAAGCCTGATTGATCCGGGTTTAAGTAGTTCCAATATTGATAATAATCACGTAATTGTGTGTAGACGCATTTTTCCAAGACTTTTGACATTACAGGGAGCAACGATATCGGACGGTAGTTGGATACCAAAGTACTGTCACCACTTTTATGGATAGGTACCACTCTCGCAGTCTTCCAGAGCTTGGGTATGTATCCAGTCGCCAGTGACTCATTTATTAGGGTTGCGACAGGATTTGCAATTGCTGGCGCACTGATTTTCAGCAGCATTGCTGGTATTTGATCAGGTCCAGACTGGTATTTCATTTTTTGCTTACGGAGAAGTTTAGTAACGACACTGACAGGCACTGGTCTAAAACTGAATTCCTCTCTGATACAGGGACTTTGCACAGTTGGGGGGGCCTGACCTGCATGAGGCCTCTCTGATTGCATGTCATTTCCTAGCTTGGCAATCAAAGTGGTGGCGCATCCAACAAAATAATCATTAATGGCATTTGCTACATCTAGGGGGTGTTGCAGGGTTTGGTTGTTTACTTTGAAAGCAGCTGGCTGGGAGTGGACTGGGGGTGCTTGTATGTTACTTATGGTTCTCCAAAAGTTTCTAGGGTTTGATATGTTATTGTTTAGATTTTCATTGAAGTAATGGGCTTTGGCCATTTTTGTTTGTTTTGTGCATTCATTCCGGCATTTTCGGTATTCGTAGTGATCGTTCATGGAACCAGTACTCTTGAAATTTGACCACAGTGAATCTCTAAGATGGTACTTTAGTGTAAGATTAGCTGTAACCCAGGGGAGATGGGTCCCTTTTACTCGCACTTTACGCAGCGGGGCATGGGAATTCCAGACTTGCAGGAGCTCAGACAGAAAGTATTCAACTGCACAGTCTAGGTCTGGGATTAGGTTTAGCCTGTACCGGGGAGCTGTTTGAGATCACTTAGGAAGGATTCAAGAATAAATTTCTTGAAAGACCTGGTGGTTATTACCTTTGGGGGAGATTTCAAGGCCTTAATTGTGCGCACGCAGTACACTTGACAATGGTCACTAAAGCTATTAGCAAGAACGCCTGCCTCCTGTATTCTATCAGGAGATGAGGAGAGAATCCAGTCCAGCAAGGTATGGTTAGGGCTTTTCATATTAATGCGAGTGGGGGAGGAGATTAATTGAGTTAGCTGCAAAGTTTTAAACAGCAAGCAGTGTTTATTGTTTTTAGGATTTAGCCAATCTGCATTAAAATCGCCGAGGACCAGCAGTTCACTTTTTTGGTTTTGGGCAAGTAGGTTAAGGATTTGAGATATGTCAGAGAGGGAGTGCACTGGAGAGCTCGGTGGACGATAGAACCCAGCAACAATGATTGATTTACTGAATGGGATCTCAATTATACCAGAGAGGAAATCAAAGGTGACAGGAGAGCTAGAAGTCTGTAAGGGGGTGAACTTTATGGACTCCTCAACATAAATAACAATTCCCCCTCCTCTCTTTGCTCTGTATTTTCTATAACATGAATACCCCTGTATTGATATGGCAGAGTCTGGAACTTTTGGGGTTAACCATGACTCTGTGAGCACAATGATTTTGGGCTTGTAATAGCAACACCAAGCCTGAAGCTCATCCAATTTAGGGAGTAAACTTTGGATGTTACAGTGCACAAATGAGAGGCCTTTTTAAGTGGGGAGACTAAAGGTTGTGTCACCTATAGGACCAGGGTTAGTTTCCACATCGTTTGCCAGGGAAAGTAGCAGAATAAATAGGAGTTTGGACAGAGTTTTCTTTTGATAATAATGTGGTTGCAGAGTTTTAAATCTTTGTGTGGGGGTAGGAGGGCTGGATTTTAACACTCTCCACCAGCACTCATCTGATAGGTTAAAAGAACTGAGCAGGCTGTGGTGTATTGGCACTGGTTTTCCATCCTGAGGCAATTGGAAAGGTGTATAGAAGGAGAGAGTAGTTTTAGAGAGAAGGGAGGATGATAAAGAAAAAGAGAAGCAAGAGTGGGATAAAACATTATAGTGAAAGGTGTTGGAGGTGAGTAAACAGGAAATAGAGAGGTACCAGAGTAAATGGTTTAGGTTGCTGCGATATCACATGATCAATTAGTTGGGTATATATCAAATGAAAACCTTGGGGGGTTGGTTGGTTGGTTGGTTGGTTGGTTGCAAAGTCCAGCTGGATGAGGGTAATGAGCTGCTCTCTGCAAGGGTCTGCTACAAACCCTGACTGAGTTTGGGGTGTGTGCTGAAAGAGAAATCAAGATTGCAAATAGCATCACATTGGGTTGAAGTTGTCCAGGAACTGAGGGGGGAGTTTGTAGGGGACAATAAAAGTTAAGGTTCATTGAACAGGACATTGGGCAGAATTGCAGGTTTAGAGCAAATGGGTAGAAAATGTAGAAAAAGGGAGTGGAATGCAGAATTCAGATAGCATTGCAACAATTCAAATATATATAAAGATACACTTGTGTGCTATACATATATATACGTGTATATATATATGTGTGTGTATGTATGTATATATATATTGTAGAGGTCGGCAGGGCTGGGTCCTGGATGGACAATATGTTTCACCCCTATTTGGGTTGTGGACCCTTTAAGGGCAACCACAGGGTTAATCTTCCTGTCCAGGAAGAGCTTTAAAGCCAGCAGCTCCCAGAGAGGATGGTGGGATTTCAGGAAAAGGAAAGTAATCAGTGGAAGCTGTGTGTTTGTGTTCCAAAAGCAGGAGACGTGCTGTGCCTTGCTGGAGAGCTTCTACATACTGGGGAAAGGATTCCCTAGGTTTGGGACGGTTTAAAGCGTTGGTGAGCCACTATTATTCTCTGTTTATTTGTGCTGAAGATCAGGACTTTGCTTTAATTTCGCTGAACCCAAGCGTGTACTTATTATGTTGCCTTTTTGACTGCCCTGAAAGGGTGAATAAAACTGTTTTGTTTGTGAAAGACATTGTGCACGTGCTCTGTGGGCCCCCAAACGTCACAACTGGTGTTTCGAATGCGGGCAATTTGCTACCCCTCACACGCCAAGCAAGAGGAATTTTTTTGAAAAGAAAAAAAAAACTGACATTTTTAAAGGACAGTGTTCTGATTGCATGTCCTGGGCTAAGGCTGCACTGAAGTCCACAGCTATGGAGGAGCTCGTTAAGCAGATGGTCTTTGTCAATGTGCAGGCCCAGACTCGCCATGAAGAGGCGATGGCTCAGCAGCAACAAGCCCTGGCACAGGCTGTTGCTGCCCAACAAGAAAGCACCCATTTGCTGGCTGCACAACTTGCAGCACAGCAGGTAGCCACACAGACGCAGATCAATGCCCTGCGAGAGGCCATGCAGCAACTTGCACCTGGACGTGATCAAGCAGTGGTCACTACTGGTAACCATGTCTCCATAAGGGCCAGTCATTTCCTCCAAAAACTGTCTGCCAGTGATGATGTGGAAGCATTTCTTACCACGTTTGAAAGGACTGCTGAGAGAGAGGGGTGGCCCCAAGACCAATGGGCCGGTCTCATTGCCCCGTTTCTGACAGGAGACCCTCAAAAGGCATATTTTGACCTGCCACTAGAAGATGCAAAGAATTATGACCGGCTGAAAGCTGAGGTTCTGGCCCGCCTTGGGGTAACTGTTGCTGTCCGGGCTCAACGTGTTCACTGCTGGAAGTACTGCCCTGACCAGCCACCCCGGTCCCAGATGCATGACTTAGGACAGCTGTTAAAAAGTGGTTGCAGCCAGAGACCCTGACTAGAGAGCAAATGGTCGAAAGGGTTGTGATGGACCACTACCTGAGGTCTCTACCAAAGGATCTACAGCGCTGGGTCAGCCATGGGGACCCCAAGACTGCAGCACTGGTAGTCGAGATGGTGGAGAGATACACCGTGGTGGAGGACCTGCTCAGACCAACCAGTCGTCGAGGACCAGTCTTGCCACCGCCTGTGAGGCCTGCTTCAGTTCCTCGGAGGGAAGCGTCACTGGATCCGGGAACCAGCACCCAAAAATCATCTTCCTCGGTTCTGCAGAGGCCTGTCGCTACCCGAACTGCTGCTGGCGATATACAGTGTTGGAGGTGTCGCGCCTGGGGCCATACCCGGGCACAGTGTCCGCTACAGGAGGAGCCCATGGAGTGTGGATCCGCTCGGAGAGTGTCTTTCTACACCCTCACAACGTGCACTACCCACCTTGACCTAGAGGGGGGTCAGTTTGAATGTGTGTGGGTGAATCACCGCCCAGCCAAAGCTCTCCTGGACTCTGGGAGTATGGTCACCCTGGTGCATGCCCGGGTAGTCGGAAGGCTCGGTCCAGTACAAAGAACCCTCCGGGTTGTCTGTATCCATGGGGATACTCGGGAGTATCCGCTGATCCCTGTCACCATTTCCGCCAGGAACACTTCGGTCACCCAAGAGGTCGGGGTGGTGAGTACTCTGATACATGATGTGATTGTGGGACGGGACTGCCCCTTGTTTGCTGAACTGTGGTGCTTGGCACAAACTGAACTGCCCATCGAACTGGGGAACAATTCAGGGTCACCCCCACCAAATATGACTGTGGACACTGTTGATGAGGAGTTGCTCAAATGTGTTCAAAATAAGAATGTTGTAACTGATGTGAGTGTCCTAGCTCCTCAACCTGAGTTGACACCCAAGGAGGGGGAATCCTCTCCCGTGCCGGTTATGGTAGGAGAGGATGAAGAGGAATTGTCCCCTGTTGATATTACACTTGGGGTGGATGAGGGGGAGGGTTCTTCTTATCCAGTACACCCTGACTTAGATGTGTCCAGAGGTGCATTTGGCAGGGCTCAAATGGGTGACCCGATGTTGATAAATGCTCGCGAACAGGTACACTGTTGTCAGTGGGGTACCTCAAGCACCAGATGCAGAGAAAAGATTTCCTCACTTTGCGGTCAATAATGATCTGTTCTACCGGGTATCAGAAATTCGGGGAGAAATTGTGGAACAATTACTAGTACCCCAGCCCTACCAGAGAATGGTGCTGGATCTGGCTCACAATGATGCTCTAGGTGGTCACCTGGGAGCTGAGAAAACCGAGGCCCGGATAACAGACCGGTTTTACTGGCCAGGGATTGGTGCCGCAGTTAAGAGGTACTGTTCCTCCTGCCCTGTTTGCCAGTTAACTGCCCCAGCACCCCATTATAGGAACCCCTTGGTGCCTCTGCCAATAATTGAGGTGCCCTTTGAGCGCATCGCTATGGATATAGTGGGTCCCTTAGAGAAGTCTGCTCGGGGACACCGCTATATCCTGGTGGTTCTTGATTATGCCACAAGGTATCCAGAGGCGGTTCCTTTAAGAAACCCTACATCAAAGGCCATTGCGCGGGAGTTGTTTTTTATGTTTTCGAGAACTGGCCTGCCAAGGGAAATTTTGACAGACCAGGGGACCCCATTTATGTCCCGGGTGATGGCAGATGTGTGCAAGTTGTTCCAAATCAAGCAGTTGCGAACATCTGTTTATCACCCTCAGACGGATGGTCTGGTAGAAAGATTCAACAAAACTCTGAAAATGATGCTTAAAAGGGTTGTGCAGAGAGATGGAAGAGACTGGGATCATTTGCTTCCCGCACTGCTGTTTGCTATTCGAGAGTTCCTCAGGCCTCCACGGGGTTTTCACCTTTTGAGCTGGTGTATGGTCGCAGACCCCGGGGATTGCTAGATTTGGTAAAGGAGACATGGGAAAGTGAGTCCTCTCCACACAAATCGCTCATTGAACATATCTCTCAGATGAGAGAGAGAATTTCTAAAGTGATGCCTTTGGTACAGGAACATTTGCAGAAAGCTCAGGAGGCCCAGAAAAGGGTGTACAACCGGTCAGCCAAGCTGCGGCAATTTCAGGTGGGGGACCGGGTAGCAGTACTTATACCCACGGTGGAAAGTCGGTTCCTAGCCAAGTGGCAGGGACCATATGAGGTGGTTGAAAAAGTAGGGGAAGTAAACTACCGAGTGCATCAGCCTGGGAAAAGAAAACCATACCAGATCTACCACATAAATTTGTTAAAACCCTGGAGAGACCGAGAGGTGTCCGCCATGGTTGGGGTGGGTATAGAGTCTGATGGTGTTGACGCAGTACACATTGCTGCCACCCTGTCTACCAAACCCCAACCCAAGAAGTTAAGGAGTTTCTGCAAAGAAACAAAGGCATGTTTTCAGGACTACCGGGACACGCGTCCGGGATTAAACATGATATTGTGACGGAACCCCATGTAAAGGTTCGGGTAAAGCCGTACCGCATCCCAGAAGCCCATAGAAAGGCTGTTTCTGAAGAGGTTAAAAAAATGCTTCAGTTTGATGTCATTGAGGAGTCACAGAGTGAATGGTCGAGCCCCGTCGTGTTGGTACCGAAGCCCAACGGCACTCTGCGATTCTGCAATGACTTCAGGAAACTTAACGAGGTGTCAAAATTTGACGCGTATCCCATGCCAAGGGTGGATGAATTAATAGAGAAATTGGGTCCGGCCCGTTATATCACCACCCTGGACCTTACTAAGGGATACTGGCAGATACCCCTGACTAAGGAAGCCAGGGAAAAGACTGCTTTTTCCACTCCAGAGGGTCATTTTCATTATAAGCGGATGCCTTTTGGGTTACACTCAGCCCCGGCCACCTTCCAACGAGCGATGGATAGGGTGCTCCGCCCCTACCTGAGATATACCTCGGTCTACCTGGATGACATTGTCATCTTCAGTCCAGATTGGGAGTCCCATCTTCCCCGGGTTCAGACAGTTTTGGACGGTTTGAGAAAAGCGGGCTTTACTGTTAACCCTGAGAAAAGTGCGGTAGGGATGGAAGAAGCTAAGTACCTGGGATATGTCGTAGGCAGGGGTCTGGTAAAGCCACAATTTAACAAAGTAGAGGCTATCCAGAACTGGCCACGCCCCTCTCACGAAAAAGCAGGTTCGTGCTTTTCTGGGTATAGTGGGGTATTACCGGCGGTTTGTCCCCAATTTTGCCTCTATTGCTGCACCATTGACTGACCTGACGAAAGGTAGGAAGTCAGTGATGATTCCATGGAATGCCAATGCTGAAGATGCCTTCGAGAAGCTTAAAAATGCGTTGTGTCAGCACCCAGTGCTGGTAGTCCCTGATTTCATGAGGGAGTTCATTGTACAGACGGATGCCTCAAGTGAGGGTTTGGGGGCTGTGCTATCCCAAGAAGTCAATGGGAAGAGCACCCCGTGGGTTTTCTTAGTAGGAAACTGACGGCAGCGGAGAAAAAACTATGCTGTGGTGGAAGAGATTGGCCATATGGGTGGCCTTTGGATTCTTTGAGATACTTCCTGTTGGGCAGGAAGTTCCGTTTAGTGTCTGACCATGCCCCATTGACCTGGATGAGGCAGCACCGCCACGCTAATGCCAGGGTTACCAGGTGGTTCCTGTCTCTCCAGGAGTTTCACTTTGTGGTGGAACACAGGCCTGGGAAACAGCACCAAAATGCTGATGCCCTGTCCCGGATGCATTGTGGGCTGTCTACTGTTGCCTCAAACACCTCCGCGTTGAGACAGAGGGGGGGGATATGTAGAGGTCGGCAGGGCTGGGTCCTGGATGGACAATATGTTTCACCCCTATTTGGGTTGTGGACCCTTTAAGGGCAACCACAGGGTTAATCTTCCTGTCCAGGAAGAGCTTTAAAGCCAGCAGCTCCCAGAGAGGATGGTGGGATTTCAGGAAAAGGAAAGTAATCAGTGGAAGCTGTGTGTTTGTGTTCCAAAAGCAGGAGACGTGCTGTGCCTTGCTGGAGAGGCTTCTACATACTGGGGAAAGGATTCCCTAGGTTTGGGACGGTTTAAAGCGTTGGTGAGCCACTATTATTTCTCTGTTTATTTGTGCTGAAGATCAGGACTTTGCTTTAATTTCGCTGAACAAGCGTGTACTTATTAGTTGCCTTTTTGACTGCCCTGAAAGGGTGAATAAAACTGTTTTGTTTGTGAAAGACATTGTGCACGTGCTCTGTGGGCCCCAAACGTCACAATATATATACACATACATATACGTGTGTGTGTATATATGTGTATATATATGTATCACACACATACAAACACATATACAGTGATATTACAGAGTAAACATAATATACATCAAAAGAAAATGCATTAGGCTATGTGAGACATAGAAATGTAAGATCACCTTCAGTGAATGAAGCCTCTAAGCAAGATGCTGGATGAGGGTAATGAGCTGCTCTCTGCAAGGGCCTGCTACAAACCCTGACTGAGTTTGGGGTGTGTGCTTCAGTGAATGAAGCCTCTTTGTGGTTGCTCTTAACCTTTCTTGTGTATATTGTGGAACTGAGGCCATTTGGCATCATCTCTTCAGATCTATTCATGTTCTGTATTGTTTTTGTATTTCAAAATTGTGGTCAGTGATCATGTACATTTTTCCATGTTTTTTATTATTATTAAATTTTTTATTTTTATTATTTATAAGGCGTCAGCATATTCCACAGCACTGCAAAGTGGGCACAGCATAGACATGTTTACAGCACATTGAACAACATTTTGACAAACCAGTACAGGTTTGAAACAAAAGCCCTATTAACATGGGAACTCACAATCTAGAAGAATTGTTTTCAAACATTTACAGACTTTATAAAATCATAATTTGTGCTTCATTGAGAGCTCTTTGTAGAATATCCAGCCATATCATAAGAACCTATTAAAAGACAAAACATACAACTCTGTTATTTGTTTAATTTAAGCTCCATTACATCTGAATTAAGGGGTCAACTCTCTTGTACTATTGTTACAATATCATTGTGGGACAAAAATTGAGGCTAATCATTCCTTGCGCAGATAACAACCATTGAAGTTAGACTCCTGATATTTCTTTTTCAGGAATGAGAACAGGGTAATCTCATTGTACCTGAAAACAATATTCTCGCTAATCCCTTTACCAGAATGAAACTGCATTGATCCAGTCTGCTTGCCTGCTTAGACATTTGTTTCAGTAGTAAATTCACAGAAAAAATGTCCTGGGGGATGGAGCATTGGCAGATCACTTCCATGACACGTTATACCTGATGGGATAGCCCCAATGACATCTGATTCAACATAAATAAAAAGCTGAATGGTACCCTGGAGCTGAACACAGCAAATCCCGCATTTTGAAGAAATATTTTTTTCAGTTTTTTGTAGTTTATAGCACATCATTTCTTGAAAGGTAGTTTGTCATAAATTGATTTTAGAAGCAATAAAATTTTAAAGGGACACTCTACTGAAAAATATACAGGGTTATTCAAAGAGAATCAAAGTCACCGCACGGTTGGTGACTTTTCGTTCTCTTCAATTCGGTGCGATTTGGCGATCCCATTTTGGCGACCCTGCGGTGTATTTAGCAAGCACCACAGGGCCGTTGTAGTGCAGGGAAAAGCCGCCGCAAACCTGAAGAACACTCACCGCAAAACTCGGCGAACGCACATCAAAACCCGCAAAAACATCTGGATTATCCCCGCCGAACACGCCGGAGAAACCCGAGCAGCTGCCGATCACAGCGCAGAGCAGCTGCCGGAAAAAGCCGACACCGTAGACGAATGGAGTGAAAAAAAAACCCAGTACGCTTGAAAGTTTGAAAATTTAAACACTGTTTGCAAAGAAGCAAGAAAACGAAAATGTCTGAAATTTACATATAAGATCCAATGAATGATAATAAAAAGGGCTGTTACAGAAAGAAAAAACATTTTAAAAAATAAATAAAAACAAATTCACGAAAAAATACCGAAAAATGCCTAAAAGATCCTAAACAATCTATAAATAGAGACTTTTTACTGCAGAATATTATAATCAATGGCTTAGTAGATATTGGATTAAAACGGGAATATTTTTAACATTGAAGCCTATGGGATTCGCCTGAATAAACCTGTCGAATGAAACCACCGAACAGCAGGGCAATTTGGCAACTTTTCACTGCTGGGTTTTGTTCTCTGAATAGATTAAGCATTGCTTCTCTAAGGGGATATCACTGCCCTCGAACAGGCAACGAACAGGCACCATATCTGAAGGCAATTCGCCAGGATTTGGCAAACTGCCTGCTCTCTGAATAGCTGTCAGGACTTGCCACGGGGAAACTGTAGTACTGGAACGATGGGAACCCAAGAGGCAAAGTATACCAGATCGTGAGAGCCACTATACGAAGGGTGAGATGGAATGGTACAACCCTATTCGTGACAGTGGCCAAGACGTCAGGTGTTGATGGGTATGAAGAGATAGGCACGATAATACTGGAGGCTTGACACGATGGATAATGTGCAGTATATGAAAACAGCATAATATAGTAACAGACCCGTAGGGGGTCGCAGTACTCACGGTAGACGATAGGTATCTCAAGGTATAGAGGGAACGTGAGGTACTGTGGTGTACTGTAGTAGGCTGGGGGTCTGCGGCTTGGTGAGACGGCTGTAAGGGCTGAAGAGCCAAAGCGGATTGAGGTGCTGGATGCGCTGTAGCAGGCCAGAGGTCTGAGGCTTGGCGAGATGGCTGTAAAGGCTGAAGAGCCAAAGCGGATTGAGGTGCTGGATACGCTGTAGCAGGCCGGAGGTCTGAGGCTCGGTAAGACGGCTGTAAAAGCTGAAGAGCCAAAGCGGATTGAGGTGCTGGATGCGCTGTAGCAGGCCGGAGGTCTGAGGCTTGGCGAGATGGCTGTAAGGCTGAGGAGTCAAAGCGGATTGAGGTGCTGGAGACGCTGTAGCAGGCCGGAGGTCTGAGGCTCGGTAAGACGGCTGTAAAGGCTGAAGAGCGGCCACTGTATGACTTGGAGACAATGAAACACAGTCCATGTGCTAGGAATCATACTCAATAATTGGGCATTTACTCACAGTTCTGTAGCCTCTTTTAAACCGATTCCCGCTGTACCTGGCGTCTGACGTCATCTCCCGGCGCCAAGGTCCTCATCGATATAGCGCGCATGCGTGCACCGGCCGCGGTCTAGGGGATAGGGTGTCGGAGGATGAAGGTGTGGTAATCATGGTATCTGATGTGGTTTGCCGAGGACGGGACGGACAGCATTGGCGTCGGGACCGGCGGGTACCGGGCGGTATCAGGGGGCGATCCTGACAATAGCCGAATGGCCAGGAAAGGTAACGGCTGAATTTCAGTGTTCGGTTATCTTTCAGCCACAATACGAATCTCTTTGAATAACCATGATAGCGTTCCTTATTTTGCCCTTAAATAATTGGGCAGAGACTGCTGACCACCTCTGCCCAATTAGTTACTTATTTGTTTTATTTAGGCCCATTTAACTTACCTTCTGTATGTTCAGCACAAACATTTCAACTGCTTACATAGGGAAGCCCTGACCAATTTGCACCCTTTTTTATCTTCTCCTCTCCTCATTTTTTTCTCTCACCTCTTCCACTTCAACAATCCCCCCCCCCTCCGTATTACTACTATAGCCTTTCTCCTTACTTGTCTTTTACCCTGGATCACGAGCGGACAGGCCTCTAAAATGCACTACTGTTGCATTACAGCAGATTGAATCACACATGCTTCACTCTGCCCTTACTTAGAGTGTGGCTCAGTTCATTAATCTATGTAACTCAGGTAACCCAACTGTATTGTTTCATGAAAGCTTTTCTTTTTCCTTTCTATAGATTTTATACATTATAAATTGTGAAAAAATATAGATTTGTATATAATAAAGTTTATTATTGCAGAAGTCATTTACACAACCCAGCAATTCAAAGAATTACCCATATGCAGCACAGAACTCTGGGTCAGACATGCAAATGACGACTGCAATTTCTAATTTTTTTACACCGGGCCCTGGGTCTGTTTTCACACAGAACCCTCCTATCAATGCCATGCCATATGAGATAGCTTTAGCAGAGATCAGGTTTATGCAACTGGTCACAGGCACTCCTGCATAGCTGTTTCGGGTTTATTGGACCTCATTCATCAGCATACAGTGGCAAGAAAAAGTATGTGAACCCTTTGGGATTACGTGGAGTTTTGCATTAATTGGTCATAAAATGTGCTCTGATCTTCATCTAAGTCACAACAATTTGAAAAACACAGTCTGCTTAAAATAATACAACACAAACATTATATGTTTTCATCTTTTTATTGAACAGAACATGTAAACATTCACAGTGCAGGGTGGAAAAAGTATGTGAACCCCTAGCCTAATGACTTCTCCAAGAGCTAATTGGAGCCAGGAGTGAGTCAACCTTGAGTCCAATCAGTGTGATAGTATTGGATGTGTTGCTGAAAGCTGTCCTGCCCTTTAAAAACACACACCAGTTTTGGGTTTACTGGTTTCAAGAAGCACTGCCTGATGTGAACCATGCCTCGCAGAAAAGAGCTCTCAGAAGACCTACGATCAAGAATTGTTGACTTGCATGAAGCTGGAAAGGGTTACAAAAGTATCTCCATAAGCCTTGATGTTCATGTGTCCACGGTAAGACAGACTGTCTACAAATGGAGAAAGTTCAGCACTGTTGCTACTCTCCCTAGGCGTGGTCGTCCTGTAAAGATGACTGCAAGAGCACAGCGCAGAATGCTTAATGAGGTAAATAAGAATCCTAGAGTGTCAGCTAAAGACTTACAGAAATCTCTGGCACATGCTAACATTTTTGTTGACACATCTACAATAAGGAAAACATTAAACAAGAATGGAGTACATGGGAGGACACCACGGAGGAAGCCATTGCTGTCCAAAAAGAATATTGCAGCACGTTTGAAATTTGCAAAAGAGCACCTGGATGTTCCACAGCACTACTGGCAAAATATTCTGTGGACAGATGAAACCAAAATTGAGTTGTTTTGAAAAAAAAACACAACACTATCAGGGTTATCCAAAGAGATTCGAAAAGTCACCGCACGTTCGGTGACTTTTCGTTCTCTTCAATTCGGTTCCTTTTGCCGATTGCATTTCGGTGACCCTGCGGTGTATTCAGCAAGTACCACAGGGTCCCCGAATTGCAGGGAAAAGCTGCCGCAAACCTGACGAAAACTCACCGAATGCACGCTGAAAACAAGCAAAAACATCTGGGTTAACCTTCGAAAAACCCGAACAGGAGCCGAAAAGGAGCCGAATCACACAGAGCCGAAGCAGCTGTGACGTAGAGGAGGCAGTGAATAAATTAGAAAAACCATTTGTATGAATCTGGGAAAATGAAACGCTGTTTGCAAAGAAACTACTGAGCGAAAATGTCTGAAATTTTCACAGGAGGTCCAGGGAATGATAATAAAGAGGGCTGTTACAAAAAAAATAAGTAAACTGAAAAAAAAAAAAAAAATCGGACTTTTAAATTTTTTTTAAAAAATTCTGAAAAATGCTTAAAGTATCCTAAAAAATCTATAAATAAAGAGACTTTTTGCTGCAGAATTTTATAATGAACGGTTTATTAGATATTGAATTAAAACGGGAATATTTTTAACATTGAAGCCTATGGGATTCTCCTGAATAAACTTGCCGTATTAAACCACCGAATGGCAGGGCATTTCGGGAACCTGTCACTGCTGGTTTGTGTTCTCTGAATAGCCGAAGCAGTGATTTTTCATGGGGATTTCACTGCCCTCGAACAGGCACCGAACAGGCACCGTATGTGCAGGCAATTCGCCAGTATTTGGCGAATTGCCTGCTCTCTGGATAGCCGAATGGCCAGGAAAGGTAACCGAACGCTGATTTTCAGCGTTCGGTTACCTTTCTCAAGCAATTCGGATCTCTTTGGATAACCCTGTATGTGTGGAGAAAAAAAGCCATCTGCACACCAACATAAAAACCTCATCTGCACTGTAAAACATGGTGGAGGGAGCATCATGGTTTGGGGATGCTTTGCTGCCTCAGGGCCTGGACGGATTGTTGTCATTGATTGAACAATGAATTCCAGAGTTTATCAAGACATTTTGCAGGAAAACGTAAGACCATCTGTCCGCCAACTGAAGCTCTGCAGAGGATGGGTGATGCAACAGGACAATGACCCAAAGCATACAAGTAATTCAACAAAAGAATGGCTTCAACAAAACAAAATACACCTTCTGGAGTGGCCCAGTCAGAGTCCTGACCTCAACCCAATTGAAATGCTGTGGCATGACCTTAAGAGAGCGATTCACACGAGACATCCCAAGAATATTGCTACACTGAAGCAGTTTTGTAAAGAGGAGTGGTCCAAAATTACTTCAGATCGTTGTGCAGGTATGATCTGCAACTACAGGAAACGTTTGGTTGAGGTTATTGCTGCCATAGGAGGGTCAACCAGTTAAGTCCAAAGGTTCACATACTTTTTCCACCCTGCACTGTGAATGTTTACATGTTCTGTTCAATAAAAACATGAAAACATATAATGTTTGTGTTGTATTGTTTTAAGCAGACTGTGTTTTTCAAATTGTTGTGACTTAGATGAAGATCAGAGCACATTTTATGACCAATTCATGCAAAACTCCACGTAATCCCAAAGGGTTCACATACTTTTTCTTGCCACTGTATATACACTACGGTGTGTATGAGTTTATCACAGAATCCACAGCAATAAAACTCCTGGGACCTGATTAATTTATAAGGGATGCCATGCTATGCTACACAATTTGTACACGGCAAGGTTAAAAAATATCTTAAATGAAGCACGTGTAGATAATAAGTATGTGTGTGTGTTTTACATACAGTTGTGTTCAAAATTATTCAACCCCCAATGCTGTAAAGGGTTTTAGGGAATTTAGTGTACATTTGTAATTGTATTCAGAATGAAATCCTTCAAGGACTTTTTAAAGAACCATATGCAACTAAAATGACATCAATTGGTTTTGTAATACAGTAGTAAATGTTTCTTTTGTGAATTCTTCATTGACACAATTATTCAACCCCTTAAAGACTACCACTCTGAAGAACAGAGGTTCATTCAAGTGTTTTCAATCAGGTATTGAAAACACCTGTGGATGTCACGGAGCAGCAATAAAGCATAATAAGCACCAATTAGGCAGCTTTAAAATGACTGTGATACTCAGCTCCTTCTAGACATTTACTGTTGTGGTTACAAACATGGTGAAGTCAAGAGAATGGTCCAGGAAGACAAGAGAAGAGGTGATTACTCTTCAGAGGAAGGGCAATGGCTATAAGAAGATTGCAAAGATGTTAAACATACCAAGAGAGACCACAGGAAGCATCATTCACAAATTCAAGGCAAAGGGCACTGTTGAAACGCTACCTGGTCGTGGCAGAAAGAAGATGCTGACTTCGACTGCTGTGCGCTACCTGAAGCGTAGAGTGGAGAAAAGTCCCCATGTGACTGCTGAGGAACTGAGAAAAGATTTGTCAGATGTGGGTACTGAAGTTTCAGCTCAGACAATACGGCGCACACTGCGTAATGAAGGCCTCCATGCCAGAACTCCCTTGCTGTCTCCAAAGAATAAGAAGAGTCAACTGCAGTATGCCAAAAGTCATGTGGACAAACCACAGAAGTTTTGGGATAGTGTTCTGTGGACTGATGAAACAAAATTAGAACTGTTTGGGCCCATGGATCAACGCTATGTTTGGAGGAGGAAGAACAAGGCCTATGAAGAAAAGAACACCTTACCTACTGTGAAGCATGGCGGGGGGTCAATCATGCTTTGGGGCTGTTTTGCTTCTGCAGGTACAGGGAACCTTCAGCGTGTGCAAGGTACCATGAATTCTCTTCAGTACCAGGAGATATTGGATGACAATGTGATGCAGTCCGTCACAAACCTGAGGCTTGGGAGACGTTGGACCTTTCAACAGGACAATGATCCCAAGCATACCTCCAAGTCCACTAGAGCATGGTTGCAGATTAAAGGCTGGAACATTTTGGAGTGGCCATCGCAGTCACCTGACTTAAATCCGATTGAGAACCTCTGGTGGGACTTAAAGAAAGCAGTTGCAGTGCGCAAGCCTAAGAATGTGACTGAACTGGAGGCTTTTGCCCATGACGAATGGACGAAGATACCCGTAGATCGCTGCAAGACACTTGTGTCAAGCTATGCTTCACGTTTAAAAGCTGTTATAACTGTAAAAGGATGTTGTACTAAGTACTAAGATTGAATATCACTTGGGGGTTGAATAAAACTGATAATGATGTGAGCACAGAAAAGACATTTGTGGTTATTTCATTATAAATGTTATGTTATATTTGTCTGACCTACACGTGCCTCTTTGATTTAATTGTAAGCAAGATGACTGAATGATCAAAATCAATGTCAAACTGGCCAAAACACTCAATTTCAGTGGGGGTTGAATAATTTTGAACACAACTGTAGGTATGTAAATTAGAACTAAAAAGATGGTTTGATTTTACTCAAATTTTGATTTATTTTTTAATATGTAAATTAGATAAACCATGTTAAATAATGATCTCCTGTGAGAATTGACTGTGATTACCTACACAAGTGTAAATAAAAGTCCTGGACTCCCAGCAAGCTAAGCGGCACATGGAGTGAGCGGGAGTCAGGAAGGAGGGGCTCTCTCAGCCTGAGCAAGTAGTGCCTGCTGATGATCTGGAGGTGGAGCAGGGGGGTGACATAAAACAGACACCCCTCCCCTCCACACTCCAGCCAGAATGTCTGGTCTTGCACGCAGCCTGCTGCGTGTGAGCAAGCATACAAGCAGCTGCCTGCTTGAATCAGCACCGATTAATTGATAATTAATTGTTAATTTCCGTAGCCTAATATAAAACAAAACCAAGGAGAGAGCACTCCAGTCAAACACATTCAAAAACCTGCAACAACAGCTTCATGCATGGGTGTATTTTATTTTTGAGATGCACCCACACTGAATGCTTAGTTTAGGTTGAGTGCTACCCCCCATGTGTTTTCTATATGAATCCCTTGGGTAAGCACCCCTCCCTGCCACAGGTATTCCTCCTCCAGGTTTTATTTAACCTTGATCTGCGGGAGCTCCAGAAAGGACCTGTTCCTCCGTGAGCTTATCCCATGATGGGCAGTCATTAGGTTTGCAGAGTAGGATCTGCCAGAGGGTGGATTACATTGACGCTCTTGGCAGTCTTAAGCAATTCACGGCCGTTCATTGCGAACTAAATTTCAACCATTTTATTCAACAAAGCTTAGATTTGAGAAATTTTCAACATTTGGTAAAAGCAGATATTATGCACCCATGCATGAAGCTGTTGTTGCAGGTTTTTGAATGTGTTTGACTGGAGCGCTCTCTCCTTGGTTTTGTGTGTATATGTATATATATATATATATAATTACAGTGGGAAGAAAAAGTATGTGAACCCTTTGGGATTACGTGGAGTTTTGCATGAATTGGTCATAAAATGTGCTCTGATCTTCATCTAAGTCACAACAATTTGAAAAACACAGTCCGCTTAAAATAATACAACATAAACATTTATGTTTTCATGTTTTTATTGAACAGAACATGTAAACATTCACAGTGCAGGGTGAAAAAAGTATGTGAACCTTTGGACTTAATAACTGGTTGACCCTCCTTTGGCAGCAATAACCTCAACCAAATGTTTCCTGTAGTTGCAGATCAGACCTGCACAACGATCTGGAGTAATTTTGGACCACTCCTCTTCACAAAACTGTTTCAGTGTAGCAATATTATTGGGATGTCCGGTGTGAATCGCTCTCTTAAGGTCATGCCACAGCATTTCAATCGGGTTGAGGTCAGGACTCTGACTGGGCCACTCCAGAAGGCGTATTTTGTTTTGTTGAAGCTATTCTTTTGTTAAATTACTTGTATGCTTTGGGTCATTGTCCTGTTGCATCACCCATCCTCTGCGGAACTTCAGTTGACGGACAGATGGTCTTACGTTTTCCTGCAAAATGTCTTGATAAACTCTGGAATTCATTTTTCCATCAATGACAACAATCCGTCCAGGCCCTGAGGCAGCAAAGCCGCCCCAAACCACGATGCTCCCTCCACCATGTTTTACAGTGGGGATGAGGTTTTGATGTTGGTGTGCCCTGCCTTTTTTTCTCCACACATAGTGTTGTGTTTTTTTTTTCAAAACAACTCAATTTTGGTTTCATCTGTCCACAGAATATTTTGCCAGTAGTGCTGTGGAACATCCAGGTGCTCTTTTGCAAACTTCAATCGTGCTGCAATATTCTTTTTGGACAGCAATGGCTTCCTCTGTGGTGTCCTCCCATGTACTCCATTCTAGTTTAATGTTTTCCTTATTGTAGATGTGTCAACAAAAATGTTAGCATGTGCCAGAGATTTCTGTAAGTCTTTAGCTGACACTCTAGGATTCTTCTTAACCTCATTAAGCATTCTGCGCTGGGCTCTTGCAGTCATCTTTACAGGACGACCACGCCTAGGGAGAGTAGCAACAGTGCTGAACTTTCTCCATTTGTAGACAGTCTGTCTTACCGTGGACACATGAACATCAAGGCTTTTGGAGATCCTTTTGTAACCCTTTCCAGCTTCATGCAAGTCAACAATTCTTGATTCTTAGGTCTTATGAGAGCTCTTTTGTGCAAGGCATGGTTCACATCAGGCAGTTCTTCTTGAAACTAGTAAACCCAAAACCGGGACAGCAGGACAGCTTTCAGCAACACATCCAATAATATCACACTGATTGGACTCAAGGATGGCTCACCCCTGACTCCAATTAGCTCTTGGAGAAGTCATTAGGCTAGGGGTTCACATACTTTTTCCACCCTGCACTGTGAATGTTTACATGTTATGTTCAATAAACACATGAAAACATATAATGTTTGTGTTGTATTATTTTAAGCAGACTGTGTTTTTCCAATTGTTGTGACTTAGATGAAGATCAGAGCACATTTTATGACCAATTCATGTAAAACTCCTTGTAATCCCAAAGGGTTCACATACTTTTTCTTCCCACTGTATGTGTTTTATTATTGCAGAAGCCACTTGCACATGATAAGGTTTATGCAACTGGTCAAAGCCACTCCTAGGACAGCGCTGTTTCGGGTTTGTTGGACCCTCATCAGCTAGGAGCTAGGCATGATGACCAGTTGCAGTGGATGCTTGGGACCCGCATAGCAAATCAATATCTAGGGTTGTGGTGGAGGACAAAAAGTGAGATAAAAAGCCTCCACACTATAATAAGTGTGTTTATTATTGCAGAAGCCACAGCAATTCGATGAATTTCATCCCAGAGCTCCTGTGCCACATTCCCCATATGCAGCAAGGAATTCTGGGTAGGATATGCAAATGACATCTGTCCCACTTTTATGCATCCTGAGTCTGTTATTACACAGAACCCTAAAATCAATGCTATGCAGGGGCGGACTGACCCGTCGGGCACTGGGGCACTGCCCGAGGGCCCGCGGGTTGTAGGGGCCCGGTTTTGCCTGGCTCAGTGGACCCCATTCAGCTCTGGTATAATATGAAAATGTGCACCCAATATTTTGCAGCCGCCGCCATGCCGAGCGAATCCGGAAGAGTGCAGTCACGTGGCGGCAGGTGACGCAGGGCGCCGGCGCCAGGCTGCTTGTCACGTGGGTGGGAAAAAGCAGGATGTTCCAAGTGGCGTGAGCGCACTCACAGTGAAACGAGCGAGAGTGAGATGTAGATCCTGTCCGATGCTAGTATCTGTTGTCCAAACCCGGCCAAAGCACAGCCAAGGTACCCAAATATATCGTGTCTATATTCACATTACTGCGTGCCTGGAAAGCCGCGTTCTCTAAGAGTGTCCGCAGAGCTCATCTCTCTCTGCAGCCCAGAAGCCAGCGCTTCCGGACGACAAGCAGGAGAGCTGGTGATTTACGCTGCTGAGGGGAGGGGCGCAAAATCCCTCACCTGCTCGCTGGCTGCTGCCGTGATCCTTACTACACGCCCTCCCACAGCTCTCAAATAGTACCTGCTCTGCAAATTGTCCCTGCTGGCTGTGTCTGACATCGGGAGGGGATTTCAGGCAGGTTTTCTGTCCCCCTAAACCCCCCCCCCCACTGCCATTAACCCCTGCAGCTGCAGAAAGCAGACTTAATGCTTTAATTTGCACAGTGCAGTCTACAAGACTGCACTGTGCAAATTAAAGCATTAAGTCTGCTTTCTGCAGCTGCAGGGGTTAATGGCAGTGGGTGGGGGTTCTAGGGGGACAGAAAACCTGCCTGAAATCTCCTCCAGATGTGAGACTCTGCCGGGACCATTTGCAGAGCAGGGAGCCTGGCTGCTTCTTAGTCCCTGGCTGTCCCACCACTGATCCTCTGTGGCCAGCAGTGTGTGCAGGGCTGCCCTTAACCCTCTGTGAGTGAAAACCATTCAGTGAACTGGCCACAACATCAGCCGTGTTGTCTCAACACAGGCAGCTGTATGCTGCTGTAGGCACAAGGCTGTCTGTTTATTTTAAAATTAATTGCTGACAGCGGCCAAAGATCAGCACATTAACAAGTGAATTCTATTAATAATAGCAAAAAAAAATTTTTTACTATTATTTTTTTGTCCTTCTATTTATTTGTTGAAGGTGTGCAGAACGCCAGCTTAGAGCGTTGCTTAAACAAAAATAACCACTTTTTTTATTTAGATTTATTTTTTTCATTTTTAAATTAATAAGATTTATAACTTTACCCTTTAAACACACACAATTCTACAAAATAAATTTGAAGAAAAAAAAAATCTGTTTTGGTATCGGTTTTTGGCCAAACGCATACTGTAGTTTCGGTTTCAGTTAGAAATGTAATTTCGGTGCATCACTAGTGATACCCTTATACACACTGCACATTACAGTGAGTTTTATGTGCAGTGTGTCATTTATGTACAGTATCTTTTAAAGTGATTGGCAGTTTCCCACATTTGCCACAGGGACTTTCTATGCCGCGGAGCAGTCTTAGCTGCAGTGAGTGGGTGATGGCTGCTGCAGCAGAGCAGTAACTATTGATTAAGTCGGGAGGGGGCACAATGGATTCCCCAATTCGCTGTTGAGTCCAAGTGGATTTTCTTCACAATTTTCAAAAAGGTTATTTTAAGAAGTTCAGAAATAAATTCTTTAGCACAATAATGTACATGTGGGCGTTGCCTTGTAGGGGTGGGGTTTTCTATGGGTGTAGCCTCATGTGGGTCCGGAACAAGGGGGCCCCATGACCACCTATTGCCCGGGGGCCCCATTACTTGTCAGTCCACCCCAGATGCTATGCCACACTGTGGCTTTCTAGCAGAGTTAAGGTTTATGCAACTGGTCGAAGCCACTCCTAGGACAGCGCTGTTTCAGGTTTGTTGGACACTCATCAGCTAGGAGCTAGGCATGATGACCAGTTGCAGTGGATGCTTGGGACCCATAGGGCAATCAGTATCTACAAGGGTTGTAGTGGAGGACAAAAAGTGAGATAAAAGGCCTCCACACTATAATAAGTGTGTTTATTATTGCAGAAGCCACTTGCACATCACAGCAAGTTGATGAATTGCATTCCCCATATGAAGCAAGGAATTCTGGGTAGGATATGCACATGACATCTGTTCCACTTGTATGCATCCTGGGTCTGTTATTACACAGAACCCTAAAACCAATGCTATATGTCACACTGTGGCTTTGTAGCAGAGATAAGGTTTATGCAACTGGTCAAAGCCACTCCTGGAATAAACACTCTTATTATAGTGTGGAGGTTTTTTATCTCACTTTTTGTCCTCCACCACAACCCTTGTATATATATATACAGTATGATTTTTATGTTCCACTTTCAGGACGATGGCTAAGGCTTAGAGCTCTCCATGGTTGTGACACAATGTATCCAGTTCATTGTCGTAACGCAGACGGACTGTGAGAAAATTAGAAAATAATAAAGCTGCGTTCAGCATAGAAAAAACACACCTCGTTATTACATTTAAAATGAATTATGAAACCTTAAAATCAACCCAAAAAATCCTGAAAAATGCCAAAAAAAATCTTTACAAATATATAAACTGGCTTATTGCTGCAAGTGAAAGTAATAAATGGTTTAATAAATAATTATATTTTTCTACATTGAAACCTATGGTGGAAAATAGCCTTGTTCTTTAAAATAAGTTAGGAAGGGGGCGTGGTCTGACCGCAGAGAGAGCTGGCTGTGTGAGCGCTGAGCTCCGCTAAAGGGGACGCCAATTGGCGAATATATCCAGCGATTTCACCCTAAAAAGTAACTATCAGGCGGGGGAAGGCCAGGTGCACGAGATGGGAGCACAAAAAGCCGCGAAAAAAACGGCAAAGACAGAGTTTTTCACGCCACGGGGACCAAAACAAAAAGAAGGCCTGGGCACTCAAGATGGCGGCGGCTCCACCCAGACCTCACCGAGAGTGGAGACAGACCCAGGGCTGGCCCTGCAAGGTATGGAGGCCTTTACCACGCGCATTGAGGGCTTAATCACCTCTCTTTCGGACAGATTGACCTCACGATTAGACTCTGTAGCGGCGGATATTAAGAGAGAGATCCGGGAGATTGGAGATCGCACCGATAAAATGGCGGAGCAAGCTGGAGCACATAAAGAGATGGCGGGTCGGGTAGAAGACTTAGAGGAGCAACTGAAGGGGGCTCTCTTGAAATTGGCTGACATGGAGGACAGATCGAGGCGCCACAATTTAAAGATACGAGGTGTGCCAGACTTGGTGACTACACAAGCCCTGTCGCAGTATGTGACTGATATTTTACAACATCTTCTCCCTGATGCTACTCCTGACTCCCTCCTCTTCGACAGGATCCACCAGTTACCGAGACCCCCCTCTGCGCCTGAGAAATCACCGAGAGATGTTTTACTACGGCTCCATTACTTTAAACCGCGAGAGGATGTGCTTCGGGCCTTACGGTCTCCTGACGCTCTTAAACCGGAGTATGACCATATTTCTATCTTCCCCGACCTATCCAAGGCTACATTACAAAACCGGAGGAACTTTCGCCAAGTTACAGAGGTTCTGCGTGCGAATGGCGTGTCATACAGATGGGGCTTTCCGGTCAAGCTGTTGGTGGCCAGGAATGGAACTTTCCACGTAATCACATCGGTGGAGGCCGGGAAACGGCTCATTAAAGTATGGGACATGGAACAACTTGGTTCTTCTTCTCCTCCATCTTCTCAACCCCGTGGCTCAACTCAGCGTTTGGATCCGGAGTGGCGTAAAAGATGAGGTCAGCACTATGCCTATCCAACAGTTGTACACAAAGAGCCAGGAGAAGGCGGCCCCCCCATGTGAGGAAGCAAGAGGAGATCCTACATGACGGGCTGGAGGGCCAGTGATTTCCCTTACGGGTTTTTTCAGAGGGCTTTAAGGCTCGAACATGGTGCTGTTTGCTAGTCTGGGAGACGATGGCCTGCCCGCCTGGAGAACGGGTAACTGGGTTCTCCGTTATGAGGGTTAAGTTCTCTGGACAGGTGTTCCCTGAAGATGGGTCCGCTTGGCTCTCCCATTTTTTTTTCTCTTTTTTTTCTGCGGGTTTTTTCCCTCCGCAGACCTAAAGGTTCCCCCCTCTCCCTCCTCCCGAGAGGTGTTAGAGAAGGTCCCCCACACTTTGGGGCTTTTCGCAGGAGATGTTTATGTTTACAGATGTACATAGTTCCCAGGTGTATTCCTGGTTTGTGTGTTTTTTTGTATTGCCACCTACTCGTTCCCTGAGATTGTGTAAAAATGTCTACTTTCCACAAATAGTTACTAAGCGCAATGTTGAAGATACTCTCATACAATGTTAAGGGGCTGATTGCCCCTGTCAAACGTCATTCTCTGGCGGCGGAGGTGCAGAGGCTGAAGGCGGATGTGGTTTGCCTCCAGGAAACCCACTTTAAACGCTTTGCTCACCCTCTGCGGAGAATACGTAATTTTACCATGCAATATCATGCTACGGGCCCTACCAGAGCGAGAGGGGTGTCGATTTTAATTAGATCTAATGTAGTATTCCAATTGCATAGAAAGATTTCGGATCCGCAGGGCCGATATCTCATTCTGATCTGTTCGCTGAACCACATAACTTATACGCTGGTTAATGTATACTCGCCTAACACTGAACAACTTTCTTTTATCTCTGGAGTTTAAAACAGGGTGTCCCTTGTAGCGACTGGTCTATTGCTGATATGCGGAGATCTTAATTACAGTATCGATCCTCTGAGAGATATCCGTTCCCCCAAGATCCCTATCCCGACCAAGCGTAGTATTAGACAGGGACAGAAGTTGAGTGACCTGTTTTCCTCTCAAGGTTTATATGATGTATGGCGCTTATGGCACCCGGGCGACTTGGAATTCACGTTCCATTCTAAGGTACACAACACGTATAGCAGGTTGGATTATTTTTTGTTACGAGGCTCCTCCTTACCGAAGGTCCTGCAATGTGAAATTTTGGACATCACGTGGTCGGACCATGCGCCGATCCTTTTGACAGTTAAGGAAAGTGGGGGGGGAGACGGGAACTCTTTGTGGCGCTTTAACCACTTCGCTGCTACGGATGCGCTCAGCGCGTCCAATCGCATGTATCGTTCCATGCGGTGGACGCGCTGAGCGCGTCCTGCCTTTGGGGCCAGCGTTCGGCTGGGTTCCGGCCGATCGCTGGCCCCCCCCGGTGCAAACTGACATCCTCGATGTCAGCCCAGCACCCGGAACTGCCGCCGGAGTAATTAGGTGTCATCGCGCCCCCGCGATGACACCTAATTCAGGCGCACCCCCCGCATGTGCGGAGGAGGCACCTGAAAGGGAGGGGGGAGGTCCTTCGGACCTCTCTCCCTCCCGATCGGCGGCGTACAGGGGGTTAACCCAGGCACCGTTTGGAAGGGCACAGCCTGCCCTTCCAAATGGTACCTGGCATTAACCCCATGGGTGCTGGATCACGAATCGGCGCCGAAAAGCGCCGGTTCGTGATCCTTTCCCGGAGCTGGCCGACATCTTGGATGTCGGCCAAGCTTCCGGGAATGCCCCCTGAAGACTGGCGTCATCGTGCATAGCACGATGACGCCAGTCTTGGAGTTAACCCCTAACTGCCACCAATGGTGGAGATAGGGGGTTCCAATTCCATGCGAAACAACACCTAATAACAACTGTAATTTGGCTCACGCGCCGCCAGAGACCCCCTTTGCCAGAGTTATTGCCGCTTACTAGATGGTATATGCATATGTGGGATTTGAGTCGCGCCCTCCTTTTAAATACTACCTCCCTCTCACTGGCAACCCCCATGGAGGTATTGACACATTGGATCGCAGACTTTGACTGCGCTAGGTGGACCTCCAGGGGGATTGCACATCTCCACCAACTGATATCGGGAGGCAACATGATGACTTTCGAAATGCTAAAGCAGCGTTATCAGTTATCGGAGGCCTGGAGGCTTTCTTATTACCAAATAGCGTCTGTAATATGTCGACCGGGCATGTGTCTACCGCCTACCCTGCCTCAGGCCCCCTTGTCACCATTTGCGAGCTTCGTGGTGTAACCATGCACAAAAGTAAAACTCCTTTCTATATGCTATGAAGCCATCAATGTTTCCTCTCCGGATCAAGTATGGTCTTTCCAAGCGGCTTGGGAGGGGAGCTGGGCATCCGGATATCCTCTCAGGCCTGGTCGAGGGCATTCGAATTTGACAGGGGAGCGTATCGGCGTGCTTCTCTGATGGAGGTGAGACGTAAAGTATTGTACCGCTGGTACTTGGTACCGGCGAGAGAATGTCATATGAATAAATCTGTCTCATCGCTATGCTGGCGCTGCTCGTTACTAAAGGGTACCATGACTCATGTTTGGTGGGATTGTGTTACTTTAGAGCCACTCTGGCGGGGAGTTTCAGATCTAGTGGAAAAGGCAACGGGATTAGTACTGCCGTTTGCTCCGGCGGATTTCCTATTGGGTATCTCGCAGGCTAGGATGGGCAAATTACAAAGGAGACTTTTTTGCGTAATAACATCTAGCACCATGTTGTTGATAGCACGCCGATGGAAACAAACATGGGTTCCCACAATTCAAGATGTGCGGGATATGGTGAATAACATAAGAGATTATGAGCAGATGGCTAGACATATATATGATTTTCCACAGCCGGAAAAAGACCACTGGACCCTCTGGGACTCTATGCTAGCCGCGGAGTGTACCACAGACACAGGTCCTCCCGACCAGAGGGGACCCTGAACTGCTTTGGTTATTGTACCACCCGGTAATATTGGGAGCTTAGTTTAATTTTACTATTTTTCCTCCAATGCGCTACTTTCCAATTACGAGTAGGTGGCTTGTGTTTGTATTTGTAAGTCTGTATTGCTCCCCTTATATGTATCTAGAAAGGATTTATTTACCCTGTTTTTTCCTTTCCCACTGTCTTATTTTATTTTAAAAAAATAAAAAACTTTGCATTTTCAAAAAAAAAAAAAAAAAGTTAGGAAACCTAAACTTTAACTCACAAATTCCCGAAAAATGCTTAAAAAAATCCTAAAAATAAACAAAATCGCTTATTGCTGCAAGTGAAATAAGAGATCCGAATTGCTTGAGAAAGGTAACCGAACGCTGAAAATCAGTGTTCGGTTACCTTTCCTGGCCATTCGGCTATTCAGAGAGCAGGCAATTCGCCAAATCCTGGCGAATTGCCTGCACATACAGTGCCTGTTCGGTGCCTGTTCGAGGGCAGTGAAATCCCCATGAAAAAGCACTGCTTCGGCTATTCAGAGAACATAAACCAGCAGTGAAAGGTTCCCCTAATGTCCTGCCATTCGGTGGTTTCATGCAGCAAATTTATTCAGGAGAATCCCATAGAATTCAATGTTAAAAATATTCCCGTTTTAATTCAATATCTAATAAAACGTTCATTATAAAATTCTGCAGCAAAAAGTCTCTTTATTTATAGATTTTTTTAGGATACTTTAAGCATTTTTCAGATTTTTTTTTTTTAAAGTTTACTTAATTTTTCTATAACAGCCCTCTTTATTATCATTCCCTGGACCTCCTGTGTAAATTTCAGACATTTTCGCTCAGTAGTTTTTTTGCAAACAGCGTTTCATTTTCACAGATTCATACAAATGGTTTTGCTAATTTATTCACTGCCTCCGCGTCTCAGATGCTTCGGCTCTGTGTGATTCGGCTCTTGTTCGGCTACTTCGCTGCGTGTGATCGGCTCCTGCTCGGATTTTTCGAAGGTTAATCCAGATGTTTTTGGGGGTTTTCTGCGTGCATTCGGTGGGTTTTGCAGTGAGTTTTCATCAGGTTTGCGGTAGCTTTTCCCTGCAATTCGGGGACCCTGTGGTGCTTGCTGAATACACCGCAGGGTCACCGAAATGGGATCGGCAAAAGGAACCGAATTGAAGAGAATGAAAAGTCACCGAACGTGCGGTGACTTTTCGAATCTCTTTGGATAACCCTGTAAGGGATCCGAAAAATTAAATAACCCATAAAAATGGAATACGAATCAATCTGAAATTCTGAATCGGTCAGAAGGCCGAATCAATCTGAAATTCCGAAACAAAATGGAACGAAACAACACAAACTGTCCGAAATGAACCAACAATTTAAAGGAAGTCCCGAAAAAAACCTAATAACAGGGTTATTCAGAGAGCGGTGAAAAGCAGGAGAATGACTGGAGAATGGAAAATTCTAGGTCAAAATAGCCAAACCAGAAAAATTCTCCCTTTCTTCCCACTTTCCAAATCGGCTATTTTGACCTAGAATTTTCCATTCTCCAGTCATTCTCCTGCTTTTCACCTCTCTCTGAATAACCCTGTAAATGAAAAAAAATAAAAAGTCACGCACATCTCTATTGCCTACTAGGGATGAGCTGTTCGGGTTCGGACTGTTCGTAAGTTCGACCCGAACTTTGGCAGTTCGAAAGTTCGCGTTTGAGTTCGAAAAACAAAAAGAAATTTTGAAAAAAGTATAGAAAATGCTTAAAAAAATACTAAAAATTCTAGAAATAAAGAGACTCTTTACTGCAGAATATTATAAGCAACGGTTTATTAGATATTGAATTAAAAACTAATGTGTACGTGGAAAGATTATCAACCCTAAATGACCTCTGTTCACAAACGGGCATAGCACCAGGTGTTTTTAGTCTGGTAATCAATTTGATACATTGTAAAATATAGTGAGGGTGGGGTAGTGTCTGCTTCTGATTGAGATTTGAGAATTAATTTCCCCAAAACATCCTAATATGCTGCATTTATCCCTTTCGCTGCTGACGCTTTTCACACCTCTGTGCTGAGGTCATTTTTACCGCTTTCGCTCATCATGTTTAACCGCGTTTTGTAGCCATATTTTGATATATGACCCAGACATATTAAATATCGTTCTTTCCGGCAGACTTGGCAGATTCATAATATGTCATTATTATTTGTATACATTATGTCATGTCTGTATATTATAACAAAAAATGCAATAAAATAATAATTTATGTGTAAAGTGTTTTTTTTCACATTTTAACATGCGATCGTTTGTGGTTATATTTTGTATGGGGTGTGCTTGTTAAAAAAATTAGAAATGGGGTCTCGTTACATTTTTTTTTGGGGAAAATTTCGCTTTTTTTAACAAACGCACCGCATACAAAAATCGTTAGTGCAGCATTATTGTTCACATTATAATTGAAATGGGAACAATATTGCTGCATTAACAAAACAAAAACAAACAAAAAAACATATTTTTTTTTTAGATTTTTTTTTTAAAAATATTTTTATTTATTTTTTTAAAAAAACATTTTTCATGCTCATGTTTAGTATCTTTGGAAAGGCCATGCTCTGGCCGATCCAACGATATCAAACATTAACCCCTAGCTGCCACGGATCGGGAGATAGGGGGTTCCAATGAACCCCCTATCTCCACCATTGGTGGCAGCTAGGGGTTAACTCCTGGACTGGCGTCTTCGTGCTATGCATGATGACGCCAGTCCTCAGGGGGAGTTCCTGGAGGCTTGGCCGACATCCAAGATGTCGGCCAGCTCCAGGAGAGGATCACGATCCGGCGCTTTTCAGCGCCGATTCGTGATCCGGCTCCACAGGGGTTAATCACAGCCACTGTTTGGAAGGGCAGGCTGTGCCCTTCCAAACGGTGCCTGGATTAACCCTCTGCCCCCCGGCGATCGGGAGGGAGAGAGGTCCGAAGGACCTCCCCCTCCCTTTCAGGCGCTTGCTCCGCACATGTCATCGCGCCGCCGCGATGACATCTAATTGCTCCGCCGGGGTCCCGGAGTGCTGGGCTGACATCCAAGATTGCTGCCTCCTGTGCATGGACGCGCTCAGCGCGTCCATAGCACAGCAGGAGAACCACTTGGCTGGACGCGCTGAGCGCATCCATAGCAGCCAAGTGGTTAACTGGTGTTTGAAAAAAATCTAAGGCAATGTTATTTTTCACCTCGGGATTAAACATTCACAGGGTTATTCAGAGAGCGGTGAAAAGCAGGAGAATAACTGGAGAAGTGAAAATTCTAGGTCAAAATAGCCAAACCAGAAAAATTCTCCCATTTAACTCACTTTCCAAATTGGCTATTTGGTCTAGATTGTTCTCTTCTCTTGCCAATTCTCCTGGCTTTCACCTCTCTCTCGGGGTTGTTCAGAGAAAGGTGAAAACCAGGAGAATGGCAGGAAAAGAGAACAATCTGGACCAAATAGCCGATTTGGAAAGTGAGATAAGGCTAGGGTCAGACTAACGCATTTTTCGCAACGACCGTCAAAAAGTGCGTCCGAACGCATTGCCGTATTTTGTCACGGATTGCACGAAAACGGTCATACGATGCGCATTTTTGTGAGTGATTTTTTACGGATCCAAACCAGGAAACTTTGGGTGTCTGAACGTTATGTTGGCCGGACATGAGCAGGATCTGACGTCTCCAAATCACGCACACACGCCGCTAGTGGACGCAGCGCACTCTGTACGTCCGGACTAGCGGTTCTGCGTTCTCGAAAAAATGCGTTCATTTTCCACTTGCGTTGCGCAGCCGGACTTTCGTGCGACCGTACTTCGTATATTGGCTGTCATTGCCTGTCATTTGCTGCTAGTGCGGCCGTGATTAAGTGCGCCTAAACGCACGTTAAAAATTCGCTAGTCTGACCCTAGCCTAAATGGGAGAATTTTTCTGGTTTGGCTATTTTGACCTAGAATTTTCCATTCTCCAGTCATTCTCCTGCTCTTCACCGCTCTCTGAATAACCCTGACAGGGTTATTCAGAGAAAGGTGAAACTCAGGAGAATGACTGGAGAATGGAAAATTCCAGGTCAAAATAGCCGAACCAGAAAAATTCTCCCATTTATCTCACTTTCCAAATCGGCTATTTGGTCTAGAATTTTCCATTCTCCAGTCAATCTCCTGCTTTTCACCGCCAAAAAATCAGTAAACTTTTTCTGCGTGTCCGAAAATGTCTCCTCTTTTCATACAGACTGCCGCCCCAAGCAGTTGTTTATGGATAGATTAAAGGAAAAGCATTTACCGTCATTTGAAATGTCATTTTTTGGTTTTTACATATTTCTTTTTTTTTTTTTTATAATTCTTTATTTTCCATTTTTCAAAGACAACAAGGGCATCTTATCACAAAACCGCAATTTTAGAGATTGCTACTGGTTAGCCCTGAGGAGCCCCTGCCATAGGACCGCAGGGGGAGGCCCCGAAGAGGGGGTAAAAGAAGAAATAAGAAAAAGATCAAAGAAGCACAAACATGGAGGAAAAAGAGAGAGGAAGAGACCTCATAAGGGGGGAGGAGGGGGAAGGGGGATAGGGTGCCGCCCCAAAGGAGTGCATAACCCAGGTATCATATCCCGCCAGAAAAACAAGCAGTCCAGCTCTTAACCCACATCAAACTCCAGCCAGGGGTCCCAAATCTTACTATGTTGGGGCATGGTATCATGTACAAGAGCCGATAAACGATCCATGTCCATATTATCTCTAATCCGAAGGTACACCTGCGCCATAGACGGAAGGGACACCGATCTCCAGCCTTGGGCCACCGCTCTTCTAGCCGCCATGACTATTTTATGCAACAGCTTATTCTCCGGTCTCGATAGGGTGTCCTGGGTGCGGTGAAGAAGGAATGTCCATGGGTCTAAAGCCACTCCACACTGTAGGACCTCTTGGATGAGAGCATGAATTTGAAGCCAAAAGTGTCGGATCAGGGGGCATGTCCACCACATGTGGTAGAACGAGCCCTTAGTGCCGCAACCTCTCCAGCATAAGTCAGAGGAAGACCCGTCCATGTGAGAAAGTTGTGAGGGGGTAACATACCAGCGAAACAGCATCTTGTAAGCCTGTTCCTGATGGGCCACATTGATGGAGCAGTGTGCCACATTGTCCCAAATATCCTCCCATTCTTCACTGGGCAGGGCATCCCCCACATCACGCTCCCAGCGTGCAACATAAGTTGGGTCCCCCCAGATTGGAGAGCCTGAACAGAAGGAGACATAAAGCGAGGATATCATTGATTTCGTGATGCGAGCGTCATTACAGCGAGCCTCAAACGCCGTCAAGGAAGACGTGGCGGCCGTACGGACTTCAGGCGTCCGCGCATAGTCCATGATCTGTAGGTAGCGAAAGAAGTCCGCTGGTCCCACCGGACCTCTCTGTCGGATGTTCTCAAACTGAAGCGGTGCCCCCGCTGAGTAAAGGTGGTGGATCCTCTGAAGGCCCAAGTCTTCCAGATTTGCAAAAGGACGAGGGCATAGGCCCGGTTGAAACTTTCGGTTGCAGAGAAAAGGCATCATAGCTGAGTGTTCTCTGGCAAAAGTGAAGCGACGGTTCACAGTGTCCCAAATGTGGAGAGAGTTAATGGTGGCAGTGCAGGTGGAACGAAGGATTGGACGATTGGTTTTGGGAAGCCAAAAATAGAACTGCGGCAAGTCAGGAGCAAAGAGATGCGACTCTAAGTCCGCCCAATGGTGCGTACCAGGTGGTGCATGAAAGGAAACAAACTGTGCTAGTTGGGCAGCATGATAATATTGTAACAAACTTAGAACTCCCAAACCTCCCACCGCCCTCGGTCTATGTAACACTCTTCTAGCCACCCTATGACGTTTATTATGCCAGATGAACCGGTCCACATGGGACTGTAGATGCGCCAACGAGGCCGGAGGGACAGGCACCGGGAGGGTTTGGAACAAGTACAGGATTCGAGGGAGTAGATTCATTTTTACGCTAGCAATACGACCCACCCAGGAGACATGAAAGGCATCCCAAGTGTCCATATCAGCTATAAGACGTTGGATCAGTACATCGTAGTTAGCTCTAATCATTGCTGCGGGATCACTGGTCAGCTTCACTCCCAGATATGTGAGAGAAGAGGTGGAGAAGTGAAATCCCGTGAGGAGACGCAACCGGTCGACCTCCGGTTTTGGTATGCCTATCGGCAACGCGCGAGATTTATCTATATTGATCTTAAACCTGGAAATATCCGAGAAATCCCGAAGAAGGGAGAGCAAATGGGGCACAGAATGGACCGGGTCCGTGATGGTCAGGAGAAGGTCGTCCGCATATGCTGACACCAGGAATTCCTCCCCCCAATCTGTAAACCCGTGATAGACGGGGAGGACCGTAATTTATCCAGCAGGGGCTCAAGGGCTAGAGCGAAGAGCATGGGTGACAGGGGGCAACCCTGTCGCGTTCCATTCCCTATGGGGAAAGGTTCCGGGGAGGCCCCCGTGGTGATTATTTTTGTAAGGGGGGAATTATACAGGACCTGGATAGCAGCGCAAAAGCCAGGGGGAAATCCCCAGTGTTCCAGAAGGTGAAATAAATAAGGCCAGCCCACCCTATCGAACGCCTTCTCCGCATCCAAGGAGAGGAGCAGAGAAGGCGTCCCCGTTGCGCGAGCTCTCTCGATCAGGACCACGTTTCTCCTTGTATTTTCATATGCCTGCCTCGTGGGAATGAACCCGACCTGGTCCGGGTGAATAATGGAGGGGAGGAGTGCTCCTAGTCTGTTGGCCAGGATTTTCGTAAATATCTTATAATCCACATTTAGTAAAGAGATCGGTCTATTATTGTGGGGGAAGGAAGGATCTTTGCCCTCTTTAGGAATCAATATCACATCAGATCGGAGGAAATCCGGAGGCACCGGTCGCCCCTCCAAAATTCCATTATATAGTTTAACTAGATATTTGGTCAAGTGAGGAGAGAATTTTTTATAATAAAAAGCCGTAAACCCGTCCGGGCCCGGGCCGTATGAGGTTTCATTTGTTTAATCACTGAAGCCACCTCGGCTTCTGAGACTGCTGATCCCAACCCCTCCAGCAAGAGGGGGGGGAGCTCCGGGCCTTTCCACGTGGCCAGAAATTCCTGCACCTCCCGCACGTGTTCAAGATTGCGGAGGGAGTGATCCGGGGAGTGGTTATATAATTGTTTAAAGTACGCAGTAAAAATCTGGTTTACCTCGCTGGGGATAGTAGTGATCGAACCCTGGGGCGTACGGGCCGAGGTCACCAGTTTGGATCTAGTTTGGTTCCTCAATTTGCGCACTAACATAGTATGTGCCTTGTTAGAATATTCATAAAAGGTCCACCTGGTCCAGGCTAAGGACCGGGCCACATCCGTCAGTAAGGCTGACCGGAGTTCCCGGCGTACAGTTGTCAGGGCATCAAAATCAGCCTGAGAGTGAGAGGACTTGTGCGCTGCTTCCCGGTCAGCTAGCCTCTCCTGAAGTTCTACCAGCAGACTCATCCTCTCCCTCTTCAGCCTGCTACCAATCTGGATCAGGTGGCCTCGCATGACCGCCTTATGGGCCAGCCACAGGGAGTCAGGACCAATATCGTCTAGGTCATTCTCCTCAAAGTATCTGTCCAAGTGGGCAGATACTTCTTCCAGCACTGCTGCCGATTGTAAGATGGAAGAGTTGAGGCGCCAGGACCAACCCGATCGAGTACCCGGCAGTTTCACCCATATAGATACGGGCGCATGGTCAGACCAACTAATGGAGCCTATCGCCGAGCGGGTAGTTAATGGGATCGTTCTGGTTGGTAACAAGAACAGGTCTATCCTTGAGTATGAGGAGTGGGGGTGAGAATAAAAGGAGAAATCGTGGTCTCCTGGGTGATGGAGTCGCCAAATGTCGAGCAGCTGCGTGTCATGTATAAACCGAGCTAGCAACGCATCCTGAGGAGACGCCGTAAGTCTGGCACCTAGCGCCCCTGATTTCCTGTCTATTGCTGGCGCTGGGGCCGCGTTAAAGTCCCCCCATGACCAGAAAGGAGCCTTCCGTCAGCTGCAGGAGCGTCGTAAGGTGGGCCCAGAAAGAATCTTCCGGGGTGTTGGGGGCATAAATATTCAGCAAAGAGATAGCCACATTATTAATTGTCCCCCGGATTAGGATATACCTGCCCTCATCATCTCTATCCACATGTTGAACCGTCATCTGGCATGCTTTATGTAGTAAAATCGCCACCCCCGGCGTTTACCGGTGCTGGAGGCGAAAAAGGAGCGTGGGAAGGTGCGGTCTGTGAGACTGAACTGGCGTGCCCTGGCAAAATGCGTTTCCTGCAGGAATGCTATCTGGCATCGTGCGAGTTTTAATTCTCGAAGGACCAATCTCCTCTTCGTAGGGGAATTTAGTCCCTTAACATTCTGGGACAAAATATGGCATTCAGGATTCATGGACGGAGTGGGGGGAACGCCACGGGCAGGCCAGATCAGGTACACAAGACAGGGCGGCACCCCTGAGGACCCCAATGGGGGGAAAGGAGACAGAGGGACAAAGGGGTAAGAGACTGGGAGGTGAGGGAGGGGAGGAAAAGATGAGAGAGAAGAAGAAGACACATAAAGAAAAAAGAAAAAAGGAGAGAAAAAACTTCCGGACTTATCCATTGCCAGAACGACCATGGGGATGGTCAGAAAGGAGACGCGACCCTGGTTGAAGACCAGTAGGATCGCAGAACGGACGTCACCGAGCAAGTAACGGAGCATGAAAAAACTATCTAAAAACAGCATTACGAAACTTTACAATAACGACAGTATCCCCACCATTATCATGAACAATAACAGCCGAACATTACAGGGTTATATATCACTTGGGGAACCTTCACAACTCAGCTAATGCAACCACCTGATACCATGTGGGCAAGTAAACAAAAAGAGAAAAATCAATATCACCACCAAGGTTTCCCCATCATCTCAGCCGGGATCCCTGTCCCCCTCCTCTCGAATCCGGGAGGGCACCTTCTCCCAGCGCGGTGTAAGCTGAGGTGCCGGGGAGGGGGATGGGAGCAGGTTACCCGCGTCCGGTAAAGGGGGCAATCCAGGCGGGTGAAGAATTGCTGCGGGTCAGACTGCAGGGTGAGAGTGGAGGTTTTACCACCAGCGAAGGCCAAGAGTTTGAACGGGAAGCCCCAGGCATAGCGGATGTTATGACGGCTCAGGTGGGCTGTGATGGGGCGCCAGGCCCTTCGACGCTGCAAGGTCTCCGGTGCCAGGTCCTGAAACAGGGCGAGCTTCACATCTTCATACACCAGGTCCACGTCCCTGCTTTTACGCATGACTTCCTCCTTAACTGTGTAATAATGAAGGCGGAATATGACATCTCGAGGCTGTTGGGAGTCAGCCCGGGGAGCTCTCAGGGCTCTGTGAATCCTGTCCATGAGCAACCTTGCCGGGGGCACCTCTGGCACCAAGCGTTTGAGAAGGCCCAGCACCGTCTCGTGTAGCTCCCGTGTTTGTACAGATTCGGGCAATCCCCGCACACGGATGTTGTTGCGGCGGGATCTATTGGCGACATCCTCCAGAGCAAGTTCCATACGGTCCATGCGGTGAGACAACGTGTCAGTAGTGCGCGCCAGTTCATTGTGAGCCGCCACGAGGTCCCCCGTGCCTTCCTCCAATTCTCCAATGCGTAGGCCCAAGGCCCCTACTTCCGCACGTACCTCCGTGGCTATTTTAGCAATGTCCATCGCCAGACTCGCTTGCATGTCCCCCATCCTGGCCAGAATCTGCGATATATCAGCTCTAGACGCTGGTTGGGACCCTCCCGGGACCGAGTCCAGGCCTGTGTCCTCACCGCGGATCCGGCCGCCATCTTGGCTGTCGTCTAGGCCGCGGCGTTGGAAAATTGGCGCCACTGCAGGGGTCGGTGGATCCGTTTTTTTGCCCCCTCGGGTGGTTCCCGGCATGCTCCCGGTAAGGGGGAATCGAAATGGTGGGTCAAATTGATCTATGTGCTGCTGCTATGCTCCGTTTTGACGGCTAGGTGCAGGAGCTCCTACACCATGCGTCCGGCTCGGTCGGCGTCCAGACTCCCCTGTCGGTTTTTACATATTTCTATACATCCTAGAAATCCGCCACTTCACGGGCAGGTTATGGGGACCTCCTAGGCACGATATTTAAAGGAATTTTTCATTTTTATTTTTAACCCTTATTTCATGGAAAACTCACTGTCCCTTTAAAAACGTTTTTTTTTTTACTTTTTGTCCTTGTTTCCTGTCCCCCAGGGCACTACCCGGACCCCCATACACCTTTTATGGCAAATATGTAGCATATATTCCCTCTTGGAGGGCACTCCAAAAAAAAAGAATTTTCAGCCCCATTGACTTGCATGGGGGTTTGGGTTCGGTCCCGAACAAAGGGGAAGTTCAGGTTCGGGCTCGAACCAAACTCGGAGTGTTCGGCTCATCCCTATTGCCTGCAGTCAAGCATGGATGAGTGCTGCCAACTCTGGGGAGCTACAGTTCATTGAGGGAACCATGAATGCCAACATTTACAGTGACATACTGAAGCAGAGCATGATCCCCTCCTTTTGGAGGCTGGGCCGCAGGGCAGTATTCCAACATGATAACGACCCCAAACACACCTCCAAGAAAACCACTGCCTTGCTAATAAATATTATGAAAAATATGCTTTTACAGAGATTAAAGGCCATTTTATTTCTCAAAGCATATTATGTTTTGTTATATCTATCCGTTATAACTGGTAAGGTGAATTGCTAATGCAGTGGAAGTTTTGAAAAGTTCAAATGAATGGATAAAATGGTATTGTTAATTCAAGCACTCAGCTGGTTAGAGCACATTTGTACAACTCTCAGAATTAAACTCAGTCACTGCACAAAAGCGTATTGAACAAATTTAACATGCTGCAAGCTGGTGATGTTCCCAATAGATATCCATTGTCATTCTAAAAGCTACATTAATGAATTACCTACCAGACATAAAAGGTTACATTCAAAACATGCCCCAAAAAGAGCATTCCTGGCATCTACATTATGCAGCTACAATTATTTAAAAGCATCTGAAAATAAAGTCATGCAGATGACTGATATTTTCCAGTGATAGGCACTTCTGTCAAATTTAAATTCACAATTACAGTATGAAATACTAAAATCTTTCCATAATGATAATTTTCCTTGATGTCTCCATCAGACTGAATTGGAAATACCAACAGTAGAATTTACTCATTGCAGAACAGAAATATATTGGCAAAAAATATATTAAAAGCAGATTATAGGTGAGTCTAACGTTCAAAAAGTAGAACATCCCGATCTTATTATGTTCTCTCTGCCCCACTGGATGGTTACATGAGACTGTCAACGGTATCACTGATATCACACAAGATGCTGATTGCTAGTGTCATGACATTTGCAATCCAAAGCATTGCAATTGGGTACCGTATGTAATTATGCGAATGAGTGCCAGCAGGGTATTGAATATTGTGTGCACATCTTTAATGTTTTTGATGATGCTCTAAATAAATAAAACTGGAGCTATGTACTGGTTAAAAAAAATACTTATACTTTATCATCAAAGGAAAACTAAATATTGATTGCAGATTGGGAAAATATAAATTACCACATCACTATATAAGGATATGAAAAAGTTTAATTTCTTGTGATGATATATGTACTTGGGATGTCACACACTTACAAACTTACTACTTGAATTTGTATCTCTGTGCTTCATCACAGCCTAATAGACGAAATCTAAGGGAATCTGATGTCTTTTCTTTGAATAGCATATTTGTTTTGAAAATGTTTCTAGATACAATATGTATTAAAAGAAAAGACTAGAACTTTTCTCTGTCCATCAAGAACCAAAAAAACAATCCTATATATTTACACATATATACTTACACACACATACTAATCAGCCACAATGTTAAAACCATTGACAGAGGCGCGTTCAGTTGCTCAGCCGCTGCAAGTGCTAAGTTAGCAACTTGCCACTGAACTCAGGCTCATCAGGAGTGCCGGGGCAAGGCGAAACGCGCGTTGGGTGCATACTAGTTGTGAGCAATTTACCTTACCCCCAAATCGCCTTCTTTTTTGAACACTATGCCATTGAGTGGCTTATTGCTACAGTGAATTTGGCTGCTGTTGCTGTTTATCCTGAACCTATTTGTTGGCATATTGTTATACAGCTGTATCATTCACCAGCTAATTGCTCTGTTGCACCGATGGGAGATTTTGGTGGGTCTCTTGGGGCACCCGCTTTCAATATCTGTGACAAATTGAGGGTTATTTGCGTACAATTCTGCCCCAGCTCACATCGTTACTTTATTGTCGAGTATTCTATTGTCTCCGTGTGTGATTGAGCTCTGACTCAATACATGTACCAATTTCAACCAATCTAGATGTGAATATAGCTTCGAGCAAATCGAATACTGAACACACAAGTTGATTATTGTACCAATAAGAATACTCATTGTTTTTATCTGTGTATATATGTCTAGTGATCACCATGTGTTGGTTTTAGATTCAGGCTTATGGCTACAATAAAATTTGGGTTTTAAATATTTTTTCACTGATGCACCATGTCCCCACTGGCCAGTGTGTACAAATGTTTCAGTAATGTACAGTATCTTATAAACCTGAAAAGTGATTGGCAGTTCCCCCATTTGCAACAAGGTCCTTTTGTGTCACAGTGCAGCCTTAGCTTCAATGAGTGGGTAACAGCTGCTGTAGCAAAGCGTAAGTATTGTAAGTATTGAGGAGGCACAATGGATTCCCCAATTCACTGTTGGGTGCGAGTGGATTGTCTTAACTCGAAAATTGTGTGAATAAATAACTTCTTTAACACAACAATGTACATATCCGTTTTGCGTGTTTTTTTGGGGTTTGACCTTTTGTGGGCATGGCACAAGGGGCCCCAGGATCTCCTATTGCCCGGCGGTCCCATTAGTTATCAGTCCGCCCCTGAGTCCGTTTAAACAAGGCCACGGTTCTGGTAGACAGGATATGGAGTAACATGCTTCTCTGAAAGCAGGGTAGACCCTGAATAACAGTGACAAAGCACTCATTGCTAAGCAGGGCGGATCATGGAAGGTGCTGCCAGGGTTTTCATGGTAGATTGGCAGTCTTTTTGTCCTTCTTGCATCCACAGCGCCGTGAGGTATGGCTCTTTATGACATGGCCAATACAACAAACATGTTGGAAAGTGCTGTATAGTGCACATGTATCTTCTATTCCAGATCTAGCAAATATTGAGCTACAAATGACATGTGGGGTCATCTACACTATGACATCTAATATTTTTCTATAGTTGTGCCATTATCCATTCCTTTGGATTCCAGCTTGATACACTTATGAAAGTATGATGATTATCTAACGGCAAGTAAAATGCACATCATCCCCGACATCCGGGTCAACTGTTCCCAGTCAAAAGATCCTAATACTGACAAATCACGTTTCCACGCTCATTGAAGTTCATATAATTAAGTCCCACTGTATTCCAGCAATTACAAAGACAGGTGGAGGTGTTTTACAAATATTTTTTTTCCTCATAGGAACGATTTACTATTCATAACTTTCATGTTATTTTCATATGTACAGTAACATGTAAAAAGTAATGTTAAATAGTTTCTATAGTCCTTGAAGTGATGAATAATAAATAAATCATATTGTGTGTCCCCGTCTGCAAAATAAAAGTCTATTCAGTGAGATGAAGGTGATGGCTAGAATCCATACATGCTGTCTGAAGTGTCATGTGAGACAGTTCCTTACTTGTGTGCTAAAGCTGCCTATTCCCAGTTGTTGCCAGCATACCTTGTTGCATGTTATTCTATTTTTATGTCACATTGACATGTGTAACCTAATTCTTTTTCTGCCTGCAACGTTGACAACCTTGAAGAAATAAAAGTTTGATAATCACAATAAAGACCTGCTTGTATTTGAGGCAAAAATGGGATAACCTACAGTCAGGTCCAGAAATATTGGGACATCGACACAATTCTAACATCTTTGGATCTATACACCACCACAATGGAGTTGGAATGAAACAAACACAATGTGCTTTAACTGCAGACTGTCAGCTTTAATTTGAGGGTATGTACATCCAACTCAGGTGAACGTTGTAGGACTTACAGCAGTTTGCAGATGTGCCTCCCACTTGTTAAGGGACCAAAAGTAATGGGACAGAATAATAATCATAAATCAAACTTTCCCTTCTTAATACTGGGTTGCAAATCCTTTGCAGTCAATCACAGCCTGAAGTCTGGAATGCATAGACATCACCAGACACTGGGTTTCATCCCTGGTGATGCTCTGCCAGGCCTCTACTGCAACGGTCTTCAGTTCCTGCTTGTTCTTGGGGCATTTCCCCTTCAGTTTTGTCTTCACTAAGTGAAATGCATGCTCAATGGGATTCAGGTCAGGTGATTGACTTGGCCATTGCATAACATTCCACTTCTGTCCCTTCAAAAACTCTTTGGTTGCTTTTGCAGTATGCTTTGGGCCATTGTCCATCTGCACTGCGAAGCGCCGTCCAATGCGTTCTGCAGCATTTGGCTGAATGTGAGCAGATAATATTGCCCGAAACACTTCAGAATTCATCCTGCTGCTTTTGTCAGCAGTCACATCATCAATAAATACAAGAGAACCAGTTCCATTGGCAGCCATACATGCCCACGCCATGACACTACCACCACCATGCTTCACTGATGACGTGGTATGCTTAGGATCATGAGCAGTTCCTTTCCTTCTCCATACTCTTCTCTTCCCATCACTCTGGTTCAAGTTGATGTTGGTCTCATCTGTCCATAGGATCTTGTTCCAGAACTGTGAAGGCTTTGTTAGGTGTTGTTTGGCAAACTCTAATCTGGCCTTCCTGTTTTTGAGGCTCACCAATGGTTTACATCTTGTGGTGAACCCTCTGTATTCACTCTGGTGAAGTCTTCTCTTCACTGTTGACTTTGACACACATACACCTACCTCCTGGAGAGTGTTCTTGTTTGTGCTTTGCAAGTGTTCTTCATGAAGGCTGCTTCCATGTGCAGCATAACTATAACTTTATCCCTCAGAGAGGTATTTTCCCTATTGTGCCAAAGTACATTTCTCTATGTAGTTAATTGTGCTTGATGGGCCATGTTGTCCTTTGATGCATATTCCCATTCCACACAGTGTGTAGCACATGTAAAAGTGCTGCCCTGCAACATGTCTAATCCATGCGCTGCAGTTAGGGAATCAAGAGGGCATGCAGATCACCTGACCAGCTCCTTTGGATTCCAGTACCACCTATATGCTGATGACACTCAAATATACCTCTCCTCCCCGATCTCTCTCCTCTGCTCTCCTGGATCGAGTCACTGACTGTCTCTCTGCCGTCTCAAATTGGATGTCTACCCGCTTCCTTAATTCAATCTAGCCAAAACTGAAATTCTCGTAGTTCCTCCATCCAAGAAAAACCCAATACCACCTATCTCTCTACGAGTAAATGGAATGCTCATTAGCCCAACACCTCAAGCTTGCTGCCTTGGTGTCACTTTCGATTCTGACCTAACGTTTTCTCCCCACATCCAGACAGTGACCAAATCCTGTTACTATCAACTCAAGAACATTGTCCGCGTCCGCTCTTTTCTGACACAAGATACCACAAAGGTGCTGGTTCCTGCTCTTGTCATTTCACGACTTGATTACTGCAACTTGCTCCTTATCGGCCTCCCCAATGCCCGTGGCAAGCTGTAATGAACACAGGTGCTAGGCTTATTTTACTCACCAGTTGCACTTCGCATACCTCTCCTCTCTGCCGGTCCCTCCATTGGCTTCCTGTACATTACAGGATACAGTTTTTAAAATACTGACGCTCTCATTCAAATCACTCAATAATTCGACCCCCCCCCTTACATGTCTTCACTGCTCCGCAAGCAAGTCCCATCTAGACAGCTGCAGTTGGCGGGCAATCTCCGTCTTTCATTTGTCTACACCCACACTGCCAACTCTCGCCTCCAAGACTTCTCAAGGGTAGCTCCAGTCCTTTGAAATGACTTGCCTCGCCCTATCAAACTCTCCCCTGATCTTCAGACTTTCGTGAAATCCCTCAAAACCCATCTCTTCAGATTAGCGTACCACATCACTGATGCAACTGATCCTTCTGCTCACCTACTCACAAAGGACTGAAGTTGCTTCTATGGCCCCACCAATCCCAAACCACTGGCATTAATGATCCTGCCATCCAAATTCCTCTTGTCTTCCTCAACCCCAATCCCTATAGACTGGAAGCTACTATGAGCAGGGTGTTCTACACCTCTTGTTACCAATCCTATGGCCATTTATCCATATTTTGTTCCCCTTGGTTATTGTAAAGCGCTGCGGAAACTGTTGGCGCTATATAATTGATGGCAATAATAATAATAATAATAATAATAATAAATTTTGCATTCCTTTCCTGCAACGGAGGGATAGTACAAGGTGCAGGGTGGCATTATACATGCATTGCCCTTCAGAATGACCAAAATGTATATAGGGATGCATGGCGTATCTGACAAGTCGAGATGTGATATGCATTTACGCAGACAATAGCAAAGGTGCACCATACTGTGCACTATACTGGTGCTTTTGCACCACACCTGTAAAATATTGCTAGACAATGCAATGCCTTACATCTGTGCCCACGTCCTCCGCGTTGTCAGGTGGGACCTCATCAGGGGTCACATCAAGCTCTGGCTCCAAATCTACGAGTGTCCCATCACCTTGAGCAATGTTGTTAAGCATCACACATGCTAGGACAATCAAGACTGCTCAGGGGCTTGTACAAGCTGTTTTAGCAGCAGAAACTCATTTTAAGAAGAGCAAAAGCCTTTTCTTTGTCACTCCTGGACCTCTGGAGCACAGGGTTGCAGGCCTTCTGATCCAAGCCTCCTAATGGGGGTCATCAGCCATGGCCTGAGAGGGCATCCTGAGTCACCAAATACAGTACATGGCACATAAAAGACATTAATATTCTGTTAGATTAGCCAATACATTACAATTAGGATATTTGTGTTAAAGTATACCTATACTCCCTGAGAAGCCATCCTTCTGGGAACATCCTGTCCTGGAAGTCATGTGGCCCTGAGGAGTTCTGCAAAAAATATGAGCCATGGGCACTACCAGGAAACGCTGCAAACAGATTCATGATGCAAATTTTTGCATCCCAAATCACATGCACATTTATTGAATGTAAATGCCACACTACGCCATCCCTCAGGGTTGGTACGGTATCCAATATGCTAGTGGCAGTTGCCGCGCATAGCAATGAGGATGCGGTGGGGCATCTTGGAGAAGGTGCTTTGGCTGACACCACCTAGCTTGAACATGGGGTGCTGAAAGGTCCCAGTAGTGAGGAATCTTAAAAAGCACAGCAGCTTGGTCATCCCTACACAGATGGGCGTGAGACGGACCTCGACTCCAGATGGGACTACAGCTGTACATAGAGTCTGCAGATCTGGTCACGGCTCAGTCTGTACCGAAGGCAACACTGCATCACTGACATTCTACAACATGAGTCTAGTCCTTTGGACTAGTGCCTGTGGAACTGGATTTGCCTTCTCTAACTCCTGCTGGTGTCGAACATGGTATGTAACATAGAACAAGCAAGAAAGCAGCAGTGATAATTCTGATATGCCTGACTACATCCATTGTATAATAACTCTCGTGTGTGGGGCCAATAGAACAATTGCTTTGCTGCATTCCTTTTTATAGTCTGGCGATTTTGCGCTTGGACAGGTTTGTCAAGTTTGGAGATAGCACCTGCTTTGAGGTGTAGGTAAAATTTTCAACATCACATCCCGGCGGTAATTTGCACCAGCACTTTGTAATATCTTACGTATCGATGTGCTACAGATCATTTGTGCTCCCTATGGTAAGTATAGGACCTGCAAAGTACAGTACGCTCGTGCAAGGCTCATGCAACCTCCGATGCGATAAGTGATTTTCTTACAGGTTTAGCGTTCGGAAAGTAATATCGGGGGCAGACGTAAACTCCTTTATCCTAGCAATAACACATCCGAATGCTAACATTAGGGTTCACTATGGAATAGTGCCCTTTATTGTAAAGCTTTATGTATGTGACTTTTTTTAAAAGGTTTTGTGCCTGACAAGAAAATGGCTGCTCTTTCTGTATTTCAAATGAAATGTAAGTTTGCAACGTGTATTCATGAAAAAGGCTGCCATATCATATGGGTGTGCAGCTTCTTAAACATTTTTCCCTACAGTCTAATGCAATGATATTTGTTTAAACTTTAAACTCATTTGAATTTATCAAACAATTTCATTGTTTATGGAATTTTCTAATTACAAAATGTCGGAAAGCCATATCATCTGAACTGGCTACATCCAAAATACTTCTGCATCTGAACTATCAACAAGCCGAATTCCACAAATCCGAACTAAACTGAATTTTTGGGTATACACATGTCTATAATTTAGAGCTGCAAAATACAGTTCTTAAGGTGTCAGTCAAAGAGTGCCAAACTTGCCATCGAATTGCACCGAATGGTGAATTTCAGTGTATGGTGCAATTTCATGGCAATACGGCTATTCATAAAGCTGGCAATTCGCCAAATATTGGTGAATTGCCAGTGAAATATGGTGCAGTTCACCTCAGGTCGCCACAATTTGGTGACCTTCAGCGGCAGTGAAATTTCTCATAGAGAAGTAGTGATTACTCTATTCAGAGAACGCCGAACAGCAGCGAAAAGTTGCGAAAATGCCCAGGGCTATATTACAATCTTCACGTGAATTTGTGCGCCAAGCGTTAAACGTTTACGCGTGCAAATCACCGTTGGAATTACAATCCTCGCTGTTTTTCATCCGTCGATCAATAACGCACGTAAACCGGACGGGCACAAATTCTCGCACAGTACCGTTGCACACAGTAATCAGTGTGCGGACTGTTTTTTCACGCGTTCCAGCCAATCCGAATTAAGAACCACAATTATCTCACAGTAAGTTTTTGCGCCTGCCAAAGTCAATCTGAGCATATTTGCTGCAGCAATAATACATGCACACACAACTTCTCCATTTTATTGGTTTGGTATGAGTAGAATGTGTATCTATACTTTGCTTTTTTTTTGGGGCTGCTGTATTTGGGTTCGGCCAGGTTGTTCAGATTTGCCATTAACACCAGCTTTTAGGAGTTGCTATAATTATGCGCGCAAAGGCTGTGTGTTAATTCCTGTGCATAGATTGTGCGCTGGAACGAGGATGGTATTACAAACGCATTTGTGCTCACGATGTTAAGTATAGGACGCGCGACCTATAGTAAGCACGAGCAGTGTTAACGCAGGTTCACCCGCTGTAGACGATTACGCGCGTTTGTTGCGCTGACTATGTAATACGGCATTCGGCGCAAAGGGTTTTACCCTTCGCGTTAATGTTTTTTTGCACCGGCGGAAACGTTTGCGCGAAGATTGTAATTTAGCCCCCAGATTTTCAATGCTTTCATTCTACAGTTTTAAACAGGAGATTACCATAGATTCAATGTAAAAAAATTCACGTTTTTATAATTTTTTGATTCAAACATTTATTCTTTTCATTTGCAGCTAAAGTCTTTTTATTTATTTATTTTTAGATTTATTTTTTTAGGTATTTTTCTGTATTTTTTTTCGGTGAAATTTCTGATTTCGAATTTCTTTTAACAGGTGTTACATAATTACATAGTATCCTTTAATAGTATGTTTTTGCAGGAAGTCGTGTTTAAAAGTAAACAGTCTCTGACCCAACCACCTCAACAGGCAGAGCATTCCACAGCTTTATTGTTCTCACTGTAAAATAACCCTTCCTATGCTTTAGGCTGAATTTCCTTTTGTCCAATCTAAATGGGTGACCTTGTGTCCTGTGTATAGTCCTGTTAATGAATTGGTTTCCAGACAATGGTTTATAATGGCCCTGTATATATTTATATAAAGCTATCAGATCCCCTCTAATGCGCGGTTTCTCTAAACTAAACAGGTTTAAGCTTGTTAGCCTTTCCTTTATAACTTAAACCTTCCATTCCTCTTATTAATTTAGTCGCCCGTCTCTGCACTTTTTCTAGCGCTATAATATCCTTTCTTAAGACAGGTGCCCAAAATCGCACGGCATATTCAAGGTGCGGTCTTACCATAGATTTATAAAGGGGCAAAATTATGTTTTCATCCCGAGAGTGAACTCCCCTTTTAATGCATGCCAATACCTTGCTGGCCTTGGCGGCTGCTGTTTGACATTGCACATTGTTACTTAGTTTGAAGTCTATGTTTATTCCCAAACTCTTCTCCTGCTTTGATTTCCCTAACTCTGTACCACTTAGGGTATAATTTGCTTGTGTGTTCTTCACTCCAAAGTGCATAACTTTGCATTTATCTAGATTAAATTTCCTCTATCTAAATGCCTCTGCGGCAAAATAACATCCTGGTCACATTGTATTACTTTTCCTAGTTTTGTGTCATCTGCAAACACTGATACATGACTTTCGATGCCTATCTCAAAGTCATTTATAAATAAATTGAATAGAATTGGTCCTATAACAGACCCCCTGAGGGACACCACCTACCATTGGTGGCCATCTTGAAAATTTACCATTTATGATCACTCGTTGTACCCTATCTTTTACCCAGTTTTCTATCCATGAACAAGTATTTACGTCTAGACCAATGTTTATTAATTTAAACGGTAATCTCTTGTGTGGAACTGTGTCGAAAGCTTTGGCAAAATCCAAGTAAATCACATCCACTGTCACCCTCTGATCTATACTTCTACTTACTTCTTCATAGAATGCAATTAGGTTAGTCTGACATGATCTGTGTTTCATGCTGATTTTTGCTAAATATATTGTACCTCCCAATAAATTCCTGAATATTATCCCTTAGTAACCCTTCAAATACTTTTGCAGCCACAGATGTTAAGCTCACAGGTCTATAATTCCCAGGGATACATTCTGAACCTTTCTTGAATATAGGGACTACATCAGCTTTTCTCCAATCCTCTGGTACAATTTTTGAAAGAAAATAATCTTTCTGTATTTTAGAAGCATTTTTTTTGTATTCTGCAACAGACCTTTTTATTATTATTCATAGGACCTTATTTATTATTTCCATGCATTTTTTTTAAAATGCCTTTTAAAAATTGCAGGTTGTTTTTTACCCCTGTTCGGCGGCTGATCGGCTTTTTACTGCAACGTTCGGCAGCTGATCTGTGACCTTCAACAGTCTGTTTGGCGGATCGTCAGCTGCATTCGGCGGGTTTATCAGTGGCGTTCGGTGGATCCCTTAGACATACTTCAGAGACCCTGCGTTGAATACTGAATTCACCGCACGGTCGGCGAACTTAAATTGGCAAAACGGACCATAGTGCGCGAGCGGAAAAGCACCGAAATTTCGGTGCTCTTAGAATAACCCCTTAAGTTCTCATCAGTTTACTTGCAATTGTCCACGTAGAAATCAAGATTCCTGGAGTGTATGTATATGCATGGGTCCAAATAGTGATACCATATAAAAAAGGATGGAAAATTATCTTCTAATCAAAAAATATGTGCAACACGTTATCATTATAGTATCTACTGATTCTATCTCTGATGATATAACTCTCCTTATTCTCTGCGTTTTTCATGGTGAGAAGAACAAAGGCTATTTTAAATAAGAAATAATAAAGAAACAGTTCAGAGATTTAATCAAAATATCTTGTTTGAATAAAGGTTTGTATTTCTTTTCTGACAATCTCAGTCCTTGACATATCCCCAAAAAAAATAGTAATAATAGAAAAGTGTTTCTTTAGAAAAAAAAGGATAAGAAATCAGTGTATATTTTGTTTCTGCTTTACTTCCATTCTTTGATTTATAGTTATTCCAGCAGTTCCACTCTGTAAACCTAAGAATGCATAAATGAATTATGAGAAGTGTTTTTTTTTATGTATTGGCCAGTCTTGAGTGGAATCACAGGTAACATACAGATACACACTGCAGGGTAGTCAGCTGTAGAATATGACTCAGTTTTCATCTTGTGAAGTTTCAGACACAGTTTGAAATGTACTGAATATTCTCAAATAGAATATAATAGTATGTCATCTATGAAAAAAACTGTAAAATGTAATTTGGGATTAAAACTATAACAACTGAGTATGTACTTAAGCATCATTATTTTAACTACTAATTAAAGGCACTTGAGGTTTTGACTTTACTAAAATAAAAAATTTAAAAGATGAGAAAATGTCTATGAAAGCCTTTAGGGCCTTATTCCAATTGAGCTGTTTGTCTATGGGCTCATGCCATTAATCTTGGTGCCTGCATATTCATGCTTCTATTCTGTTCGATGTTTCAGGTGCTTTGAATAAATTAATGACTCCTATACTTTGACACAGTAGACCATGGCATCCTATTACAAAAACTTAAAAACTCTGGTAATGGTGATCGCACGCTAACCTGGTTTCAATCGTAGGTATCCGACCGATCGCAATATGTGTCCATTTCTGGCAGCTCCTCCCTCTCCCTCCCAGTCACGTGTGGTGTACCCCAAGGCTGGATACTCGGCCCCCTGCTATTCACAATATTTATAAACGATCTGCCCAATGTCTGCAAAGCCTCAACTGTACACATGTATGCAGATGACACCGTAATCTACACCAGCAAACCAAATCTCCCGCAGCTGGAGGCCGTGCTGCAAGAACAATTCAGAGGTAGAAAAGTGGATCAAAGATAACAAACGTTTTCTAAATACTGACAAAACTGTCACAATGCTATTTGGAACAGCAACTAAACTATATAAAATACAAACTTCCCATCTATGTGTCAGGACAAAATCAAATGACACACTGACCACAGTCAGTTCCCTCAAATATCTAGGTATGTGGTTAGATCCAAATCTATCCTTTGGCCCCCACATCGAAAAACTCTCATCTAAACTTTACCCCAAACTAGGTGCCCTGTACAGAAACAAATCCTGCCTGAGCCCCGCGGTAACAAAGCATATTGTACAACAAATGCCAATGCCAGCTATTGAATATGGAGATGTAGTGTATGCAGCTGCCCCACAAACACACCTTCAGAAACTTACTACATTGTATAACTCATTCTGCCGCTTTGTGCTACAATGTAACTACATGACCCACCATTGTGACATGTTAAAAGAGCTAAACTGGCAGTCGCTGGAATCTAAACGCACCATTCACCTTTCCAACCTGGTGTTTAAGAGGTTTTCTGGGAAGCTACCACCCTACCTGAATAGGCTGCTTCCCCTAGCACAGTGTTTCCCAAACCTGTCCTTGGGACCCTCAACAAGGCCAGATTTTGCAGATCACCTTGGGGAAATGCAGACTGAAATCTGCAATCACTGAGCAGCAAATCATATCACCTGTGCTGTGCTTCAGATATCTGGAAAACCTGACGAGGCGGAGGGTCCTGAGGACAGGTTTGGGAAACACTGGCCTAGCAGTTCCCTCAGCCTATAACCTCCTATCCAGGACCAGCACCAGCACCTTACTTGCAGTGCCACAATAGAAAAATAAAGTGGCTTGATCCTCCTTTTCCTTCAGAGCACTGCAATTATGGAATAAGCTCCCTGACTCCATCAAATCCTGCCCCAGTCTTAAGTCACTCAAGCTCTCTATTAACATACCTCAATACAGAATGCACCTGTAAACATGTAACATAATGACTATATTTCCTACATATTTTCTGTGTTAATCTGTATATTTGTGTTTTTAATATCTTGCATGAACCACTTTGTATTTCTGTAACAACTGTAACAATTCAATGTTCTTGAACCCAGGACATACTTGAAAACGAGAGAAAGCTCAATGTATCCTTCCTTGTAAAATTCTTTGCAAATAAATAAACTTTGCGGAGGAACTACTTATTTATGGCTACCTGAAGTAGAATGAGCTATTCGAAGGTAACTTGGCTAACTTGGTTTAACAGGGTTTTCTACAAAGGCCACCAACTCTGGGGGAAAAAAAATACAAAATACTAAAAGGGTTATTCAGAAAGCATTGAAATTTCAGTGAAATTTCGTTGCTTTCAGGTTCGGCCCATTTCGGTGTGCTTCAGGGATTTTATTTTGCGGACTCTGTGGTGATTAGTGAAATCTCCAAAGTGCGCCAAACATGCAAGAGGACCGACCTGACTGCCGAAAGCCACCAAACTGCAAAAAAAAAGAAGAAATGGAATGCTGCTATTCTTCTAAACGGTGTTTAACCCCGTTACGACGCAGGACGTGCTATGCCATCCTGCCTCAAGCAGGCTTTAACGCTGCAGGACAGCATAGCACATCCCGTGCATCTGAAGCCCCCCTCCTGCCGATACTCACCTTCCTCTAAAGGTCACACACAGATCTTAGTGCCATTAAGTCAGATCAACGCCTGTAAACCCTCCCAGTGCAATGACATCATCACGGCTGGCACGATGACATCAGTTTCAGGACACCGCCGCCAGAGCAGGGGGAGTGCCTGAAGGGGAGGAGGTCCTTTGAATCCCTCTATCTACCCATCACCAGGGGCTAGAGATTAATGACAGGCATCCCTGGAAAGGTCACAGTCTGACCTTTCCAGCAATGTATATCAATACCCTTTTAAATAACAGCATTCTATTTGCTGTAGGGGCTGCCATCTTGGATGGCAGCCCCACCTCGGGATCCCCCTCATCAAATGACTCATTGCTCATGGCACAATGATATCAGTTAGCCGGGTAACCAATAGCTGCTCAGGGATTTCCTAAGGAAATCCTGTGGTGGAGATATGGGGTTCCTTTGAACCCCCGTATCTCACGATCAGTGGCAGCTAGAGGGTGCTGTAGGGCAGTATTCCTACATGATAACGACCCCAAACACACCTCCAAGATGACCATTGCCTTACTAAAGAAGCTGTGGGTAAAGGTGATGGACTGGCCAAGCATGTTTCCAGACCTAAACCCTATTGAGTATCTGTGGGACATCCTCAAACGGAAGGTGGAGGAGCGCAATGTCTCTAACATCCATCAGCTCTGTGATGTCGTCATGGAGGAGTTGAAGAGGACTCCAGTGGCAACCTGTGAAGCTCTGGTGAACTCCATGCCGAAGAGGGTTAAAGCAGTGCTGGAAAATAATGGTGGCCACACAAAATATTGACACTTTGGGCCCAATTTGAACATTTTCACTTGGGGTGTACTCACTTTTGTTGCCAGCGGTTTAGACATTAATGGCTGTGTGTTGAGTTATTTTGAGGGGACAGACAATTTACACTGTTAACAAGCTGTAGCTTCTCTACTTTGTAGCAGTCATTTCCTCAGTGTTGTCACATGAAAAGATATAATAAAATATTTACAAAACTGTGAGGGGTGTATTCACTTATGTGAGATACTATATACAGTATATACATACAGTGATTCACTTCCAAATTAGCTAAATTTAGCTGGGTATATAGGTGCACTTTAAGGGTACTTTTGCAACTCTATGAGGTCTTGTGTTTTTTTCTTTTGAGGAATAAAGGTTCATAAAACATGTATCCCTAAAGTACAGACACATCAAGCATCTTAGTAAATATGACAATGCAAAGATAGTACTGCAATCTGTAGAAAATTCCTGGTCAATGAGCATAGTCACATTTGCTTTCCTGTGCTTCAAAAATTTGGACAGAAGACATTGGAAAGTGAAAGAATGAGGATTTACAGTTCCATAGATGCTAAGTGACATAGATAATATCTGGTTGAATTCTTCAGTAAAGTAAAACCTTGGATTGAGAGTTACTTGGTTTGAGAGTGTTTTGCAAGAAAATATTTTTTTTTTTATAAATTATAACTTTATAAAAGAACAATGTCTTGCAATACAAGCAGTACGTACGCTTTGACTGCCGAGCGTCACATCACAACTGAGGCCATGGTCACACGAGCACATTGAGTTCATCCATGTGACCTTTCCTCCCTGTGTCTGTCGCAGCAGTCTGACAGCTTGACGGGGTGGGGCCACACGTTGTAACGTGCGTAATATATCGCACATTACACCGGACGTGCTGAAACCCTCCCCAACAGATAGCAGTGATCCCGTTGATGATAAAGGTCCTGCACAATAACCCTCCTCCTCCCCTCTCTCTCTCCCCACCAGCCACGATTCTTCTCAAAGGTAAAGAACAGGTTAATTTATTTTTACTTTATACTGTACAGTATTTTGTATTACAGGAATCCTTTTCATATGAATAAATGGTTGTGGAACCAATCGTCAGAGTTTCCATTATTATATTAATAATTATATTATGGGGAAATTCGCTTTGATATAAGAGTGCTTTGAATTACAAGCACGTTTCCAGACGGAATTATGCTCACAATCGAGGTATTACTGTATATGCTTTAGCAAAGTGAGTATTGCGATGCTTTATGTGCTACATTATATATTCACATCATGACTAGTATATAATGCAAATACACAATTTTAATATTGACCTTTGCTTACACAGCCTTCCTTCGAAAATGTATTCAGTGGTTTTAATTCCTTCTATTTAAGGATGAGCTGTTCGGTTCGATCTGTTCGAAATTCGCATTGTACATCGGCCGTTCGGCTGTTCGCCGAACTCTGAACATTTCCACGTGTTTGGTTCGAGTTCGCCCACAATGCACCACAATGGACCACAATGCTCTTTTCCACTGGCCTGAAGCTTGTAATTGGCTACAGCCTTGCAGAGTCCTGATAGGGCAAATTTTGCCCAATCATGGGCTCACAGAGCTAAGTCCCACAGCACACTATATAAGGCTTCACACAGCCCCAGCACGTGTTTTTTGAGAGGAGATTGTTCCATTAGTGTGTCTTCTCAGTGCCAGCAGCTATTGGGGGGGTCTCACTTCTACAAGATATCTGGGAATTGTTGTAATCTGTGTGTTCTCACTGCCAGCAGCTATTGGGTGGGTCTCACTTCTAGCAGATATCTTGGAATTGTTATCTGTGTCTAGTCACTGCCACCCATCAGGGGGTCTCACTGATTTATAGGAGGTTCCTGGGAATTGTAATTTGTGTTTTGTCACTGCCACCCATCAGGGGGTCTCACAGACTTGTAGCAGATATCTGGGAATTGTAATCTGTGTCTTCTCACTGCCAGCTATCAGGGGGTCCCACATAATTCTAGCAGATATCTGGGAATTGTAATCTGTGTCTAGTCACTGCCACCCATCAGGGGGTCTCACTGATTTATGGGAGGTTCCTGGGAATTGGACTCTGTGTCTTGTCACTGCCACCCATCAGGGGGTCTCACTGATTTATAGGAGGTTCCTGGGAATTGTAATTTGTGTCTTGTCACTGTCACCCATCAGGGGGTCTCACTGATTTATAGGAGGTTCCTGGGAATTGTAATTTGTGTCTTGTCACTGTCACCCATCAGGGGGTCTCACTGATTTATAGGAGGTTCCTGGGAATTTTAATCCGTGCCTTGTCACTGCCACCCATCAGGGGGTCTCACTGATTTATAGGAAGTTCCTGGGAATTGTAATTTGTGTCTTGTCACTGCCACCCATCAGGGGGTCTCACAGACTTGTATCAGATATCTAGGAATTGTAATCTGTGTCTTCTCACTGCCAGCTATCAGGGGGTCCCACATAATTCTAGCAGATATCTGGGAATTGTAATCTGTGTCTTGTCACTGCCACCCATCAGGGGGTCTCACTGATTTATAGGAGGTTTCTGGGAATTTTAATATGTGTCTTGTCACTGCCACCCACCAGGGGGTCTCACTGATTTATAGGAGGTTTCTGGGAATTGTAATCTGTGTTTTGTCAGTGTTGCCAGCTATCAGGGGGTCCTATCAGGGGTCTCAAAGATTTGTAGCAGATTTCTGTGAATTTTAATCTGTGTCTTGTCACTGGCTGCCAGCTATCAGGGTGTCTCACTGAGTTATACCAGAGTTCTGGAAATCTTTAATCTAGATAACACAGTTGAATCTGAGTTCTGCATATCTCCAATTTTTATAACAGAGTTGAATCAGAGTTCTGTATATCTTTAATCTATATATCACTCACCATGTCAGAAAGACCAAAAAGGACAGGCAGATGCTCCCAGACACAGATAAGAGGGCAAGCAGCCTCTGTGTCGGAAGGCTGTGCCCCTGGTCGTCAGTGAACGTGGTGCATACTCTGCAGGGGCACGCTTGTCCTTGTTTCTAACTGGTGCTGGCCATCTTAAGCAGCAGCAACATACAGAGGATTTGCAGGATTGGCTAACCAGGCAATCCGAGTCCTCCGAGTCCTCTGAAAGCCAGGCTTGTAGTGGTTTACAGTCCACCTCAGCTGCCAAAACCTCTAATTCAGCCTCCATGTCCACAGCTACTTCTGCCGTAGCCTCACCATCATACACGGTGGAGTCAGCTGAATTGTTTGACTACAATGACAGTGACATGCTGCTTGAGGATGCGCAGCAATTCCAGTGCTCTGATTCAAACTCTGAGGTTGAGGAAGGGAGTAAAATCAGGCTAGAGGGAGGGGTGCCAGTGACACACAAAGAACTGGCACTCATGTTCCCCCAGCAGCTGCTGCATACTTCCAAGTTGGCTCCAGTGACGAGGAGATAGGGGGTGATGATGATGAGGTCACTGACTCCACCTGGGTGCCTGATCGAACAGAGGAGTCAAGGGAGGAGGAGGAGGCACAACAAAAACAAAGCAGAACGTCCTCTATGACCAACCGTAGCCAGTCCAAGGCATCAGAAGTCACAGTTGCTCAGGTGCAGAGTGCTGTTGTCTAAAAGCACATGTACAAGAAGTCTGCTATCTGGGAGTTCTTTAAGAAATGTGTAGCAGACCGCACCGTTGCTATTTGTAATCTATGTCAGATGAGGATCAAGCGTGGGAAAGACATCCCACGCTTGGGTATCACGTGCTTGAGGCGACATATGACCACCTACCATGCATCCCGTTGGCACAACACTTTGCATAGGTCCTCCTCCTCCTCATCTGTCTCTACCCCCACTATATGTCCTGCCATGTCATTGCCTACAACCTATACTGACAGGGATGATGCTACAGTAATGGGTGTACAAGTTCCTTCCTCAGAATGTCACAGCATCCCATCAACTGAAGATTTACGCAGTCAGATTACGTTGCCCCAGCTGCTGCAGTGTAATAAAAAAATATAGTCCCAACCATCCCCAAGCACAGCGTCTAAATGCCAGCTTAGCAAAATTACTCGCATTACAGCTGCTGCCTTTCCATCTGGTGGACTCTGCTTCCTTCAGTGAATTTGCTGAATATGCTGTACCACAGTGGCAGGTTCCAAAATGCCATTTCTTTTCACGGAAGGCCATTCCAGCACTATACCAGCATGTGGAACACAATGTTATGGAGTCATTGTAAAAGGCAGTCAGCAGCAAGGTGAACATGACTTTAGACACGTGGTCCAGCAAGCATAGACAGGGCTGTTACATTTCCTTCACGGCACACTGGGTAACTCTGCTTGCTTGCAGCTGAGAGGGAACCAGGACGGGGCTCTGTGCTGGAGCTTGTTCATCCACCACGCCTCCAGAAAGCTGCTTGTTTGAGGTCTGTCTGCTCTGCTCCACCACCACCTCTCCTGTTCGCCTGGCAGAAATTCAAAGAGAATTCCACCTTCCCTCAAACCGTCTGATCTGTGACATGCCCACCAGGTGGATCTCGACATTAGCAATGCTGTAGCATCTGCACAAGCAGCAGAGAGCCATCAATGAGTACCTGTGTGAGTATGGCACAAGGACAGGTTCAGGTCAACTTGTTTCCCCCCCCCTGCAGTGGCTGATGATCAAGGATGCATGCACTGTACTGTCACCATTTGATGAGGCAACGAGGATGGTGAGCAGGGACAGTGCATGCATCAGTGACACAATTCCTTTAGTGTTCCTGCTGGAGCGCACTCTGCGGGGAATTATAGATGTGGCACTAGAGACTAGAGGCAGAGCAGCATGAGGAAGAGGAGGCCTTGCCTAGTCCTCAAGGCCCCAGTATTTGCGCAGACAGCATTCCTGCGGGTCCTCAGATCAGACAGGAGGAGGAGGAGGAATATTTAAGTAGTGGGGCATTGAAGGTGGGAATTCCTCAAGGGAGGGTTTTGTGTGCTCAGAAACCCAAGGACTAGTACGTGGCTGGCAGGAGGAAGTGCACGATGGGGTCATCCTCATTGACCAGGAAGACTCGGAAGCTAATGCCACCTCCAACCTACGCTGCATGGGCTCCCTTATCCTGCAAAGCCTGCTATAGGACCCCAGGATTTGTGCTATCAAGGAGAGGGATCATTACTGGTTGGCAAGCCTTCTTGATCCACGATACAAGGGTAAAGTTGCAGAGCTCATCCTGCCCGCACAGAGGGAGCACAGGATGAAACTTGAGGACGCTCTAAAGTGACACTTGTGTAACACATTTCCAGGCACTGGTAGGTTACCAAGTGATGACACAGGTGCTTCTGAGGCTGCAGATGATCAGGGGAAGAGCGGTGAAGGCCGGGGCCGCTTGACTGATGCCTTTTAAAAAATTTTTAGTCTACGACGCCCAGGGACGTCAAATGTAGGCACCCATTGCCAGCGTCTTCCCCATATGGTGCAGGACTACCTAGGGGCAAGGGCAGATCTGGATACCTTTACAGCAGATGATCCACTGGCTTACTGGGTGTTGAAATTGGATCACTGGCCAGAACGTAGCCAATATGCTATGCAGCTACTAGGTTGCCCTTCATCCAGCGTGCTTTCTGAAAGGACATTCAGTGCCGCTGGAGGTTTTGTCACAGACAAAAGAGTGCGTCTGTCCACCGACTCTGTAGACTGGCTGACATTTATAAAAATGAATCAGTACTGGATCAGCAGCTATCAATCCCTTGATGCTGACGTAACTGAATAGATCGGGGATCTCTTCTGCATTACGAAAACCTCCACCCCTGCACTCTTACACAATACCTCAGAGGGGTTACGTTGTGAAGGCACTTGCTGCCACCAAAGGCCTAATAGTTGGGTGCACTGTCACTGACGCCTATACCAGATTCATATCAATTTAATATTGGACCGCAGGGTCCAACGCTGCACTCTTCCACAATACCACAGAGGGTTTACAGTGTGACGGCACTGTTGCCGACACTAAAGGCCCAATTTTACAGCACATATTGTTACTTTCATCCAAAGCCTGCATAAGTTTCACCATAATTTAGCCAAATAAATCACTAAACTTGTTCTGCGTGTCCTAAAATGTCTTCTCTTTTCATACAGGCTGCCGCCCCAAGCAGTTGTTTATGAATAGATTAAAGGAAAACCATTTACCGTTATTTGAAATGTTATTTTTTTGCTTTTAAATGTTTCTATACATCCTACAAATCTGCCACTTCACAGGCAGGTTATGGGGACCTCCTAAGCATGATATTTGAAGGAATTTTTTGTTTCTATTCTTAACCTTAATTTCATGGAAAACTCACTGTTCCTTTAAAATCTTTTTTTTAAAAACTTTTTGTCCTTGTTTCCTGTCCCCCAGGGCACTACACGGACCCCCATACACCTTTTATGACAAATATCTTGTATATATGCCCTCTTGGAGGGCACTCTAAAAATCGAACTTTCGAGTCCCATTGACCTGCATTGAGTTCGGTTCGTTTTGGAGTTCGAACTCGAACTTTTGAAATTGTTCGAGTTTGAATGCGAACCAAACACGGGGTTGTTCGGCTCATCACTACTTCTGTTATGTTATGGTATATCTTCACATCTGTAGAAGCCTCAAGGTTGCTTTCACTCTTAGCCTGACACAAATGGTTCCCAGTCTACAATGCTGTTTCAATTGAAAATTTTGAATTTCATTTTGTTTTTAGATTTGATATATTTGTAAATATTATGTTTGGAGATTAAAATGTTGATTATACAAGATTCCAGCGGCCTCGTGGAGTGGAACAATGACGTCTGTATCATGATTGAACTTTTCTATTATTGTTTTGCAAATCTGTAAACCTGTGCAGGATTAAAATAAAATAATATTACTATTGTCAATAATAAGGAGTAATCTGTTTTCAGTGTGGTAAAATGGCTATTTAGAATAAATTACCAATGTGTATCTTTTTAAACTGTTTTTTTTGGGACAGAAACAGACAAGCTATTTCTCTTTTGCAGATTTTGTAAGGACCACCGTTTGCTTTTGCTCACAAATTTCACTGAAAACAATAATTATCTGAGACAATATGTTCACAAAGTCTTAAATTTTTTCATATTTTCTCTATAATTTTCTGCAAGAATAGACTTGAATGGTACAACTTTCTCTCCCCTTTCATTTACATTTGCTGTAGCGGAAGTTTTTTTTTTTCCCATTATCTGTCTGTGATTGTTCTTTGCAGGCAAGAATATTAAATCTAATTACACTTCATCCTACAATAACATAGACTGGTCTACCTGACTCAGGACATCTCAAAATGTTTGCAGAAGTATTTTAATGTTTACTGCCATGTTCGTCCAACACTGAGGTTAATGAAAGTGGGACTGTTGCACCAGTTTATTATGCATACTGGTTGGTCTGGAAATAATTGGACACTGACACAATTTTCATAATTCTGGCTCTGTATACCACCATAATAGGTTTGATAAAAAAAAACTGAGATGCAATTGAAGTGCAGACTTTCATCATTAATTCAAGGAGTTGAACAAAAATATTGTATGAAATGTTTAGGAATTGCAACCATTTTCATACACAGTCGCCTTATGTCAGGGGCTTACATGTAATTCAACAAATTAACACAATCATAAACAAAATATTCATTGTTAATACACAAGAAAAAAAATATATGTCATCTGCGCTTATTCCCATTATAACGTGTGAAACAAAATGCAATTAGAGGCTTTGGTTTCTATTAATGGCCATTAAGAATGTAAGCTCACCGCCACGTCAAGGCACCTCTAATGAGGGTGAGTCCTATCCAGAAATGAAGTCACAGGCTGCTGTGTAACGAACCATCACTGCTCATGCTGCTTTTATGTCATGAGGTAGACTGGTGGGCTCATATTTATGACCCTCCAGAAAGAAATCCACCTTGGGATCAAAAAACAAAGACCTGAGCGGAAGATGCTGCAATGATGACCCTGGCTGGAGGCACAACAAAACATATGTAGCGCTGCTTAAAGATTGTGTTTGCTGCATTTAATTATTATGGCCACCAGAGGGAGACAGAGACATAATGGACTATGCTGGACGTAAACTGAACTACAATTTCCATCATGCTTTGCGTGAGTACAGGAAGTGGGTGGTGTAGGAAGAGGAAAGACATCAGCAACCTCGTGCAGGGGAGAGGCAGAGTGAGCTGAGCGGTGAAAGGTGGAGGACGCATGTGAAACTGTCAAGGATCGTGACCAGGCCAGAGTACAGGCGCTGCCTCACTGGTGCTGGAGATCGGGACGGTGACCCTGCAGAGACCTACCTACGCAGCGCTGAGAGGTCTGGATGGAAATCTGATTCCGGCTGGACCCCGAGTAAGGAGACCGTGCTGATCTATTGGGAGTGCAGGCGGTGGATCATTGTTCCTGTTGCGCAGATTCGACAAGCAGGGAGCAGATCCAGCGGCACAGAGTCCCAGTGCACGGCGGGAGAAGATCCTTGATCAGGTGCTGGACAGTTTGTCTATCGGATAGGTGAGAGGCCTCCCAGGCCGCAGTTCCAAAAATAAGAAACGCACGCTGCAGTATTGTTTAAATCCACAGGGCCCCAACGTGACTAGTCGAAGATTGTTTGATTCATTCACTGGCCCGTTGAATACAATACCTGGGTACCCGAGACAATACACATACATCTTTTTGAGCTATTATTCACGGGACTTACACTCCAGAACTGAGGGGGTTAATCTTTTTCTTTTGCCGCCGCGTGTTTTTCCTGCGTTACGAAATCCTGTCGTTTAAATACCGTATCTACGTTATATATGCTGCTTATTGGGATCAGTAAAGAATATAATCTATAAAAATCCACAACAGTGCTGGTGTATATTTATTCCCTAGTGCGGTGAGACTAACCCGAGGTTAACTCAGCGGCTCCTCAGGGAGTGAGCGCTACAAATGGGGGCTCGTTCCGGGATTCCAGTCTCTGTGGAAACCGCAATTAAAGGGTTAATTATGTATCCAGACACTGCTGCCAAATGGTGTGAGGACCAAAATAGCCAGATAGAGTTAAGCATAGTCATGGACATTCCTGCAGACACTTGGGCCGAAGATCAGATTCGCCGTGCCATGGCCGCGCTGACACCAGATCATCGCGGGTTAATTCTGGACATTAAGCAAACCCAGATACTTCTCACACATATGTTCTTTTTGAGTGGAGAAAGGGTGTTCCAGTGTGTTTTCAGGGCGCGAGCGTAAAGCTGACCGACGAGGTGGAAGTTCAACTGATTCAGCCAAGTGCGCCACGTGGCGATCCCGTGAATGTTCCCGCTCCCAGTCCTCTGGCCATGATCGGGCCTGAATTTATAGTAGCTATTGGAGATTTGCTGGCTAAATGTCAAAGAACAAGCCCTCCACACACTAACTTTGGTTATCGACGGTTGAGGAATTTTGCAGGAAACGTACCAACTCCGGCGGGAGAAGAAACCTTTGAAGAATGGGTAGAACAGGCGATGCAGGCTCTGGATGAGTGGGACGTCCCTGAAGTGCAGAAGAAACAAAGGATTACTGAGAGCCTAAAGGGACCTGCAGCAGAGGCTGTTCGAAACCTGAAGTTGAGTAAACAAGACTATACTGCTTTAGATTGCCCAAAGACTTCCTGTAATATATTTAGATAAACAGAAAAGGCTGCTGAGCTCATGTACCAATACGAACACACCTACCAGCGAAAAGGTGAGAAAATGACTGAATATATGAGGCGCCTAGATAAAATTCTGCACCAGATACTTCTTAAGAAAGGGGCCGAACCAGCCACAATAGACAAAATCTGAATGCAGCAGATATTGAGGGGCGCTCAACCGCTAGATCCTGTGATGTTACAGCTGAAAACCAGAGAAGGTAACCGAGAATTGAAATACCTGGAACTGATTCGAGCTGTTAGAGAAGAAGAGGCTCTGCTGGAAGAAAAATCCTTAAGGAGAGGAAAAAGAGCTTACGCACAACCCGTGAGGCATAACGAATATTTGCAAACTGAAGATGATTCGTTGGACACCTATGGATCCGAAGTTGACAGACAAGAGCATCTGTTTGTTCCTATATCCACACAGAGTGCTACCAAAGAGTCAACCATTCCGGCATATAGTGAGATACAAAAGACCGTTAAGAAGGTGCAAGAAGCTCAAGCTGAACTGTAACAGGCACACACGGACCTGTGCCAAGTACTTTTGAAGGTGGCAGAGACACAGACCGATATGCAGAAGTTCCTCACTGACATGCGGACAATGGGAGTTGCTGTGACATCTGGCCAGGGTCCTTCAACCAAGTCACCACGAGCAAGTGCGCCTCCGTCTTCAAAGAAGAGATGTTTCAGTTGTGGGGAAATGGGTCATTTCCGAGCACAGTGCAAAAACCAAAGGCCTGAAGGAAATAGAGTGGAAGAGTTCCTAAAGGCCTTGGAAGGGCTGCTATCTACCTCACAGGCGGGAAACGCCAGAGGGCCCAAGTGAAGGAGCGAACTAGGTGCCCAATGGTTGAAAACTGCTCCAAATTTCAAGCCAGAACCGAAAGGCCGAGAGGGCCCGGATTCTTGTCAACTGCTGAGCCTACCAGGACTGAAAGAGTTACTCCCTTAGTATCCAGTCCTATGTCATGGGAAAGCAATGCACACCCAAAACCTCCACGAGTCAAGAAGAAGGCTAGGGTACAGCGAACTGGGTCTATACCTCCTGCGGCTACGAACAAGTTTCCTAACCAGCTGATAGGTCCTTCTCCCATCATTCCAATCCAAGTGGAGGGAGTCTACACTAAAGCTCTGTTAGACTTAGGGGCTCAAGTGATGTTGATCTATCGAGACTTCTACGAGAAGCACTTGAAACATATACAGTTGTGTTCAAAATTATTCAACCCCCACTGAAATTGAGTGTTTTGGCCAGTTTGACATTGATTTTGATCATTCAGTCATCTTGCTTACAATTAAATCAAAGAGGCACGTGTAGGTCAGACAAATATAACATAACATTTATCATTTAATAACCACAAATGTCTTTTCTGTGCTCACATCATTATCAGTTTTATTCAACCCCCAAGTGACATTCAATCTTAGTACTTAGTACAACATCCTTTTACAGTTATAACAGCTTTTAAATGTGAAGCATAGCTTGACACAAGTGTCTTGCAGCGATCTACGGGTATCTTCGCCCATTCGTCATGGGCAAAAGCCTCCAGTATAGTCACATTCTTAGGCTTGCGCACTGCAACTGGTTTCTTTAAGTCCCACCAGAGGTTCTCAATTGGATTTAAGTCAGGTGACTGCGATGGCCACTCCAAAATGTTCCAGCCTTTAATCTGCAACCATGCTCTAGTGGACTTGGAGGTATGCTTGGGATCATTGTCCTGTTGAAAGGTCCAACGTCTCCCAAGCCTCAGGTTTGTGACGGACTGCATCACATTGTCATCCAATATCTCCTGGTACTGAAGAGAATTCATGGTACCTTGCACACGCTGAAGCTTCCCTGTACCTGCAGAAGCAAAACAGCCCCAAAGCATGATTGACCCCCCACCATGCTTCACAGTAGGCAAGGTGTTCTTTTCTTCATAGGCCTTGTTCTTCCTCCTCCAAACATAGCGTTGATCCATGGGCCCAAACAGTTCTAATTTTGTTTCATCAGTCCACAGAACACTATCACAAAACTTCTGTGGTTTGTCCACATGACTTTTGGCATACTGCAGTCGACTCTTCTTATTCTTTGGAGACAGCAAGGGGGTCGCCTGGAAGTTCTGGCATGGAGGCCTTCATTACGCAGTGTGCGCCGTATTGTCTGAGCTGAAACTTCAGTACCCACATCTGACAAATATTTTCTCAGTTCCTCAGCAGTCACACGGGGACTTTTCTCCACTCTACGCTTCAGGTAGCGCACAGCAGTCGAAGTCAGCATCTTCTTTCTGCCACGACCAGGTAGCGTTTCAACAGTGCCCTTTGCCTTGAATTTGCGAATGATGCTTCCTATGGTCTCTCTTGGTATGTTTAACATCTTTGCAATCTTCTTATAGCCATTGCCCTTCCTGTGAAGAGTAATCACCTCTTCCCTTGTCTTCCTGGACCATTCTCTTGACTTCACCATGTTTGTAACCACACCAGTAAATGTCTAGAAGGAGCTGAGTATCACAGTCATTTTAAAGCTGCCTAATTGGTGCTTATTATGCTTTATTGCTGCTCCATGACATCCACAGGTGTTTTCAATACCTGATTGAAAACACTTGAATGAACCTCTGTTCTTCAAAGTGGTAGTCTTTAAGGGGTTGAATAATTGTGTCAATGAAGAATTCACAAAAGAAACATTTACTACTGTATTACAATACCAATTGATGTCATTTTAGTTGCATATGGTTCTTTAAAAAGTCCTTGTAGATTTCATTCTGAATACAATTACAAATGTACACTAAATTCCCTAAAACCCTTTACAGCATTGGGGGTTGAATAATTTTGAACACAACTGTACCTCTACAGAAGTTAAAGGACCTTGAGAACTGGGGTATCGGAACTGAGAAGCTTCCCTATGATGGATATCTACAGGTGAAGTTAGAAATTGGATCCAAAGTCATCGGACAGTCTGGAGGTTGTGATGCATTGGCCATTGTGTGTCCTTGGCCTTCAGGGGCCAACAGAAGTTCTATGATAGTGGGGATGAATACTGATCTGGTGAGACGTCTTCTGACTCCTATAGTGATGGAAGAAGGTTCTACCAGAGGAGTACACCCGATGTTACGTCCGATCTATCAATGAATGGTCGAAGAACAGAGGGCACCTGCCGAAGTGGGGCATCTGTGGAGATTGCAGAACCTTCTCTGTTCCTCCCAATCAGGAGAAGTGGCGAGTTTACGGGCTTCAGTCAAGTTGAACGGATCACAATCGGGTCCTTATGTGGTACTGGAAACTGATCTCAGTCATGGGAGTGAGGCCGGAGTAGAAGTAATCCCTGAGATAATTAGGGATGTGCGTTTCGGAATTTTCACGAAATTTCCCGATTCGTGTTTTCGGATGCGGCCGAATTTCCGAAAAATTTTAGATCCGAAAAGTTCAGATCCGAAATGTTTTCCGAGCCGAGACGAAATATTTTCGGATTTTTCGAATGGGCTTGAAATGTGGCAAACGAGGAGAACAGATGTTCCGAAAAACGAAAATTTTCCGAAAAACGAAAATTTTCCGAAAAACGAAAATTTTGTAAAAACGAACATTTTCTGAAAAACGAAAATTTTTCGAAAAGTCGATACAAAAAACGGGCAAAATGACACGAAAAATACGAAAAATGGTCGATATGCCGAAAAATGTGCAATTCCGAAAAACGAAAATTTTCGGAAAAACGAAAATTTTGTAAAAACGAAAATTTTGTAAAAACGAAAATTTTCTGAAAAACGAAAATTTTTCGAAAAAACGAAAAGTCGATACAAAAACCGAGCACAGTGACACGAAAATACGAAAAATGGCCGAAATTCCGAAAAAAAAATGTACCCGAAAAACAGGTCGAACCGAATCGAATCGAAACCGAAATCGGTCGAAACGAGCCGAATCGAAAAGTTTAAAAATCCGAAAAATCAAACCGAATCGAACCGAAAAAAAAATCGGTGCACAAGCCTAGAGATAATCTCCACAAGAGCTTTGAAACGGACACGAGGAAGAGTCACAGTTAGTGTGTTTAATGTGTCTGATTCTCCAGTGATCCTGAAAGCACGAATGCCCATCGGGCAAGTAGCGTCCGTTACATCTCTCTCCCCTACTGATTTAGGGGGAGTGAATAAAGAGATTCCAGCCGAACAGTTCTATCCTAAAGACGCTCCCATCTCGCCTGAGTGTAAGAAATGACTTCAGTCCCAGATCCTAAAATGGAAGGACTTGTTCTCGAAGGATGAGTTCGACGTGGGTTTAGCTAAGAGTACTGAACATCGCATTCGACTACAAGAAGATAAGCCATTTCGAGAAAGGTCAAGACGAGTTCGGCGGGGGGACTTGGATGATCTACGAGAACAGCTAAATGAACTACAGAGGACTAAGGTGATTCAAGAGTCCAGGAGTCCGTATGCTTCTCCAATAGTGATGGTTCAAAAGAAGAATGGTTCTATCCGTTTATGTATAGACTATCGCACGCTAAATCAGAGAACCATTCCAGATCAATATGCCACTCCTCAGATAGAAGATGCCCTACAGTGTTTGTCTGGAGCAAAATGGTTTAGTGTACTAGACCTGCGAAGTGGGTATCATCAGATACCAATGCATCCTGAGGACAAAGATAAGACTGCGTTCATCTGCCCACTGGGGTTCTTTGAGTTCAACAGAATGCCTCAAGGCCTTACGGGGGCTCCCGCTATGTTCCAACGATTAATGGAGAAGACAGTTGGGGACATGAACCTGATCAAAGTGATGGTGTATCTAGATGATATTATTGTGTTCGGGAAGACTCTGGAAGAACATGAGTAGCGGTTGGAAAAGGTCTTGAAGTGGCTCCACGAAGAGGGGTTGAAACTGTCTCTGGAGAAGTGTCAATTTTGTCTACCTTCCGTTACGTACATGGGACATGTTGTTTCGGCAGAAGGTGTTTCGACGGATGTTCGAAAGTTGGAAGCCGTAGCCTCCTGGCCTAGACCCCGAAATGTTACTGAACTTAGATCTTTCCTGGGGTTCTGCTCATATTACCGAAGATTCGTAGGAGGATTTGCCAAGATAGCTCAACCCTTGAATAAGCTCCTACAGAAGGAAGACGTGGAAGAAGGCTCCAAGGCCTCTGATCGAAGTTCGTCGGCTCAAGGGCCAAGGAAGGCTCGAGAATCCATCCAAGAAGAATGGACTAATCAATGTGAAAGTGCCTTCATGAAGTTGAAAGAGAGTCTAACTCGAGCTCCCGTCCTGGCTTACGCTGATCCTCATAAGCCGTACGAATTGCATGTAGATGCCAGCAGAGAAGGTCTAGGGGGAGTCCTATACCAAGAATATGATGGATTGTTAAGGCCTGTAGCGTATGTGAGTCGAAGCCTTACGCCTTCAGAGAAGAACTATCCTACCCACAAATTAGAGTTCCTAGCCTTGAAGTGGATGGTAGTAGACAAGCTGAAGGATTATCTGTATGGGGCTGAATTTGTGATAAAGACTGACAACAATCCTCTTACGTACGTCCTTACTACTGCGAAACTGGATGCAACGGGACATCGGTGGTTGGCCGCTCTGTCAGGGTTTCGGTTCAGCCTTAAGTATCGCCCTGGAGTGAATAATCGAGATGCAGATGCTTTGTCAAGAAGACCCTACACTACAGAATGGACTCAGCTGACTCCAGATGGGGTGCAAGTCTTATGTCAAGGGGCAGAGAGTCGGGTCAAGGGAGTAGTTGAAGCAGAAGCTATAGGAGATATGGCTGCTGCTGTTCCAGAATTTTATTGTAATCCTACACAGCTGAGGGATGAAAGTCTGCCTACTTTTTCAAAACAGGACCTGAGAGCCGATCAGGCTGGAGATCCTCTGATTGCGTTAACAGTGAAGGCTATAAACGTGGATCAAAGGGAAATTCTACTGACAAATTCCCCAGAAGGAGCCCGATTGGTGTACAAAGAATGGGAACGGCTGAAGATGTTGGATGGGGTGGTCTACCGAAGGGGCCCCTCGAACAATGCTGAAGAGACACAACAGTTGTTCCTTCCCACCAAACACAGAGAGGGTGTGCTGAGAGCATTACACGATGACCATGGACATTTGGGTGCAGAGAGAACTTTTAAGCTGGTGCGAGACAACAGATTTTATTGGCCCTGTATGAGATCTGAAGTTGAAAGTTACTGCCATTCGTGTTTGAGGTGTATTCAGAGAAAGACCTGTAGCGCTGTGTTAAAACCTTGCTGTGGCAGTACCTATTTTTGGCCACAAGATGGAGACAATCGCGATCAGAGACACTGGACATTGGGAATACATTTCCCGGCGTGCTTTGCAAACAGACAGGAAGTGGGTGGGACACAGACGCTTGACATCCTGAGCCTCGTGGGGAACGCGCCAGAGCGTGCCAGGGAACAAGGGAGAGCAGACGCAGTGCAAGATATTGCTAGAGGGCCTAGGCCAGAGCGCGAGTGAGACCTGTCAGTTCCTTACATCGGGTCATCCAGCCTTAGGAGAAGGAGACCTCCAGGTTCCCGAGATTTGCTGCAGATTAAGGAACCAAAGACCTTGAGCGAGGAGTTGCCGCGAGTTGATCGGATACGGAGAGCAGGCGGTGAGCTGGACAAGTCGTGGACAAGCTACGGAAAGTCAGACAACGGATCCGGCCGCAAGTATCCCCAGTCAATATCGAGCGGAGAGACGTCCTGGGTCAGCGGAGCCTAAAGCAATCGGTGGATGGGTGAGAGGCCTCCAAGGCCGTTTGTAAATAAGGAACACGCTGCTGTTTTCTCTCTAAAGTCCACAGGGCCCCAACTTGACTAGTCGAAGACATTCCTTAAGTAAATTCACTGGCCAGTTGAACAGTACCCGGGTACCATACACACACACATACACACCTTTTACATTCCGGGACTTAACCTGTGCAGGACTCATTCTGTTACGAATCGGAACAGGGGTTAAAGATACGTTCCGAATATATTTTCTCTTTTCCGCTGCGCGTTTATCGAAATACGAAGAGATTGTATTCTTGGTTCCGCTACGTGTCCCTTTTTCCGAAATTTCGTGCAATTGCATTCTTTTCTGTTCGGTTGCGAATATATTATTTTTCCGAAATACGAAGCCTCGTGTTTCGTTTCTTTCCCGCTACGCGTTTTTACCGCGATACGAAAGTACTGTAATAATACCTGTGAATACCGTGTCTCAACGTCTGCTTAACATTTTAGTAAACTATTTAAATTATAAAAACCCACAGCGGTGTTGGAGTATATTTATTCCCTAGTGCGGGGAGACTGACCCGTGGTTCATTTTCAGCGGCTCCTCCGGGAGTGAGCGCTACACACCCTACCAATTCGAACTGCTCCAATGAGCCACCTGCAAAGTCAAGGACCCATGGATTTGGTGTGCATTGATTTCCTGTGCTTAGAGCCTGATGCTAGTGGGCAGGGAAATATTCTAGTAGTGACTGATCATTTCACCCGTTATGCCCAAGCGTTCTCTACTAAAGACCAACGTGCTCCTACAGTGGCAAAGGTTTTGATGGAGAAGTTTTTTGTTCATTATGGCCTACCAAGGAGAATCCACTCGGATCAGGGCAGAGACTTTGAGAGCCGGCTTGTTGGGCAATTGCTGGAACTGTTATGGAGTAGTTCGGGTCTTCTGAATTCCTATCACCCTCAAGGTGATGCCCAACCAGAAAGATTTAATCGCACGCTGTTAAATATGTTGGGGACACTGTCAAACAGAGAGAAGCAGAATCGGGGTCGTCACATAGCTACGTTGGTGTATGCGTACAACAGTACGGAGAGTGACCCTACTGGATACTCACCTTACCATCTCATGTTCGGAAGAGAAGCTCGACTGCCTGTTGACTTGGCATTTGGGCTATCTCTTGATCAGACGTCTGTGGCCTGTCATAAAAATTATGTGGATAGACTTCGAAAAATTTGGCTTCTGCGTTTGAGCAGGCCTGTTTGAGTTCAGGGAGCAGACAACAGAGGAATAAGCGAAACTATGACTTGAGAGTTCGTATACAGGATCTACAACCCGGTGATAGGGTTTTGTTGAAGAACTTGGGTGTTTCTGCAAGGCATAAGCTGGCGGATAGATGGAGTTCTCAAGTTTATATTGTCTGCAAGCAACTGCCGGGTCTGCCAGTTTACCAAATCCGACCGGATGGAAAGGCCGGGCCTCTAAAGAACTGGCACCGAAATCATCTGTTGCCTTTGAGAGAAGCTGCAAGGATACCAGTTGGAGACAAACTTTCTTTGCCGAACCCACCAGTTCCTCGCTTGGCTCCCGTTACTCGGTCTCAGCAGTCACAGAAGGAAGTTTTTGTCTGGACTGGGTGCCTCCGCCTGAGCCTGAAGAAGTCATTCCAGTTTCTGAACGGTGGGAAAGTAACCTGAGACCTTAGGCTCCTAAATTCAGATTTGAAGTTCCTGAGACTTCGGAAGTTCCTGTAGTTCCAGAAGATGTGTCCATAGATTATAGTTCTATGCCTTCACTGGAAGGCTCATACTCAGAGGAGGTGTCTGCTCCAGTTGTGGATGAAAGAATTGAGCCAGTAAATGTGGCACTTCCACCCAAAGAGGAGATGATTGAACCAGAGTCTAAACGTTCTATCCGACCCCCTCAGAGACTCATCTACGATTCACCGGGACATAGCACTGAAGAGGCTGTTACCACTGTGCGAAGGTTGCCTGAAGTGTCTGCTATGCTAGCTGAGGTAGTCAGGAGCATGAGTCAACTTGAGGGTGTATATCTGACCCATTATATGTTTGCTACTGAGCCTGAATATATTGCTCAATGTAAATGCTGAAATGTCATGTATCTGTTACACTTCCTTGGAGAGACCCAAGAGTTCAAGGGGGGGGGGAGAGTGTAGCGCTGCTTAAAGATTGTGTTTGCTGCATTTAATTATTATGGCCACCAGAGGGAGACAGAGACATAATGGACTATGCTGGACATAAACTGAACTACAATTTCCATCATGCTTTGCGTGAGTACAGGAAGTGGGTGGTGTAGGAAGAGGAAAGACATCAGCAGCCTCGTGCAGGGGAGAGGCAGAGTGAGCTGAGCGGTGAAAGGTGGAGGACGCACGTGAAACTGTCAAGGATTTTGACCAGGCCAGAGTACAGGAGCTGCCTCACTGGTGCTGGAGATCGGGACGGTGACCCTGCAGAGACCTACCTACGCAGCGCTGAGAGGTCTGGATGGAAATCTGATTCTGGCTGGACCCCGAGTAAGGAGACCGCGCTGATCTATTGGGAGTGCAGGCGGTGGATCGTTGTTCCTGTTGCGGAGATTCGACAAGCAGGGAGCAGATCCAGCGGCACAGAGTCCCAGTGCACGGCGCAAGAAGATCCTTGATCGGGTGCTGGATAATTTGTCTATCAGATGGGTGAGACGCCTCCCAGGCTGCAGTTCCAAAAATAATAAACGCACGCTGCAGTATTGTTTAAATCTACAGGGCCCCAACGTAACTAGTCAAAGATTGTTTGTTTCATTCACTGGCCAGTTGAATACAATACCCAGGTACCCGAGACAATACACATACACCTTTTTGAGCTATTATTCACGGGACTTACACTCCAGAACTGAGGGGGTTAATCTTTTTCTTTTGCCGCCGCGTGTTTTTCCCGCGTTACAAAATCCTGTCGTTTAAATACCGTATCTACGTTATATATGTTGCTTTATTGGGATCAGTAAAGAATATAATCTATAAAAATCCACAACAGTGCTGGTGTATATTTATTCCCTAGTGCGGTGAGACTAACCCGAGGTTAATTCAGCGGCTCCTCCGGGAGTGAGCGCTACACATACATAGTACAGGAGGGGTGGGGTCGCGCCTTTTCCCCGATGGGGCAGCTGCAACCACCAGATGTATCCAGCCCAGGAACATGACTGAAAAGCAGCATGAGCAGTGATGGTTCGCTACACAGCAGCCTGTGGCTTCATTTTTGGATAGGACTCACCCTCATTAGAGGTGCCTTGACGTGGCGGTCAGCTTACACTCTTAATGGCCATTAATAGAAAGCAAAGCCTCTAATTGCGTTTTGTTTCACACGTGTAATGGGAATAAGTGCAAATGACATATATTTTTTTTTCTTGTGTTTTATACATATTCCTGGGCTGGATACAGCTGGTGGTTGCAGCCGCCCCATCGGGGAATAGGCGCGACCCCACCCCTCCTGTACTATTCATTGTTAATACTTTGCTGAGAATCCTTTGTAATGACTGCAAAGGAGGATGACTGGCAATGACTGCTTGAAGTCTGGATCACATGGACTTTACCATCGCCGAGTTTCCTCCTTTGTCCTGCTATGCCAGGTCTTTAAGGCATCTACTTTACTTTGAATACATTTTGGCGTTCGCTAATCTCCCTTTAGTGTCTATTCTGTAACCCCAGGGTCATATGCAAGAAGTGAATGTCACATGCAGGATATGATTGAAGTCAGATATCTATAACTCATCCCCTTTTGAAAGCACACAAAGTGCTTTGTATTTTCTTCACTTTATTGGAGAAACAGCAATTAAAAGGTGTCTTGTAGGGACAGAGGGTTTCTCAGGTATACCTTGTTATGGGAGGATGGTAAAAACAGGATGCAATCACCCAATACAGACAGATGCTTGCTGACTGCCTCTATGGATAGATAGGGGGATTAGCAGCTGCAGAAGCAGGAAATGGGGATGGACCAAACTAACTATAATTGTTAGACAGGGAGAGTAGACTGATCCATTTTAATTGAAATCATAGGGGGAAAACAATTAAAGAATCTGGTTTCATGATACTCTCCATCTGGTATCGGTAGATACCACTATTGTTAGCTATGTGGTACATGTGAGAAACAAGGTAACACATACTGTGTGTATACACTATATTGCCAAAAGTTTTCGCTCACCCATCCAAATAATCAGAATCAGGTATTCCAATCACTTCCATGGCCACAGGTGTATAAAATCAAGCACCTAGGCATGTAGACTGTTTTTACAAACATTTTTGAAAGAATGGGTCGCTCTCTGGAGCTCAGTGAATTCCAGTGTGGAACTGTGATTGGATTCGTTGCACAGGTGGCATCCTGTCGTGAAATTTCCTTGCTCCTAAATATTCCACAGTCAACTGTCAGTTGTATTATAAGAACGTGGAAGTGTTTGGGAATGACAGCAACTCAGCCACGAAGTGGTAGGCCACGTAAACTGATGGAGCGGGGTCAGCGGATGCTGAGGCGCATAGTGCGAAGAGGTCACCAACTTTCTGCAGAGTCAATCGCTACAGACCTCCAAACTTCACGTGGCCTTCAGATTAGTTCAAGAACAGTGCGCAGAGAGCTTCATAGAATGGGTTTCCATGGCCGAGCAGCTGCATCCAAGCCATACATCACCAAGTGCAATGCAAACTTTCGGATGCAGTGGTGTAAAGCACCCCACCACTGGACTCTAGAGCAGTGGAGACGCTTTCTCTGGAGTGACGAATCACGCTTCTCCATCTTGCAATCTGATGGACGAGTCTGGGTTTGGCGGTTGCCAGGAGAACGGTACTTGTCTGACTGCATTGTGCCAAGTGTAAAGTTTGGAGAGGGGATTATGGTGTGGGGTTGTTTTTCAGGAGCTGGGCTTGGCCCCTTAGATCTCGCAAGATCGCGGCAGGCTGGAGGGTGGATCCCAGGCGAGCGGCAGATATTCATGCAGGCGGCCGCTCGTTGAAGGAACGAATGCGGCGGCCACTGGATCTGCTCCTCAGACGTGCCTGGCAGAGGAAATTTGGGGGCAATATATCTATGTGTGAGCCTGGGGCAATATATCCATGTGTGAGCCTGGGGCAATATATCCATGTGTGAGCCTGGGGCAATATATCCATGTGTGAGCCTGGGGCAATATATCCATGTGTGAGCCTGGGGCCATATATCCATGTGTGAGCCTGGGGCCATATATCCATGTGTGACCTGAGGCAATTTATCCATGTGAGCCTGGGGCCATATATCCATGTGTGAGCTGGGGCCATAATCCATGTGTGAGCTGGGGGCAATATATCCATGTGTGAGCCTGGGGCAATATATGTGAGCTGTCCTGGGGCAAAAAATCCATGTGAGCTGGTCTGGGGCAATATATCCATGTGAGCTGGCATGGGGCAATATGTCCATGTGAGATGGGGCAATAAAGCCATGTGAGCTGGTCTGGGGCAACATATCCATGTGTGAGCTGGGGCAATATATCCATGTGTGAGTTGGGGGAAATATATCCATGTGTGAGCCTGGGGCAATATATCCATGTGAGCTGGCCTGGGGCAATATAGCCAGGTGAGCTGGCCTGGGGCAATAAATCCATAAGAGCTGGTCTGGGGCAATATATCCATGTGAGCTGACCTGGGGCAATATGTCCATGTGAGCTGGGGGCAATAAAGCCATGTGAGCTGGTCTGGGGCAACATATCCATGTGTGAGCTGGGGCAATATATCCATGTGTGAGTTGGGGGAAATATATCCATGTGTGAGCCTGGGGCAATATATCCATGTGAGCTGGCCTGGGGCAATATAGCCAGGTGAGCTGGCCTGGGGCAATAAATCCATAAGAGCTGGTCTGGGGCAATATATCCATGTGAGCTGACCTGGGGCAATATGTCCATGTGAGCTGGGGGCAATAAAGCCATGTGAGCTGGTCTGGGGCAACATATCCATGTGTGAGCTGGGGAAATATATCCATTTGTGAGCTGGGGGCAATATATTCATGTGTGAGCTGGGGCAAATATATCCATGCGTGAGCTGGGGTAATATATCCATGTGTGAGCTGGGGCAATATATCCATGTGTGAGCTGGGGCAATATATCCAGTGTTTATAAAGGAGTATTTATTAGGACAAGAAAAATCGTCATAATAATCAGTTTTTCCCTGGGCGAGAGTACCCCCACCTATTTTCCCAGAAAAAAAGCACTGTGTATCTATATATATATATAAAAGCAATTCTTTGCCAAAACATGTACAGTATATTGGGACATTTTGTGTAATTCCCTGTCAAAATTTCACTGTCACTTGCTTCCATTAGCATGCCACCGAAGTGAGTGACAGTTGTGCTCCTCGCACCAGATTTCAGATCATTGTACTGGTATAACCATTGAGGGCCAATCATGCAGTGTTGTGATATTAGTCCTGTTAACAGTAATGCCATCATAGGATAAACATGACAAATTTCAAAGGATGAGCTATCACATTGATCTTTAACACCAATGTGACTTCCATCTCCAGAAAGTGTACTGATAGGACTGGATTTATAATAAGGCAATGTAGGCATGTTACTACAGGCCCTGTGGTGGGCATCTTTCTCTATAAAACTAAACCAAAAAATTGTAAAAATAAATAAATAAAGTAAAGTAAAATACATTTTATTTTATCAAGGTTTCATGTGGTATCTGGTTATGTGACTTGGTCATGGGAACATCCGAGTGGGAGAAAGAGTAGGGTGTTTCTTATACCTTCTCCTGTACTCCTGCACCAGATCAGAGCATGGCCTTTCCAATGATACTAAACATGACCAAGTTATATGTAATAATATGATAAAAAATAAAATAAATATTTATATTAATAAAAATAACACTTTTTTTTAATAATGCAGCACTATAGTTCACTTTTCAATTATAATGTGAACAATGATGCTTCACTAGCTCACCTTCTCATTTCCCAAGATGAAAAAATGTCATGTTAGTGAGAATCGCGTATTATCTCCAAAAAATACAGTAACAGGTTCCCATTTAAAAATAATTTTATTTGAAATTTTCTAGATAATATACAAACTTAAAACATATACAATTAGAGAATATGCAAATTACACATTTTTACCTAGTTTCCCCCACTATTATCAGTTTCTTCAGCTTTAATTACATAAAACAAAAACATATATACACACCTTACACGCTTACTATGGTACATAAAACCGTTATCTCTTCCTGATATTCCCAGACTTTAGCGTTTTTTGATTTTTTTTTTCCATTTCTCCCTAAAATCATTCTACTTTCTTATCGATCTCTCAACTGAAAGATTCCATTCTCCCCAGGGTTCTCCCTTCCCTAATACCGGACCTAGCTATCCACATTTGCCTAAAGGTGTTTACCAGCTTTATTGCCGTAAAAAGGAGAAAAAATAAATATAAATAAAAATAAATAAAATAATAATAAAAAAAATTGAAAGAAATACATAAACATTTATATGTGCATATCAGTAAACACCTGCACCCATATTCCCAAAAATAATAAGTGCGTATATGCACATACCAAAATCTAATGGTGATAAAGTGTGCTATTTTTAATAATATCTATAGTGAGACGTGAATATGTAAGATTCGTGGGTGCTTCAAAGTATAGTTTAAATACTTCTATAGATCATAAAAGATATATATTGAACGTGCAGCCAAGGGCAAACAAGCAGGTATCCTTCACTAAAACTGCCATAGTAAATGTGTCAAAAAAGAAAAGGGTTTTGCCGGGCGCCAAAAATATATAGGGCCCTATTACATTCTTCGCGCATACGTTTGCGCCCGCGCAAAAACGCATTAAGGCGAGGGGCAAAACCCTTTGCGCAGAAACTCTTATTACAATCTCAGCGCAACAAACGCGCGTATACGTCTACCGCGGCTGAACCTGCGCGAACTTACTATACTGCACGCGTCCCTGACTTTGACAGGTGTAAAAACTTAACGTGAGACAATTGTGGTTCTTATTTCTGTTTGGCTGAATCGCGTGAAAAAACAGTCCGCACACTGATTTCCACGCGCAACGTTGCTGTGCACGCGTTTTTGCACGTCCGTTTTACGTGCGTTATTTTTTGATGGATGAAAAAACGCACGAGTATTGTAATTCCAGCATTAATTTACGCGCCTTAACGTTTAAAGCTTCACGCAAAAATTCACGCGTTTACCGTGCGTTTTTGCGTGAAGAATGTAATAGGGCCCATAAAGTGCATAAGTCGCCTACTGATGACCGAGTCGTACGCAAGGAGACAAAAAATACACAGAAAGACACGAACACTTGACTGTGGAATAATATATATTTATTATATATATCGGCCACAGCTAAAAAACGCCACACAATATACCCATATCCATGACATAAAATTGCCATAACATAAATGAACAGTGTTGACAGGGGACTCCACACAACCACCACACACCTCCAAACCAACCAACTACAAATTCCTTCCATCTCCCAACCATCAGATCCACAAATAACGTAAATAAAAGGAACCCCTACCCCAGCACTGCCTACAAGCCCCCGCTGTGACAAAGGGGAAAACATACAAAAACAAAAAACCCAACAAAAACCAATCCTCCCCATAAACAAATACAAAAAGCATGGGAGGGTGGGGATTTCTTTTCAGCTCTACCTCAGGAGAAAAAGGCACGCAGAGCCTCCCAGCACGCGACATACTGTAGCTTCGCCCCCAAATCTCCCTCTCAATCCCTTCACGAGCTCCATCCCAAACATAACAAATCCTCCTTGCGTCCTGGCATCAGAGGCAACTTAAGGGCCCTACGCCTGAGTTGCTTCAGGTCTTCATAAGTCGCCTACTGATGACCGTGTCGTACGCAAGGAGACAAAAAATACACAAAAAGACACGAACACTTGACTGTGGAATAATATATATTATATATATCGGTCACAGCTAAAAAACGCCACACAATATACCCATATCCATGACATAAAATTGCCATAACATAAATGAACAGTGTTGACAGGGGACTCCACACAACCACCACACACCTCCAAACCAACCAACTACTAATTCCTCCCATCTCCCAACCATCAGATCCACAAATAACCTAAATAAAAGGAATCCCTACCACAGCACTGCCTACAAGCCCCCGCCACAAGTTCTTCACATAACCTCCTTATGGGAGAGCTCCCCCACCAGTGAAAAACAGGGCTTGTGTGATCCCTTCCTTTAAACCTAGGATGAACAAATCCATGCCCACATCTGTAAGATGAACGCCATCCTCCATAAAATAACAACGAGCATCCTCCTCCTCGAAGTGGAGATGCCGCACCACCACACCAGCCATCTGTCTCACAAACCTCCCCATACATCGATTAACCTTCACCCAGCAAAGCCGCAACGCCTCCTTATTCTCTGCCTGACTCCACACCACCCTTGGCAACATCTCCGACCACACCACCACCGTCCATGGTGACCACTCCCTCAGCTGCCGCAGATTCGCCTTCATCTCTTCCAGCAGCATTCCGTGAGGGACCACTCCCAAATCATTCCCCCCATGTGTACCACCAACACATGGAGGACCTCACCGTGCCTAAGGGCACCCAAAACCGTCGGCTTAAACTCCTCCAACAGGAGCCCACGAATTCTGAACCACTTTATTATTATTATTATTCTTTATTTATAAAGCGCCAGCATATTCCGCAGCCACTGGACTCGTGTCGCCGACCCAGGCAGACCCAACTGCACTCCAGATGCTCGCACCAACGCCCTCCTCTGGGCCCAGAACACCAGTGAGTCTCCAATGATACACACCACCCTCGAAGGACCTGAAAGAATAAAACAAATTAACACCACCTCCACCACGCCAACTGACTCCCACCTTTTTCTTATTTTTTTTTTAACTGAAAAACTCCACACCATCCCACCACACTCCCAAAAATAAACGATGTCCATACCTGAAAAGAAAACAACCTACCACCAATGTTCGCTCCACTTGCATATACAGTTGTGTTCAAAATTATTCAACCCCCACTGAAATTGAGTGTTTTGGCCAGTTTGACATTGATTTTGATCATTCAGTCATTTTGCTTACAATTAAATCAAAGAGGCACGTGTAGGTCAGACAAATATAACATAACATTTATAATGAAATAACCACAAATGTCTTTTCTGTGTTCACAGCATTATCAGTTTTATTCAACCCCCAAGTGACATTCAATCTTAGTACAACATCCTTTTACAGTTATAACAGCTTTTAAACGTGAAGCATAGCTTGACACAAGTGTCTTGCAGCGATCTACGGGTATCTTCGCCCATTCGTCATGGGCAAAAGCCTCCAGTTCAGTCACATTCTTAGGCTTGCGCACTGCAACTGCTTTCTTTAAGTCCCACCAGAGGTTCTCAATCGGATTTAAGTCAGGTGACTGCGATGGCCACTCCAAAATGTTCCAGCCTTTAATCTGCAACCATGCTCTAGTGGACTTGGAGGTATGCTTGGGATCATTGTCCTGTTGAAAGGTCCAACGTCTCCCAAGCCTCAGGTTAGTGACAGACTGCATCACATTGTCATCCAATATCTCCTGGTACTGAAGAGAATTCATGGTACCTTGAACACGCTGAAGCTTCCCTGTACCTGCAGAAGCAAAACAGCCCCAAAGCATGATTGACCCCCCACCATGCTTCACAGTAGGCAAGGTGTTCTTTTCTTCATAGGCCTTGTTCTTCCTCCTCCAAACATAGCGTTTATCCATGGGCCCAAACAGTTCAAATTTTGTTTCATCAGTCCACAGAACACTATCCCAAAACTTCTGTGGTTTGTCCACATGACTTTTGGCATACTGCAGTCGACTCTTCTTATTCTTTGGAGACAGCAAGGGGGTGCGCCTGGGAGTTCTGGCATGGAGGCCTTCATTACGCAGTGTGCGCCGTATTGTCTGAGCTGAAACTTCAGTACCCACATCTGACAAATCTTTTCTCAGTTCCTCAGCAGTCACACGGGGACTTTTCTCCACTCTACGCTTCAGGTAGCGCACAGCAGTCGAAGTCAGCATTTTCTTTCTGCCATGACCAGGTAGCGTTTCAACAGTGCCCTTTGCCTTGAATTTGCGAATGATGCTTCCTATGGCCTCTCTTGGTATGTTTAACATCTTTGCAATCTTCTTATAGCCATTGCCTTTCCTGTGAAGAGTAATCACCTCTTCTCTTGTCTTCCTGGACCATTCTCTTGACTTCACCATGTTTGTAACCACACCAGTAAATGTCTAGAAGGAGCTGAGTATCACAGTCATTTTAAAGCTGCCTAATTGGTGCTTATTATGCTTTATTGCTGCTCCGTGACATCCACAGGTGTTTTCAATACCTGATTGAAGACACTTGAATGAACCTCTGTTCTTCAGAGTGGTAGTCTTTAAGGGGTTGAATAATTGTGTCAATGAAGAATTCACAAAAGAAACATTTACTACTGTATTACAAAACCAATTGATGTCATTTTAGTTGCATATGGTTCTTTAAAAAGTCCTTGTAGGATTTCATTCTGAATACAATTACAAATGTACACTAAATTCCCTAAAACCCTTTACAGCATTGGGGGTTGAATAATTTTGAACACAACTGTATATACACCAACCCACATTCCCCCAACAAACTACAATGAACACATATCCAATGTTTAAAAGGTAAGAATAAATATATATATTCCATACAAATAAAGTAATAGTCTTATTCCATTTTAGTAGTAGGTTTTTTTGTTTCTTTTAAATTAAAATGTATAACATAAACAATAACAGCAATACAATGATACAGTAAAATCATCCACACACACTCCAATCAGTATACATAAATGCTTGAAAACTCATACCACCAATCCTGGATGAACATATGCCTGAAAAGCCCTAGACCTCCACCTTCCCAACTCCTGAATTTCTTCTCCAGACAATAGTAGAGTCAGACAAAGAACCTCTCACCCATCCTCCAAAAATTCCGAGCCTAGCCGCCAAAGGCCCTCCGGACACGGGGTGCCCACCTCCTCCGCCTTCGGAGCCAGAGAACGAAACCTGTCCCACTGCAAATGAGATAAAGCATTTGCCACTGAGTTAAGGTGCCCCGGAACATGCCGCGCCCTACATAAAACATTAAATTTCAAACAAAGCAGCGCAAACCTTTTAAGCGACCTAATAACTGGCAACGATGAAGCCGACAAAGAATTAACCGCCGACACTACCGCCATGTTGTCGGAACGGAACAAAATCCTTCTCCCCTCCAGAACACCCTCCCACAACTCCAAAGCCACCACTAACGGAAACAACTCCAAAATTCCTAACCAGCGCAGACGATAATCACCGATCTGGCCAACGAGATGCAAACACAATCGTCCCCCAAAGTATTCCCCGAAACCAACACCCCCAGAAGCATCCGTAAAAAATTCCAACTCTCTGGCCAGCACCTCCTTAGAAGGAAATATGGCCACCCTATTAAATGAGGCCAAAAAGGACCTCCACACCTCCAAATCCTCCTTCATGGCCCCAGACATCCTAACAAGATGATGACCTTCGCGGATATCAGGTGTTGCCAAAGCCAATCCCCGCAAAAACACTATCCCCACTGGAATGACCCTGCAGGCAAAATTTAAACGACCAATCAGCGATTGAAGCTCCCGCATCCGCAACTTCCTAACCGACAAGGCATCTTCCACCTGTCTCAAAGCTTCCTCAACCTTCCCCAAAGGCAATAGACACTCACCCTTAACTGAATCAATCTCAATCCCCAAAAAGGTGATAACTGCCGTCAGTCCCTCCGTTTTATCGGATGCCAAAGGAACACCAAACCATTGCGCCATCCACTGAAAAGACCGAAGAATGTGAAGACATTCCCCTGTCCCCTCTCTACCCACGCAAAGGAAATCATCCAAATAATGCGTCAAATTATTTGACCCCGCCATCATGCGACCTAGCCATTCCAGAAAGGTGCTAAAACACTCAAAGAAAGAACAGGAAATGGAACAACCCATAGGCAAACATAAATCCACATAAAATTCCTCCTCAAACCAAAACCCCAAAGGTTTTGACATGAAGGATGAATAGGTTAAAGCCGAAATGCCGACTCAAAATCCACCATGGCCATTAAAGCTCCCTTTCCTGCTGCCCAAACAAAACCAACCACTGTATCAAACGAAACATACGAGACCGAGGCCAACTCTTCATCAATATCATCGTTCACCGATCTTCCCCGTGGATATGATAAATGATGAATTAACTGAAACTCTCCAGTCGTCCGCTTCGGCACCACTCCCAAAGGAGATATTTGCAAATCACGCACCCGCAGTGACGAGAATGGACCTGCCATCTGACCGGCCCCAATCTCCTTGTTAACCTTCTCACAGACCACCTCCGGATATTCCCTAGCCGGCTTCAAATTCCTCAACTTGCCACCCCCCGGCCTAACAACAAAAGGAATCCGGAAACCATTTCCGAAACCGTCCCGCAAAAACTCTGCATCCTTATGTTTTCCGTAAAGCCTTAGCCACGGTAACATCGCGTTGAGTCTCAACAGGGAAGCCCCCATCTCCAGACCCTCCAAAAGGCAAACCGCCCTGTCTCGTCTTCTTGAAACATCTGGACAGCGAATGCAGTCCTCCACAATTTGAACATTCGTGTCTAAACTTGCACCCATTACCAAATTTACATTGCCCGTCATTGAACTGCCAACTAGGGATAAGCCGAACACCCGAGTTCGGTTCGCATTCGAACCCGAACTTTTCAAAAGTTAGAATTCGAACTCGATCACGAACTCAATACAAGTCAATGGGACTCAAAGTTCGATTTTTAGAGTGCCCTCCAAGAGGGCATATATGCTAGATATTTGCCATAAAAGGTGTATAGGGGTTCGTAGTGCCCTGGGGGACAGGAAACAAGGACAAAAAGTAAAAAAAAAAAAACGTTTTTAAAGGGACAGTGAGTGTTCCATGAAATAAAGTTTAAAAATAAACACGAAAAATTCCTTCAAATATCGTGCCTAGGAGGTCCCCATAACCTGCCCGTGAAGTGGTGGATTTGTAGGATGTATAGAAACATTTAAAAACAATGTCCGGGTCCGGGTAGTGCCCTGTGGGACAGGAAAAATGACAAAAAGTTTAAAAAAAAATAAGTTTTTAACCCCTTCACTGCTGATGACGTGTGGGAAACGTCCCCAGTTACTCCCGCTATATGCTGAGGAGGACATGTCCCACACATCATCACCTTTGCGGGACCCCCGGCGGAGATACTCACCTCTCTGTCCGGGGTCCCGCGGCGTTCTGACTTCAGCGTCCTCAGACGCTGAAGTCAAGCTCCTCCCGACGTAATGCAATGTTGGGAGATCGCCTGGAAGGGAGGGGGGGATCCGTTCGGATCCCTCTCCCTCCCGATCGGGAGGTCCCACAAAAAAAAGCCAGGCACCGCTTAAAAGGGGAGAGTCTCCCCTTTAAACGGTGCCTGGCTTTAAGGCTAAGGTCAGACTAAAGTAGTATTAACGTGCGTTTAGCTGCACTAAATCACGGCCGCGCTAGCAGCAAATTACGTCCAATGCCGGGCAGCATACGAAGAATAGCCGCACAAAAGTGCGGCCGCACAACGCAAGTGGCAAATGAACGCATTTTTTCAAGAACATCAAACCGCTAGTACTGACGTACAGAGTGCGCTGCGTCCGCTAGTGGCATGTGTGTGTGATTAGGAGACGTCAGACGCTGCTAATGTCCGGCCAATATGACGTCCAGACGCGAAGTGTTTTATTGATAACCGTACAAAATCACGGACGAAAATATGCATCGTATGACCGCTATCACGTATTCCGTGAAAAAATGCGTCCATTCGTTCAAACGCACTTTTTCACGGACAACGTGAAAAATGCGTTAGGCACTGGGTCGCACTTCGGCGCCTTGAGGCGCCAAAGTGCGGCCTAGCTCCGGTGGGGGCCGCCATCTTGGATGGTGGCTCCACCCCCGGGTCCCCCCTCACTGCCTGACGTCCTCACGCATAGTGTGATGATGTCAGATAGCCGGGGAACCCCTAGCTGCCCATAATTCCCTGGTGGAGATAGGTGTATATTGCCAGCCAAATAAACCCCCTATGAGAGCTGGCAGTATATACCCATGAGAGCTGGCAATATACAGTTGTGTTCAAAATTATTCAACCCCCAATGCTGTAAAGGGTTTTAGGGAATTTAGTGTACATTTGTAATTGTATTCAGAATGAAATCCTACAAGGACTTTTTAAAGAACCATATGCAACTAAAATGACATCAATTGGTTTTGTAATACAGTAGTAAATGTTTCTTTTGTGAATTCTTCATTGACACAATTATTCAACCCCTTAAAGACTACCACTCTGAAGAACAGAGGTTCATTCAAGTGTTTTCAATCAGGTATTGAAAACACCTGTGGATGTCACGGAGCAGCAATAAAGCATAATAAGCACCAATTAGGCAGCTTTAAAATGACTGTGATACTCAGCTCCTTCTAGACATTTACTGGTGTGGTTACAAACATGGTGAAGTCAAGAGAATGGTCCAGGAAGACAAGAGAAGAGGTGATTACTCTTCACAGGAAGGGCAATGGCTATAAGAAGATTGCAAAGATGTTAAACATACCAAGAGAGACCATAGGAAGCATCATTCGCAAATTCAAGGCAAAGGGCACTGTTGAAACACTACCTGGTCATGGCAGAAAGAAGATGCTGACTTCAACTGCTGTGCGCTACCTGAAGCGTAGAGTGGAGAAAAGTCCCCGTGTGACTGCTGAGGAACTGAGAAAAGATTTGTCAGATGTGGGTACTGAAGTTTCAGCTCAGACAATACGGCGCACACTGCGTAATGAAGGCCTCCATGCCAGAACTCCCAGGCGCATCCCCTTGCTGTCTCCAAAGAATAAGAAGAGTCGACTGCAGTATGCCAAAAGTCATGTGGACAAACCACAGAAGTGTTGGGATAGTGTTCTGTGGACTGATGAAACAAAATTAGAACTGTTTGGGCCCATGGATCAATGCTATGTTTGGAGGAGGAAGAACAAGACCTATGAAGAAAAGAACACCTTGCCTACTGTGAAGCATGGCGGGGGGTCAATCATGCTTTGGGGCTGTTTTGCTTCTGCAGGTACAGGGAAGCTTCAGCGTGTGCAAGGTACCATGAATTCTCTTCAGTACCAGGAGATATTGGATGACAATGTGATGCAGTCAGTCACAAACCTGAGGCTTGGGAGACGTTGGACCTTTCAACAGGACAATGATCCCAAGCATACCTCCAAGTCCACTAGAGCATGGTTGCAGATTAAAGGCTGGAACATTTTGGAGTGGCCATCGCAGTCACCTGACTTAAATCCGATTGAGAACCTCTGGTGGGACTTAAAGAAAGCAGTTGCAGTGCGCAAGCCTAAGAATGTGACTGAACTGGAGGCTTTTGCCCATGACGAATGGGCGAAGATACCCGTAGATCGCTGCAAGACACTTGTGTCAAGCTATGCTTCACGTTTAAAAGCTGTTATAACTGTAAAAGGATGTTGTACTAAGTACTAAGATTGAATGTCACTTGGGGGTTGAATAAAACTGATAATGATGTGAGCACAGAAAAGACATTTGTGGTTATTTCATTATAAATGTTATGTTATATTTGTCTGACCTACACGTGCCTCTTTGATTTAATTGTAAGCAAGATGACTGAATGATCAAAATCAATGTCAAACTGGCCAAAACACTCACCTTCAGTGGGGGTTGAATAATTTTGAACACAACTGTATACCCATGAGAGCTGGCAGTATGTACCCATGAGAGCTGGCAGTATACACCCATGAGAGCTGGCAATATATACCCATGTGAGCTGGGGGCAATATATACCCATGTGAGCTGGGGGCAATATATACCCATGTGAGCTGGGGGCAATATATACCCAATATCACTATTTGATTTGCTGTTCAATAAAACAATTTAAACTATGTAACGTATTTATCGCAATAAAGTTATTTAAAATACAATACTTAGTGCTATTCTTAGATCTTAGTTGTAAATATCATGATATAACACAAAGGACATGTCACGTGGGTGTATTTTGGGGTTACGTGGTGGTGGGGGGGGCAGCATTTCAGCCTTTGCTCCAGGCAGCACAATGTCTTGGGCCAGCCCTGACTGCTCCCCACCAAGTACTCTGCAAGCTCCCCCACCTGACCTCTCTGCAACCCTCCAAGCCTGTGCCAGATCAACTTCCCGGCTCACACCCCCTTTTGAACCCAGCCAGGCATCAAACGCACCCTGCAGAAAAGACAAAAAGGAACCCATATCACTCCCACTTCCATTACCTGATGCACACTAGGCCCAGCCGCACATTCCTGAACTTCCTGCACCACACTCTCCCTTGCCAAGGCGCCATCTCCACCGACTCCTCCAGCCTGGAAACCTCCAACTGGCTGAGGGCTCCGATCCCGAACCAAGGGAACTGTGGATGAAAACAAACTCCTCAGATGAGCTTCAAGACCCGGATCCCCATTACCACCTTCCATCTCCACCGCACCTCCACTTAGAGCCACCTCACCATCAACTCCTAAATTCAGTCCCCTTTCAGGCTCCCGAGAAACATCCTCCTGTACAGCATTACCCAGTGACTCTCCTCCATCCACACCCCCATCAACCAAGTACCTTGCTGCCATTACCTCCATCACCGAGACAGACCTCGATCCACTTCTGGGACCACTAGTAGACAACTGCTCTCTTCCTCTAACCGAGGAACCCCTCGACTTTCGTACCCCTTCTCTCCTTGTAGCGCTCACCAAACCACCACTGAAACCTGAAACCTGAAACCGAAGAATCCGTAGAAACAGAAACAGGCCTCGAGCTCCTACCTGCCAACCTCCTTGAAGCGCTCACTCCCGCCTCAGGCCCAACTGTGTCACCACCAGCCAACATCCGCCTAACCACCCATCCTCTGGCTCTCGCCGCCTCCGACCTCAACCTCTCAGCCACTGTTCCACCGCTGGATTCACCGCCAAGACTGAAACGATCCGGTGGACGAGAAGCCTTGACTGGCCGAGCTCCAACTTCTTCCTCTGTCGCCAACACATCCGCCAAATTCCTCCTCGCCCACTCCACACCACGATGCCAAGCCACCTCACGAACCTCCGCCAATAACGACTCCAACTCTCCACCTTCAACCATACTCAAACGTTTTTGGAAAATATGCAAAGAGCCAAAAACCTTGCTCTCTGACGCAGCCGCAGATTTCTTTTCAGCTCTACCTCAGAAGAAAAAGGTGCACAGAGTCTCCCAGCACGCGACATAAGTATCCTCCTGTATCTCCGCCCCCAAATCTCCCGCTCAATCCCTTCACGCGCTCTATCTCAAACATAAAAAATCCTCCTTGCGTCCTGGCATCAGAGGCAACTTAAGGGCCCTACGCCTGAGTTGCTTCAGGCCTTCATAAAAAGTGCACATGCAGGTGTAAGTGAATAAACCAAAAAATACTTATATGATTTGTTCGTGGCATCCCATAACTTCCTCTCCAGGGGAGCCTTGAATATCTCAAATGAAACACAAAAATATTCCAATAGTCCACTATATCTAATAAGAGTGAAGGGAGCATAAATGACTCTTATGTTATTTCACACTCACATTTTCCAGAGCCCATATACCGGCTCTGAATGTACGTACAGCATTCGGAACACTTAAGGGTGACACATTCATTCTTTTCGCTGGATCACCTTAAAAACATGGTACCGGAGGCAGCATTCCCATAATGAATTCAGTGCTTTGTGGGAGTAAAATATTGCCAATGTATATATATGTATACAGTATATAGAGTCCCACACAGAAAGAGGAGTTTATACAATTGGCACTTCTTATTTCATTTGCAGCCCTCCTCAAAGTGGTGGAAACTTCTTTATCACATACGTATAGTCAATCAATAAAAATGTTGAATACAACCTACATATAAAATATAAAAACTCCTCATAAAGACTTGAAGAATTGACGACGGGCTCTATTACATTCTTTGCGCATACGTTTGCGCCTGCGCAAAAACGCATTAATTTAACCCAAGGGGCAAAAACCTTTGCGCAGAACGTCGTATTACAATGTCAGTGCAACAAATGCGCGTATACATCTACCTCGGGTGAACCTGCGCGAACGCTGCGTGAGCTTACTGTACTTTGTGTGTCCTATACTTAACATTGTGAGTGCAAATGCGTCTGTGCACTGGTATGCGGGTGGTACTACAATCTATGCTCAGTTTGTAACGCACAGCCTTTGCGTGCATAATTTTAGCAACTCCTAAAAGCTGGTGTTAAAGGGATACTCTACGCAACATGACCACCTAAGTTTTTTTAGGTGGGCATGATGCCCTGAGTATGCCCTTGTCTGTCCCCCCTCCCTCCGCTCAGTCGATCAGCTGAAAACAGCTGAGAGACGCGGAGGACTTTACTCCGCCCTCCCAGCTGTCAGTCAGCAGAGCGGGATTCATATTTCCCGCTTCTGCCGACTATTTCAGAGCGATGACGTCTCCAATTCGCCGCAGTAGCTGGCGGCAGCGGCTGAGGATTAGTGTTGCACGCATCCTCTTGCTTGCAAGACTAATCAAAGAAGATGGAGCCGGGAGGAAGCCTGCTGATTGGCTGGCTTACGTGAGAGGCGCGCATGCACGCTTCTCATGTAAACCATTAGCCAAGTTACAGAGTTAGAAGGACGGGAGCAGAAGAGGAGGGAGGTGAGTATTAAAAAAAAAAGGATGCCGTTGGAAACAAGTGGATTTTAGGGTAAGTATTACAGTAAAAAAAAAAAAAATCCCTACTAGTTATTGAGGAAATAGGTATATTTTAATGTAAAACAACAGGGGGGAATTTTTGCTTAGAGTGTTCCTTTAATGGCAATTTCTATCAACCTGGCCGAAACCAAAAACACCAGCCCAGAAAAAAATACGCAGCAAAGTATAGTTACACATTCTACTCATACCAAACAAATAAATTTGAGAAGTTGTGTGTGTTTTTTTATTGATGCAGCATATACAGTATGCGCAGATTGACTTTGACAGGCGCAATAACTTAATGTGAGACAATTGTGGTTCTTAATTCTGATTGGCTGAATTGCGTGAAAAAACAGTCCGTACACTGATTTCTGCACGCAACGTTGCTGCGCACGCGTTTTTGCACATCCGTTTTACGCGAGTTATTTTTTTTATGGATTAAAAAATCGAAAGGAGGAAGGCGGCTCGCACCCAGCAGGGACGTAGGCCAGGACCAGGAGTATCGGAACCACACAAGCAATGAAAAATAAACAGAGCAAAGCATCAAGAAAATAAATAAACATAATAAAACTATGTAAATCTCGGGGAATCCACGAAGGTTGGAAACAAAAACAAAGTACACCGTTAAGGAGATGTGGCCATAGCGCTCGAAGAAAGGAACAAGGGAAGATTGTCTCCAACCCAGTCCTGGCCAAGGGTCCGGAAACTGTCGCATATGGCAAGCGGAGCGTAGGACAGTGCTTAGGTGGCAAAAATTGGCAGGAGTGTTGATCCAAGGTGCCTATGGAACCAATGTAGCAACAGGGCAAAACAGTGATGAAGCAAAAGAAAAACGAACAATACTGGAAAGATGGGGTGCAGGTCATCAAATCTCACAGCAGACTCGGGCTGTTTTGCAAGGTTGGACTTGCCGAAAAGGAGTGGGGATCATGCAGTGGATAGGGTGAGGAAACATGCGGGAGGGCCATACCTTTATTTTCTTCGCCACCTGGGCACACTGCTGACATTGGGGCTGAGGGGGGGGTGCCTCCATGACCCCTAATCTGTACCAATCTGGCACCTCGACCTCTTGTAAATCCAGGGTTGACAGGAATCCAGAAACAATGGGATGCATCTTTTTTTTTTTTTGAGAAAGGATTACATTGAGATTTCTCTCATTTTCAAGTATGTCCTGGGTGGCAAGTATGTACCATTAGGTGTCTTGCCCAAGGACATTTACTGGAGAGGTGCTCTTGCCGGGATTGAACCTGTGTCTCCACAGTCTCTCTCCATGGTTATAGAGCAGTGACGTTACCTCCACTCCACCAAATGGTTTCCCGCATCACCTCTTCCCATGATAGACTGCAGGATTTCTCACGCGCAGCCACCACTCTCTGGAACGCTCTCCCTCGTACTGTCAGACTTTCCCCTAACTTCTCTTCCTTCAAACGTTCCCTTAAAACGTTCCTATTTAGGGAAGCCTACCACTCAACTCACTGACGCAACCATCAATCACTCTCACCTTACAGTCCTCTCCTCCTGTTTCCAACCCCAACCCTCCCAGATTGTGAGTTCCTACGGGAATAGGGCCCTCATCTCCTCCTGTACTGTTTGTCAAATGTTGTTCAATGTATTGTAACCCTGTCTATACTGTGCTTATTGTACAGCGCTGCGGAATATGCTGGCGCTTTATAAATAAAGAATAATAATAATAATAATAATAACGTGCATTGCCAGGGGGAAGCCCCACCTGTATCTGATGTCGCAGTCACAGAGGGCATTCGTAATTGGTTTCAAAAAACAGTGCACATGCATGGTAACTCACAACAGATCTTTGAATATAGTGACGGAGTGACCGTCCACATCAACGGTTGCGGCTTTCCACGCAGCTCGTATTATCTCCTTCTTCAGGGCATAATCATGGAGATGGCAGATAATATTTCATGGCTGGGTGGGCGGAGCTCCCTGTGGCTTCAGTGCTCTGTGGGCCCTGTCAAACTTGATCTTAGTGTCTTCAGGGTGTCCGTGGATACCATTAAAAAGGTGTTGCAAAATGTCCGGTAAAGATTCAGAACCTCCTGTTGGTTCTGTGTAACCTTTCACCCGCACTTTATTCCTTCTACCCCTGTTATCGATATCGCCCAAGTGGCGGTGAAGCACAAAAAGGTGACGAGCCTGGTCAGCCAGTTAAAAATTAAGACAGTCAATGTGTGGGTAGAGGGTTATCCCTGTCTTTCTCCAGGTCCACAATTCTCCCCCCAGCTGCTTAAGGTCAGCGCTAAGGGCATCAATCTTCCTGTACAGACTCTTCTCCATATTGGATAAATGGGCGGTCAAATCATGTTTTGTGGGGAGATTATGTGAATGTCTCTCACCTCCAGGTCAGCAGATGGGGGGGTTCTCAGGAGCCTCCAACTCTGAATCCAGGCCTGCGGTCTGCTCCTCGGCTGATTTGGCCGCGTGGTCCGCTCAGGTCAGGGGCGGATCGGGGGGCAAAGGGGCAATTGCCCCCCCACCGAAAATATTGATGAGCCGACCCACCGAGGGCTTTACTTCCTACGAGCGGCCAGCGGCACTAAGCTCGGCCGCTCTCCTGGGATCCACCTGACCAGCGCAGCCAGTCAGGATCTCGGGAGATCGGAGTTCACGTGAACTTCCGGGATCTCGTGAGACCGCGGCTTGCGCGTGGTTCCCAGGCGAGCGGCAGAGCTTCATGCCCTGGCTGGCAGAGGAGACTGCTGGACCATGTGAGCTGGGGGCAATAAATCCATATGAGCTGGGGCAATAAATATTCATGTGAGCTGAGGCGCTATCTATCCATATGAGCTGGGGGCAATATATATCCATATGGGCCGGGGTACTATATATCCATATGAGCAGGGGGCAATATATGTCCATGTGAACTGGGGCAATATATATCCATATAAGCTGGGGCACTATATATCCATGTGAGCAGGGGCACTGTATTTCCATATGAGCTGGGACACTATCAGGGTTATTCGAAGAGATCCGATTTGCTTGAGAAAGGTAACCAAATGCTGAAAATCAGCGTTCGGTTACCTTTCTTGGCCATTCGGCTATCCAGAGAGCAGGCAATGCGCCAAATCCTGGCGAATTGCCTGAACATACGGTGCCTGTTCGGTGCCTGTTCGAGGGCAGTGAACACCCCATAAAAAAGCACTGCTTCGGCTATTCAGAGAACACAAACCAGCAGTGAAAGGTTCCCCTAATGCCCTCCCATTCGGTGGTTTAATTCGGCAAATTTATTCAGGAGAATCCCATAGGCTTCAATGTTAAAAATATTCCCGTTTTAATTCAATATCTAATAAACTGTTCATTATAAAATTATGCAGTAAAGAGTCTCTTTATCTATAGATTTTATAGGATATTTTAAGCGTTTTTCTTAATTTTTTGGTTTTAAAGTCCGATTTTTTTAATTTTTTTTAAGTTTACTTATTTTTTCTGTAACAGCCTTCTTTATTATCATTCCCTGGACCTCATATGCAAATTTCAGACATTTTCGCTCAGTAGTTTCTTTGCAAACAGTTTCACTTTTCAATCATTCATGCAAACTGTTTTACCTAATTTATTCACTTCACTCTGTCTGCGGTCTTGGCTTTCTCTTCTTTTTCCAGCAGCTTCGCTGCGGATGATCGGCTCCTGCTCGGGTGTTTCTGTGGTTTTCGGCAGGTTAATCCAGATGTTTTTGTGGGGTTTCGGCGTGCATTCGCTGGGTTTTGCGGTTCATTTTCGTCGGGTTTGCGGTAGCTTTTTCCTGCTATTCGGGGACCCTGTGGTGTTTGCTGAATACACCGCAGGATCACCGAAATGGGATCGGCAAAAGGAACCGAATTGAAGAGAACGAAAAGTCACCGAACGTGCGGTGACTTTTCGAATCTCTTTGAATAACCCTGTGTATATCCATATGAGCTGGGGCACTATATATCCATATGAGCTGGGGCCAATATACACTACATTGCCAAACGTATTCGCTCACCCATCCAAATAATCAGAATCAGGTGTTCAAATCACTTCCATGGCCACAGGTATATAAAATCAAGCACCTAGGCATGCAGACTGTTTTTACAAACATTTGTGAAAGAATGGGTCGCTCTCAGGAGCTCAGTGAATTCCAGCGTGGAACTGTGATAGGATGCCACCAGTACAACAAATCCAGTCATGAAATTTCCTCGCTCCTAAATATTCCACAGTCAACTGTCAGCTGTATTATAAGAATGTGAAAGTGATTGGGCACGACAGCAACTCAGCCACGAAGTGGTAGGCCACGTAAACTGATGGAGCGGGGTCAGCGGATGCTGAAGCGTATAATGCAAAGAGGTCACCAACTTTCTGCAGAGTCAATCGCTACAGACCTCCAAACGTCATGTGGCCTTCAGATTAGCTCAAGAACAGTGTGCAGAGAGCTTAATGGAATGGGTTTCCATGGCCGAGCAGCTTCATCCAAGCCATACATCACCAAGTGAAATGCAAAGTGTTGGATGCAGTGGTGTAAAGCACGCCGCCACTGGACTCTAGAGCAGTGGAGACACGTTCTCTGGAGTTACAAATCGCGCTTCTCCATCTGGCAATTTGATGGACGAGTCTGGGTTTGGCAGTTGCCAGGAGAACAGGGGCGGATCCAGGGGGGGCAACGGGGCAATTGCCCCCCCCCCCGAGATTTGAGCCGGGGACCCAGATGCCGGGCAGCGCGGGAGTGCCTGCCCGGTCCTGAAGAGTCCGTCCTGTTAAAGGGAAGCGGCTGCGTGCAGGCGCAGCCAGTCACGTGGTCCAGCTAATCAGGTGGTACTGAGTCTCTGTACCACCTGACTGGCCGGACCGCGTGACCTGCGCACGCACGCCACGCAGCCGCATCACCTTCAACAGGATGGACTCTTCAGGACCGGGCAGGCACTCTCGCGCTGCCCGGCATCTGGGTCCCCTCAACCCCTGCCGGAGCTGGAGGCCTGGAGCAATATCCAGGTGAGAGCTGGGCAAATCCATGTGTAAGCTGGGGCAAATCCATGAGCTGGGCAAATCCATGAGCTGGGCAAATCCATGACCTGGGGGCAAATCCATGACCTGGGGGCAAATCCATGAGCTGGGCAAATCCATGAGCTGGGGGCAAATCCATGAGCTGGGGGCAAATCCATGACCTGGGCAAATCCATGACCTGGGGGCAAATCCATGAGCTTGGGGCAAATCCATGAGCTGGGGGCAAATCCATGAGCTGGGCAAATCCATGAGCTGGGCAAATCCATGAGCTGGGGGCAAATCCATGAGCTGGGGGCAAATCCATGACCTGGGGGCAAATCCATGAGCTTGGGGCAAATCCATGAGCTGGGGGCAAATCCATGACCTGGGGGCAAATCTATGACCTGGGGGCAAATCCATGAGCTGGGGGCAAATCCATGAGCTGGGGGCAAATCCATGAGCTGGGGGCAAATCCATGAGCTGGGGCAAATCCATGAGCTGGGGCAAATCCATGTGTGAGCTGGGGCAAATCCATGTGTGAGCTGGGGGCTCTCTGCTCCTCTAGATTGTAAAATCCGGGGTGCCCTCTGCTCCTCTAGATTGTAAGCTCCTGGGTGCCCTCTGCTCCTCTAGATTGTAAGCTCCTGGGTGCCCTCTGCTCCTCTAGATTGTAAGCTCCTGGGTGCCCTCTGCTCCTCTAGATTGTAAACTCCTGGGTGCCCTCTGCTCCTCTAGATTGTAAGCTCCTGGGTGCCCTCTGCTCTTCTAGATTGTAAACTCCTGTGAGCCGGGCCCTCTGCTCCTCTAGATTGTAAACTCCTGTGAGCCGGGCCGTCTGTAAATTCTCGTGAGTCGGGCTCTCTGCTAAAACACCTTATTTTCTGTCAGTGCCCCTCCCGAGACTAGTCTCTGGATCCGCCCCTGCAGGAGAACGGTTCTTGTCTGACTGCAAAGTATAAAGGAGGGGGGATTATGGAGTGGGGTTGTTTTTGAGGGGCTGGGCTTTGCCCCTTAGTTCCAGTGAAAGGAACTCTGAATGCTTCAGCATACCAAGACATTTTGGACAATTCCATGCTCCCATCTTTGGCCCCTATTACACTCTTCGCGCAAATGCACTCGCGCAGCGCAAATGTTTTTTGCGGACGCAAAAAACTTTAGCGCGCAAATTAACACGGTATTACGATCCAAGCGCATGCTTTCAGCCTTCAACTTTTTCGAGCGCAAATCCAACACGCAAAGCCAGGCGCAAATGACCGTTGCGTGCAGGAATCGGTGGGCAGACTGTTTTTTCACGGGATTCAGCCAATCAGAATTAAGAACCACCATTTGCTAGGTTTCGGTTGTTGCGCCTGTCAAAGTCAATCTGCGTAAATGTGCTGCAACAAAAATAAAAAATGAAACAATTTATTAATTTTATTGTTTGGTTATTTTTTTCAACATACCAGGTTTTAAAAGATGGTAAAATGATGCGCGCAAACGTTGTGCGTTACATTTTGTGCTAAGATTGTAATACCATGCGCGCATACGCGTACTAATGCATTGGCGCTCACAATGTTACGTATAGGATGCGCGCAGGAACTTGGGTTCGCACAGGGTCCCTCACGTTGGATGTTAACGCTCATCTTTTCCGTGAACGTCCTAATACGACATTATGCGCTAATGGTTTTTTCCTCGCGCAAATGCGCATTTGCATGCACGCAAATGCGCTGCGTGAGGAATGTAATAGGGGCCTCTGTGGGAACAGTTTGGAGCTGGCCCCTTCCTCTTCCAACATGACTGTGCACCAGTGCACAAAGCAAGGTACATAAATTAAAGACATGGATGACAGAGTCTGGTGTGGATGAACTTGACTGGCCTGCACAGAGTCCTGACCTCAACCCGATAGAACACCTTTGTGATGATTTAGAGCGGAGACTGAGAGCCAGGCCTTCTCGTCCAACATCAGTGTGTGACCTCACAAATGCGCTTCTGGAAGAATGGTCAAAAATTCCCATAAACACACTCCTAAACCTTGTGGACAGCCTTCCCAGAAGAGTTGAAGCTGTTATAGCTGCAAAGGGTGGACCGACGTCATATTGAACCCTATGGATTAGGAATGGGTTGTTACTTAAGTTCATATGCGAGTCAAGGCAGGTGAGCGAATACTTTTGGCAATATAGTGTATATCCATATGAACTGGGGCACTATATATCCACATGATTTGGGGCCAATACATATCCATATCAGCTGGGGAACTATATATCCATGTAAGCTGGGACACTATATCCATGTGAGCTGGGGCAATATATCCATACGAGCTGGGGCAATATATCCATACGAGCTGGGGCAATATATCCATACGAGCTGGGGCAATATATCCATACGAGCTGGGGCAATATATCCATATGAGCTGGGGCAATATATCCATATGAGCTGGGGGCAATATATCCATGTGTGAGCTGGGGGCAATGTATCCATGTTTGAGCTGGGGGCAATGTATCCATGTTTGAGCTGGGGGCAATGTATCCTTGTGTGAGCTGGGGGCAATATATCCATATGAGTTGTGGGGGAGAGGGAGTGTAACGAGCACAGCTTGCGATTAGGCACGTCTCTGTCTGTCATTGTGAACCCAACACCAACTGTTAGCCAAAACTGGTAGAGTGCCCCCTCGAAACCTGTGTCTGGATCCGCCCCTGGCTCGGATGGCTGCCATCTTGGATTTAGGTCGCAAAGGCTGCACCCCGCTCAAAAATGGCAAGAGTGTCATGGATTTCAGTTGAGCTGTGTGCCCAGAGGTATGAGCAGCTTGAGAGGACCTTTTACGTTGCCTCATTACAGCTGAGCAGCCCCAAATGTAGCCGACTTGCCGCCCAGAAGACAGAGCTCAGTACTCACATGTCCAGCTCCGTCGGGAGTCCTTCAATGCCTCTCTTAAGTTGCAGTCTCATGCTAAAACTGTTGAAATTATTTTTTTTACCCCAGACCTAGATTTTTTTAAGAAAATGTGCATAGTTATTAAAAAGAAAGCAATGGAATACATTGTGATTGGTATGCAGATCCTTTGCTATGCCACTTGTAATTTAGCTCACATGTAACCCATATCTCTGGATCATCTTTGAGATATTTCTACAATTGGAATGGAGTCCACCTGTGGCACATTCAAATGATGGGACAGTGTAATGGATCTTATATCCAAAATTATAAGTAAATGAAATATGCAATTCATTGCCATCTGTCATCTGTCTAGGTCTATTGCCTCCAAACCCTGTTTCCTCCAACTTCTCTGTAATCTATTTTCTTTCAGGAATAGTGCCTTCTGTGTGTTATGCTAGATGTATGAATGAGTTATACCACAAGCTTCACGTGGACAGATAACTTAGAAGTCCAAGTGCCAGCTGCCCCAGGCCAGCTGTGATGGGAAATGCAAAATGAATGGCTGAAACTGGAACACAAGGGGCACTTGGAGCTGCAAGTAAATAAGGGACAGTTAGTAGTGTCATCGTGTGATGTTTGTAAACCCACTCATGACTCTAATCCATAGAGCATTGAGAACTAGGATCATTTGATACATAAGCCAGGAAACTGGATACAGTGAAACACCCTCATACACATTATCTGTCCCTCTGTACCACCATGAAGGCACCCCTGCTGTGATCATTTATCTTATTCTATGAGACTTAGTACTTTGATAGCACAAGTCAGGACAGGTCAGGAACAGTGCTTGTGCTTTGGCAGCACAGGACTGAGACCAAGTCTGGAGCAGCACAGGACTAAGAATAAGTAAAGGACAACCTGTAGGGATCAGTAAAGGTCCAAGGAGGTATCTGGGTCCCCAGCACAAGCGCCGTGCCTGCTAGCTAGCTCCCATCTGCTCCTTCGCTAGCCCCCTTACTTTATGCAGACTGATTCCCAGACCCAGAAGTATCCTCCAGATATAGAGTATAGTGTTTTGATAGCACGTCTCGTGGTGTCTGTAGTGCACTGCATTATACTATTTAGGTTTGTCTTGTTAGTGAATCTGTATACAGATTCTAGATATACTTTTGGTGTTGTGCATGATTTCAGAGTCATATGGAAACATAGAAGTTTTGTTTCTTGCAACATAGTCTGCAATGTCTTGCAGTGTTCTTAGTCTTTACAATTGTTATACTTTAAATACAGATTTTGCTAAATGTAGATGTGACGGAGTGACTGTACCCAAACTTAGTACCTCCGTCTGCAGGCTCTCTCCCATGTAACAGTCGCCGGAGCAATCTTCCCTAACAGTTCCCTCAAAGCTTTGACCGCAGCCAAAAGAATGAGGCTCACCATTCGAAGTCAAAAGCAGAATCCTAGTTTATTCACAGAGACACAGATACAGTCAACCACCAACCCCCGTTGCATACAGCCAAACAGATAACATCACAGATCAAATACTGAACAGGACCTTCAAACAATGGACAATGGACAATGGGATTTCCTGGGGGGAGAAGGGGGGGAGGGAGAAGGCAGGTAACACAAAAGGAATTTCTTATAGAGAAAACGTACACAATAGAGAGTGCAGGAACTAATACAGAGGTCACACTATACGGAGAGAGGTTAGATAATTGAGGGAATGTACGCAAAATACACAACAAGAGACTATACAATAACTACACAAGGGAATAACACAGAGGCATCAGTAATCTTCAGTTTGCCGGGGAATGTTTAAAACAGTGAAAAACCAAATATATTTAAAAGGTCCACCAGTTCCCCAATAGTCTTTTTCACGGGCCATAGTCTCTGGGCAGAAGGCTAGCCCACACCCCCCCCTCCAGATGCCCCAGTGATGGTAGGTTCCATCACAGCAGATTTCTGGGCCTTGCATATACAGCACATGGTCAGTTAAGGACACAAGTTGGGTTGTGTCCTTAACTGACCATGTGCTGTATATGCAAAGAATTGCATCCCAGAGCTCCTGTGCCACATTCCCCATATGCAGCAAGGAATTCTGGGTAGGATATGCAAATGACATCTGTCTCACCAGTTGCATAAACCTTAACTCTGCTAGAAAGCCATAGTATGGCATAGCATTGATTTTAGGGTTCTGTGTAATAACAGACCCAGGATGCAAAAAAGTGAGACAGATGTCATTTGCATATCCTACCCAGAATTCCTTGCTGCCAGTGGCGGTAGTACCAGGGTCGCAGCGGTCGCAGTTGCGACCGGGCCCTGGCATTCCGCCACTGGAGGGGGGCCCAGCGCCGCCGCCAGATTCCGGCAATAAGCGCCGGAATCTGGGAGCAGCGCCGCCGGCTGTACCTCTCTCTGCGAGCGGCCCGCTGGCTAGCAGCTTGGCCGCTCGCGTGGGATGGGAACTAGCTGACCAGCGCACGAGATCTCGAGAACTCGGCTGCGCTGGTCAGGTGGTTCCCAGCGAGCGGCCAAGCTGCATCATGCCAGCTGCCGCTCGCCTCGTGAAGATTAGAAGAACAGCGCAGAGCAAGGTGAGCGCTGGGGGCAAATACATCCATGAGCTGGGGGCAAATACATCCATGAGCTGGGGGCAAATACATCCATGTGAGCCGGGGGCAATATACAGTATATATCCATGTGAGCTGGGGGCAATACTATCTTTTTATATTGCAGGGAAAAAAAAAGTAAAAATATAGATCTTTTGGGGGGTAGGGGGTTGGGGGGGCCTTCATAGATTCTTGCACTGGGGCCCTCAGGTTTCTAGATACGCCACTGCTTGCTGCATATGGGGAATGTGGCACAGTAGCTCTGGGATGCAATTCTTTGAATTGCTGTGATGTGCAAGTGGCTTCTGCAATAATAAACATAACTAATTATAGCATGGAGGCTTTTTATCTCACTTTTTGTCCTCCACCACAACATATATATATATATATATATAGAATATAAAATATAGTAACTTACTGAGATAAAGGCCAGCCTTTAAACAGGGGTTGTGGTAGATTACACAAAAAAGAAGAAATAGGGGCAGCGCTTCAACTCAAGATATATGGATTAGAATATTGAAAGCAATGCTTACACGTGGGATCAGTTCCTTGTGAGAGGTAACACGTGGATAAATCCACACGAGTTTCTTTCAAACAGGAAAAACCTCAAAATGTAAACACAAAAAAAAAAAAGGCAATGTTACAATATTGTAAAGGTAACAAGATTGTGAGCAGAATATATCCATCATTAGTCATACTTTTTGAGAGCTGCAAGCGAAAGCCTTACATGCGTTAAGGGCCGACCTGTTCGCCGCACACTCTCACAGTTGAGCCAGGAGGGATGAAATCTCCAGGAAAATCCTTGCAGTTTTCCCCCTTGCGCCCGCATTTTAACACTAGATCACAATGCAGGCGCAAAAAATGCTGCCTGCATTGTTTGCGGGCGGTAAAAGCTGGGATGCTCGCGGCAGCTCTGAGCGCAGCCACGAGCATCCACTCGATGGAGTCCATAGGACATGGTCACATGACCAGCCGGATCTCGCCTCGCGTATTGATAAGCAGGGAGAGACTTGGGGGGAATTTTTCCCCCCGTCTTTCTCTGCTCCCGCCGGCCGGAGGAGTCGGTTGGAGCCGTGGTCCTCGCTGCGGGACAGAGGGTGAGTCTGTGATTAATTTTTTACTTTTTTTCGTTAATCAGCGCTGGGACTTTGTAATCCAACGCTGATTAACACTTTGCGCTCCCCATGTTCAGCATAGGGAGCACAAAGTACAGTAACCTTGCATTGAAAAGCACAAGGTACCAAACGCGAACGGGTTTTTTAACCCGTTTGGATTGTAATATGTGGTAAACACCACGGCAAATGTTAATGCTCACTCAAGTTAACGTTTGCGTGAAGAATGTAATAGGGCCCTATGTGCGATGAGAGTATTAAACGTGTAATGGAGCTATATTTGCTATGTGTGAGGGGCTGTATGTTTCATGTGAATGTACTCGACTGTAAATGAGTATAGGGGTTATTAAGAGAGAGACAATCTGGCCCCAAAATATCACCGAACAGGGAATCTCCCTGCATTGTGATATTTCAGGGCCATTCGGCTATTCAGACAGCAGGCAGTTCGCCAAATTTTTAGCAAACTGCCAGCAAGTACAATGCCTGTTCAAAGACAGTGATATTCCCCATAGAGAAGTAATGGTTAATCTATTCAGCAAACACCTAACAGCAGTGAAAAAATGCCGAAGTGCCCTGCTGTCCGGTGGTTTAATTCGGCAGATTTATTCAGGCAAACCCCATAGGCTTCAATGTTAAAAATATTCCTGTTTTTATTCAATATCTAATAAATAAACCATTTATTATTTTAATCTGTATTAGAAAGTCTCTTTATTTTTTAAGTTTAGAATCTTTAAGGCTTTTTTCAGGATTTTTTCAGCAAAATAATTTTTCTGTGTTTTTTTTTCTGTAACAGACCTTTTTATCATCATTCATAGGACCTTATATGTTAATTCCAGGCATTTTCGTTCAGTAGTTGATTTGCAAACAGCGCTTCAATTTTGACACATTCAATCGTATTGTTTTTATTTTTTTACCCGTCCAGCGGCTTGTCGACTGCATTTGGCGGCCCTCAGCGGGTTTGCGTCGGATGTTCGGTGGGTGTGTGGCAGCCAGGGCCTGATTAACCTAGGGGCAGATGGAGCAGCAGCTCCAGGCCCATTAAAACACAGGTGAAAGTCTGGCCTAAGGCTAGGGTCAGACGAGCGTAGTGTTCACGTCCGTGATGGCGCACAAAAGTACATCCGTGATAGCATACAATTGTGTTAAATGGAGCCCCACACACGAAGTACGTCCGCACAGAAGTGCGGAGGCATGACGGACGCTGCAAACGGATGCAGGTTAGGCAAGAACGTAATACTGCTAGAACGGACGTGCGGAGTGGGCCACGTCCACAACGTCCGCATAGCTTTGTGTGTGAGTGATGGAAGGTGGTCAGACGGACTGCATTTATACGTCCAGCATTTTTGACGGACAGAATGTTTTTTCATTGTAATTTATTTTCCCTCCTACATCCGTCAAAAATTAAACAATCAGTGAAAAAAACGGACTGTGTGGCCACTACTGCGTCTTCCGTACTGACGTACGTCCGTGTGCACGGACGTACAGTCCGTAGAAATCACGCTCGTCTGACCCTAGCCTTAATCAAATATATTGATCATTTAGTGGGAGAAAATGTACTTCAGTGGATCAGTAATTCCCTAAAAGTAGTGCAAATAACTAATTTTGTGCAAAATCGCAAACATGTACCAAAAAGACAGTGATATACTCTTATATCATGCGCATAAACCTGTTCTTATAATGCAAGGTGTATAATAAACCACATGTGCAAATGCATATAAAGTGCATGTGCTCATAAATGCTTCCTATTTATAAAGTGCATACACAAAAAGTGTTGATGTGATATCTACAGAAAGTCATAAAAATGTCCTCTTATTAGGTTAAATGTTCGTCTCTAAATGTCCTAAAACCACAAAAAGTGCACGTGCAAAAGTGCAAAAGTGCAAAATTCCAAAATGTAGGTAAAACCAGATCCTTGGTCACAAGTCACTATACAGCATGTAAGTCGCACTTTGAAGTGAGATGTCCCAACGTTGTAATTCCTCTCCTCAGTTGGCGAATTTCATTATATATATAAAGGAAACGAGAGAAAGGAAAAAACAATAGTGCAGGCTGTTGTGTTCAATATGGTGAGTGCATATGCGAAAATCACTCACAGATTGTAGAGCCTAATTGGTCCCGGCTCTAGGTTGGAGTGCCTCACGCCAAATACAGGGTGGCATTCCCATTCTCTTGCGTCTTCCAATTGTCCTCAAATAAAATACATATAGAGAGACAGCGCTCCCATAGCGTAACACAATACGTATAATCAGAGTGAATTTCAGCTTTCAGTCCAACTCACCGATGCTGGAGACTCAATTATCTCATGCTCGGCTTAAAAGCGAATGGTACTTCTTAGTCAGGTGAATACCTTACCCCTCTCTCCTGCAGCGTCTCTCAGCTTCTGTGTCCAACTCTGCATCAACATCCAGATAAGGAAAGGAGTGTGGGGGCATACAGGATACTACTTGTTGCTTAGTATGCTTATGCGCTGTAAAATAACAATGTTTTAGGTACAATGTAGCACTGGTCCCCCCAAAAAATGCTCAAAGATCGAGTTTACAGTGCCTATTGTCATACAGAAATGCTGCATTAAAGAGATCGCCCCCACACTCCATTGTATCGAATCACAGCTGATGATAACCAAGCTGAAATGCAGGACATCCACACTGGAATGCATAAACAAAAATGGCCGTGACGCAACTGCAATCACTTGACCGCAGTCACCGCAAACCCAGAAATGAGGAATTGAATCTAAGAACTTTGACAATATGTGGACTGATCACTATTTTAACTATAAAAGGAGGACACTAGGTACACTCTCCCCCTACCCTATATGCCATACTGCTTGAGGAAGGCACAGGCTAAGTGCCGAAACACATTCAGTTAAACCCCCCCCCCCCCCATTTTATCCAATTTTAACCATTTTTTACTATATGAATAAATTTTGAAATATTTTACCCTGATTCTCATTTTTAGTTTTACCCTGTTTTTTGCCATTTCATCTCTCCAGACTGAGGATGATAGTTTGAAGGCAACAGCAGAGGACATTTCCCCCCCTCCTCCCCTTATCTGGATGTTGATGCAGAGTTGGAGACAGAAGCTAAGAGACGCTGCAGGAGAGAGGGGTAAGGTACTCAAATCAAATCAAAATAAGCTTTATTAGCAGGACCAAATACATTTTAGCATTGCCAAAGCATATGGGGTGGAGGGGGGGTAGTGGAACATATATGGGGGGGAATGGACAAGTCCATGGACATTATCAGGGGTAAGGGATAATGTGAAGTCGGATGGGGGCAAGTCCGTGTTGGGATTTATAAGTCTGGGATCTCTCATGTTCCTCTCAGTTTGTGACATTCTGTGACGTATTGGGCAGATATTTTCACCGCCGGCTCCTCTTCTCTCAGTATGATGTGGAGTTTCCTCGTCTCTTCTATAGAGGTGAAGTCCGGGATGAGAGCGGAGAGTCTCTGGAAGTGAGTTTCCCTCAGTGCTGAGTACTTGGGGCACTGTAGGAGGAAGTGGACCTCATCTTCCAGGGCCCCCTGGTCACAATGCTGGCACAGTCTATTCTCCCTGGGCTTGTAGGTCTGTCTATGCGCCCTGATTCGATCTCCAGGCTGTGGGCGCTCAGTCTGTACCGGCTCAGGATCTGTCTGTCCTTGGGGTCTTGTAGTAGCTCCAGGTATGGGGCCAGTTTGTATTCCCTCTGTAAGGATTGGTAAATGGTGAGTTTCTTGGAGTTTGCTATATCATGTCTCCATTCTCTGATATAGTTATCCCTGGAATCGTTACTTAGGGCCTTTATTTTATATTTTGTCAGGTTGCATTCATGGGGGTTTTGGATGATCAGGGTGGATATGAGTTGTTGCAGCCCACATGGTTTGGGGTGGTCCTTGTTGGCCAATAGGGCTTTATGGTGGTATGAGTTTAGGCTGCTGATGTTTAGGTGGTCCCAGTATGATAGCGCCCTCTTCTGTACTGCAAGAAGTAAGGGGAGTCTGCCCAGCTTCGCCCGGCAAGCATTGTTAGAGGTGCTCCGATGGACTTGGAGGAGGTACTTGCAGAATTCCAGGTGGAATATTTCTGTTGGGCTGGTGTCCCATTTGGGTTGGTCAGGGTAGGTGATGGGGCCCCAAACTTCACTGCCATAAAGGAGGATTGGAGCGATGACGCTATCAAAGATTTTAAGCCAGACTCTTACAGGCGGTTTTAGTTTGTAGAGTTTTCTTCTGATGGCATAGAAGGTTCTACACGCCTTGTCTCTTAGGGCCTCTATGGCTGGTTTGAAATTTTCAGATCGGTTTGTTTCTAGGCCGAGGTATGTGTAGCTGTTGGCTTCCTCAAGAGTGCAGTCATTAAGTGTGAAAGAGGAACTCTTGGTTTTTGCGTTCTTCCTTTGGAAAACCATGACCTTTGTTTTCTTTTGGTTGATGGGTAGTGCCCATGCCTCACTGTATTTTCCCAGCACTTCCAGGCTGTCTTGTAGACCTCTTTCTGTTGGTGACAGTAATAGGAGGTCATCTGCATACAACAGGAACTTCACCTCGGTGTCATGTAGAGTTAGTCCTGGTGCTGAGGAGGATTCTAGAGCTTCAGCCAGTCCATTGATGTAGATGTTAAAGAGGGTTGGACTTAAGCTGCAGCCTTGTCTGACTCCACGAGCCTGCCAGAAGTACTCTGTTCTCTTCCCATTCACCTTTATGCTGCAGAAGTTCTCATTATATGAGCTCTTGATGACGTCATATGTTTTCCCTCCTATTCAACTCTCCAGTAGTTTAAGGAACAGGCCTGGGTGCCATACTGAGTCAAAGGCCTTCTTAAAGTCCTCACTTGACTAAGAAGTACCATTTGCTTTTAAGCCGAGCCTGCGATAATCGAGTCTCCAGCATCGGTGAGTTGGACTGAAAGCTGAAATTCACTCTGATTATACGTATTGTGTTACGCTATGGGAGTGCTGTCTCTCTATATGTATTTTATTAGAGGACAATTAGAAGACGCAAGAGAGGGGAAACGCCACCCTGTATTTGGCGTGAGGCACTCCAACCTAGAACCCGGACCAATTAGGCTCTACAATCTGTGAGTGATTTTCGCATATGCACTCACCATATTGAACACAACAGCCTGCACTATTGTTTTTTCCTTTCTCTAGTTTCCTTTATATAAATGAAATTCGCCAACTGAGGAGAGGAATTACAACGTTGGGACATCTCACTTCAAAGTGCGACTTACATGCTGTATAGTGACTTGTGACCACGGATCTGGTTTTACCTACATTTTGGAATTTTGCACTTTTGCACGTGCACTTTTTGTGGTTTTAGGACATTTAGAGACGAACATTTAACCTAATAAGAGGACATTTTTATGACTTTCTGTAGATATCACATCAACACTTTTTGTGTATGCACTTTACAAATAGGAAGCATTTATGAGCACATGCACTTTATATGCATTTGCACATGTGGTTTATTATACACCTTGCATTATAAGAACAGATTTATGTGCATGATATAAGAGTATATCACTGTCTTTTTGGTACATGTTTGCGATTTTGCACAAAATTAGTTATTTGCACTACTTTTAGGGAATTACTGATCCACTGAAGTACATTTTCTCCCACTAAATGATCGATATATTTGTCGATTTAGACCAGACTTTCAGCATTAATAGCCATTTAGATTTATTTATCCAAATCCTTCCATATTAGGAATTACTCACTGCGCCACTAGGACCCCTACCAAGTTTTATATATCATATTTGCACATTTGTGTTGAGATTTATGTGCAACACCTTGTAGGCAGCGACCCCAGAAATCATATACTATTAACTAAGCGCCTCCAAAGATATCCATTTTTGCCATTAAAACACAGATATAATGTATCTCTGGTGCCGCCCAGTGGTCCACTAGTATCAGTACTTGTGTGCAAAATAGAGCAGAATGGCAGTGTGGGAGAAAAAAAAAGGTCTGTGCAGTGAGTGTATAGTGCCTCCTTGTTGACAGTTAATAAGATTTGTGAGAAAGTAATTACCACGAAATAGCAGCGAAGGTATTTTGCAAATAGCAAGTAATAGTTAGATAAGTTTTCAGCAAAATGTACAAAATAGGAAAAGCTTATTATTAGCAGCAATGGTGTAGTGCAAATAGCAAGTAAATAGTAGCTAGAGAACTTTTCCAGCAATGACATCATGGGTGGTTTAGCGAGCAGTGTTAAAGATACAAAAAAACAAACACCAAAACAAAAACACACACACAAAAAAATGTAAATAGGATATATTACAGAGACCTCAAAGATGTTCATATATAATGTTCACTTGATAGTTATTATCCATTAATCCATCTGGACTCTCAGTCTTTGAAGCAATAGTCACAACAAGAAGTTAATTATGTGTCTCTGTAGATTTGTAAATGGTCTTCACCTAGTACAGCAGCTAATGTCCACCGATGGTGGTAAATCTACAAAAAGATAACTATGTCTGCATGGCCTTTCCATTGATACCAAACATGACCAAGTTTTAAGTAAAATAAATAAAATAATAAATATTAACTTTTTCTTTCCAACAGTAATATTTTTCACTTTTTAAATTATAAAGTAAACAATGATGCTGCACTAACTAACCATCACATTTCCCATGTCACAAATAAGTGTGGAGTTGATGGGTGATGGTACAATCCATTGTTACCTATTTTTACATCAAAAACCTAAACCCCCGCACTGCAGTGAAGAGCACTGCGGGGAACTTTGGACCCCTGCGTCACTAATCTTTACACCTCACAAGGTCAAGTGAGGTGTCATTGGACAGGGCAGAGTCTGGCCTTTGCATTAATACCAAACCTGACCATGTAAAATCTAAAAGAAAAAACAAATTTTTATTTATTTATTTTTATTTCCAAACAATGGCATTGTCCAGTTGTCACGTATAAAATGAGCAATACCACTGCCATTACTAGCCTTCTCATTTCCCACGATGGGAGAAAGGTCAGTATTTTATACAGTACATAGTCATATTATTCGTAAAAAACATATTCCAAAACACAAGGGGAATATTTCCTTTTTTTTTCATTTTCTGGTTAAAATTGTAAATTTTCTCAGAAAAATACAGTAACAGGTTCCCATTTCACATTTTTTTTTTAACAAGAATGCCCTATAGAATATATAATCACAAAGGTTTGGATGCTAAAATGGGAAAAAAAATTACACTCTTTAAATGATCGAAATCTGAATGAAAAATTAATCACACTGTATCTGCCTGGTTAGATATACCCATATCTGCACTATTAAATAACCAAAAATATGTTTTCATTTCACTAAATTACAAAAAAAAGCCCACCAAAATATTCAGCTCCAGGCCCATAGAGATCTTAATCCGGGCCTCGCGGCGGCAGTCAACGGGTTTGCGTCGAGTCTGCGTGGATTTGCATTCAGTGGCCAATTCCGTGCACTTCGAGGACCCTCCGATGAATGCTGAAATTTGATTCCCCAAAGTGCGGAGAAATATGGGGAGCGAGAGAGCACTGAAATTTCAGCGACATTTTGGAGCTCTCTGTATAAACCCCAAGACCTGTCCCAAACGTGGCACACTTCTTCCCATGGGGCAAGTCCTAAAAAGAGGGAGCTCTAGGGGGCTCCACCTCATGTTGTCATCGATTGCAAGGGGGCAAGCTTCCCCCACTGCCCCCCCCCAAGGCATCACACTGTCAGGGTTATTCAGAGAAAGATGAAAACCTGAAGCACTGGTAGGAGAAGAGAACAATCTAGACCAAATAGCTGATTTGGAAATTGAGATAAATGGGAGAATTTAGGCTAGGGACAGATGAGCGCATTTTCTGCGGCCACCGTCAAAATGTACGTCGATGCGTGCGCACGCATTTTTTCACGGAATACGCTTAAGTGGTCAGACGATGCGCAATTCTGGACGTATTTCATGACGATGGGGTGAAAAGAAGTCTAGGGAAATCCGGCTGTTTGAACGTTATGTTGGCCGCACACTAGCAGCGTCTGACGTCTCCTAATCACGCACACACGCTGCTATGCGGCCGCAGCGCACTCTGTACGTCAGTACCAGCGGTTTAACGTTCTCGAAAAAATGCGTTCATTTTCCACTTGCGTTGCGCGGCCGGACTTTTGTGCGACCGTACTTCGTATATTGGCTGTCATTGCCCGGCATCTGCTGCTAGTGCGGCCGTGATTATGTGCGCCAGAACGCGCGTTCGCACTGCCTCAGTCTGACCCTAGCCTTATATTGACCTAGAATTTTCACTTCTCCAGTCATTCTCCTGAGTTTCACCTTTCTTTGAATATACCTAAGAGACATGAATGCTCAGCACAGACCACCTTCTCTTATGTTGCTCTGATGTATATCTTTAAAGATGCACAGCGCAGGTTTAAACACAGTTACGCCTCTCAGATTTTGCCTAATAACCTTCTTAGGTGCAAGGAAAGTCGCTGCCGGCGTAGTAAAAAGCCTAGATCCAGCGCCGCCTTGTAGTAATGAGACTTTCAGCAGTCTCCTCAAGACTCACCTCTACCTGTGCAGTGCTCAGGTGTTGTCTAACTCACCTTAACACTCCTGCATAAAACCAGACCACGCCTGCTTGGCAATGCTGCTGCATTGCTTTGGGAATCTCCAAACTGAAAGGAGCTACGCCCAGAGGCGTAACTAGAAACTTCAGGGCCCCAGTGCAAGAATCCATGAAGGGCCCCCCCTCGTCGACTGTGGGAAGGGGCCGAGGCGGGCCATTGAAGTCAGCGGGGCGTACCAGTATGCCCCCCTCCTTCAAGACCCACCCTCTGTGTGGGCCCCAGATACATGTATACCCAGATATCAGAGCCCCAGTATCAGACCCAGTATCAGACCCCAGTAATTAGCCAGTCTGTATCAGACCCCCAGTAATTAGTCAGCCATGATCAGACCCCCAGTAATTAGCCATGATCAGACCCCCAGTAATTAGCCAGTATCAGACCCCAGTAATTAGCCAGTATCAGACCCCAGTAATTAGCCAGTATCAGACCCCAGTAATTAGCCAGTATCAGACCCCAGTAATTAGCCAGCCAGTATCAGACTCCCAGTAATTAGTCATTATCAGACCCCCAGTAATTAGCCCATGTCAGACCCCCAGTAATTAGCCAGTATCAGACCCCAGTAATTAGACAGCCAGTATCAGACCCCCAGTAATTAGACAGCCAGTATCAGACCCCCAGTAATTAGCCGTATCAGACCCCCAATAATTAGCTAGTATCAGACCCCAGTAATTAGACAGCCAGTATCAGACCCCAATAATTAGCCGGTATCAGATCCCAGTAATTAGCCAGCCAGTATCAGACCCCCAGTACTTAGCCAGTATCAGACCCCCAGTAATTAGCCAGGATCAGATCCCAAGTAATTAGCAAGTATCAGACCCCCAGTAATTAGCCAGTATCAGACCCCAGTAATTAGCCAGTATCAGACCCCCAATAATTAGCCAGTATCAGACCCCAGTAATTAGCCAGCATCAGACCCCCAGTACTTAGCAAGCCAGTATCAGACCGCCAGTAATTAGCCAGTATCAGACCGCCAGTAATTAGCCAGTATCAGACCGCCAGTAATTAGCCAGTACCAGATCCCCAGTAATTAGCCAGGATCAGATCCCCAGTAATTAGCCAGGATCAGATCCCCAGTAATTAGCCAGGATCAGATCCCCAGTAATTAGCCAGGATCAGATCCCCAGTACTTAGCAAGTATCAGACCCCCAGTAATTAGCCAGTATCAGACCCCGCACACACGCCACTCATTGGAGCCAGACTCGGGGGCCCCCACTACAGCTGGACTCGGTTACCTGGTAGTTGGTGCTGGCGCCGGCGGGAGAGAAGCTGCTGCAGCCTAAGGGATGATTCCGCCCCCCACGTGTGATGCGCCTTAATCACGCTCACCGACTGGCCGCATATGTGTGTGGGTGCAGTCAGCCGGTGGCACTGCTCCCAGGTGCCGGCGCTGAAAAAAATAGTGCCGAAACTCCGCAGCTGCCTGTGCCCCCCATTATAGGTACTCGAGCTAAATCAAAGGGGATCAGAATATAGAGAGATGCATGATATTAAACTATATCTATATATTCTCTCTTTCCCTTTCTGTTATATATCAGTGTCTAATACTATTGTAGCGCTCACCCCCAGAGGAGCCGCTGAATAAACCTCGGGATAGTCTCACCGCACTAGGAAATAACTATACACCAGCACTGTTGTAGATTTTTCTATATTATATTCTTTACTGATCCCAATAAAGCAGCATATAATACGCATATACGGTATTTGAGTAACAAGAATTCGTAACGCGGGAAAAACACGCAGCGGTAAAAGAAACGGTTAACCCCCTCAGTTCTGGAGTCCCGTGAAAATAGCTCAAAAATATATATGTGTGTTGTCTAGGGTACCCGGGTACTGTGTTCAGCTGGCCAGTGAATGAAACAAAAACAATCTTCAACTAGTCACCATTGGGGCCCTTAAAAAAACAATAAATAAGTGCGCAATGTTCTGCGTTTTCACCAGGCCGAAGCCTTCTCACCCATCCGGTGTAACCGCTTGTCCTGGACCGATGACCGCTGAAGAAAGGGATCTCTCAAGAGAGGATCTGTCCTCGCCGCCACTTGGAACTCGATGCTGTTGTAAACGCCTGCACTCCTGATCTGGTTCTCCTCAGCCAGAACACGAACACATAGGCCACCAGCACTCCTCTCCAGTTTGCAGCCTCTCCTCACACGATGTCCCTCTTCTCCCAAACCGCACTTTGTCAAGAACAGTTCAGTGTAGTACACAGCCGGCCGATGCACACTCTCTCTCCGATCACTGCAGCAATGGATGCCGCCGTCTCTCTGCGCTCCAACTCTGCCAGGATCCCAGAAGTGTCACCTGCGACTGTTCTCTCTCACTGATCGCTCTGTACTCTCAACGCTTAGGAAACAGCACGATCTTTAACACGACTGTTGCAACATCCACACTCCGGCCTGGTTTCAAACCCTAACAGCCCCAGCGTGCATCCTACGTCTCTCGTGGCTCTGCTCACACTGCCCATGCCTTGCACGAAGGCTGCTGATCTCCTTCCTCCTCTTTGTACCGCCCACTTCCTGTCCTCATGCAAAGGGTGATGGGCGATGGAGTCCGTTTTGTCCAGCATAGCCCACAATCTCTCCCTCTGGTGGCAGCAATAGTTCAATGCACCAGAATACAGTTTTAAAGCAGCGCTACACTATTGTTTCCTCTCTATCCCCTCTGACCAGTATCTGTAACTTGTATATGTATATCTAACATTATTGTTCTTATTTCTCAGTTCCTTCTGTTTACCATTAGTGCCTGTAATCTGTATATCTATATCTCACTCCTCTATTCCCTCTGTTTACTACTAGCTCCTGTAACCTGTATATCTCACTCCTCTATTCTCTCTGTGTTCACTTCCAGCTCCTGTAACCTGTATGTCTATATCTCACTTCTCTATTCCCTTTTTGTTCCATACCAGCTACTCTACCTATATACCTTCAGTCTGTCTATTACTTATTCATTATTCCCCTTATACTTAGTTATTACTTCTGTTATATTCCCTTACATGTATATCAATAAACCCTCATTTCAATTATACTTGCTTCATATATCATTGCACATTGGCTCGAACCAGCTGCCCTGGAACCAGTATCCTGACATTAGGATCCTTAAGAACTTCGTACATTTCAAACTGTAATAGCCGTGACAGAGGCAGAGACTATTGCTCACTTATTACCATAAAAATATATGTGGCTCCTAACTTATTTATCCGACTCCTAGATTCAAAGCAAATTTGCCAAGCCCTGCTGTAATGGCTCTGGTAAATTTATAACAGCTCTGGTTAAGTTCACTTCAAGATTGGAATAGGGCCCTTGGAGTCACGTGCCGCGCTGGTGTCCCCTGGCACCCGGCAGCATCGTCCTCGCTGCTCGCTGGCCGGAAGCCGAGTGAAGAAGGGAATCGCGGTGGTCACATGGGACGCCAGGGGGCGGAGCCTGGCCCACTGACGCAGCGCCATCGGGTTTAAAACCACAGGCAATGCAGACTCAGTGCTGCTTATTTCTGACTGATACTCTCTGGCATATTGACCCCTGGTAAACGGCTTACTGATACTCTCTGGTATATAGACCCCTAGCTTTGTTTACTTCCTATCTGTATCTGTGTATCCTGTATTGCATACTAGCATAGGGTATAGTCGCTTACCGACCAATTCTAAGGATCGGAGGGAAAGGATAGTTGTGCTGCATACGAGGATCAGATACCGAGTTCTGGCAGGGTACATGACACTTGGTCTGTATGAAATCTTTGTAATTAAGACATCTAATTGACACCACATTATTTTAGTGGAGACTTGCTAGCCAGTCATAACTGTGTAAGTGAAAAAAGTAAAATGAGGATCATAAAGAAAATCCAAAGCATCCTATGTATCATGTACATTACATGAGTGGAAGAAAATCACCTCAAAGGTTGGCTACTGTCATAGGTACCATGCAAGGATTGTAGGTGTGAGCCTAATGTGCAGTGAACCATGAAGTATGCAGGTTAAGGGGTTCAAACAAGATATTTATTATAAACAAAACAGCAGAAAATACTGAACTGAAATGATAAAGTCCAGAGCAAGGTATCAGATATAGGGTGAGCCAGTCTCGTAGTCAGGTATCAAGCAGTAATCGTGGGGTACAGAGAACAGAATATCCAAAGTCCATAGCCAGAGGTCATACACGTGAATTCAATATGGGAGCTGAGTAGCTAAACAAATAGGTTACCAGTAGAATAGGGGTAGTCCAAAAGGATCATAAATCGGGTACAGATGAAGGTCCAGAGGGAAACAGATGGGGGTACAGCGGATCCAGGAGCTTATCCAAAACCAGGTCAGCGTGGTGCAAGGTTCAGACTTCAATGGGGAAGTCAAGCACATGGGGTGTGACCTCCTTAAATACAGGAAAAACAGGGCAGGATGATTTGCAGGTGATGGTCTGATTTGAATATACGAAATCAAAGTCCAGAACTGAACGTGGGAAAAAAAAAAAAGAAAAACCAAAACAAAGTCCCGGCATCTGCATAAATCATGCAAGACATGGCAAAAAGGGCAACAGCTGGAGGCGTCAGAGGATCAGGGGGTCCAGACCATGACAGCACCCAGGTGGGCATGACAGCTACTCACAACAAGTAACCCTGATATGAGGGGGGTAAATATTAGTGTTTGAGCAGCTGTTGCTTCTCAGTTGCGAATAATCAATGTGTGGGGAAACTCTCACTGGTAGCACCCAGCACCCACCCACTACTGTATGTCAGGTGGGAGTTATTGACGATAGTCATGGACAGATATCCACACCATAGTCCCTACCAATGAGTGGCAGGTAAAGGCTTTACTAATAAGGGGGAGGGGTTGTCCTCCCTACCCTCCACCCATGAGTGTCAGGTTGGGGTTTAATAACAATAGGCGATGGGTTAATGTCCACCTCAAGTCCTTACCCATGAGTGGTGGGCCTGGGGCTTTGATATAATGGGGGCAGGATATTAAGACATTGTTACATCACTTTCATTGTTTACCAACCAATGATAATTCAATATAATTGAGGACTCAAATGAGGACTTTGGGTGAGAACAGGCTGATTTGCATATGGAGCATTCAGCCCTGTAATGGCACTAACAAGCTATAACCTTGTGAGACCTGAGCGGGCCCCCCACCGTAGAGCAGACCACTAGTGCTGTTGCTCGTTCTCAGGACCCTCACACCCCCCCCCCATTTTCCTCACTGAATGTATTTACTACCCTGAAAATATGTTTTGTTCCTATAGGTTTCCGTAAAAGTGTATGGTTTCTAAAATAATATTTGCGTTAGTACAATTTGGCCCTAAATGTTTTGAGAGCACAGGTAATATCCTTGGCACTCTGCAGTTTGTTACATTGAGTGACCACAAATGCAACCTATAAGCAATGGGAATATCCATTTATTTTGCAAGGGTATATTCCAGCTCAAGGCTATGTGTCAGTAAGAAAAATGAATCAGGAGACAGAAAGAATTTCCAAAGATTCATCTTCATGAAAGATACTGTTTGTGTGAGCAGACAGTGTAACAACCATAGGTTTAATGTGCAAGAATGTGTAACATAGCTGAAAATACACCCTAATAAAAACTTGAAAAAAAATTGTTTGCATATGTAAAGGGATGAGTATATACTGACTTTGTTTAATTTTTTTCTTAATATTGCATTTAATAATACATCACAGGCGGTCATTCTGTAACGTGGCAATTAAAGATAAGAATATTATCCATTAGTGAGGATTAGGGATGAGCCGAACACCCCCGAGTTTGGTTCGCATTCGAACTCAAACTTTCCAAATGTTCGAACTCGAACTCAATACAAGTCAATGGGGCTGAAAATTCGATTTTTAGAGTGCCCTCCAAGAGGGCATATTGTATATGCTAGATATTTGCCATAAAAGGTGTATGGGGGTCTGGGTAGTGCCCTGGGGGACAGGAAACAAGGGCAAAAAGTTAAAAAAACAACTTTTTTAAAGGGACAGTGAGTTTTCCATGAAATAAGGGTTAAAAATAAAAACGAAAAATTCCTTCAAATATCGTGCCTAGGAGGTCCCCATAACCTGCCCGTGAAGTGGTGGATTTCTAGGATGTATAGAAATATGTAAAAACCAAAAAATGACATTTCAAATGATGGTAAATGCTTTTCCTTTAATCTATCCATAAACAACTGCTTGGGGCGGCAGTCTGTATGAAAAGAGGAGACATTTTCAGACACGCAGAAAAAGTTTAGTGATTTTTTGGCTAAATTATTGTGAAACTTATGCAGGCTTTGGATGAAAGTAACAATAGGTGCTTTAAAATTGGGCCTTTAGAGTCGGCAACAGTGCCGTCACACAGTCTCACCCCTCTGAGGATATGAATCTGATACAGGCGTCAGTGGCAGTGCAGCCAAATATTGTGCTTTTGGTGCCAGGCCAGCAAGTGCCATCATACAGAAACCCCTCTGTGGTATTGTGGAAGAGTGCAGGGGTGGACCATGCAGTCAGGGCCAGTGCTAGACTATTTTGCGCCCTAGGCAAGACCAGCTATTTGCACCCCCCCAAAAAAAAAAAACACGACACAACCTGAAACTGTTAAATTTCTTTTTATTTAAGAATAAAGTTTGAAAAGCACCAATAGTAAAGGTAAAATAAATATAAATAAACTGTATTAAACCATTTAAATTAACTCTATTATACAAATTAAAATTAACTGTATTGAACAAATATAAATTAACGAGAAAAAAAAAGAAGAGTTGTCACGTAAGTTTCAATTTCAGACACATCAAAATTTCACTTTGCGTGCCTTATCCTTTGCAAATTTTCATCATGCGTATATATATATATTGCCCAGGCCAGCTCACATCATGCGTATATATATATTGCCCAGGCCAGCTCACATCATGCGTATATATATTGTCCAGGCCAGCTCACATCATGCGTATATATATTGCCCAGGCCCAGGCCAGCTCACATCATGCGTATTGCCCAGGCCCAGGCCAGCTCACATCATGCGTATTGCCCAGGCCCAGGCCAGCTCACATCATGCGTATATATATTGCCCAGGCCCAGGCCAGCTCACATCATGCATATATATATATTGCCCAGGCCAGCTCACATCATGCTCACAGACAGTCACAGATGCGCCATCATCATAGGCCTACGCAGCCTATTGCATTAGGGTGTGCACCCAAAAGCTCAAACACATGAAAAAAAATTATGTTATACAGTTGTGTTCAAAATTATTCAACCCCCACTGAAATTGAGTGTTTTGGCCAGTTTGACATTGATTTTGATCATTCAGTCATCTTGCTTACAATTAAATCAAAGAGGCACGTGTAGGTCAGACAAATATAACATAACATTTATAATGAAATAACCACAAATGTCTTTTCTGTGCTCACATCATTATCAGTTTTCTTCAACCCCCAAGTGACATTCAATCTTAGTACTTAGTACAACATCCTTTTACAGTTATAACAGCTTTTAAAGGTGAAGCATAGCTTGACACAAGTGTCTTGCAGCGATCTACGGGTATCTTCGCCCATTCGTCATGGGCAAAAGCCTCCAGTTCAGTCACATTCTTAGGCTTGCGCACTGCAACTGCTTTCTTTAAGTCCCACCAGAGGTTCTCGATCGGATTTAAGTCAGGTGACTGCGATGGCCACTCCAAAATGTTCCAGCCTTTAATCTGCAACCATGCTCTAGTTGACTTGGAGGTATGCTTGGGATCATTGTCCTGTTGAAAGGTCCAACGTCTCCCAAGCCTCAGGTTTGTGACGGACTGCATCACATTGTCATCCTATATCTCCTGGTACTGAAGAGAATTCAAGGTACCTTGCACACACTGAAGCTTCCCTGTACCTGCAGAAGCAAAACAGCCCCAAAGCATGATTGACCCCCCGCCATGCTTCACAGTAGGCAAGGTGTTCTTTTCTTCATAGGCCTTGTTCTTCCTCCTCCAAACATAGCGATGATCCATGGGCCCAAACAGTTCTAATTTTGTTTCATCAGTCTACAGAACACTATCCCAAAACTTCTGTGGTTTGTCCACATGACTTTTGGCATACTGCAGTCGACTCTTCTTATTCTTTGGAGACAGCAAGGGGGTGCGCCTGGGAGTTCTGGCATGGAGGCCTTCATTACGCAGTGTGCGCCATATTGTCTGAGCTGAAACTTCACTACCCACATCTGACAAATCTTTTCTCAGTTCCTCAGCAGTCACACGGGGACTTTTCTCCACTCTACGCTTCAGGTAGCGCACAGCAGTTAAAGTCCGCATCTTCTTTCTGCCACGACCAGGTAGCGTTTTAACAGTGCCCTTTGCCTTGAATTTGCGAATGATGCTTCCTATGGTCTCTCTTGGTATGTTTAACATCTTTGCAATCTTCTTATAGCCATTGCCCTTCCTGTGAAGAGTAATCACCTCTTCTCTTGTCTTCCTGGACCATTCTCTTGACTTCACCATGTTTGTAACCACACCAGTAAATGTCTAGAAGGAGCTGAGTATCACAGTCATTTTAAAGCTGCCTAATTGGTGCTTATTATGCTTTATTGCTGCTCCGTGACATCCACAGGTGTTTTCAATACCTGATTGAAAACACTTGAATGAACCTCTGTTCTTCAGAGTGGTAGTCTTTAAGGGGTTGAATAATTGTGTCAATGAAGAATTCACAAAAGAAACATTTACTACTGTATTACAAAACCAATTGATGTCATTTTAGTTGCATATGGTTCTTTAAAAAGTCCTTGTAGGATTTCATTCTGAATACAATTACAAATGTACACTAAATTCCCTAAAACCCTTTATAGCATTGGGGGTTGAATAATTTTGAACACAACTGTATGCCCTCTTGGAGGGCACTCTAAAAATCGAACTTTGAGTCCCATTGACTTTTATTGAGTTCGTGTTCGAATTCGAACTTTTGAAAAGTTTGAGTTCGAATGCGAACCGAACTCACCTCTCGAATGCGAACCGAACTCATCCCTTCTCACTATTACCCTCACCTAGTGTGTCACCCCTCTCCTCTTGGATTGTAAGCTCTTGGGCAGTGTCCTCTCTCCTACTGTTCTGTTTGTTTAACTTGTATGGACATTTGTTATTCCGACTCTCCCATTGTACAGCACTATGGAACTTGCTAGCGCTTTATAAATACCTGTAGACTGTATGAACTAACACAAGCTATGCAGCTCAGGACCTCAGACCGGGGAAACTGAGGAACTGAATATTAGCTATCTCTGCAACTGTGAAAGCAAAACACTCTCACCCGTTGACTCACTCATGCTCTCACACACTGACATGCTCACTCACGCTCTTTCATGGTTTACATACTCCCTGTCTCACTCAAACTTCAAAGTGTGAACACTGATTTGTTAGCTTAAAGTGTCTCCTGAGGTGCGTGTGGAAAACGGCAAGAAAGAAAGCAGGTAAATATGAAAAAAATATCATATTTACTTTTTATGCTTGCTGAATGAGACTACTGACTCATTCAAAAGGCATAGCATGTTTTTAAAAGCACACTAGCAAAGCATGTATGTCCCTTTAAGAACCAAGGACGTACTATGTACATCATGGTGCTTTAACCCCTCCTCCCTCCCTATACTCCCCTCTCTGGCCAGTTTTATGGGCCCCGGCCGTCACAATGACATCATCTCCGGGTGCGATGATGTCATTTTCAGGCACCCCACTGTGCCTGCAGGGGAAACATAGAAACATAGAAAAATTTCGGCAGATAAGAACCTTTCGGCCCATCTAGTCTGCCCAATTACTTGGATACTTTACCTGGATTTATCTTTTGTTTAGGATAGCCTTATGCCTATCCTATGCCTGCTTAAATTCAATTACTGTTTTGGCCTCTACCACTTCAACTGGAAGGCTGTTCCATGTATCCACCACCCTCTCAGTAAAATAATGCTTTCTGATGTTACTTTTAAACCTTTGCCCCTCTAATCTAAGACTATGTCCTCTTGTTTTGCTACTTTGTTTCCTTTTAAATATACTCTCTTCCTCTACCTTGTGGATTCCCTTTACGTATTTAAATGTTTCTATCATATCTTCTCTGTCTCGTCTTTTTTCCAAGCTATACATGTTAAGATCATTAAGCCTTTCCTGGTAACTTTTCTCCTTCAAGCCGTACACCATTTTAGTAGCCCTTCTCTGAACTCTCTCTAAGATGTCTATATCCTTCTGGAATTACGGTCTCCAGTACTGCACACAGTACTCCAAGTGAGGTCTCACCAGTGCTCTGTACAGTGGCATGAGCACTTCCCTTTTCCTACTGCTAATACCTCTCCCTACACAACCAAGCATTCTGCTAGCATTTCCTGCTGCTCTATCACATTGACTATTTACCCTTAGATCCTCTGAAATAATAACCCCTAAATCCCTTTCCTCAGATGTTGAGGTTAGGACTGTATCAAATATTCTATATTCAGCCCTTGGGTTTTTACGTCCCAGGTGCATTATCTTGCACTTATCCACATTAAAACTCAATTGCCACAGCTCCGACCATTTTTTTAGTTTACCTAAATCATTTGTCATTTGGCTGATCCCTCCAGGAATGTCAACCCTGTTGCAAATCTTTGTGTCATCAGCAAAAAGACATACTTTACCATTAATACCTTCTGCAATATCACTAATAAAAATATTAAAGAGAATGGGTCCAAGTACTGACCCCTGAGGTACCCCACTGGTAACAAGACCTTGCGCTGAATAAACTCCATTTAAAACAAACCCTCTGTTGCCTGTCACTCAGCCACTGCCTAATCCATTCAACAATATTGGAATCCAAGCTCAAAGATTGCAATTTATTGATAAGCCTTCTATGCGGAACAGTATCAAAAGCCTTACTGAAATCTAAATAAGCAATGTCTACTGCACCACCTTTGTCTATTATTTTTGTTACCCAATCAAAAAAATCAATAAGATTAGTTTGGCATGATCTCCCTGAGGTAAACCCATGTTGTTTCTGATCCTGTAATCTATGTGTTTTTAGATGTTCAACAATCCTTTCCTTTAACATGGTTTCCATTAATTTCCCCACTACTGTCATAACACTAACTGGCCTATAGTTCCCCGATTCCTCCCTACTACCCTTCTTGTAAATGGGCACAACATTTGCTAATTTCCAGTCTTCTGGGACGACTCCCGTTAACAAGGATTGGTTAAACAAATCTGTTAATGGTTTTGCTATTACACCACTGAGCTCTTTTAATAATTTAGGGTGGATCCCATCAGGCCCCATTGACTTATTTGTCTTTACTTTAGACAACTGCTGTAGAACCTCCTCCTCTGTAAACTCATATGTAAATGTCTCGTTAGTGTTTCCTCCTAACTGAGGTCCCTTTCCTTCCTTTTCTTCTGCAAAGACTGAACAAAAATATTCATTGAGGCAGTCAGCGAGACTTTTATCCTCTTCTACATACCTTCCTTCCTTTGTTTTTAATCTAACTAATCCTTGTTTTACTTTTCTTTTCTCATTTATGTATCTAAAAAATGTTTTGTCCCCCTTTTTAACTGACTGAGCTATTTTCTCTTCTTGCTTTGGAAGTTCTTATAAATTGCTTTGCCTCTTTCTGCCTAATTTTATAGGTTTGCCTATCTTCTTCACTCTGAGTTTTTTTATAATTATTGAATGCTATCTTTTTGTCCTTTACTATTTTGGCCACTTCTGCAGAGTACCACAGTGGTTTATTCCCTTTTTTGTTTTTGCTAACAAGCCGAATGAAATTGCCTGTGGCCTTCAATAATGCTTCCTTTAAATAATCCCGTTTCTCCTGGACTCCCTTTAAAGTCCTCCAGTCTGATAATGACTCATTCACACAAAATCTCATTTTAGAAAAATCTGCTTTTTTAAAGTCTAAAACTTTTGTTTTTGTGTGGTGCGGCTCCATCCCTGTTCTTATATTAAACCACACTGACTGGTGATCACTAGATCCCAAATTTTCACCTACAACAACACCTGATACCAAACCTCCATTTGTGAGTATTAAATCCAATATGGCCTCTTTACGGGTCGGCTCCTCAACTACTTGTGTTAGAGATAATCCCAGTAGGGAGTTTAGAATATTTGTACTCCGGGTGCACCCAGCTATTTTGGTTTTTCCAGGAAGTAGAGGGGTTCGGTGGAGGCGCTCGTATCTAGAAACATTAATATTAAGTGGTTGCCGCCAACTAGGGGGTAGCTCAGGCTCTCGAGAGGTTGTGCGGATAAAATCGGGAAAAAGAGAGTAGAATTCCTAGTGGCGCAGTAATTAAATATTCCTTTGTGGTATAACTCAAACGGTATCAGGGATAATTGCGTGCACCATAGATACAAAGTGCAAATGCAAATCACAGAGGGTATAAAGTGCTAGTGCAATATCCTGAGTGTGCAATAGGGTTAAAGTACAGATGCAATACGATTAAAGTACAAGTGCAACAATTCAGATAGGAGGCGATATAGCAAGGCTAATGGAAACAAGGTAATAATGGCTGATAAAGTCCAAAATAATTGGGACTGTCTGCCAATGTTCAATGTAGATATATGGAGGTCAAAAAGTCTTTATTGATGGTTAGTCCGGTTCCTAAGTGGATGGGTGATGCATCAAAAGTGCTCAAGAAACGGGGGCGTGGCCTGGACGGCTAAGATGGTGGCAGCCTAGTTCGGAGCTCCTGCACCCTGACGGCCCCGATATAGCTTTCTAAGCGATTCCCCGCACATCACAGCCAGCTACACTCCTGGTGAACGTTCCGGATATGCCCAGGACCAAGGCGAATCGCACCCCGGGACAGGCCGACATTGCCAGGTGCTTCCCCCCGCTAAGTTTATCTGCGGCCTCCACTCCTAAGATGGCGGCGCCGCCTCGTGTCTCGGATGCGCAGGACGAACCCTGTACCTGGACATACAGGACCTGCGCCAGCTCCTCCTTACGGTGAAGGATGACCTGCAGACCGATCTACGAGCAGGTATCGATGGCCTCCGCTCGGACCTGGGAGCTCTGGGCGCACGCACGGTGGCCTTGGAACAGCGGGCAGAAGAGGCGCAGGCAGCTCAGGATGCTACCCAGGCCGAGGTTGCGGCCTTACGAGACAGGTACGAGTCCCTGCAGGACACAGTGGAGGACCTGGACAATCGGTCCCGGCGGTCCAATCTCCGCTTGCGGGAGATCCCGGAATCCATTGTGGACTTGAGGGATTTTCTCCACTGTTATTTTCGCCTGCTGCTGCCTGAGATCCCCGAGGAAGAGCTGCTTCTTGACAGAGCCCACCGGGCCTTGCGCCCCAGACCTGCGGAGACCGATCCTCCGAGGGATGTCGTGATCCGCTGCCACTACTATACGACCAGGGAGGCGATCTTTCGAGCGGTCAGAAACACAACCCCTGCCATGGAGGGGGTCACCCCTCACTTTTATAACGACTTGGCGCCCTCGACCCTCCAGAAGCGGCGGACCTTGAAACCCCTCACGGATCTCCTGCGTCAGCACAGTATCAGATACCGGTGGGGCTTTCCTTTTCGCCTCCTGATCCCGCACAATGGGGCCTTCCTTACCCTGCGCACCCCCCTCGACGGCCCGGGCATCCTGGAGACCCTGGGCATCCCTGTCCCCCCGGACTTCCTGGCTTGGCCTGACCGGGACGTGCGGGGTGCGGGATTGGACCCCCCCGGAGGACCGGGGTGGCGGGGTCGGAGGAGAATGCCCCCGCGTTAAGAACCTGGCGCTGCCTACCGCACTCCGCCCTTGACTTTCCCGCGCTGATCGTGCTGACCCTCCCTGCTGACCGACGCTGACCTCCCTGCATTTTTACACCAGCCGGGATGAGATCACCTTTGCCGCTCACACCCTTTTGCTCGTTCTGTGATGGTTCGTGGTCCCGGCGAGGGGACCTCGGGGTCCCTTATAGAGGCACCGGCCTTCAGATGGACGTTGTTCCCCCCGCTGGGGAGGCCTCCAGGACATGACCGCCGGTTCAATCACGGCCCCCGGGGTGCCCCCTGGATTCCCCCCGCTTTTCACCTTTCTCTTTTTCCCAGTTATGCGGGAGTGGGTGGGGGGTGGGCCTCGGTGGGGGGGGAGGACGCCCTGAGTGCCGACTGTTTTCCTCTGGTGCGGTGGACCTTATACTTCTTATCCAGCAGTGGGGGGAGGGCTGCGGGTTGGTGTGCTGGGGGTGGCGGGCGGGTATTGTGTTCACCAGTTGAGTTTTAGTATGTTTGTTGTAAGTTTTTTTTGTTGTTGTTGCTGTGGATGACGGGTTCTTTACACGAGCTAGAAGGGTGCTCTGGGCCGGCAGTCACATCTTGCCTGACTTGTACATCCCCCTTGGACTCCCCAGTGGTAGGTACAAACCACCACACGACAAGTGATCGTCCTTCACCCCCTTTTTTTTTCTTTTTTTCTTCTGCTCTTCTCTCTTCCTTCTTCTTCTTCTCCTCTTCCTCTTTTCTTTCCTCCTCTCCTGCACATCCCCCTTTTCCTTCTTTTCTCCCTGTCCACCTTTGGGGCCTCGTCCCTACCTCTCTCCTCCCTTCCACTCCCTCTTCCCTATTGTTACTCTTCCCCGCTCCCCGCTCCCTCTCCTCCCGTTCTTCCCCGGGGGCTCATCCCCCTCACTACCCCCTCTCGCGGGATAGACACCATTCCCGCTTTGCGCTGCGATGGCAGGGTGCGGGGCTGGCGCGCGGGTTCACCTCAAAGTGATATCGCACAACACTAAGGGTCTTTTGTCTCCACAGAAGAGGCGGACGGCGACACGGTACTATAAGAGGTTGCGGGCGGACGTCGTCATCCTCCAGGAGACCCACTTCGCCCGGGGAAGGGTCCCGACCCATTGGAGCGATGGGTTCTCTACTCACTTCCATGCGGCCGGAGGTACCCGCAAGACTGGCGTCTCCATCTTGATGCGAGGTACCCTACACTTTCACCTTGAGTCCCAGGAGTCAGCTCTAGATGGACGTTACCTTAGGGTGTCTGGGACAGTGGGGGGCCGCCCGTATACCTTTGTCGGGGTTTACGCCCCTTCCCCCCCAGATGTGGCGTTCTGGAGAGCTCTAGGAGATAAGCTGGCCTTGCTCCCTAACAGGGGGGTGTTCGTGGGGGAGATTTCAACGCTACCCTGGACCCGTGCTTAGACCGGAGCAGCCCGAACCCTAGCTCCTCTCAGTCGCGCCTATCTAGAGGGTTTAAAGCCGCTGTTCAGACCGCCAACCTGTTCGATACTTGGCGCTTGCTCCACCCCAGAGGACGGGATTACTCTTTCTATTCTCACCCCCATGACTCCTACTCCAGGATAGATTACATTCTGTGTAGCAGAGACTTGATCCCGGACCTTACATCCTCCCGCTTACATGAAATATCATGGTCGGACCATGCTGCGGTGGAGACGGTAACGCTGGGGGGCGAGCGGGGAGGTTCTGACAGGGTCTGGCGGTTCAACGCCTCGCTGCTTCTCGACCCGGGACTGAAAGCCGAGCTGACGCGCGACCTGGAGGACTTCTTCTCTCGCAATTTTACACCGGGCATCAGCACCACCACGGTGTGGGAGGCCCATAAGGCCTATATGCGGGGGTCTTTAATAGCTATCTCATCTCGTCGCAAGAAGGAGAGGGCGCGGGACTTAGACCTCCTCACGTCCCAGGTGGTGGAACGAACCCATAAACGCACCGGAGACCCTGAGGTGCTCCGGCACTTGGTCGAGGCGCGAGGGAACCTCAACCTGCTCCATTCGCGTCAGGTGCAGGCGGTGCTTCAGTGGACGGGCCAAAATTTTTTTGAGAAAAGCGATAAGCCAGACACGCTTCTGGCCCGTCGGTTGAAGCAACAGACAAGGGAGCGCACAGTCCGTACGATACGCCTTCCGGGGGGGGGAGCTGACCCAGGACCCCCGGGAGATATCAAGAGCTTTTCGCTTACTACTCTTCCCTCTACGATGGGGGCACCGCTGGGCGGGCCCGGCTCGGGAGACCGCCCTTCGAGACTTCGACGAACCCCATTACCGCAATATTAGCCCATCGCACTGCGAAGCGCTGGGAGCCCCCATATTGGCAGAGGAGATCCTGGGGGTGCTTAAAGAGCTGCAGTCCTCCAAAGCCCCAGGCCCTGATGGATTTTCTGCCGCTTACTACAAGGGGTTCAAGCAACCGCTCCTACATCCTATGGCTCGCCTTTTTAATGAGTTCCTGGAAGGGGAGGGGGTCCCGTCCCCGGAGATGCTTGCAGCCCGAATAGTTGTCATCCCCAAACCGGGCAAAGACCCGGCAGTCTGCTCTAGTTACCGGCCTATTTCCCTGATTAACGGGGATCTAAAAATCTACGCCAAGATATTGGCTAACCGCTTGGGACGCTACATAACTTCGGTGATCCACCCGGACCAGGTGGGATTCATCCCGGGTCGGGAGGCCCCGGATAACATTAGAAGGGTCCTCAACTTGGTCGACGGGCCATCTGGGGGAAGGTCTTTTCTGCTCTCCTTGGACGCTGAGAAGGCCTTCGACCGGGTGGACTGGCGATATCTGTGGGCGACGATGACATCCTTTGGTCTCCAAGATACCTTTCTGACAGCTGTCCAGGCTTTATACGCAGGCCCCCGGGCCAGAGTCGACACGGGAGGCTACCTGTCGGACGCCTTCCCGGTCCTGAACGGGATGCGGCAGGGCTGCCCCCTGTCCCCTCTCCTTTTTGCTCTCTCGATCGAGCCGCTGGCGGCCTCTGTCAGGGCTCATCCGTACATCCGCGGCGTCGAGGTAGGGGGTGAGGACTATAAGCTCGCCCTTTTTGCGGACAATATCCTCCTGTCCCTGTCTTCGCCGGTGGTGACCCTCCCCAACCTGCTATCGGTCCTCCGTGCCTTTGGAGAAGCCTCGGGGTACAAACTGAACACCGATAAGAGTGAAGTTCTTAACGTTTCCCTATCGGAAGAGGAGGTGGGGCTGGTCCGGTGCCAGTTTCCATTTCGCTGGTGCCGCTCCTCCCTGTGCTCCCATATATGCGGTGAAGATGACTCTGCTTCCGAAACTCCTTTATTTTCTTAGGACACTGTCTATCCCGATCCGACGATCTGACCTCACATACCTCCAGACAGCGATCCACTCCTTTATCTGGGGGGGGCGAAGGGGTAGGCTTCCCAAGACACTCATGTTTCAGTCCAAGTCGAGGGGAGGGCTGGGAGTTCCTCACCTCTTCTCGTATTATAAGGCGGCCCAGTTGGCGATGCTAGTTTCTGTGAACCTGACCCGGAACAAACCGATTTGGTCTCTTTTGGAGCAGGCCTTGGAGGGCCCCCGGCCTATCCGCTCTCTCATGTGGATGCCCAGAGGCACCCCCCCGGTGGGACATGCTAGCCCCACCTTGCAGCACTCCTTACGACTATGGAACCTTTATCGGGAGGGAGACGGTCTGTCTCCGCCGGGCTCTGGTCTTCTCCCTCTCTTTCACAACCCGCGATTCCTGGCGGGGGACCCCCCGGGGGCTTTTGGCTGGTGGTTGCGGGCCGGCATCGTGGAGTTGCGGGACTTACTGCTTCAGGGTCGGCCGGTTACCTTGGCCTATCTACGAGAGTCCAGAGCGCTCCCACTAACTGAAGAATATCGGGCAGCTCAGCTACTGCACTTTGTACAGGCTGAGATCCGGGCGGTGCCGCTGCGCGGCCTGACCTTCTATGAATCCAGCTGTAGACAAGAGAGCCGTCGACGGGGTATGATCTCTCTTCTATATTCCCACCTGACCGAGGTGACGTTCCCGCGCGAAGCTCCCTACCGGGCCCGGTGGGAGGCGGACTTGGCGGAATCCCTGGAGGACAAAGATTGGCACGATATTATCGACAGAACGTCGAGGGTCACGGTCTGCACCTCGGTCCATGAGAATTGCTATAAAGTCCTGTCAAGGTGGTACATTCACCCTCGCCGGCTGGCTAAAATGCATCCTGGCATCCCAGCAGAGTGCTTTCGTGGATGTGGAGGTGAGGGAACATACCTTCACGCCTGGTGGGACTGCAGCGCTGTTCGACCCATCTGGGAGGCGGCTTTTCGAGACCTGGGTAGGGCATTGGGGGTCTCTCTTCCCCCGGATCCCTGGTCGGCTCTCCTTAACAGGCAGCACCCGGCCGCGCATCTGGCGAGGGGTGAGCAGTCACTGGTTTCCAGGGTATGTGCCGCTGTGCGCATTTGCCTGGCCAGGACTTGGAAGGGACCCCCGCCGACTCGGCCTCAGATTGAGGCCAAGATCTGGCACATGCTCACGATGGAGCGTCTGACGGCCGTGGTCCACGACCGCATGGGAGACTTTGTGAGGGTGTGGGCTCCTTGGCTGGAGGCGTTCGCTTCACCGACCTCTGCACATCTGGCCTTTTCTGGCTAACTCAGCGTACCGTCTGTCGAGTTTGACTCGACTCGCTCAGTCAGGCCCTCTGGGGGGGCAGAGTCCTGCGAGGTGACCCGCGCGCGGGCTGATCGGATTGGATGCGGGGGTGGGGGGCGGGTGGGATCCATGTATCATGGCGAGCTCCCCTCTTTTACCTCCTTTTTCCCCCCTCCACACTGGTCCCCTCCTCCCCCTTTTTTTTTTTTTTCTTTTTCTTTCTCTCTCTCTCTTATTTAACCTCCTTTATGCCTCCCTCTTCCTCTACCCCCTTGGCTTTTGCCTAGCTTCCACTTAGAGGCGGATTCTGGACGGCCCCTCCCGGCCGAGCTTTGCACTAAAGCAACGAGAAAAGCGGACACATGCATATATATCCCTTGTGCCCCGAGAGATTTCGGACAGGACCCTTCTAGCCCGTCTGCTCCTGTATGTCTATTTACTTAACGGTCTGAGGGGATCACGAGTCACTTCTCCTCCCCCTTTTGATATCCCCTTAACCCATATTGAGATGGTTCTTGGATGCCTCGACCCTACTGTTTATTCGCTGCTTACGTTCTCACGTTCCATATTCTGCTCATTTTCTATATCCTATAAAATGTGGAGACCTAATGTATGTCAGCATAGTTTCTATAAGACCTCCTTTGGAGTATATGTCTGCTCCTTGCATACTTGCTCTTTATTTCACATGTGTTTTGCCTCCATTAAAAATTGTCAAATTTAAAAAAAAAAAAGTGCTCAAGAATATTGTCAATATTACCCTTTCCACAAATGTAACGAGCCTGTAGGAAGTGTTCGTTCTTCTAGTGGTCTTGATGGGCTCCACAATAGGGGATATAATGAGAGAAGAGAGATAATAGTGTGATACCGTCTATATGTAAAGCGCAATAGATTAGAAAAATGCACACTTACAAGATCCAGAGCCTTTTGAATCCAGGCTCTGGAGTGGAGCGCCTTGTGCCTAAATATAGGGTGGTCACTGCCCTTCTTTACACGGTCTTCTTATTCGACCTCAGATGGGGGGACATAAGAGCAAAGAAGAGACAACGCTCTCATAGCATGATATCAGCCATAAACTCGTGTATTGAGAGAGAGAAGAGTCACACTCACCAATTCAGGAGCCTTAATGGTCCAGGCTCAACTGTTGCGCATGTGGTGCTCCTTAGCGGTGAGCTCCTGAACCTCTTTGGCTGCTTGCTCTGCTTGCTCTGCGTCCAGGTCGTTGTTATGGTATCTGTGGTACTAATAATAGCCTTACCAAGATAAAGAGCTGGTAAAAGTATGAAATGAGCTGAATTACTCTTATACGTGGAGTAAAAAATATTTATTGTGCAAAATTACATAGTGCAAAGTAAACGGAAAGTACATAAAAATAGGGGGGGGGGTCGAGACGCGTTTAGGTGCAACCAGCACCTTCCTCAGTCGGTATATGTGAGAGTGGGGGGATCTGAAGCCTTCTTGGGGTCCCCTTTTTAACTAGGGATCGTGGGTAGTGTTGGTAACCGTTCGTGGTTGACTTCCGGGTGTGTGCTGTGCCGCGGTCACGTGCTGCCGATTACGTCATCATTCGGCGCCGCGGCCATCTGAATTGGAACGCAAACAAAGCGGTGGAACGCAAAACAAAGATGGCCGTGGCACCGAATGATGACGTAATCGGCAGCACGTGACCGCGGCACCGCACACACCCGGAAGTCAACCACGAACGGTTACCAACACCACCCACGCTCCCCAGTCAAAAGAGTATTGAGTATTGACAATATTCTTGAGCACTTTTGATGCATCACCCATCCACTTAGGAACCGGACTAACCATCAATAAAGACTTTTTGACCTCCATATATCTACATTGAACATTGGCAGACAGTCCCAATTATTTTTGACTTTATCAGCCATTATTACCTTGTTTCCATTAGCCTTGCTATATCGCCTCCTATCTGAATTGTTGCACTTGTACTTTAATCGTATTGCATCTGTACTTTAACCCTATTGCACACTCAGGATATTGCACTAGCACTTTATACCCTCTGTGATTTGCATTTGCACTTTGTATCTATGGTGCACGCAATTATCCCTGATACCGTTTGAGTTATACCACAAAGGAATATTTAATTACTGCGCCATTTTGGTTTTCCAGTTCACATCAGGAAGATTAAAATCCCCCATGATAATAACTTCCCCCTTCATTGCCATTTTGGCTTTTTCCTCAAACAGCAGATTATCTAGCTCTTCTACTTGTCCAGGGGGTCTATAGATCACACCTACACGAGCTACTGTATGATTGCCAAATGTTAGCGTAACCCAAACTGACTCTATGTTCACCTCGCTCACTTTTATTTGGTTAGTTTTTATGTTGGTTTCACATTCAGGGCCACTCCTCCTCCTTTCCTACCTTCCCTGTCTTTTCTACATAAAGAGTACCCCAGTATTGTTATGTCCCAGTTATTTTTCTCACTGAACCATGTCTCAGTAACCGCCACTAAATCTACTTTTTCAGCTGCCATCATTGCCTCCAGTTCATTGATTTTATTGACTAAACTGCGAGCATTTATAGACACGACTCTGAGCTTGTGATTTTTTACCCCGCATGTTGCTTTCACCCTCCGATTTAGTTTTGGGGGACAATCGGGCAGATTGTTTTTTACCCTTTTTTTTGAACAGGAACTTGAACAGGAATGCTTTGCAGCAACTCAGGGAACACGAACCAGACAGAACCACCATGAAACTCCACAAACCGTCCACGAGGCTCTGTGCTGCTGGGAATATATAGGGAGTGGGACCGTGTGATTGGTCCATGTGACCCCAGACCAGGAGATCATAACAGAACCCCAGATCAGCCCTAGACAGCACAGCCAGACACCACAGGGAAAAAAACAGACATGAAGGCCCTTCACCACCAGGAGGCGCAGCCAAAACCAGGGAAAACGTAACACTGAGTTGGATGTACATACCCTCAAATTAAAGCTGACAGTCTGCAGTTAAAGCACATGGTGTTTGTTTCAGTCCAACTCCATTGTGGTGGTGTATAGAGCCAAAGATGTTAGAATTGTGTCGATGTCCCAATATTTCTGGACCTGACTGTATGTGGCAGCTCTTAGTAAATTCTACATGAAAAACCACCGTACCTGTTACACTTTGCCTGCGCCTCTCCTCAATTGGTATAGAGATGCACAGGCAGTAAGCAAATAAAACGGTCTTCAATATACAGTTACATCCACATAATAGTTACCGGTAAGATACTTTAGGTATATATCCTCTACTCCTCAAATGTTCCTGCGTATCGCAGTTATAGTTTGCTACAAAAACATAAAAACGATTGCCTCGAAATTTAGTAAGATATAATACTGTTCATTGCCTGTTCATTGCCTTTCCAATGATATCAAACATTGAAAGAGAAATAAATTGACGGGAATAATAAAATAGGACTTCAAATCACGTTTAAACGTGATGAGCATAAAATGGTTAAAATGAGCTCAGCACACAGAGGTAAAATGGCTCAGTAGCGAAGGGGTTAAAAAGCAAAAGCATGTAAAAATTGGGTATTTCTAATTTCAGGAAAAATTTGATTTTGGGGATTAAAGTTTGAAAAAGTGTGTTTTCTTCCAATTTCTTCCCCTGTATATCTAGAATCATAGCAGCTACAAGGTCACAAGAGGCATCGATAGAAAGGCCAGATCCCAGCCTTCCCAATGATACCAAACATGCATTATTATGTATTGATCCATCAAAAACCTAAACCACTGCACTTCAGTGAAGAGCGCCAGGTTTTTTTTTGGAGCCCTACGTCTCTAATCTTTACACTGCACAAGGTCAAGTGAAGTGTCATTGCAAAGATCAGAGTCTGGTCTTTCACAAAACCAAATATGAGCATGATAATGTGTAAATAGTAAAATGGAATATAAATAAATGCAAGATTTACATTTTTTTTCTCAGTTCTAAGGAATAATAGAATACATAATATGTCTGGGTCCTGTAATAAAATATTACTTCAAATCACGTTTAAACATGAGCACAAAACGAGTTCTGCACACAGGGGTGAAATGGCTCAGCAGTGAAGAGCTGTGCTACTCTGCTGCTTACTCGAGGCTGAAGCTTACTACTGTAGAGAAGTGTGGCCGCGATTGATAATCGAAGAGAATATCAGTGCACCACATAATTGATGCAATTCATTCTTCTACTCACCTACTCACACATCATGATTGAGGCCACTTCCATGGCCCCACCATTCCTGAACCACTGGCACTAGTGATCTAGACGATCAATAAAACTTCTCTTGTCTTCCTCCAACCAATCCCACTAGATTGTAAATTCCTATGAGTAGGGCTCTTGTCTCCATTTTATGTTTGTTTCTTTATGTCTTTGGTTATTGAAAAGCGCTGAAGTAACTGTTGGCGCTATATAAATGATGACGACAATAATAATAAATACCTGGTGTTGGCACTAAAAAGGGCCTTTTTAAAGGTGTGTCTAGAGTAAAAGAATCATAATTATTTTTTAAACAAGTAATAGTGCGTGTGATCAGGCGCCACCCAATAGACAAAGTGAACTGTGCAATGATTTAAAACAAAAGTAATTTGTCCAGATTTAAAATGCAGTTCGTATATGAATCAACAGCCGTGTCTTTTCCACACAGTGGTATACCTCAAACCACCGGGACATAAATAATATATGCCACTGAAACGCGTTTCGCAATGTAATTGTTTCCTCAGTCAGTGTGTCAGTGATACACACTGACTGAGGACGCGATTACATCGCAAACCGTGTTTCAGTGGCATATATTATTTATTTGATTGGAATAAACCATTTTTAACCCTTTTATTTCATGGTCCTGGTGTTTGTTTGGCACAGAGGAGCACTGAAAACATTCATCTAGAGGGGATCCGGTACCCCTTCAACTCTACCGGCTGCGAATATATCTGGTGTCCGAGATGTGACACCTGGAGATGTGAGTGCACACTTTTTATGACGTAAAAGTTTTATCTATATCAAACTGGCTGCACCATGTTTTCTTGAGGTGAGAAGACCTGTAAGAAGGGCATAGGAATAAGGAACACTGCTTTTTGAAGGAAGCACCGTATCAACCACAATTTTCTCCATAATTATTTTTTTGTAACTGTATTGATAATGTGACTTTGTCCTCTCAACCAATAACTTTTTTATAATTTTCATTTTCAGATAAAAAAATTCTATTAAATACAGGTGTCCATACAATTAGCTGGGATTTACATATTAACACAATTTTTAATGTATTCACAATTCCTAAATCCTACTCTGTGTACTGATTAAATTATAGTTTGCCATAAAATGTAAGGTTATTGATTTCAAAGTACCTAAACTGTTTTATAGTATCTCTCAGCTTACTCATCTGTCAACTTTGCTTCAATAGTTCTATTTAGGGAACTTTCCGTCACTGCCTCAGCTCTTAAGAGTCTCAAAAATCATTAATGTTCTTGAACCGAGCCTTAAAAAATTGTTTCTGCAGCTATAGCCTAGAAATATGCAGGAAGGTGAAAAATGTAAACACTAGAAGATGATATTTGTACAAACAAAGCATAAAATATTTTATATATCATAATACAATTTTAACATTTCTAGGGCCCTATTACATTGTTAGCGGAAAAACGCACATAAACGCGTGAATTTTTGCGCGAAGCTTCAAACGTTAACGCGCGAAAATCAACTCTGGTATAACAATCCTCGCACATTTTTTCATCTGTCAAAAAATAACGAGCGTAAAACGGACGCTCAAAAACGCGCACGCAGTAACGTTGCGCACAGAAATCAGTGTGCGGACTGTCTTTTTTATGCGATTCAGCCAATCAGAATTAGGAACCTTAATTGTCTCACGTTCATTTTTTGCACCTGTCAAAGTCAATCTGAGTATATATGCTGCAGCAATAAAAAAAGCACGCACAAATTCTCAAATTTATTGGTTTGGTATGTGTAGAATGTGTAACTATACTTTGCTGTATTTTTTATTTTTTGGGCTGGTGTATTTGGGTTCGGCCAGATCTGTCAGATTTGCCTTTAACACCAGCTTTCAAGAGTTGCTAAAATTATGCGAGCAAAGGCTGTGCGTTACAAACTGCGCATAGATTGTAATACCATCCTCATACCAGTGCACAAACGCATTTGTGCTCACAATGTTAAGTATAGGACGCGCAAAGTACAGTAAGCTCGCGCAGCGTTCGCGCAGGTTCACCCGCAGTAGACGTATACGCGCATTTGTTGCGCTGAGAATGTAATACAACGTTCAACGCAAAGGGTTTTGCCCCTTGCGTTTTTGCATGGGTGCAAACGTATGCGTGAAGATTGTAATAGGGCCCCTAGTGTTTTCTTTGTTCTATTATAGGGATGAGCTGTTCGGTTCGATCAGTTCGGAGTTCGATTCGAACATTGGCAGTTCGAAAGTTCGCGAACTTTGAACTTTTTGGGATGTTCGCCAAAAGTTCGATTTTTTTTTTTGAAAAAAGTATAAAAAATGCTTAAATACTAGCAAAATCGAGAAATAAAGAGACTCTTTACTGCAGAATATTATAAGCAACGGTTTATTAGATATTGAATTAAAATGGGAATATTTCTAACATTGAAGCCTATCGGATAAAACATTCTTGTTAATAAAACATCAGGTAGACACGGCCCTCTAATCAGGCACTGTAGAGGGCAGCCTGCAGGGGCCTCCCAAGGATCCCCTTGAGGAGCAAGGAGCATGCGGCCGCCGGATGACAGAGCTGCGACTGTACAGGCTAGCCGCCCGAGTGCATGTGGCAGAGACAGGCAGCGCAGGGAGGGAGCCACTGCACCTGCGGCCATGGCAGACCCACCAGGATCCAGGGAGCCCCCACTGACCACCAGGCTAAGGTAAGGTGACACATTCCTAAAAAAAATTTAATCCAAGGACATTTTTAAATGTCCCCGGGAACATAAAATAAAACTTTTTTTTTCTTTCTCTACCTGGCTGAATGTATTTAATTATATATATTAGATACATTCAGCCAGGTAGAGGGGGGTGGCATGTGAGCTGCGCGGGGTCTCAGGCAGTGTTTTTTTTTTTGTGTGTATATTTTTAGCAAATTTATAGGGGAAGGTAACGGCAGGTATGATATATATATATATATATAGATAAGATATATATCAATATTCTTATAAATATATATATCCAGACTTGTATTACACACACATTTTGGCAACTAATTGCCCCCCCCCCATTTGGCTGATCCCTCCAGAAGAAATGTTGAACCCGATAGAGTAGAGAATAATATATATATAAATGGTAAATCCAAAGGCAGGATTTGGAGAATGCAGCAATTCCCAAAACAATTCAGATTAATACACATCAAGACAGAGAATGAACAAAAATGTGTATTAGAGGGCACATCAACCACAATAATCTATATTCTGTAAAAGGGTAAAAAAACGTGTGTAATTTTGAGATGCAAAAATCAGTACACTACAAGATCAAATTTTGGCATCATCCATTGGACAATAGAATACAGATGTGATGATCGGAAGTGGAAAGGTGAGTAGGTGAAACTATATAAGCAGAAAAATAAAAGCAGAAGAAACTAGAAGTCAACTGAGTCTAAATATAAGGAAAACATCCGAAAGCACTGCTTTTCAAAACTTACCTGCAGTCAAATTTTCATGCTAGTCAGATATAATAAAAATGATTGTGTACACTTAGATTATTTCTTCTTTTCTTTTTTTCATTCTCATTTATATTGGACCAATTTTCAGCAATGCTTTGTGGCATAGTATAAAAGAGGAAAGTAAAATCGAACAGAATAACAGACAAAAGTTATGTAGGCCGGAACAAAAGCTTTAGAACATCATTTTCCGATGAGTTTTCAATCTAGAGCAGGACTTTGCAATTATAAAGGTCCAACCAGTAGACATGTGCACAGCACAAAATTTCGTTTTGAACTAATGGATTAGTCCTAAAATGCAATTTATTTAGTTGCTACAGAAATTCGTTTTTAGTTCTTTAGTATGAAAACTAATTTCATTCATCCGAAAACCAGTGGATACAATTACTATTGTAGTGGCTCCTCAGAAGGCTGAGATCGCTGCTTGTTACAGTATCTCTCACTCTCAGCACAATGTGTCAGGCAAAGCTTTTACAGTAACTGACTGCTTCTCATCACAGCGCTCAGAGTTTCCGTAAAACTAGTAAATAATATTTTTATATAGAAGAGGTTAGAACAATATTATTTCCTTCTTTTACTGAAACTCTGAGCGCTGTTACAGTCAGTTACTGTAACAGCTGAGCCTGATACATTCCTCTCTGTATAATGTATAGAACATCCTTCTGCATTAATTAATACCCCTCTCTGTATAATGTAGATAACATCCTCTTGCATTAATTAATACCCCTCTCTGTATAATGTATACAACATCCTCCTGAATTAATTAATGTCCCTCTCTGTATAGAACATCCTACTGCATTCGCATGTGGAGGGTGCAGAACTTTGCAATGCAATGCTTATCCAGCACAGGAGTGAGAACTTTTACTTAAACTTTGTATCTCTGTGGGGGAGACACAGGAATATAAAAGCAGGGGAGAGGGAAAATATTAATGTAAATGAGTCTGAAAGCTCAGAGAAGAGATGACTGGTGCAAATTTATTTTTATAATTAAATAAAGCACTTTAAATCCAGGGAAAACAAATCACACTGAAGGCTCATAATGACAGAGTAACTGAGAGCTGGATACTAAATGTATCAGACGTAAAAAAAAAACCTTTCTAACAACAAACAGCACTGGGAGAGGAGAGGGACTTAACATAAAACGTGTATTATAGATGAGGAAAGGGGGATAGTGCTCCTGGATAATATAAAATGTATCAGACCTAAGCCCCTATTATGCAGAGCGGGAGGGGAGATAACACACGTTTTATAAAGTCCCTCTTTTCTCCCAGCGCTGCTTGTTATAAAGGGGTTTTTACTATCCAGCCCTCCTCTGTCATTAGCTTTCAATGTGATTTATTTGAATGTTTTCCTTCTCCAGCTGCTTTTATCATCTTGTCTGCCTCATAGACAAGCAAGGGTTAAGTAAAGGTTTCCTCTCTTGTGCTGGCTGTCTGTGCTGAGAGTGAGTATTCTGGAGCTCTATCATTGTCAGATTTTCGGGTAGGGGTCGGGAAGGATTACGCATACAAACCTTTTCTGTAGCTTTGCGATGTTGCTCTCTTCATTGCTGGTCTCCTTCACTCATCAATGTAATATCACAAAAAGGACTGAAACTAAAATGTAGTGCATTTTATTTTAGTTTCTTTCGTTTTTTGTACTGAGCAGTTTCGTATCTCTTGAGTCATACTAAAACTAAATTATCCCAAAATTTTGACTAAATCGTTTTAGTACTAAAACGAATGCACATGTCTACCAACCAGCTCTATTAACCACTTCACTGCGGAGGACGCGCTCAGCGCGTCCTGCCGCAGGAAGGGTTGGCTGCAGGAAGGGTTCGCTGTGCCCCCCGGTGCGGGCTGACATCTTGGAAATCAGCCCGTCAATCTGGGACCGCCACGGGCACAATAGATGTCATCGCGGCGGCGCGATGACATCTATTTCAGGCGCCCCCCCCTGTGTGCGGAGGAGGTGCCTGAAAGGGAGGGGGGGAGGTCCTTTGGACCTCTCTCCCTCCCGATCGCCGGGGAGCAGGGAGTTAATACAGGCACCGCTTGGAAGGGCACAGCCTGCCCTTCCAAACGGTGGCTGTCATTAACCCCTGGGGAGCCGGAAAACGAATCGGCGCTGAAAAGCGCCGGTTCGTGATCCTTTCCCGGAGCTGGCCGACATCTTGGATGTCGGCCAAGCCTCCGGGAACTGCCCCTGAGGACTGGCGTCATCGAGCATAGCACGTCCAGCCAGTCCTGGAGTTAACCCCTAGCTGCCACCAATGGTGGAGATAGGGGGTTCCAATGAACCCCCTATCTCCCGATCCGTGGCAGCTAGGGGTTAAAGTTTGGTACTGTTGGATCGGCCAGAGCATGGCCGTTCCAACGATACCAAACATGACTATGAAAAAAGTTTTAAAAAAAAAAAATAATAATAATAAATTAAAAATAAAAATAAAAAAATATTTTAAAAAAATATATAAAAAAAACAATAAACAAGTTTTTTTTCTTTTTTTTGGTTTGTTAATGCAGCAATATTGTTCCCATTTCAATTATAATGTGAACAATGATGCTGCACTAACGATTTGGGTATGTGGTGCGTTTGTTAAAAATCGCATAATTTTCCCCAAAAAAAAATGTAACGAGACCCCATTTCTAATTTTTTTAACAAGCGCACCCCATACAAAATATAACCGCAATTGCTCGCATGTTAAAATGTGAAAAAAAAACACTTTACACGTTGTAATTATTGAAAATTCATATTTTATTGCATTTTTTATTATAATATACAGACCAGGTCATGACGTATACATATAATAATGACATATTATGAATCTGCCGAGTCTGACGGAAAGAACGATATATAATATGTCTGGGTCATTTACTAAAATAAGCCTTCAAAACACGTTTAAACATGATGAGCAAAACCGGTAAAAATGACCTCAGCACAGAGGTGGGAAATGCCTCAGCAGCGAAAGGGTTAAGAAACGAAAAACAAAATCAGGGCCTGATTTTAAAAACTCTGTTTTATGAAAGCTGGTGTCCACAGTCATTAGTTGTGCTGTAAGTGTATTTATACATCTATACTATAGAAGGATAAGCTAAAAACTGTCCGTCGCCAAAACCCTACTGCGCATGCGCGACGGACATTTGAAAGCGGCCGTTAGAACACACAGGTAGCTGCGCGTGCCGGCCGCGTGAAAAAAAAAAAAAAAAACGGCACGAGCCGCGCGCAGCTACCCATGTGTTTACACGGCCAGATGCCCCGATCCTCCAGCGGTGACCGTCCTCCGGCTGCCGGCGGGCCTCCAGGCTCAGGCGAGCCCCCGGCTCGGTTTGGGCCTACAGGCCCAGCCGAGCCGGGGACTCGCCTAAGCCTAGAGGCCCGCCGAGCACCCAGCGGCAGCCGGAGAAGGTCACCGCTGGAGGATCGGGGCCGAAGTTCCCAAACAAATACACCCCAAAATCGGCCTGAGCTCCAGCGAAGACCTCCTCCGGCTGCCGCTGGCTGCTCGGCGGCCCTCTAGGCTTAGGCGAGCCCCCGGCTCGGTTTGGGCCTACAGGCCCAGCCGAGCCGGGGACTCGCCTAAGCCTAGAGGCCCGCCGAGCAGCCAGCAGCAGCCGGAGAAGGTCACCGCTGGAGGATCGGGGCCGAAGTTCCCAAACAACACACCCAAAATCGGCCCTGAGCTCCAGCGGAGACCTCCTCCGGCTGCCGCTGGCTGCTCGGCGCCCTCTAGGCTTAGGCGAGCCCCCGGCTCGGTTTGGGCCTACAGGCCCAGCCGAGCCGGGGACTCGCCTAAGCCTAGAGGCCCGCCGAGCAGCCAGCGGCAGCCGGAGAAGGTCACCGCTGGAGGATCGGGGCCGAAGTTCCCAAACAAATACACCCCAAAATCGGCCCTGAGCTCCAGCGGAGACCTCCTCCGGCTGCCGCTGGCTGCTCGGAGGCCCTCTAGGCTTAGGCGAGCCCCCGGCTCGGTTTGGGCCTACAGGCCAGCCAAGCCGGGGACTCGCCTAAGCCTAGAGGCCCGCCGAGCAGCCAGCAGCAGCCGGAGAGGTCACGCTGGAGGATCGGGGCCGAAGTTCCCAAACAAACACACCCAAAATCGGCCCTGAGCTCCAGCGGAGACCTCCTCCGGCTGCCGCTGGCTGCTCGGCGGCCCTCTATGCTTAGGCGAGCCCCCGGCTCGGTTTGGGCCTACAGGCCCAGCCGAGCCGGGGACTCGCCTAAGCCTAGAGGCCCGCCGAGCAGCCAGCGGCAGCCGGAGAAGGTCACCGCTGGAGGATCGGGGCCGAAGTTCCCAAACAAATACACCCCAAAATCGCCCTGAGCTCCAGCGGAGACCTCCTCCGGCTGCCGCTGGCTGCTCGGCGGGCCTCTAGGCTTAGGCGAGCCCCCGGCTCGGTTTGGGCCTACAGGCCCAGCCGAGCGGGGACTCGCCTAAGCCTAGAGGCCCGCCGAGCAGCCAGCGGCAGCCGGAGAAGGTCACCGCTGGAGGATCGGGGCCGAAGTTCCCAAAAAATACACCCCAAAATCGGCCCTGAGCTCCAGCGGAGACCTCCTCCAGCTGCCGCTGGCTGCTCGGCGGGCCTCTAGGCTTAGGCGAGCCCCGGCTTGGCTTGGGCCTACAGGTCCAGCCGAGCCGGGGACTCGCCTAAGCGTAGATGCCGGCCGAGCAGCCTGCTCGGCCGGAGGAGGTCACCGCTGGAGCTCAGGCCGATGTTGCCTAACACATACTCACCGACATCGGCCCTTAGCTCCTCCAGCGATGGCGGTCCCGCTTGCAGCATCCTCTCTCCGTTGCTCGCCGGAATGACGTCACGAAAGCCTTTGACCCCGGGGGTCAAAGGCTTTCGTGACGTCATCCCGGCGACCAACGGAGCGAGAGAGGACGCTGGAAGCGGGACGCGGGACCGCCATCGCTGGAGGAGCTAAGGGCCGATGTAGGTGAGTATATCCACGAGCGGGGGGGCCATATCCACGAGCGGGGGGCCATATCCACGAGCGGGGGGGCCATATCCACGAGCGGGGGGGGCGATATCCACATGCTGGGGCAGTATCCACGTGCTGGGGCAGTATCCACGTGCTGGGGCAGTATCCACGAGCTGGGGCAGTATCCACGTGCTGGGGCAGTATCCACGTGCTTGGGCAGTATCCACGAGCTTGGGCAGTATCCACGAGCTTGGGCAGTATCCACGTGCTGGGGCAGTATCCACGAGCTGGGGCAGTATCCACGTGCTGGGGCAGTATCCACGTGCTTGGGCAGTATCCACGTGCTTGGGCAGTATCCACGAGCTTGGGCAGTATCCACGAGCTTGGGCAGTATCCACGTGCTGGGGCAGTATCCACGTGCTGGGGCAGTATCCATCCATGTGCTGGGGCAGTATCCACGTGCTGGGGCAGTATCCACGTGCTGGGGCAGTATCCACGTGCTGGGGCAGTATCAATCCACGTGCTGGGGCAATATCCATGTGCTGGGCAGTATCCACGAGCTGGGGCAATATCCACGTGCTGGGGCAGTATCCACGTGCTGGGGCAGTATCCACGTGCTGGGGCAATATCCACGTGCTGGGGCAATATCCACGTGCTGGGGCAATATCCACGTGCTGGGGCAGTATCCACGTGCTGGGGCAGTATCCACGTTCTGGGGCAGTATCCACGTGCTGGGGCAGTATCCACGTGCTGGGGCAATATCCACGAGCTGGGGCAGTATCCACGTGCTTGGGCAGTATCCACGTGCTTGGGCAGTATCCACGTGCTTGGGCAGTATCCACGAGCTTGGGCAGTATCCACGAGCTGGGGCAGTATCCACGTGCTGGGGCAGTATCCACGTGCTGGGGCAGTATCCATCCACGTGCTGGGGCAGTATCCACGTGCTGGGGCAGTATCCACGTGCTGGGGCAGTATCAATCCACGTGCTGGGGCAATATCCATGTGCTGGGGCAGTATCCACGTGCTGGGGCAGTATCAATCCACGTGCTGGGGCAATATCCATGTGCTGGGGCAGTATCCACGTGCTGGGGCAGTATCCACGTGCTGGGGCAATATCCACGTGCTGGGGCAGTATCCACGAGCTGGGGTAGTATCCACGAGCTGGGGCAGTATCCACGAGCTGGGGCAATATCCACGTGCTGGGGCAATATCCACGTGCTAGGGCAGTATCCACGAGCTGGGGCAGTATCCACGTGCTGGGGCAATATCCACGTGCTGGGGCAATATCCACGTGCTGGGGCAGTATCCACGTGCTGGGGCAGTATCCACGAGCTGGGGCAGTATCCACGTGCTGGGGCAGTATCCACGTGCTTGGGCAGTATCCACGTGCTTGGGCAGTATCCACGAGCTTGGGCAGTATCCACGAGCTGGGGCAGTATCCACGTGCTGGGGCAGTATCCACGTGCTGGGGCAGTATCCATCCACGTGCTGGGGCAGTATCCACGTGCTGGGGCAATATCCACGTGCTGGGGCAGTATCAATCCACGTGCTGGGGCAATATCCATGTGCTGGGCAGTATCCACGTGCTGGGGCAGTATCCACGAGCTGGGGCAATATCCACGTGCTGGGGCAGTATCCACGTGCTGGGGCAGTATCCACGTGCTGGGGCAATATCCACGTGCTGGGGCAATATCCACGTGCTGGGGCAGTATCCACGTGCTGGGGCAGTATCCACGTGCTGGGGCAATATCCAGGAGCTGGGGCAGTATCCACGAGCTGGGGCAATATCCACGTGCTGGGGCAGTATCCATCCACGTGCTGGGGCAATATCCACGTGCTAGGGCAGTATCCACGAGCTGGGGCAGTATCCACGAGCTGGGGCAATATCCACGTGCTGGGGCAATATCCACGTGCTAGGGCAGTATCCACGAGCTGGGGCAGTATCCACGTTCTGGGGCAGTATCCACGTGCTGGGGCAGTATCCACGTGCTGGGGCAATATCCACGAGCTGGGGCAATATCCACGTGCTGGGGCAATATCCACGTGCTGGGGCAATATCCATGTGCTGGGGCAGTATCCACGTGCTGGGGCAATATCCACGAGCTGGGGCAGTATCCACGAGCTGGGGCAGTATACATGAGCAGGGGCAGTATATCCACAATAGACTGCCCTCTGGGCAGGCTTTACAACTAGTCCATACAATAATAGAATAGGGATGAGCCGAACACCACCGTGTTCGGTTCGCATTCGAACAATTTCAAAAGTTCGAGTTCGAACTCGAACCGAACTCAGTGCAAGTCAGTGGGACTCAAAAGTTCGATTTTTAGAGTGCCCTGCAAGAGCAAGATATTTGCCATAAAAGGTGTATGGGGGTCCGGGTAGTGCCCTGGGGGACAGGAAACAAGGGCAAAAAGTAAAAAAAAAACGTTTTTAAAGGGACAGTGAGTTTTCCATGAAATAAGGGATAAAAATAAAAATGAAAAATTCCTTCAAATATCGTGCCTAGGAGGTCCCCATAACGTGCCCGTGAAATGGTGGATTTCTAGGATGTATAGAAACACTTAAAAACCAAAAAATTACGTTTCAAATTACGGTAAATGCTTTTCCTTTAATCTATCCATAAACAACTGCATGGGGCGGCAGTCTGTATGAAAAGAGGAGACATTTTCGTACACGCAGAAAAGTTTACTGATTTTTTTGGCTAAATTATTGTGAAACTTATGCAGGCTTTGGATGAAAGTAACAATAGGTGCTTTAAAATTGGTCCTTTAGCGTCCCCAACAGTGCCGTCACACCGTAACCCCTCTGAGGATATGAATCTGATACAGGCGTCCGTGGCAGTGCACCCAAATATTGTGCTTTTGGTGCAAGGCCTGCAAGTACTATCATACAGTAACCCCTCTGTGGTATTGTGGAAGAGTGCAGGGGTGGACCATGTGGTCCTATATTGAAAAGATATGATTCTGGTCAAGGCGTCAGTGCACCCAGATATTGTGCCTTTGGTGCCAGGCCAGCAAGTATTATCATACAGTAACCCCTCTGTGGTATTGTGGAAGAGTGCAGGGGTGGACCATGTGGTCCTATATTGAAAACTTTTTTATCTGGTAATGGGCGTCAGTGCACCCAGATAGTGTGCCTTTGGTGCAAGGCCAGCAAGTATCATCATACAGTAACCCCACTGTGGTATTGTGGAAGAGTGCAGGGGCGGACCATGTGGTTCTATATTGAAAAGATATGATTCTGGTCAAGGCGTCAGTGCACCCAGATATTGTGCCTTTGGTGCCAGGCCAGCAAGTTTCATCATACAGTAACCCCTCTGTGGTATTGTGGAAGAGTGCAGGGTTGGACCCTGCTGTTCAAAAAATTAAAATGATATAAATCTGGCACATGCGTCAGTGCAGCCAAATATTGTGCCTTTCATGGCAGCAAGTGCATTCACACCGTAACCCTTTTGTGGTATTGTGGAAGAGTTCAGTGCTGGAGGTTTTGTGAATGCAGAAAACATCCCCGATCTATTCCGTTAGGTCAGCATCAGGGGATTGATAACTGCTGATCCAGGACTGATTCATTTTTATAAATGTCAGCCGGTCTACATAGTCGGTGGACAGATGCACTCTTTTGTCTGTGACAAAACCTCCAGCAGCACTGAACGTCCTTTCGGAAAGCACGCTGGATGATGGGCAACCTAGTAGCTGCATAGCATATTGGCTGAGTTTTGGCCAGTGATCCAATCTCAACAACCAGTAAGCTAGTGGATCATCTGCTGGAAAGGTATCCAGGTCTGCCCTTGCCCCAAGGTAGTCCTGCACCATACGGTGAAGACGCTGGCAATGGGTGCCTACATTTGACGTCCCTGGGCGTCGAGGACTAAACAAATTTCAAAATGCATCAGTCAAGCGTCCCTGGCCTTCACCACTATTCCTATGATCACCCGCAGCTTCAGAAGCACGTGTGTCAGCACTTGGTAATCTACCAGTGCCTGGAAAGGTGTTACACAAGTGTCACTTTAGAGCATCCTCAAGTTTTGTCATCCTGTGCTCCCTCTGTGCGGGCAGGATGAGCTCTGCAACTTTCCCCTTGTATCGTGGATCAAGAAGGGTTGCCAACCAGTAATGATCCCTCTCCTTGATAGCACGAATCCTGGGGTCCTTTAGCAGGCTTTGCATCATTAGTGAGCCCATGCAGCGTAGGTTGGAGGTGGCATTAGCTTCCGAGTCTTCCTGGTCAATGAGGATGACCGTATCGTGCACTTCCTCCTCCCAGCCACGCACTAGCCCTTGTGTTTCTGGACACATGAAACCCTCCCTTGAGGAATCCCCACCTTCAATGTCCCCACTACTTAAATATTCTGCCTCCTCCTCATCCTCCTCCTGTCTGATCTGAGTAGGACCCGCTGGAATGCTGTCTGCGGAAAGACTGGGGCCTTGAGAGCTAGGGAAGGCCTCCTCTTCCTCCCGCTGCTCTGCCTCTAGAGCCACATCTATAATTCCCTGCAGAGTGTGCTCCAGCAGGAACACTAAAGGAATTGTGTCACTGATACATGCACTGTCCCTGCTCACCATCCTCGTTTCCTCCTCAAATGGTGACAGTACAGTGCATGCATCCTTGATCATCAGCCACTGCGGGGGGGAAAAAAACAAGTTGACCTGAACCTGTCCTTGTGCCATACTCACACAGGTACTCGTTGATGGCCCTCTGCTGCTTGTGCAGATGCTGCAGCATTGCTAATGTCGAGTTCCACCTGGTGGGCATGTCACAGATCAGACGGTTTGTGGAAAGGTGGAATTCTCTTTGAATTTCTGCCAGGCGAACACTTGCTGGGAATGACCGTCTGAAGTGGCTGCAGACTTTTCTGGCCTGGATGAGAAGCTCTGGCAGCCCTGGGTACTTGGTTAGGAAACACTGTACCACCAGATTTAGGACGTGTGCTAGGCATGGTACATGCGTCAATTTACCCTTGCGTAGGGCGGAGAGAAGGTTGCTGCCATTATCACAGACGATCATTCCCAGCTCAAGCTGGCGTGGTGTTAACCATCTCTGCACCTGCCCCTGCAGAGCTGACAGAATTTCTGGCCCGGTGTGGCTCCTGTCCCCTAAACAAACCAGCTCAAGCACAGTATGGCATATTTTTGCTTGAGCCATTGCATAGACCCTGTCAGGCGTTGGTTTAACTGCCACTTCGCCAGAGACAGAGAAGGAGGAGGAAGAGGGAGAGGTGGTGGAGCAGACAGACCTCATACAAGCAGCTATCTCTAGGCGTGGTGGATGAAAAAGCTCCAGCACAGAGCCCCGTCTTGGATCCCTCTCAGCTGCGATCAGAGTTACCCAGTGTGCCATGAAGGAAATGTAACAACCCTGTCCATGCTTGCTGGACCACGTGTCTAAAGTCACATGCACCTTGTTGCTGACTGCCTTTCCCAATGACTGGATAACATTGTCTTCCACGTGCTGGTATAGTGCTGGAATGGCCTTGCATGAAAAGTAATGGCGTTTTGGAACCTGGCACTGTGGTACAGCACATTCCATAAATTCACGGAAGGGAGCAGAGTCTACCAGCTGGAAAGGCAGCAGCTGCAATGCGAGTCAAACAGTGACCTGCGCCTAGCTTCTCCCCGCATCACCTCTTCCCATGATGTTGTTCAATGTATTGTAACCCTGTCTATACTGTGCCTATTGTACAGCGCTGCGGAATATGCTGGCGCTTTAAAAATAAAGAATAATAATAATAATAACAACAGAGTTCCTGCGTGTGTTCTTTGAGACAACAGCGCTCTACACCGGAGCAGCTCTGACATGTGATGCCTTGGACTGGCTAGGGCTGCGGTTGGTCACAGAGGATGTTGTGCCTCGTGTTTGCTGTGCCTCCTCCTCCCCCTCTTCCTCACTTAATTCCTCTGTTCGATCAGGCACCCAGGTGGAGTCAGTGACCTCATCATCATTGTCATCATCACCCCCTATCTCCTCGTCACTGGAGCCAACTTGGTAGTATGCTGCAGCTGCTGGGCAACATGAGTGCCAGTTATTTGTGTGTCATCACTGGCACCCCCTTCCTCTAGGTTGATTATACTCCCTTCCTCAACCTCAGAGATTGAATCAGAGCACTGTACTTGCTGCGCATCCTCAAGCAGCATGTCACTCTCATTGTAGTCATACAATTCTGACTCCTCCGTGTGTGATAGCGAGGCTATGGCAGGAGTAGCTGTGGACATGGAGGCTGCATTAGATGCTTTGGCAGCTGAGGTGGACTGTAAAGTACTAGAAGCCTGGCTGGCAGAGGACTCGGAGGATGAGGATGGCCTGGTTAGCCAATCCACCAAGTCCTCTGTATGTTGCTGCTGCTTAAGACGGCCAGCACCAGTTAGAAAGGACAAGCGTGCCCCTGCAGAGGATGCACCACCTCCACCACGACCAGAGGCACAGCCTCCCGACACAGGGGCTGCTTGCCCTCTTATCTGTGTCTGGGAGCGTCTGCCTGTCCTTTTTGTTTTTTCAGACATGGTGAGTGATATATAGATTATTATATACAGAACTCTGATTCAACTCTGGTATAAAGATTTAAAGAACTCTGGTATAACTCAGTGAGACACACTGATAGCTGGCAGCCAGTGACAAGAGAAAGATCACCTCAATTCACAAATGTTTTAAAGAAATTAGTGAGCCCCAAAATAATGCATGGCACTGGTTGTGTGACAAGACACAGATCACCTCAATTCACAAATGTTTTAAAGAAATTAGTGAGCCCCAAAATAATGCATGGTACTGGTTGTGTGACAAGACACAGATCACCTCAATTCACAAATGTTTTAAAGAAATTAGTGAGCCCCAAAATAATGCATGGAACTGGTTGTGTGACAAGACACAGATAACCTCAATTCACAAATGTTTTAAAGAAATTAGTGAGCCCCAAAATAATGGGTGGTACTGGTTGTGTGACAAGACACAGATCACCTCAATTCACAAATGTTTTAAAGAAATTAGTGAGCCCAAAAATACTGCGTGGTACTGGTTGTGTGACAAGACTCAGATCACCTCAATTCACAAATGTTTTAAAGAAATTAGTGACCCCCAAAATACTGCGTGGTACTGGTTGTGTGACAAGACACAGATCACCTCAATTCCCAAGTGTTTTAAAGAAATTAGTGAGCCCCAAAATACAGCGTGGTACTGTTTGTATGACGAGACACAGATCACCTTAATTGCGAAGTGTTTTAAAGAAATTAGTGAGCCCCAAAAAAAATTGCTGGCTGTGTGATGAGACACAGAAGATCACCTTAATTCCCAAGTGTTTTAAAGAAATTAGTGAGCCCCAAAAAGATTTGCTGGCACAGTGACAAGACCCAGAAAATCACCTCAATTCACAAATGTTTTAGATAAAGTTGTAAACCCCAAAAAAACTTGCTGGCACAGTGACAAGACACACATCACCTAAATTCCCTGATATTTGGTATAAATGAGACCCAAAAAGACTTGCTGGCACAGTGTGACAAAACCCAGAAAATCACCTCAATACACAAATGTTTTAAATAAAGTTGTAAACCCCCCAAAAAAATTGCTGGCACAGTGACAAGACACACATCACCTAAATTCCCTGATATTTGGTCGAAATGAGACCCCCCAGACCCCCCCCCAGTAGCGTGGCAGACCAGCAGTAACAACACACACAACTATCTTCTTTGAAATCTCCTCTGAAATGTGTGCAGAAGCACTGCGTGGAAACCTTCTATAGTGTGCTGCGGGACATAGCTCTGTGAGCCCATGATTGGGCAAAATTTGCCCAATCAGGACTCTGAGCGGTGATTGGCATAGTGTTCAACCAGTCTTGCACCAGACCTGTGGTCTGGTGCAAGGCTGTAGCCAATTACGAGCTTCAGGCAGTGGGAAAATGCATTGTGGTCCATTGTACATCGAACATGCGGCGAACACCCGGAAATGTTCGGGGTTCGCGATCTGCTCGAACAGGCTAAGTTCGGGTCAAACCCCGAACCGTCTGAACCCGAACAGCTCATCCCTAGTCAGTGGCAGTGCACCCAAATATTTTGCCTTTGGTGGCAGCAAGTGCCTTCACACCATCAGTTGCATCACTAGGGTTGGTGTCACCCTGTGCGGTAACTCATGGTGTCACCCCCCCCCCCGAGTTTTACGTTTATTTTTTTAACTACTCTTACTCATAAAGCAGTACTCCCATATAATACTGAATGCTCATAATACACGGCGCACATTACTGTAAGGTTTAAAAAATCTAGAAATAAAGAGACTCTTACTACAGAATATAATAATAAACGGTTTATTAGATATTGAATTAAAACGGGAATATTTTTAACATTGAAGACTAAGGGGCAAAACATTTCCCACACCGAATACACGAAAATGTTCAAAATCAGGAAAAAAAGTCGATATGAAAAATGAGCTGAAACAAAACAGAAATCGGCCTAAACAATCCAAAATGAAAATTGTCGAATTACGAACGAAACGAGTCGAAACGAAAATTTTATATCAACACGCAGATATATTTATACACCCACCCACAGACCTCAGACCATATATACACATACGCACATGGGGAGGTGGCATGTGGACAATCTCCACTAAATGCGCCCCCCCCCCATTTGGCTGATCCCTCCAGAAGAAATGTTGAACCCGACAGAACCCTAAGAATATAGATATATATCTCATCTATATATATATATATATATATCATACCTGCCGTTACCTTCCCCTATAAATTTGCTAAAAATATACACAAAAAAAAATCAAACCACTGCCTGAGACCCCGCGCAGCCCACATGCCACCCCCCCTCTACCTGGCTGAATGTATCTAATATATATAGTTAAATACATTCAGCCAGGTAGAGAAAGAAAAAAAATGGTTTATTTTATGTTCCCGGGGACATTTAAAAATATCCTTGGATTTAATTTGTTTTAGAAATGTGTCGCCTTACCTTAGCCTGGTGGTCAGTGAGGGCTCCCTGGATCCTGGTGGGGGCTGGGAGGTCTGCCATGGCCGCAGGTGCAGTGACTCCCTCCCTGCACCTCCTGTCTCTACCACATGCACCTGGATGGCTAGCCTGCACAGTCGCAGCTCTTTAATCCGGCAGCCGCATGCTCCTTGCTCCTCAATGCTCCTCAAGGGGATCCTTGGGAGGCCCCTGCAGGCTGCCCTCTACAGTGCCTGATTAGTGGGCCGTGTATGCCTGATGTTTTAGTAACAAGAATGTTTTATCCCATAGGCTTCAATGTTAAAAATATTCCCGTTTTAATTCAATATCTAATAAACCGTTGCTTATAATATTCTGCAGTAAAGAGTCTCTTTATTTCTAGATTTTTTAGTATTTTTTAAGCATTTTTTATACTATTTTCAATTTATTTTTTTTCGAACTGTTGGCGAACATCCCAAAAAGTTTGAAGTTCGCGAACTTTCGAACGGCCAATGTTCGAATCGAACTCCAAACTGATCGAACCGAACAGCTCATCCCTATTTATTACTGAGTTATACTAGAGTTCTGCAAATTTGAATCTGTGTCTTGGCACTGCCAGCTATAAGGGTGTATCACTGAGGCATAGCATACTTCTGGAAATTTTAATCTCTGTCTTGGCACTGTCAGCTATCAGGGACAGGGTGTATCAAGTACAATGGCACTTGTTAAGTGATGAGATATTCCATGCGAAGGGTCAGCTCTTGAATTTCATTTGTTTGAAGCAGGAAAAATGGACAAGTGAAAGCAAGCCCCTGGACCGTAAGAGTAGAGGACACCAGGTATGTACTGGCCATAGGGACAACAGGGAGATTCCCAGTGGGCCGATGGCTCAATGGGCTAATGTGAATGCTGTTCCACCGAGCAGCTCGCACTGCCCTTAATGGGTGAGGTGAGGTTTCCTCACCATCTGTAAAACAAACGCAGTCTGCTATATTCTCATATATGGACCACTGTGCTGGTGAGACCCACTGCGCATTGGCCACACCTTAAGACATGGTGCGCACTCAACCTCAGTGCTGCTGAGCTGCTTTACCCACTTGCTCTGCAGCAATGTCACTATCATCCAGCGGAAGAGGCCTTGTTTAGGCGAAACGCGTCCTGGATTACCCCTATTTTTTAACTGTATTGTAATCTTAAATAAATCCCTTTAACCCCCCTATCCTGCTGTCTGTGGTTTTTACCCCCGGAGAAAGAAAGGAACGCTAGCGGCAGCCACACATCTACCCTCGGATGACCAGTCCAGAGAACCGGGAGACCACGAGGAACCTTGTTACAGCACAGGAGGGATTTAAAGAAGGGACCCAGTCACCTCTATGGACTGGCGCGGCACTAAAGTCTGAGCCTGACATTCCCTAATAGGCTCTAGACCACGTGAGTTCAATCCACCTTTTCTTTGAACAAATAAGTTTTATCATACAGTGTTGCACTATGTATGCCTTTTCTCTGTCTTGCATATGTTAAGAACGGAAGAAAAGGAAGAACTGGAGACACATCTGTTTTTGACACTGCATTCAGAGACTGCGTTACCTAGTCTAACCACTAGATGACAGCAAGCTATTAAAGGACTTCTGACATAACCCAGACAAAAAGGTGTTCCATGCAGTACCTCTTTTTAACCACCGGATGGTGACTTTATATTACTGCCACTGCTCCCCCCATACATTGTGTTTTCACTAAAGTATCCAATTCACTAATGTATCAGAATCCCATATATATTTTCTGATTACGGGGAAGAATCACAGAACGCAGAGCACGACTTAAACTTGCCATCATCATTTCTCCCTTAATCATTCCCTTGTGATCCTTTGAGTAAAGATCAGGGCCTTCTCATCTTCTCTTTTTTCTGAGAGAATCATCAACAAACCCGAGGACATCACATTTTCACCATATGTGCGACACCTCCCTATAGAAAGTCCTTTTTACAAAGCGCAATACATACACTTATAGGTAGCGCTCAACACAGATATACCACCCATCTTCAATGTCACTATCTGTAGAGTGTTTTGTAGGTTTATATACTATTTTTGTGTGTGTTTGCATAGTTAAAGTGGTCTGGTCTGAATGAAGTCCAGGACTGATTTTTTTTGTCCCAGTCCAGCCCTGGAGGGCACCATGACCTTTACCGGTATTAAATTATGTTGGCACACTGTTTTTTCAGTGAAGTGCAATTGTGGATAATAATCATAGGCATGTGCAGGGGGTGTGTTTCTTGTGCCCAGGCACACCCTTATGTTGGGTGAAGATGTCCTTTTTCACCTCCTGCCATTACATTTTAGATGTTCCTGATGAATAACATAAAACTAACAGTATCTCTGATTAAAGGCTTTTTCTAATGAAAAATGTGCATTTTGTGCAAAATCTTCCAAACATACACTATATTGCCAAAAGTATTTGCTCACCTGCCTTGACTCGCATATGGATGGGTGAGCGAATACTTTTGGCAATATAGTGTACGTTTTCAGTCAATAAATGTTCTATGAGTGCACATTCTAATGTAATAGGCTGTGCACGCCAGTGATATTAATGGTACAAATATACAGACATGAGTTTCTGTTCCACAGGTGTCCTCCAAATCTTAAACAGGAAATGTAAAACAGTATATACAAAAAAAGCATATAGTGCAGGATGTTTGTATATTAGAATAATTATTTATAGATCTTTGAAATAATTTCTCACATGCAGGGCCAGTGCAAGGCCTTCTGCCACACTGGGAAAATATAATTTGCTGTCCTCTACTCCCCATTGTTTCCACACTAAACATGGTTATATTAGAGGTATTTATGACATAGAATATTCCCCTCTGCTTCTCCCTCTTACTGTGTCATAAATACCTCTAATACAACCAGGGCACTCTTGCTAAATCTCTGTTTTACTTTCTCCATACAGCAATCAGATCATTTACACACTCACAGACTGAACTCCATTTTTCCACTCTGCTGTCTCACCCACACTCCCACCCAGGCCAGGTCCTAAATTTTAGCTCCCTTTTCCATATGCTTCCATTTTTCTTGTACTACGCCCAAGCTTCTGGTCCTTCCCATGCCATCCCTGCTATTTTCTTTCTGGCCACCAGCTTCAACTTCCCTCTGCTTCCATTTGTTTCACATACCACCGTCCATTAGATTGTAAGCTCACAGGATATCTGACTGAGCACTTGCTAAAGTGCTGTATTAGCACGACAGTTATCCTATGGGCAGAGTCATCTCTTCCTCATGTTTAGGTCTCATGGCTTGCTCCATTGTAAAGTGCTACATAATTTGCTGGCACTGTATAATTGACTGTAACTGTAGCAGAGGCTGTGACCCTTTATTCCAGTACTTAGGCTATATATAGTGGCAACTTATAGGGACAGACATGGGTGATCTGCTAAGCAAAGACAAGAATCATTGGGTGAGCTGATACAGAGACATGACATGGAAAAGACAGTGTGTTGCCTTTATGTATTTGTCCTACATATTTTTAACCTGATCTTACTTTAATAAAGCATTTACATTATTTGTATTTTTCCATATATTTTTTTCTGTTTAAGTTATCACTTATTCCATAGATGTTTCTGTACTTTAATAAAATGGTTGCGTGGATACATTTGAAATGTATATACATATATTTACATACACACACACCTTTAAATTGTGGTGGAGGGCAAGAAAATTAGATTAAAAGTCTCCACACAGCAAATAATAAAGTTTATAGTTGCAGAGTACATTTACACATCCCAGCAATTCAAAGAACTGATGCCAGAGCTCATGTGTAGAGATGTGCAATTCGTTTCGTTCCGAATTGAAATTCAGATGAAATTAACCATTTTCGTGGTTGGGAGCATTTCCGAAAACGAAATATCGACCACCTGAAATTTTAGCATCAATCTGAAATTTTGGAGCGATTCGATTCATTCGGGATTCGGATCATTTCGGCAATTTGGATCATTTCGACGATTCGGCTCATTTTGGGTGTTTCAGATCAGTTGATTTTTCACTTTAAGACTTATTTTGTTTTTTATTGCTTATTTAAGAATGGAAAGTAGATTACTACCAATAGAATGAAAGTTTCTTTACTTAATTATTATTTTAGAATTTTTTAGGCATTTTTTGCAGTGTACGGATTCATATGCTGCATTGAACCCTATGGGTTAAAAAGCCTTGTTTCTTTAAAAAAGTTAGGAAACCTAAAATTTCACCCAAACAATGCCTAAACATCCTAAAAGATTAATTAAGTAAAGAAAATTTCATTCTATTGGCAGTAATCTACTTCCCATTCTTAAATACGCAATAAAAAATAAAATAAGTCATAAAAAAGCGAAAAACTAACTGATCCGAATCACCCGAAATGAGCCAAATCGCCAAATCGATCCGAATCACCGAATCGAAATTATCCAAAATGAAAGAAAAACTGTCCAAAATGATCCGAAATGAAAAAAAAACACTCGAAAAAAAAAATGAAGCGAAAAAAAAAAGTCATGTACAACCCTACTCATGTGCTACATCCCCCATATGCAGCAAAGAACTCTGGGTAGGACATGCAAATGAAGTCCAACTTCCCACTTTTTTGCATCTAGGGTCTGTAATAACACAGAACCCTCCTTGCCATTGTCATGCCATACTAGAGTATATAATATTAAACACTTTAAAGAGAATTACAATTTGAGTAAATTCATAGCTAACTACTGTGTAAAGACATTACAAGCTCAAAATAGGTTTCCTCTGAAAGTAATTCACATGAACAGCTTCAAGGCAAAAATAATATCCTCCCAGTGGAAGTTCAAATAACAATGGGAAATCCAGAAGGAGACACAATACAAAACAGACGTTAATCCAATTCTGGATAGCTGCTTATCAGCTACAATATTTTTTCCAGTAACTTATCTGGAATGACAAAGTGTCTACACAATTTATAAGTCATCTAATCTAAATTACTTTCTCTAGTCTCATTACATTTTATATTTTCTGCGGATCATGTTATGATTTTTATGGTTTACAGATATATCTTTGCCCTATCTCGAATAGGATACTTATTTCTATTTATTGAGCTCATGATTCTGTGTCAAACTTCTTTGTACTCTTGGCAGTGTATTGTGAACTGTGATCTTACAAACCTCTTGCAGTACAGTACAGCTATTATAAAGTGTTGTCTTTCCTTGTATTCCAAAACTACATTTCAAAGTAAGCTTAACAAATCAAGTAACATTGGCACACTCTTTAGAGACTGTCACTGACTTTTTGTACATAATAAAGAAGCCAAATGTAAGTATAAGATGCCATATTTTAAAAATGATAGTCTTCTTGTCAATTTGGAAAACTTACTTTATTGACTGGCAGAAAAAGTGGCAATTTTTTTCAAGGAATATTTTCCATATTTACCAATAGGAGTCACAAAAAATGTTGAAATCTTATTGAACATAAAAGGGATTTTTCCATGGGAAATACCAAATCCTATTACATCTGAGCTGTTAATAGTAGCTCACTAATAAATACATTTTGTGCAAGCCATTATCCATCAGGGCCTCCTATTAAGGGTTCAATTCCAACAGAAACACTTTGTTAGAGCCACGAGGGGCACGATTTGGTAGCCACTCATGAATAATGGCAGGGTCATAGCCACTGCTATCGGATTAAGGGTTCTATAGGAGCTCACAGATTGAGGACGCTCTGGATCCACAGAAGGACACTGAGATTTATTTATACCCAGAGTTCCACTGCATGCCAAAGGAAGACGCTGACCGCACCAACTTCTTCACCTTTGGATCAAAGGTAAGTATGTGGCTTTTCAGTGTATGTATTTTAAAATGTTAAGTGATTTTGCAAAAGCGCTACATATATCTGATTAGAAAATAGAAAAACAATTCCAGGAGTACCTTAATTAATATAACACTGTCTCAACTTACGGTATATGACATATCATATTTGTACATGGAGCGATGATCACTGAACCTTTGTTTCAACAGTTAATAATTCTAAACAGAATAGTGTAACATAAGCAGAACAGTTTGACATATAATAAAGCATAAAATAGATGAAGCTTTGGAAATACTTAAGTTGTATTTATTTTCTTCTCTCAGAGTAAGGTCCTACAGTATGGTGATCACGGTATCCGAGGAAGAGGGAGGGGGCTTCACGCCCAGCGTAGTAAAAAAAAAAACAGCAGAGCAGCAATAATTTTTAAAAGTGAATAATGGATTTATTAATAATAAGTCAACATTCAGCTGATTAAAAGAATAAAATAAACGGGAATAAATAAATAAAAATTTAAAAGGATTACAAAAACGCGCTTTCGCCGTCAGGCTTCATCAGTTGTTATCCTTTCAAAAAGTGGCAGTCTGTGCAGAACGCAAAACAAGTCCAAGAAGAATCTCTTTTATGCTGTTGTTTATATAGCTGTTCTCAACTTGCTGCTCATCTATTGCCGGCAATTGCTCCATTTGAGCCACTTCCTGGTTTCGGCGTGCGCTCCACCTTGAACCGCATGCTTCCGGTTTCATCCACTGCACCTGCGCGATCGTCAGATTGCTTAGAAGATAGATCCTCTGTCCTCCAGGGTTTTCAATTTCGTTTTCCCTATGGGGACAGTTAATAGTAATCATTAGACTGCTTTATGGGTCTCAGTTCTCATACTATCGATTATTTATACCTCTCATATAAAAACATTGACTCTTATAGATTATAAATAGTATAAATGCCAGAGGTGAAGCAATATTAAATGACTAATGCTATATACTTAACATAAAGTATATCTCTGGAATACTACTATTACAAAATTGACAATCTCTGATCTATTAAAGTGCTAGACTATAAATATTAATCATGGAGGGCTTAATATTCACTGATTCATTATAAATGCTGTTAATTAATGTAATTTGAACTTATATATGCACCCATGATGTAGCTGTATTTAACCTATATTGGTTATAAAAACTTTATTAAGGATGTGCATCTAAAATGCTTGAAAGTGCAAATCTAGAAAATCAGATCTCTTAAAGAGTGCTAATATTAGAGTATTGAATATACGGGAATTAATAGCCTCAATTCTCTTTAAGATGTGTAGCGCTCACTCCCGAAGGAGCCGCTGAAAATGAACCACGGGTCAGTCTCCCCGCACTAGGGAATAAATATACTCCAACACAGTTGTGAGTTTTTATATTTATATAGTTTACTAAAATATTTGAGCAGATGTTTAAACACGGTATTCACAAGTATTATTACAGTATTTTCGTATCCCGGTAAAACGCGTAGCGGAAAAGAAACGAAACACGAGGCTTCGTATTTCGGAAAATAAAATATTCGCAACCGAACATAAAAGCAATGCAATTTCCCGATAGTTCAGAAAAAGGGACACGTAGCAAAACCCCAAACATACAATCCCTTCGTATTACGGCAAACGCGCAGCGGAAAAAGAGAAAAATGTATTTGGAACGTATCTTTGTCTTTAACCCCCGTTCCGATTCGCAAAAGGAAATGAGTCCTGCACAGGTTAAGTCCCAGAATGTGAAAAGTGTATCTGTGTGTGTGTGGTACCCGGGTACTGTTCAACTGGCCAGTGAGTTTATTAAAGGAAGGTCTTCGACTAGTCAGTTGGGGCCCTGTGGACTTTAAAGAGAAAACAGCAGAGCGTCCTTTAATCATAAAACAGCCTTGGAGGCCTCTCACCCATCCGACGATTTCTTTAGGCTCCGCTGACCCAGGACGTCTCTCCACCCGATTTTGACTGGGGATACTAGCGGCCCGATCCGTTGTCTGACTCCACACAGCTTTTCCAGCTCACCGCCTGCTCTCCGTTCGATTCCTCTGGTCTGCAGCAATGCCTGGATCCCGGCGGGTCTTCTTCTCCTCAGCTTGGGTGATCCTCTCTGGACCAACAGGTCTCTCTTGGTCTCTGTTGGTCTCTGGCCTAGGCCCTCTCGTGATCTCTTCGATGTGTCTGCTCTCTTCCCTTCCCTGGCGCGCTCTGGAACTTTCTCCACGAGGCAGAGGATGTAAGTCTCCAGTCCCCACCCACTTCCTGCCTTCTTGCAAAGCATGCCGGGCATTGTAGTCCCAATATCCAGTATCTCAGATCGCGATAGTCTCCATCTTGTGGCCAAAAATAGGTACTGCCACAGCAAGATTTTACCACAGCGCTACAGATGCTATTATTGGTGTGAGTTAAGGGGTTTTGATATAAAAGTATCAATTATACGGGGATTGATAACCTCAAAACTCCTTAACATATCTGATTAGATTACATTTATTTTAGTACCCCTTAGCTGTATCCTTGCAGCTTGTGGCTCACTTGGTACAACTTCAGAGGACTTTAAGCGAACATATGTCAATAAGACATTATAGGTATAACAGAAACGTGGTGGGCAGGGCGGACTGACCCATCGGGCACTCAAACAGTGCTCAAGTGCCCACGGGTTGGTAGGGGCCCGGTCATGGAATGTGCACTGACTGGCTCAGTGGGCTTTACCGGTTTCTTAATCTCCCTCAGCTCCAGTATCAGATTCTCGGAGTCAGAATCCAGAGCTGTTTCATCTCTTTAGCTGGCCCAGCCCAGTGGCACACTGTGTGCAGTTCCTCTCAGACTGTGGTAAGCGTGCCTCCTCACATTCAAAATACGAGCAAGGCACTGCAAGGCAATTGGTGCCGCCCCCTTCAGCCACATCACGTGATGCGTAGTGCACACAGCAGCAATTGTAAACAATGATAACATCCCCCAAACATACCTCCAAGACGACCACTGCCTTGTTAAAGAAGCGGAGGGTAAAGGTGATGGACTGGCCAAGCTTGTCTCCAGACCTAAACCCTATTGAGCATCTGTTGGACATCCTAAAATGAAAGGTGGAGGAGTGCAAGGTCTCTAACATCAACCAGCTCCGTGACGTCCATCAACCATCTCCGTGATGCAATTATAGACTATGCCTCCTCTGGGTGGATGCTTTATGAATTATATTGGCAGGAGTGAAAAAGATAGTTCCAGAGACCCCTCAATGATAACAGATGTTTTTATCAACAGATCTCCTTAAGTGAGTCGCAGTCTCCCGGGACCTACATCGGGTCACCAGTGTGAGAAAGGGCACATCATAGGACAACAGGACAAGATAATGGATTAAAAAATAATGCTACTGCGCAACTGTGTGGATCCCATGATCTTCTGTTTGTTGGAGATCTCCTAGGCCACAGCTATCACATCTCAGGGAGCATCAGAAGGGGCCATGGCGGCCTTGTGGATTGGGAATACTGATTTGAACACCTTGTGTATGTCCGCAGGCAGCTGAAGAAGGAATCGAGACAGACGTTTCACATATTGCAGGACACTGGTCAACACTAAGCCGGTTCTAAAACTGTAGAATTCAAAATAGAGAACAAAGGAAATCACCTCTTCAAAATGGACCACCAATATCTCAACACCGCCAACCAATATTGAGAGTAGAGGATGTACGGAGATACTGTGAGACGCATGTAATTATTACATATTAGTACACATTTTTCCACCATATACTATTTTATTTAAGTGGTTATTTGCAATCCAGAATAAATACATTAACTGTATATGTTCAAAATGAGCCTTTCCATAATTGCAATATAGAAGGAGTGAAACAAAAGGAAGATGATGGCTAAACAGTTACTAAAAAGACTGTTAGGAAACCTTTCCATAATTTAGTGACAATATAACATATCAGTAATTGTGTATATGGTTTCATAACTGCATGTTGTCTTTTGCAAACTAGTCATGCAATTCTGTACACCATTGCCCTGGCATTTAAAGATCTGGGATGAAATTTGCAACAGTGGTATAAAGATAAGCTTCAAACATCCTCACAAAGAAAACACCTTTCCTTAATGGTTTCTTAAAAACATTCTCAAGTATGCATTTTATATGTGATAAATTTTAACTTTTAAACTGCTTGCGTGCAGAAATATAATTTACAACTTTAATTTGTCAACTCTGAAATGAAATACAGTTAATATGGGATTGATGCAAAACATGAAGAACTTTCTAATCATGTCCACTGTGGACAGATTGCTCATAGGATTCTCATATTGCAGCCGAGAAGCGACGCAGTGCAATTTGTCAAACAGCCCACAAACAGCCCTTTGTCCAGTTTATCATGTCACATAGCTTAAGTTAAAAGAAAAACAGAGACCCTACATACATTTTCCTGCATACTAGTGTAGAATTTAACGACTTGGTAATACTTCAAAATATTCGTCTTTGTGTGATCCAAGTAACCTGTTAAATGGCTCGTTTAAGCACTATAAACATTTCAACCTTTTCTAGCGGTTGTGGATTCCTTATATTTTTTAATAAGCTAGGGTTGTTCTCCTGCTGTTGAGGAGCTAATTAAAAATTATCAACTGTAATATAATATTATAATTTGTACAAGACCTATGCAATTTGCTTTCCTTTGGCTTAATGAAAGGCAAAATCTATTACTTTACTCTAACGGCTATAAAAATGGCAAATATTCCTATAGAATGATTGATTGATCTATCCGATTTAGTAGTGATTTTTAGTAATTATCTTTTATTAACCACTTCGCTGCTTAGTCATTTCACCCCTGGGTGGGTGCTGAGCTCATTTTCACAATGTTTTGCTCATTATATTTAAACTTGATTTATAAATAAAGAATAACAATAATGATAATAAATCATGTTTTATTGTAGAATGTTGGTAATACAACAGCATGTACTGTACCATATAAATATGTGATTGGCACCTGAACTGTAGATGGCGCTGTTACACTCCAGATAACTGCTTGGATATGCCTTAGTACAGTTTACACAAAGGAAGTTCTGTTTTGCTTTTGTCTCCTCTATGATTTTTCTTTATTCCTTCATCTGCTGATTGCTGTAGTCAGATGTCTGATATGTTATGCATCTTTATTGTTGAAACCACCTAAGTAAAGCCTGCATTTCTGCGAGTCACCACTGCCTCTTATTGATGCACAACCAACAGGTTATGGGCTCAGACACTGAAAGAAAAAAATCAGTAAGTGTTGCATCTATGAGCCATGCAAATACTGTGTGAGGAAATAAGAGCTGCATCCAATTTACTGAAAGATGGCAAGTGGCTCAGGTGTGAAATTTGCAATAGCAAAGCCCAACAACACCAATTACCAGCTTTAGAAGTTTAAACTTGAAATGCTGTTATGCAACGATGACTTGTGGCAGGTACTGGAAACAAACAGGCCCATGGACATCCCAGAAGAATGGGACAGAATGAACAGATAAGCAAAAGCAGTTATAGGTCTATTAGTGGAGGACGATCAGCTTATTCATATAAGAACAGAAAACACAGCTAATGGTATGTGGACTGCATTACAGAAACTCCATGAGCTGTCAAATTTAAACTGTAAACTATATCTGCCACGTAAACTGTGTAAGATGTGGCTGGAAAAAGGCCAGGAAATGCATGAACATGTGAATACTATGCTAGAGATTGTAGTACAGCTACATGCTATCAGAGAAGAAATGAAAGACAATCACGCAGTAGCAATACTATTATGCAGTCTCCAAGAGTCATATGGTCCCCTTATTAACGCACTGGAAACCAGGCCTGAGCAGGAATTAACTCTAGAATACGCTAATGGAAAAATAATTGATGAATATGACAAAAGAAAGGAAAATATGAACGGTGAAGAGAATGAGAAATCAGAGCTAGCTCTAAAATTGCGTGAGGGCTCACAGCAATACAAAGAAATCTGTAAGGTTCCTAGGTGCCGGCGACGTATTAAGCCTAAACCCGGCGTCGCCTCGTAGTGTTGAGGCTAGCAATCCTCTCAAGCATCTCTGCCTGTTCAACACTCAGGTGTTGATTAATTAATCTTAGGCTTCCTTCTCAAAAACAAGTCACACCTAAAGCACAATGCTTCTGTATTGTCTTGGTGAATGCCCAGCTGACAGGGAGCTAACACTTGTTCCTATTATCTGCCTAGACCCTTATTGTATTCTGTCTCCTTCAGTATATCCCTCCACAGTGCCTGCTACTGAGACCCTCTTCTACCAAGACCCTCTGCCTTCCAAGAACCCTCTGCTTCCAGGACCCTCTGCCTTCCAAGAACCCTCTACTTTCCGAAGACCCTCTGCCTGCAAAAGACCCTCTGCTTCTGTTTACTGTTTATTTCCTAAAGATCTCTTTCAGCCTCCATTCTTATATTGTCTCTCTCTTCTTATTATAGTTTAGTACTGTCCTTTTGTCTTCCCTTTTCTCATCTTGCTTTCAGTTAATCTTGTTACTGTTTATTATTTATACAGTCTCTTCTCTTCCTCTCAGTCTTACCCAGCTCCTTCATATTTGTTTATTGCCTTTTATGCTATTCCAAGTAAACCCTCTTCTATATGTTTATCTGCATCTCAGTTTCCTCATTGCATATTGGGGCTCAAACCTGGCTGCCAACCCAGAACCAGCACCTGACAAAATCAGTGTTTGTTTTCTCTGAAAAAAGGCCGGTCACCTCAAAAGAACTGCTCAATCTGGAAAGCTGGGCAGTGCAAAAGAGGCCCACCTACTAGTGAAAGAGCTAAAGCAGCCACAAAGGAAACAGCAGGTGCATCAAGGCAGAGTACCCTTAAAGCAGTGTTTCTCAACTGCGTTAATCAGGACCCACTGACAGGCCAGGTTTGACAGACATCTAAAGCGCAGCACAGGTGCTATGATTTGCTGCTCAGTGACTGCAGGATTTAGTCTGCATTTCCCCATGGTAAACCTTAACACCTGGCCTGTTAGTGGATCCTGAGGACCGGAGTTGAGAAACACTGCCTTACAGCAACTCAGAATGGTACAACACAAGGATGGTGTATTGACTCAGGGGTAACAAGTCACATGACAAGTGATGAGACGTACTTCACAGAAATTGATTTCAGTGCAAATAACATGGGGCAGTATTACAAAGTTCGTGCTAACTTAACCAGAGCTGTTATTAACTTAACAACTCCATAGACTATAATGGCTCTGGTAATTTTACAACAGTACTGTTATCTAAAAAGAAGTAAAAACAGAGGCATGCAACAGTTCATAAATTGGGGCTTAACCCTGGTTTGGAAGACAAAAAAACAAAGTACCAAAGGTATAAAGGGAACTGAAGCGGAAATCAAACAAAAACATAGAAACAATGTATATAACCTTTATTATGACCAATAGGACAGAGTGTCAAACCACGAACACTCAAAAAACATAAAAATGAGTGATGAATGATTTGAGCAACAATACCCAGAGTAGGGGTGGGATCCCACACAAAATATATACTCTGGGTGTTGTTGCTCAAATCATTCTTCACTCATTTTGACTGTAGATGGCGCGATTACACTCCAAATAACTGCTCGGACGTGCCTATGTACTTGTTGGTACAGTTTACAGAAAGGAGGTTCCTGTTTTGCTTTTGTCTCCTCTATGATATTTTTCTTACTTTATCTCTGCTGATTGCTGTATTCAGATGTCTGATATGTTATGAATCTTTATTGTTGAAATCAAATACGTAAAGCCTGCATTTCTGCAAGTCACCACTGACTCTTATTGATGCACAACCAACATAGGACCCAGACAAATTATTTATCCTTTTTTTTTTAGCAAACACATGTCATGACCCGTCAAAATGTTACAGCAAAAAAATGCCAAAAAAGTGTAAATATCCATTCAGAGTTCGATTGTTTGCAGCGTTTAAATAAATTTATCCACATTGAGTCACTCAATCCTATGTGTTTGAATATTCTATGGGTTAGTCTATGAAAAAAATCATAAATGGAGAACCTGTTACTCTTTTCCCCCAGAAAACCCGATTTTAAACCAAAACTGAAAAAAAAATTCTCTGCTAGTATTTTGCCATATTGCGTTTTATGAAAAATATGATTATATACCGTATAAAACAATGAACTATTTTTTTATATTCATTTTATAATTTTTCAATATTTTATATGGTCATGTCTGGTATCATTGGAATCATTGGAAAATATGATTATATATAAAACAATGAACTTGTACCAAGCATGGGAAATGAGAAGGTGAGGAATGGCAGTGGTATTTCTCATTTTATAGTGAAAAATTAACAATGTCCCAGCCTTTTTAGGGAAAAAAACTTTTTGGCTCTATTTTTTTGATATTCATTTTAAATTTTATATGGTCATGTTTGGTTTAATTGGAATGGCCAGACTTGGACTGGTCTATTGACACTCGACTTGACCAAGTGGGGTGTAAAGAATAACGCATTATGCCATCAGTTCCAAATTTGCTCACATTGTGGGAAATGAGTAAGTGAATTATGTGGTCATCATGTTTAATTGTGATTTGAAGTCATGTTTTATTGTAGGACCAAGACAAATTATATATCCTTATATTCAGCAGGCTCGGAAGATTCATAATATATCATTATTATGTGTATACGACATCTCCTGCCAGAATGCAATAACTAAAAATGTAAAAAAGATGTGAATTTCCATTCAGATATCAATCATTTACAGCGTGTAAAATTATTGTTTATCAAATTTTATCATTCAGACCTTTGTGGTTATATATTTTATGAAGCACTCTTGTTAAAAAAGTTATAAATGGGAACCTGTTACTGCATTTTTCAGAGAAAATATGCAATTTTAACTAAAGCTGTAAAAAACCCTAAATTTTTTGCTTGTATTTTGCCGCATTTTGTTTTATGAATAATATGACCATTTATAAAACACTGACCTTGATCGTAGAGTGGGAAATTAGATGGTGAGTAACAGCAGTGGTATTGCTCATTTTATATGTGACAAATGGACAATGCCATTGCTTTGGAACATAAAATAAATAAAAAAATCTGTTTTGAATGTTTTGTGTTTTTTTACATGACATTTCACATGGTATCATTAGAAAGAACAGACTGTAAAAAGTATAGTAACCTCAGTAAAATATTCATTTTAAGACTATGTACTCGACCCACCCAAGAGATCATATATTTAGACCAACTCTCCAGCTCCTTCTTCAGTAATGATAATAAAGTGTCATAGTTAGCTGTATAGAGGAGAGTCAGGTCCCGTGTCAGCTTTATTCCCAGGTATTTAATAGCAGTTGGAGACACTTGGATCGGGAAGGTAGAGATCATATGATCAATTTCCCCCAGTGACATATGAAAAGCCAGTGCCTCTGACTTTGCCACATTAATCTTGTAGCCCGAAATGTGGGAGAAATGATCTAATAGGTTAAACAAATGGGAAAGGGAGTCCATAGGCCTCGTGAGGAACAACAAAATATCATCGGCAAATGCAGAAACCTTGTACTCCCTCTCCCGCACCCTAATCCCATGTATCGCCTCATCAGACTGAATATTCTGAAGTAATGGCTCTAAAAAAAGGGCAAATAGAGCTGGGGACAATGGACAGCCCTGACGTGTACCATTATATACCAGGAAGGGGTGCGGGTCAGAACCTGGAAGAACTATTTGTGCGTTGAGTTTGAATAAAGTGCTTGCATCGCAACTAAGAATGGGGAAGGGAAACCAAGATGTCATAATAGGGAAAACAAAAAAGGCCATTCTGCTCTATCAAACGCCTTCTCTGCATCTAATGATAGAAAGAGAGAGGGCGTCCGGCCCGTAGAAGCGTGCCACACCAGATCCACTGCTCCCCTGGTATACTCATATGCTTGTCTACTTGAAACAAAACCAACCTGGTCAGGATAGATCAAAGTGGTAGGTGCCCCCGCCTGTACCGCCACCAAATCTCCAAGGCCAGCCAGCAATCAGTGGTTTCCCCCAAACCAGTGTGCAATGAAAAACAAATATGTAACTGGCGGCGCGATGGCAGTCGCTGTTGGATCTTGTGGTGGTTCTCTTTTGTAGTACCGTCCACATGTGATATGAAAAAAAGTAAAGAAATACAATAGTGTAGACGAAACAAAATTATGCATCTCTATCGATAATTTTGTTTCGTCTACACTATTGTATTTCTTTACTGTTTTTCATATCACATGTGGACGGTACTACAAAAGAGAACCACCACAAGATCCAACAGCGACTGCCATCGCGCCGCCAGTTACGTATTTATTGTTCAATAAAGGGTCTAACCTTAATGAGAGGACTTTGGCGAAAAGCTTAAGACCTGTGTTAATAAGGGAGATCGGGCGGAAATTCTCCACGCACTGAGGGTCCTTGCCCGGTTTGGGAATTACAACTATTGAAGCAAGGATAGATTCGGGAATAAGTGTCCCACCCTCTAAGATATCATTAAATGTAGCACACAATCGTGGCATTAACTCATCCGGGAATATTTTGTAGTAATGATATGTAAGTCCATCCGGGCTCAGGGCTTTATGAGATTTCATAAGCCATCCTGATCTCTTTCTCCATCAAAGGAGAGGACAGTCCCTCTACTTGAGCTTCTGAAAGAGTAGGTAAAGAAACACGAGAAAGGAAGTCCTCTATCTCTTCCCTAAGGGGTTGATTATCTAATACATGGGTTTTTTCAGGCTCTCCCAGTCGCTTTGGTTCCGACAGATTTTGATGAACTACAGAAAGCGATAGACTCTTTTATATGGCATTGTTTAGCACGTTCCACATTATATAGACTGAAAGCATCGGGAGGTCTGGGATTTCCCTCCCTTTTTTCATATTATTACGCAGCCCAACTCGCTCAGATAGTAGCTTGGCACTCCCCATTAGAAACAAGGAGATGGGTAGAATTGGAATTTGAATTTATGGCCCCAGAAGCCCGAAACATGTGGATATGGCTTCAAAAGCCTCGCCGAACCACTCTACGCACCACATGCCCAGTAATTCTCAACTCTCTTAGAATTTGGGATAAGCTGGCTACAAAATATGATCTAACCTCATTCCCTTCTCCATTAACCCCAATTATGCGCAACAAAGAATTCCCCCCGGGTTTACAAGGTCCCCATCATGCAGGCTGGATTATTCCTATGCTGAATAGGATTTGCCAACTATACTCAGGGGGTGGCATTCTTACTCTACCAGATATATCAGAATCTGGTGGTAACCGACCCCTGGTTTTCTTACAACTCCTTCAATTACGGGACTATGTCTCTAAGCCTCAGATCCATCTTGCAGCTTCGATGAAACCTTCCTATTATGAACAACTTTGTTTATCAGGAATATATCCCAAAGGCCTTATATCCTCTCTCTATAATAAAATGACAACACTTTTTGACTGGAAAGAACTTTCATATATAGGGGCATGGGAACGGGAGATTGGATCCTCCTTGGAGGCGTATGAGTGGTACGATATTTGGGAGTCTATGAGAGGGGTATCAGTTTGTACAACCCATCAAGAGCAGTCAATCAAAACGATTTTTAGATGGTATATCACTCCGGTGCAGCTTTCTCAAATGTCACCATCAACCCCGGACACCTGTTGGAGGGGATGTGGTGAACGGGGAACTTTGCTTCAAATGTGGTGGACCTGTCCTCGAATCTTGAATTTTTGGTCGCAAGTCTTAGCTCCATATTTTCGAAGGAGGTCCATATGGATCCCTGGGCTTTTATTCTCTCTAGACCACTTTCAGAGTTCACACATATGGAACATAAATTATTTACTAAAATCACCCTGGCCGCCCAACGGGTTATTGCACAGGAATGGAAAAGCCCACAAACTCCTTCTTTTTCTAAAGTCCTCCAGAAACTCCGGGATGTTCAGCTTATAGATGAATTTACGGCTATGTCAAATGCTACATTACAGTCATATAACAAGATTTGGACCCCATGGTTGGTTAGGGCGACTATATAGGGTTGGGGAGGGAATGATGTAATAGGGTCGACTTGGAGGTATTATAAGATAACATTAGATTACCTTTGTCAGGGGGGGCGGTTTAGTTGACGAATGGTTGGGCTCTTCTTTTTGTCTCTTTCTTTATTTTTTTCTGTTAAAATGCTGGAAAATTATTATGATTGAAATGTTAAGGTTTTGCTTGCTATTTGATATTTCCCAATAAAATTTTTATTTGAAAAAAAAAAAGAAAGAACAGACTGTGACCTGTCCAATGACACCTAACCTTACTTTGTGGGGTGTAAAGAATGAAAATACAGGAGTCCAAAGGACCCCCACTTTCCATGCAGCAATGAAGCAGCGTGTGTTTTAAATGGACCATTGTGTGATAACGCTTTGCTCCATCACCTCCACATATGGTCCCTGTGTGGGAAATGAGAAGGTGAGTTAGGACAGTGGCATAGTTTGCTTTACAAGTACAAGCACATAATGCCACCACCTTAGAAATGAGAAAAAAAGTTAAATTTTGCATTTAATATTTTTTTCTTTCTTCTTCTATTTTCACACATTGCATGGTTATGTTTGGTATTGTTGGAAAGGCCAGACTCTGTCTTATCCAATGACACTTCATATGACTTTGTGCAGTGTAAGAATCAGAGACGCAGGGTTCCCAAGTACCCCCTGCGCTTCTTGCAACAGTGCGCCGGTATAGGTTTTTGATGGAACCAGTGCGTTACATGTAATACACAGAGAGGGCACAATACAGGGAGCACGGGATATCCTGATATGTCTGCGTTACACATAATACACAGAGAGAACACAATACAGGGAGATTAGGATGTGCTAATATATCTGCTTTGCATGTAATACACAGAGAAGAAACAATACAGGGAGTCTGGGATTTACTGATATGTCTGCATTACACATAACATAATTATTAAATAATACTAAACCAACTAAAATGGTAAAAATTATGAATAAACTAATATACAAGCACAATAGATACTGGTAGACACACAGAGACACTGACACAATATGGAAGAGCTGCTAAAGACTCTCGCAGACCTGATTATAAACCTCATATTATATATATATATATATATATATACTGTATAATGCCCCACACGAACAAAAATCACACAGGGACTTTTTGTCAGGGTAGCAGGAGGGATGGTTAAACACACAGTAGTATGGTGGATCTCTTGCTTTGCAAACATCAAAGTGAATACAGGATTTTCTCCTTCACAGCAGGGGCTCTCTCTTTTTCAGCATACAGGACACTCTTCACCCCCACCCCCTCAATAATTCCAGCTCCTTGCAAACACCTATACTGTGCGAGTAAGAAGGAGGGGGGCTCTTTTTCTCCTGTCAGTATGCAGGGGAGGGAGCCAGACTGAGAGGGGCACTTATAAGGTGATCTTACCTCCTCCTTGGTCTTATGGGATCTCTCTGAAGATCCTCACTCTCCTCCCTGGCAACAGTATGCTACACACATAGCTGTCAGGAGGTCAGACTCTGTTCCCGCAGCTCTGTATAGAACTGCCACTTCCAGAGGGACACACCGCTTGGAGTTTCCCGGCTGATCCGTGCAGCATGTCATGTGGAGGCGTGGCTTCTCCTTACAGCATGAGCTCCTGGTGCTGTGTGCTGCTGCAGCCTCTTCTTGTAAGAAAATTTGCAGGATGGAGCCCCCAGTCCGCACCTGCTTGCAACGACCCCCCCAGACAGGCGCCCCGGGGGCAACTGACTCCCCTTCACTACGCCACTGACTAGCGGTTGTACTGAATGATACAACACAGTCAGCTCAATTAGTGGATGTAGCGCCAGGTGATATGGTTCTTGATGTCGTGCTACCAAAGGGAGATCTGGAGAGTGAGTGCTCATTGTGAAACAAGCTATAAGGTCACGGCATTAAAAAAAAGGGGGGAACTCATAGGTAGAGTCAACTGCAGGGCTCCAACCTACAGCCAAATGTCCCCAACAGAGATGCCTGCGTGTAATGCCCCGCGCCGCGGTCGGACCGCGGCCGCCATGTTGGGACGCCTGACAAACTCACCTGAGGTCCCTCGTGGCGCGTCGCTCCCTGGTTCCGGCCTGCAGCTCGAGGGAGGAGAGCCAGGATGTGTCCCACGCCGCCTCCGCGATCCGTCTGAGCAGAAGACAGGCGCGCATGCGCGATCGTCCATCCTAGAGCATGAAGATCTAGGTACTCTGGCGCCCTCTGCTGGTCAAGTTAAGGTACTGCACCCCACCTGCACTGGAGATCCTCGTATACCACCAATTAATTTACCTAGCACTCAGGTATCCTCATTCCACCTGCGAGTCCCAGGTGAACGGTGTTCGTATGATTCCTTGAACCCTATTTAAACCTGCCGCCTTCTCCATCTCACTAACCAGGTTATACTGTGGTTATACCACGTTACCCAGTGGTTCCCCTTCGTGTTCCTCTAAAAGGATTCTGACTTCCGTTCCTGCTACCGATACGGTACAACGCTGCTCTGGTTCCTGTTGCCACGGTACAACGCTGCTCTGGTTCCTGTTGCCACGGTACAACGCCGCTCCGGTTCCTGTTGCCACGGTACTACGCCACTCTGCTTCCTGTTGCCACGGTACAACGCCGCTCCGGTTCCTGTTGCCACAGTACAACGCCGCTCCGGTTCCTGTTGCCACAGTACAACTCCGCTCCGGTTTCTGTTGCCACAGTACAGCTCCACTCCGGTTCCCGCTGCCACAGTACAGCTCCGCTCCTGTTGCCACGGTACAGCTCTGCTTCCGCTCCTGTTGTCACGATACAGCTCCGCTTCTGTTGCCACGATACAGCTCCACTTCTGTTCCTGCCATCACGGTACAGCTCCATTCCGCTTCCATATTCAAGATTGCCATTGCAGTACCAGTTCCACCTCTCGGCATACCTCTCTTCCTGGACTACTTCCAAGATTACAACCGTACTTATTTAGCCTTACAACTCTTCGTTCTGGACTTTTATTTCTGTGAAAAGAAACTTTACATTGCTTTATTCTGGACTTATATTTTGTTGCCTTCAGTAAAGTTTAACCAATCATATTTCTTCTGGTCTCCTCCTTCGGCTTGCCATTGGGTTCCATACACCCAACACCATACAGGGGTCAAAGCCTCTGTCCTTACACTGCGATTGGAAAAACTGTAGCACTTTCCTCATCCCCTTGGCTACTACTTTGAATGATATCTCCAACTTCCGGTTCCATACAACTGCTGCTGCAACCGCTAGCAGAGCTGAAGGGCCTAGTGGTAGTGGATAACGATAAAGGAAAAGGGTTAGAAACATTACAGATGTCCTGCTCCAATTCATAGACCTCCCTCTTTGGCTGCCAAAATGGAAGATCTTCTCTACTGCTAGTACTAGTACTGTGTCTGGGTATTCCCTGATAACTGGCCAATTTGAATAATTACTTGTTTAATTTAAGTGATCCGCATAACGATAACCGGCCATCCGAAATTTAAGATAGGTCCAAAAATATGAATCACGGTAAAATAATGGACAACCCGCAACGAAAAAACAAAAATCGAACGAAATGACCCGAAACGTAAAAAAAACAGGACAAAAAAATCCAAAACGAAACAAAAATACAGCTGTGCACATGTCTACTCAGTTTAATGGGGTCTGTTCCCACCCCCTCAAATAAATCTTTACCGGCATAATTACTGTGCTTGTGGATCCCACTTTATTTTCTTACTAGTACTCACATCCTGCACTGGAACTTGCCTGCCACCCAGATAGAATACAGATGGAGTCATGACCACAGTGCTGGAAGTGGCAGGAGTGGATGTGACGGTACTCCTGACACTAACTACAGTACTTGTAATTCTAAGGGGTCCATACTGGAACAGCCGATGAGTACAAGATATCGTCAACTGCTTCCTGCCCACATATGTGGTATCACCCCTACTCTGTTGCTGCCTGGTGCCAAACAGACATAATTCAGTACCGGTGGATTCCTTCTTTGCCATCTTGGCCAACTTTAAAGTGGTACTGGACATAACACTATTAGTTGCAGCCCTCCCTCCACTACACCTAGTGCTTTTCCCCTTGTGCTGCTGCCTGCTTTTCCCTTTTTGCTGAGGGTAACAGAGAATATGGGGAACACCCTGTTCTTCACTTTGTCTCTGCTTCGGGACAGATGAAGCAGAGACACTACTTGCTGTCCTAGCAGCACTAGTGGAGGCACTAGTGGTCTCTGTGCTGCTGCTGGTGGAGGACACACACAGGGTTATCCAAAGAGATTCGAAAAGTCACCGCACGAAGCAGCTGTGACGTAGAGGAGGCAGTGAATAAATTAGAAAAACCATTTGTATGAATCTGGGAAAAAGAAACGCTGTTTGCAAAGAAACTACTGAGCGAAAATGTCTGAAATTTTCACAGGAGGTCCAGGGAATGATAATAAAGAGGGCTGTTACAAAAAAAATAAGTAAACTGAAAAAAAAAATAAAAAAAAATCGGACTTTTAAAAAAAAATAAAAAAATAAGAAAAATGCTTAAAGTATCCTAAAAAATCTATAAATAAAGAGACTTTTTGCTGCAGAATTTTATAATGAACGGTTTATTAGATATTGAATTAAAACGGGAATATTTTTAACATTGAAGCCTATGGGATTCTCCTGAATAAATTTGCCGAATTAAACCACCGAATGGCAGGGCATTAGGGGAACCTTTCACTGCTGGTTTGTGTTCTCTGAATAGCCGAAGCAGTGCTTCTCTATGGGGATTTCACTGCCCTCGAACAGGCACCGAACAGGCACCGTATGTTCAGGCAATTCGCCAGGATTTGGCGAATTGCCTGCTCTCTGGATAGCCGAATGGCCAGGAAAGGTAACCGAACGCTGATTTTCAGCGTTCGGTTACCTTTCTCAAGCAATTCGGATCTCTTTGGATAACCCTGACAAATGGATGTCAACATCAACACAGTTGCAGTTGTTCACATCACACGAGGTCATGCACTGCTGCTCATGGTGGTGGTGGTGCCTGGCATTGTAGGAACAACAGGGTTATCCAAAGAGATTCGAAAAGTCACCGCACCTTCGGTGACTTTTCGTTCTCTTCAATTCGGTTCCTTTTGCCGATTGCATTTCGGTGACCCTGCGGTGTATTCAGCAAACACCACAGGGTCCCCGAATTGCAGGGAAAAACTGCCGCAAACCTGACGAAAACTAACCGAATGCACGCTGAAAACAAGCAAAAACATCTGGATTAACCTTCGAAAAAGCCGAACAGGAGCCGAACATGAGCCGAAAAGGAGCCGAATCACACAGAGCCGAAGCAGCTGTGACGTAGAGGAGGCAGTGAATAAATTAGAAAAACCATTTGTATGAATCTGGAAAATGAAACGCTGTTTGCAAAGAAACTACTGAGCGAAAATGTCTGAAATTTTCACAGGAGGTCCAGGAATGATAATAAAGAGGGCTGTTACAAAAAAAATAAGTAAACTGAAAAAAAAATAAAAAAAAAATCGGACTTTTAATTTTTTTTAAAAAAATTCAGAAAAATGCTTAAAGTATCCTAAAAAGTCTATAAATAAAGAGACTTTTTGCTGCAGAATTTTATAATGAACGGTTTATTAGATATTGAATTAAAACGGGAATATTTTTAACATTGAAGTCTATGGGATTCTCCTGAATAAATTTGCCGAATTAAACCACCGAATGGCAGCGCATTAGGGGAACCTTTCACTGCTGGTTTGTGTTCTCTGAATAGACGAAGCAGTGCTTTTTCATGGGGATTTCACTGCCCTCGAACAGGGACCGAACAGGCACCGTATGTTCAGGCAATTCGCCAGGATTTGGCGAATTGCCTCCTCTCTGGATAGCCGAATGGCCAGGAAAGGTAACCGAACGCTGATTTTCAGCGTTCGGTTACCTTTCTCAAGCAATTCGAATCTCTTTGGATAACCCTGCAAGTGTTCTTCTGGTAGTTCCAGAGGCAGGGCAGCCACAAACCCAGACTCTCCTTAGGGATGCTTTGCCGATCTTTATTTGGATTAAATAAATAATACAAAGTTTTATTATGCAAAGAAGCATGCGATTGGCAGAAAAGATGATATAACACGGTGACACGTCACCCAATAATTTATGAAATTTGGAGAATTAGGGTTTTTGTATGTGTGATGTATTAAAACTTTAATAGATGTATATGTGTATGGTTCTTTGTGAAGGTGAATTGACAACACAACTAATGGTTAAAAAAAATTAGAACACAAAAAAGGGGTATAGGTGGTGGTAAAGGTACCACACACAAAAGATTATAAAAATGACTTTTGAAGCACAGAATAAAGCTCTGTTCTTCAATCCCTCTTTCTCTGCTACAATGCAGACACACACACTCAGCACAAGACTCTGCACAGAGAGCATCGTGAGCTGACACAATCTGTTTTTTTTTAATTATTATTCTTACAGGGTTATCCAAAGAGATCCGAATTGCTTGAGAAAGGTAACCGAAGGCTGAAAATCAGCGTTCGGTTGCCTTTCCTGGCCATTCGGCTATCCAGAGAGCAGGCAATTCGCCAAATCCTGGCGAATTGCCTGAACATACGGTGCCTGTTCGGTCCCTGTTCGAGGGCAGTGAAATCCCCATGAAAAAGCACTGCTTCGGCTATTCAGAGAACAGAAACCAGCAGTGAAAGGTTCCTCTAATGCCCTGCCATTCGGTGGTTTCATTCGGCAAATTTATTCAGGAGAATCCCATAGGCTTCAATGTTAAAAATATTCCCGTTTTAATTCAATATCTAATAAACCGTTCATTATAAAATTCTGCAGCAAAAAGTCTCTTTATTTATAGATTTTTTAGGATACTTTAAGCATTTTTCTGAATTTTTTTAAAAAAAATTAAAAGTCCGATTTTTTTTTTTTTTTTTTTCAGTTTACTTATTTTTTCTGTAACAGCCCTCTTTATTATCATTCCCTGGACCTCCTGTGAAAATTTCAGACATTTTCGCTCAGTAGTTTCTTTGCAAACAGCGTTTCATTTTCCCAGATTCATACAAATGGTTTTTCTAATTTATTCACTGCCTCCTCTACGTCACAGCTGCTTCGGCTCTGTGTGATTCGGCTCCTGTTCGGCTCCTGTTCGGGTTTTTCAAAGGTTAATCCAGATGTTTTTGCTTGTTTTCAGCGTGCATTCGGTTAGTTTTCGTCAGGTTTGCGGCAGCTTTTCCCTGCAATTCGGGGACCCTGTGGTGCTCGCTGAATACACCGCGGGGTCACCGAAATGCAATCGGCAAAAGGAACCGAATTGAAGAGAATGAAAAGTCACCGAACGTGCGGTGACTTTTCGAATCTCTTTGGATAACCCTGTTAGTATTTAGTAATTTTTAGATCAATAATTAGTTCAGCTAACCTACTACTGAAATACTATTTATTTATCTAGATTTATTTATTGACTACTACTACTAATAGTTACACTCACTAGTAACTAAGTGGTGCACTATTGGTCAGCAAGTTCACCTAGCTTTCTTTTAGTAATCAGATCAGTTTAATGAAAAATAAGCTACAAACACAGTTTTAATCACTGTGCTGCAGAACTAAGAACAAAATCATTTAAAACGAAAACAAAATTTGTAGGAAACACAGTTAGCATCACTGTGGCTAGGTAAATTAAAAGAAAAACTTGGAAGCCTCCGAGTAGGAAAACTGGAAAAATAAAACTCAAAAAGAACTGACTTATCAAAGGAAAACTAAAGTTCGCAAACTAGCACGAGCCATGCACCTCGCTCCTTCAAGAAAGTTTTATTTATTTTAATCTCTACGAAGCTCACACTCCCACACGGCACATTTTAGAGATTACAATTACAAAAAGATCTGTCTCACTATTTACACTAGTGGCCACGATTGTGGATACACCTTCTGATTTTGTCAGTTTTGGTTGACAAGAAAATTTCTCTGCTTCCCTGGCCTGGAAATAGCCCTGACTGGAATCCCATCGAAAATCTGTCGTCAAGATTGAAACGCATGGTCTCGAGCAAGAATCCAAGCAACAGGCGAGGACTCATTTTGGCTATAATCAATTCCTGGCATCATCTGATCACAGAAGAGGATGTCAAAAGACTTGTAGAGTCAATGCTTAGAAGGTATCAGGCAGTAATTAAGGCCAAAGGCTATGGTATATTATGGTGTTATTGAAAAAAACACATTGTGACAAACTTGAAATGATGATTTTTATGCTATATAATAGCCAAGATGCAGTATGGTACATTTCCAGCCAAAACTGAACTTATTTAAAGATTTTTTGTTGTTGAGGCATTCATTTACTATATTAATTTTTACTAGTGCTATGACATTTTTAGAGATTTTTATATAAAAAGTACTTTAAACTGCAAACGTTTGTAAAAATGTAAGGTGTATCCACAATTTTGGCCACCAGTGTAGGAGGCGAAGATGCTAATCTAACTAATTCAGTAAAAAAAATTATAAACACAGCACCACACCTAGATAACACTATTATTTAATATACGACACTATCAAGTTAAGAAAAATGCAGCCTCTTGGCTGCAAATCTACCAATTTAAATTTGGACAAATTACCACTAGCTTCAAGGATAGTCTACAAATACAGTATATTTTGAAATAACAGAATAATGTTTAAGAAAATAAACAATTTAACAGATAGGCCACTAATGACTAATGATAAGCTGACCCACTACAAATTGCTGTCAAAACAAAGTGAAATCCAGGTAAAATTGCCTAACGTAGCCTAGGAGACAGGCAGGCAGGACAGATTAAGGCTAGGGTCAAACGAACGTATTATTCGCAGCGACCGTCAAAAAGTCGTATTGACGTATTTTTTCACAGAATGTGCAAAAACCGGTCATACAATGCGCATTTTCGTGCGTGATTTTTTACGGATCGTCAATAAAACACTTTTTGCGTCTCGACGTTATGTAGGCTGGACATTAGCAGCGTCTGACATCCCCTGTGCACTCCAGCGCACGCTGTACGTCAGTACTAGCGGTTCTGCGTTCTCGAAAAAATGCGTTCGTTTTCCACTTGCGTTGTGTGGCCGGACTTTAGTGCGGCCGTACTTCGTATATTGGCTGTCATTGCCCGTCATTTGCTGCTACTTTGGCCGTGATTAAGTGCGCCTAAACGCACATTAAAAATGCTAGCCAGACTTTAGTCTGACCCCAGTCTAAACCCTCCGGCAGCTTTTACAAATTAAACATTTTTAACGCTATACTTTGCAAATAAATAAATTAATAAATAAATAAATAACGCTAACTATTGTTTAACCCTTTCGCTGCTGAGGCGTTTCACGCCTCTGTGCTGAGCTCATTTTTACCTGTTTCGCTCATCTTGTTTTGAAGGCTTATTTTAGTATATGACCCAGACATATTATATATCGTTCTTCCCGTCAGACTCGGCAGATTCATAATATATCATTATTATATGTATACGGCATGTCCTGTCTGTATATTATAACAACAAATGCAATAAAATATGAATTTTCAATAATTTACAACATGTAAAGTGTTTTTTTTTCACATTTTCACATGCGAGCAATTGCAGTTATATTTTGTATGGGGTGCGCTTGTTAAAAAAATTAGAAATGAGGTCTCGTTTCCTTTTTTTTTTTGGGGAAAAAAACAAGATTTTTAACAACCGCACCGCATACAAAAATTGTTAGTGCAGCATCATTGTTCACATTATAATTGAAATGGGAACAATATTGCTGCATTAACAAACCAAAAAAAAGAAAAAAAAATTGTTTATTTTTTTTTATAATTTTTTTTTATTGTTATTTTTAAGTTTTTTTTTAAAAAAAAACTTTTTTCATGGTCATGTTTCATATCATTGGAAAGGCCATGCTCTGGCCGATCCAACAGTACCAAACATTAACCCCTAGCTGCGGATCGGGAGATAGGGTGTTCATTGGAACCCCATATCCCATAAACAGAGGAGATATGATAGAAACATTTAAATACGTAAAGGGAATCCACAAGGTAGAGGAAGGGAGTATATTTAAAAGGAAACAAAATAGCAAAACAAGAGGACATAGTCTTAGATTAGAGGGGCAAAGGTTTAAAAGTAACATCAGGAAGCATTATTTTACTGAGAGGGTGGTGGATACATGGAACAGTCTTCCAGTAGAAGTGGTAGAGGCCAAAACAGTAATTGAATTTAAGCAAGCATGGGATAGGCATAAGGCTATCCTAAACAAAAGATAAATCCAGGTTAAGTATCCATGTAATTGGGCAGACTAGATGGGCCGAAAGGTTCTTATCTGCCAACATTTTTCTATGTTTCTATATCTCCACCATTGGTGGCAGTTAGGGGTTAACTCCAGGACTGGCGTCATCGTGCTATACACGATGATGCCAGTCCTCAGGGGGCATTCCCGGAAGCTTGACTGACATCCAAGATGTCGGCTAGCTCCGGGAGAAGATCACGATTTGGCGCTTTTCGGTGCCGAATCGTGATCCGGCACCCAAGGGGTTAATGGCATGCACGGTTTGGAAGGGCAGGCTGCCCTTCCAAACCGTGCCTGGCTTAACCCTGTGACAGCCGGCGATCGAGAGGGAGAGAGGTCCGAAGGACCTCCCCCCTCCCTTTCAGGCTCCTCCTCCGCACACGCGGGGGGCGCCTGAATTAGATGTCATCGCGCTGCCGCGATGACATCTAATGGTGCCGGCGGCAGTCCCGGGTGCTGGGCTGGGCAGCCCGCACCGGGGGGCACAGCGATTGGTCGGAATCCAGCCGATCGCTGGCCGCAAAGGGAGGACGTGCTCAGCGCGTCCGCCGCACGCAACCCTACCTGCGGGTGGACGCGCTGAGCGCGTCCTCCGCAGCGAAAGGGTTAATTTATCATTTTTATTTTTTAGAAAACTAGAGATATTATTTTCTATAAATCTATTTGATTAACTCACTAAACAAATACAAAACCAGCTTCTAGGCTGCAATTTCTTTGGAGAAAAAAATTAGATTTGGTGGGAAAACTTTGAAAGGAGGGAGGTTCTTTCTAACTAAATGTTCTGTCCCCTATCACACCCCCGTCCCCTAAAACAATACCTAAATCTAAGCTAAACTAGGGCTGCAGTCTCTCCTAGAGGGCTTGCAGGGCTGATTGCCCCCCCCCCAGCCACCCCCTTACCGTAACAAGATTTCTTGAATTAGTTAAATAAATTTAGATTTTAACTTTTAAATTAAATTTGAAAACAGTTACCTGATTGTGCACAGGACACAATACAAACTGCCAGTGATATCACATAGAGTGTGGGCGCTGCACAGCAACAGAAAAAAATATATATATTTTTTTAAAAAAATACAGCAACTGGAGATTAACTCCTGGAGCTGGGTGAAGTTGACAGAAGAGATCAGTTTCACACTAGACATCAAGGGAACAGACAATCATGGCAGTGGAGATCACACAGAAGACACTTCGCTCTGTGTCTCTGCTCGAAAACCACTAGCCAAAGTGACAGTGGTATTTAAACATGTACCACCCCCATGGTGATGACATGACCATCACAGCCTTCATTGGACAATTGTGTCACATGATAACAATTACAGACTGTAAAGCAAGTCAATCAAGGGATAAAATATGATCTGATTGACCGTAGACTGAAAACAGATACAGAACGGTGATTGGACAAGCACTGTTAACCTTTTCAAGTGCAGTAATGCAGTGATTAGTACAGGTTACTGTCAATCATTCCTTTTGAGTGAAACATCACAATGAATTGATTTGTTTTAACAAATTGAAACAAATCGATTCGTTATATATTGTTTCGTTTCCATTGCTATTCAGACGAAACTGATTTCTTATTTCGGAAGTACTTCCGAAATATGAATCGGCATCATTTAAGAGGAATTGCGATTTGAAAGCCATTTAACGATAGTCAGGAATTGTATTGCAAGGGGACATATTTATAACTCTCACCTTGCCCTGCCTGTGTGTCTAGTTGCAGCAGGTGCAGAGGAGGTCAGAACCGCTTTCAGCTTGCTGGTTAATGTGGTGTCAGAGTGATCTCTGATCACTAACCCAGAAATGACATTAAAGGCTTGGTGAGGGAGCTTTAAATTTTAAAGAGCAGTGCCTGGATATCCCAATGATGTACCTTATGAAGGGTCGTTTACCCTGTCATCCCCTCCAACATGATGGCTGATTTGTCCCCCACCACCCCCCTTACTTCCCACTCCCCTGGATAGAACATTTTAGGATGTTGTACATGCAGTATTTTAAGGTTATACAACACAATTGCTCCATTACAGGCTGCTTGAATTCTAAACATCTGTTGCATAACTTGCTTGCGGATTAATTTTCAGGTCTGGCCAGAAAATGTCTATTGATAAAGAATAAACCTTACATTTCCATAGAGAAGTGTTAGATTTATGCATGATTTATTTGTATTTAATGTAGAACTTATTATTTGCTAGCAAATAAGTACAATCTGCACAATGTCTCAGTTACTAAATGCTGAAGTGTGACTTCCAGCGGAGAGAAGTGCTGAGATGCAAATTTAGCATTATTATAAATTTCAAAGAAACCTGTGATTATATTTTTACTATGTACTTTATTATCCAAGCCTCTCCACTTCCATTTGACTCTCTTTCTCTTTCATCTATCTATCTATCTAGGCGTGAAAAGGAAATGCAATGAAGATAAAATTGGGAAGGATAAGCTTCACATTTGACAATTTCAATTGTTTGTGTGTTTTGTATATGCAATTCATTTACATATGCCAGTGTGTCGATTCACAGATAGTTAAAGGGACATTAGCACTAACATAAGCTGTAGCTATGTTACTTGTGCATTACAAAAAACATACAGGTTATTCAGAGAGCACCGAAATGTGACCGAAATTTCAGTGCTCTTTGATTCGACGAACTTCGGTGAGACTGTTTCGCTGTCCCTGCGGTGAATTCAGCATTGACCGCAGTGTCCCTGAAGTACAGCAAATCGGCCTCCGAACGTCAACGCCAACCCACCGCAAGCCCATTGCCTGCCGCCACAAGCACATCACCCACCATCGCCAACCTGCAGTACAGCCGACACAAACCCATCGGGCAGCCGCCAAATGCAGCTGACCAGCGGCAGAAAAAGGCTGACAAGCCGCTGGATGGGTACAAAAAATGCGATTGAAAGTGTCAAATTTGAAGCGCTGTTTGTAAAAAAACCTACTCAACGAAAATGTCTGGAATTAACATATAAGGTCCTATGAATAATAATAAAAAGGGTTGTTACAGAAAAAAGGAAAATTGCTATTTAAAAAAATAAATAAATAAAAAAATAATCGGGAAATTTGTTTTGCAAAAAAATCCCAAGAAAAGCCTAAAAAATCTTTAAAAAAAATAAAGAAACTATTTGCTGCAGACTAAAAGAATCAATGGTTTATTAGATATTGAATAAAAATATTTGCCAAATACTGGCAAATTGACAGCTAAATATGGTGCAGTTCGCCACAGATCACTGCAATTCGGCAATCTTCGGCAGCAGTGAAATTGTCCCATAGAGCAGTAATGGCTAATCTTTTAAACTCAGAACTGCACCAAAATTTTGGCGAAATGCCCTGATTTTTGGTGGTACGGTTTGAACAGTTGAAACCGACGAATCCCATAGGATTCAATGTAAAGAAATATTACTGCAGACAGTTCTTGCCCAATTATTTTTTAATACATATATTTTTTATTGTAGCTGAAATACTCACCGTTTCTCCCTCAGCACTGGATTGTTCCTCCTCTTTGGCATTCAGAAAGTGGAAGTCTCTGCAGCTTCTTACACAATTTGCATAGCATTTGTAACTTGCATAGCATACTCTACGCAAATTGTGTATCTAGCGGCACTTAAAAACTTTTGTAGGCAAGTTACTCAGCACTTCTACAGAACAATAGTCTCCATGCCTTACCTGCCCTCTCCCAGATTGCTTGCTACTGGAAGCTTTCTGTGACAGGATGATGCCTGCATGATTTTAGCCCCCGAGTTGGTCCCTGGCAGTTGGTCTGCCGTGTGACAGCTGTGTTGGCAGAGGAAACTCCTCCACTTCACATAGCACTTTTGAAAAATAATAAAAGTAGTCCTCGCGCACTGAGTGAGGAAGTCCAAAACAAAAAGTTTCTTATTTCTCTCTTATTTTCTTTTGTGTCCTATACTGGGAACATGAAAACAGAGACATATATTACGCAGTATGTCTACGTTCCAGGTGTACACATCTAGTGCATAAGAGAGAACCTACTCACTCATTTCTAAGCCATATATCAGTCGGCTCTAAACTTTTGGCCAAACTGGACTGGGGGAAGGGGTACCACTCCACTCAGCTTGCCTACTGTAACTAGCTAAAGTGGTCAGAGTGGCTAGAGGAGGACTGTTGAACTCCAGCCACCCAGGGGCTAGGTTACATAGGGAAAGCATAGGTGTGTGCACGGGGTGTGCCGGGGCACACCCTAGGCCACATTCCATTGACACTCGCCAGGACCCTTCATCTTCTCTGCAGTCTGTATTCATCCCTGGTGGTATAGGTGGCTGTGGGTTTTGCAATGTGATCTGTGCTTTATGCACAGAACTCAAAGCATATCCCACACTGGATTCAGGTGCTCACTCACTGTGTCAGGGCATCACCGGTGTTCTGACACATCACAGAGCGCCAGCGGTCAGCTGACAGGAAAAGTTGGCGCAAAGAAGGTGAGAATGGCACCCTGCCCCACTCATAGCTGGCCTCGTTCACTCCTGTGTGCTCAGGCCCCTTTGTAGAGGGTGAGAAGGATTCCAGGGCCTACATCACCACTGCACGGAGATACAGGGGCAAATAATTGAGCAGGTGGAGGGAGGCTGGCCGCTGGACAGACAGTGCAGCTACATGCTTCACACTGCTCTCACCCTGCTGACCGGCATACATCCTCTGGACCTGTTTTAGACCTCCCAGCAAAGAGCTTCCTCACCACCAGTAGCTGAATCTTCTCTTTCCAGCAGCAGCATGGGGAGCCAGGACAGTGTAGAGCAGTTCAGTCATATACTGAAGCCCCCAAGAGATTTTTACCTGCTGCGTTGTGAGCTCCTGAAGAAAACAGAAATCTGCAGGGTGAGCTGAGGAAAGGTTCAGCTCTAACGGGCACTGCACACTTAAGGCTGGGGTCAGACGAACGCAATGCGAACGTGCGTGTAGCCGCACTTTATTACGGCCATAGTAGCAGCAAATGACATCCAATGACGGCCAATATACGAAGTAAGGCCGCACGAAAGATCGGCAGCGTATCACAAGCAGCAAACGAACGCATTTTCGCAAGAACGTCGAACCGCTAGTACTGACGTACAGAGTGCGCTGCGTCCGCATAGCGGTATGTGTGCATGATTAGGAAACGTCAGATGCTGCTCATGTCTAGCCAACATAACGTCCAGACGCCCAAAGTTTCCTGGTTTGGATCCGTATGAAATCACAGCCAAAATTGCGCATCGTATGACCGCTATCTCATATTCCGTGAAAAAATACATCCATGCGTTCAGACGCACTTTTTTACGGACAATGCGAAAAATGCGTTCGTTTGATCCTAGCCTTACTCTTGACTTACTGCCCCCCCCTGAAAATTACAATATATTAACAGCCCCTTATTTAAAAGGAACAGTTTGAGTGCAAGCCTGGCCATTGGGGTTCCATATTGTCAGGATCGCCCCTTGGTGCCGCCTGGTCACCACCGGACCCGTCCATACCGCCATCCGTCCCACCGCTAGCAAGCCACGATCGGCCGTAGTGCTTGCCACGGCTCATTTCCCCAACGCCTCGTCGCTAGGCAACGGCCGGCGCACGCATGCGCACTATATCGACGAAGACCCCGGGAAGAGATTAGGTGTCCTCGGCGCCGGGAGATGATGTCAGACGCCAGGTACTGAAGAAGGGCGGGGGCCAGTTTAAAAGAAGCCACGGAACTGTGAGTAATTGCCCAATTATTGAGTTTGCTACCTGTACTGTGTATTTTGTGCCAAGGTGTATAGCTATCTCTCTTCAGCATACCGCAGCAGTTACAGTCTCCTCGCCTGCTCCAGAACCACAGCCTACAACGAACCACAGCATACCGCAGCATTTACAGTCTCCTCGCCTGCTCCAGAACCACAGCCTACCACAGTATTTACAGTCTCCTCGCCTGCCCCAGAACCACAGCATACCGCAGTATTTACAGTCTCCTCGCCTGCTCCAGAACCACAGCATACCGCAGTATTTACAGTCTCCTCACCTGCTCCAGAACCACAGCATACCGCAGTATTTACAGTCTCCTCACCTGCTCCAGAACCACAGCCTACCACGGTATTTACAGTCTCCTCACCTGCTCCAGAACCACAGTCTACCGCAGCGTTTACAGTCTCCTTGCTCGCTTCAGAACCTCAGCCTACCGAAGTAGTTCCAGTCTCCTCGCATATCTATAGCAACAGTATACAACGGTATTCTACGAATTCTTCATACTACGATTTAGGGGGATCCTCCCACCTACCGTGAGTACTACGACCCTGTACGAACTTATCCCTGCATCTCTGTATTTCATGTTACCTACTGCTCGCCGTGTCAAGTCTCCAGCTTACTGTGCCTCCACGTCTACTCCTACTAACTCCTGACGTCTCGGCTACTACCACGAATAAGGTTGTACAATTTCATCTTACCCTCCGTGTAGTGGCTCATACGATCTGGCATACTCCGCTCTCTGGGTTCCCACCACTCTGAAAACACAGTCTCCCGTGATAGTTCGTGACAGAATAATTGGGCCATTCACATGGAACCCGCGGGTATACCAGATACTCTTGCTCTCATAACCAACCAGCTATCAAATCTGACCCGTTCCATTGTGGAACTACAGAACAACCAGGTCTCTATACAATCTCGACAATATTGACGATTTATTTTTCATATGGAAAGGAGAGGAGAGTGATCTAATAGTATTTTTAGACCAGTTAGATAGCCCAGATTGGGGGATTAAACTTGACAAGAAATGGAGCAGAGATGTAATAGCATTCCTTGACTTGGAGATCTATATAAAAGAAAATAAGTTACACACTAGGACCTTTTTTAAGGATGTTGATGTAAATACTTATATTGATAGAACTAGTTGCCACAATAATATTTGGTTAAAGGGAATCCCAAAGGGTCAATTAACAAGGCTAAGGAGGAATTGTACAGAGGTTAATATATTCGAAGAACAGGCAGAATCCCTTAAGGCTGACTTCATGGAAAAAGGGTATAATGAAGAAGAATTGGAAGATCTTATAAAAGAATTGAAGGAGATAGATCAGGAAAGCCTTATAAAATACAAAAAAAAAAAGGAGGTTACGAAAGAAGTCCCCTTTATCTGCGAATTTAATAATGAAGACCAATTAATTAAAAGAATATTTAAGAAACACTGGCACATCCTAAAAAAGATAAAGACCTTGATAAGATATTGGGGGAAAAACCTAGGATATTATTTAGAGGAGCCAAAAATATTAAGACAAAATTGGTGAGAAGTAAATTCGAGAGAAAAAGAGAAGTTCCCAATCATTTTAACTTAAAAGAGGGATTTTATCAGTGTGGTCAATGCCTAGCCTGTAGATCCACGGGCAATACTAAGATACTTTTAGAGAACTATTATAATAAGAAAACTGAAAAAGAAGTTAAGATTAAAGGTATCCTTACTTGTTGTACAAAAAATGTCATATATTTATTAGAATGCCCATGCGGACTACAGTATATAGGACGAACTAGTCGTGCCCTAAACGTAAGGATATCTGAGCATGTGAGGAACATAAAAAACCAATACGAAAAACATTTGCTACCTTATCATTTTAAACATGTACATAACAGCTGCCCAAAGGGTTTGAAGTTTAGGGCGTTTAAAAGGGTTAAATCGACTAATAAGGGCATGAGTGAGACCACTGTTTTAGGGAGGGAAGAGATGAAATTTATATTTGATTTGGGAACTATGGCTCCCAATGGCCTTAATAATGATTTTGAGTTGATTCATTTCCTTTAAAATGGTTCAATATGATAAAATATAAATTTTTAAGAATTTTTAAGATTTTTAGATTATTTTAATAATTAGATACACCCATTATAAAATATCTTAGAACACAGAACATCTAGAATTAATGTATTGTATAATAAGCACTTAAAATTAATTACACTTAATAATGTATTATATAATTGCACTAGTCACTTTATAGTAGTTTTAAAATAATATATTACACATAATAATAGCACAAATTTGCACTAAATATGTCATATTTAGCACTATATGGATATATAGATCAATATGGCAATTATTACCCATTTGATCTATTAATACTATAGATTACACATTATATCATAAATAGAATTAGCACATAATTATTAATATAGTATTGTATATTTACACACAATAGCAATACTCCGGTTACGCAGATACCCAGTTTGTAAGCATATTAATAAGATAGCACTAGCACTTTGATGGGTGTATATTTCTATAAGACATTATTTATTTGTTTGTTATAGTTATTATTTTATTTTTCATTTTTATTTTGTTGTTATGAGTTGTTATGCTTATTGTGTTTGCATTATAGAGGGATAGATGTCCTGTGTATTATTTACATCTTCATTAGAACACAGGACATCTAGAATTGGTGTATTGGATAATGGGCACTTAAAATTAATTACACTTAATAATGTATTATAAAATTGCACTAGTCACTTTATAGTAGTTTTAAGATAATATATTACACATATTAATAGCACAAATTGCTTTAGTAAAGAATTTGCACTAAATATGTCGATTTAGCACTTTATGGATATATAGATCAATATGGCTATTATTACCCGTTTGATCTATTAATACTATAGAATACACATTATATGGTAATTGATGGTCACTTTAAATAGAATTAGCACACAATTATTAATATATTATTGTAAATTTACACACAGTAGCAATGCTTCGGTTATGAGATATGCAGTTTGTAAGCGTATTAGTAAGATAGCACTAGCACTTTGATGGATGTATATTTATATATTAATATTACTTTGTTTGTTATAGTTATTATTAGTTTATTGAGAGTTGTTATGCCTATTATGTATACATTATAGAGGGATAGATGTCCTGTGTATTATACATATACACATTGTTTATTGATCCTCCGAATTAGCCATGGTGCTCATTATGCTAATTAAGCCCACATCAGCGGATTGTGCGTTGTGTTTTTTTCATCACTAGCTGTTCCTTTGGTGACATTTGGCCTGTGAGGTGACGTGCTGTCCGCCATGTTTTTGATGGGATGTCAGTGTGGCTTGGGCGCATATGTACATTGTTTATTGATCCTCCGAATTAGCCATGGTGCTCATTATGCTAATTAAATCCACATTAGCAGACTGTGCGTTCGGTTTTACTCATCACAAGCTGTTTCTTTGGTGACATTTGGCCTGCGAGGTGATGTGTTGTCCGCCATGTTTTTGGTGGAATATTAGTAAGGTTTGGGCGCCTGTGGATGAACGAACGCTGGGTGTGTGATGTCTTGGTTTGGCTGCGCGCATGCGTCTTATTGTGCGCATGCGTGTCTACACTCCTGCGATCGATGACGCTGGTGGCGTCTTTGTATGCTTTTAAGGGTCATGTAGGGGTGTTTACATGCGGATCACGCTGGAGAGCAACGCATAGACGCCTATGTTGGTCACACTACACACCACAAGTGTTTTTAATTGTTTTTAATTGTTTCTAATTTGGTCTGAACTGTTTTTTAAATTGATCTTAATTATAATCAGATGTTTTGATGAAAGTTAAAGATGCAATGGGTCATTCTAAACAGTTTATAAGGAAGCAGCAGATACAAGACATGTTGATACCAGCTGAGGAAGCTCCAAGGAGCGAAACGCGACTGGTAATTATTTTATGTGTTAAATAAATTTATTTTATACTACTGCTGCTTCCTGGAGGTTTTGGAATTACCTTAAAATATTCCTGTGCGACATCTTGGAGACAATGCGGCTCACCAGCATGTGAGTGTAACTACTTATGAGTACCCACTCTATTATTTTTTAAAATGATATTGCACCAGAAAGTGCGTTGGTATTCTCTGATCCACTGCAGGGGAAAGTGTCTGAAGAACCTTACTGCGGATGTACAGTGTTGAAGAATCCTACTGCTGGTATATGGGCACCTGAACATCTTGGAAGACCCATAACTACCATTCACCCTAGAGCTGAGGTTAGGCTCAACAGCATGTAAGTAGGACCACGACTGTTCAACTTTCCTCATATGGTGGACCGACATATTGCACTATTATATCCCTTCTCTTCTGCAGAGATCTTCTTTCACTCGAAAGAGCGGCTTCCTCGTGATGATTTAGAAGACAGCTAATTGGACATGTGTAGTGACTAATCGTACATCCAGTTCGCTGGCGCTCCGTTGATTTTCTACAATACATGTCTTCAGGTTTTTAGGAGAACCCTTCGTGTTCAATGTGTAGCGTGTATGTTTAGTCACTTTTCTGAAGGCGCTTCACTGTTTCTTTTATTCATTTTTACTCTATACAATCTCACCTGAGTCGATTGGAACAGGCACAAGGTGCCGAAGGGGCAGCTGACCCCTCCGCTGAAGCCCCACCAGTTGCTGAAGGTGCCCTCACAGGTCCTGAACCCTATGTATCTCCGCCTAATAAATTCGATAGGGATAGGAAGCAGTTTCGATTATTCATCACGTCGTGTCAAATAATGTTCTCTCTCCAACGAAGGACGTATGCGTCTGATTTCATGAAAATTAGGACCGTGATGTCCCTCCTCACTGGCAAACCACAGGTATGGGCTCATCACCTGTTACGTACCGCTCACCCCTCACTACGTACCTGGAACACTTTCTATAGTGCCCTTGAAGCCATGTATGAAGACCCCAATCGTCTAACCTCCACGGCTCAAGCGCTCGAATTGCTGAAACAAGGAAAGGATGATGTAGAAGACTACATCACGGAATTCAAGCATTTAGCCCTGGATTCAGAGTGGAACGAGCCAGCCCTGCTAGCACAGTTCAGAAAAGGATTATCCGAAGTACTTAAGGATGAATTAGCTCACACTGGAATCCCCACCACTCTGGAAGCTACCATGGTTCTCTGCACACAGATAGATAGAAGACTACGTGAATGGAGGGCAGAAAAATCCACCTCCCATACTCATGTTCCAGCGAAAAGATACGTACAGATAGCCCCGGTACCTACCCCAAGTACTTCCGCCAGCGAGAAAGAACCCATGCAGATTGGGGTCATACGAGGTCCCATAACGGAGGCTGAAAAGTCCAGGCGCAGATCCCTAGGTCTTTGCATGTATTGCGGGCGTCCTGGCCATCAAGTTAGAGAATGCCGAGCCAAACCTGCCAATCATTCAGGTGAGCCCATACAACCTATCACGTCTGTCGCCTCTCATGGACTCTGTACCGTGACACCATCTCACCTAATCGTATCCTTGCTATTACAGTGGGACCAGCACATAGAAACATAGAAACATAGAAAAATGTCGGCAGATAAGAACCTTTCAGCCCATCTAGTCTGCCCAATTACATGGATACTTTACCTGCATTTATCTTTTGTTTAGGATAGCCTTATGCCTATCCCATGCTTGCTTAAATTCAATTACTGTTTTGGCCTCTACCACTTCAACTGGAAGACTGTTCCATGTATCCACCACCCTCTCAGTAAAATAATGCTTTCTGATGTTACTTTTAAACCTTTGCCCCTCTAATCTAAGACTATGTCCTCTTGCTACTTTGTTTCCTTTTAAATATACTCTCTTCCTCTACCTTGTGGATTCCCTTTACGTATTTAAATGTTTCTATCATATCTCCTCTGTCTCGTCTTTTTTCCAAGCTATACATGTTAAGATCATTAAGCCTTTCCTGGTAACTTTTCCCCTTCAAGCCGTACACCATTTTAGTAGCCCTTCTCTGAACTCTCTCTAAGATGTCTATATCCTTCTGGAGATACGGTCTCCAGTACTGCACACAGTACTCCAAGTGAGGTCTCACCAGTGCTCTGTACAGTGGCATGAGCACTTCCCTTTTCCTACTGCTAATACCTCTCCCTACACAACCAAGCATTCTGCTAGCATTTCCTGCTGCTCTATTACATTGACTATTTACCCTTAGATCCTCTGAAATAATAACCCCTAAATCCCTTTCCTCAGATGTTGAGGTTAGGACTGTATCAAATATTCAGCCCTTGGGTTTTTACGTCCCAGGTGCACATCGTTCCCCTCCGGGCCATGATTGATTCCGGAGCCAGCGGCTGTTTTATGGATGAGAAAACTGCTGTCTCGTTGGGAATCCCGATCACCTCCAAAACCCACCCTTATGCCATCCAACTGCTCGACGGAAGTTCCCCTATATCTGGACCAATCGTCAAGGAAACCAGACCATTGCTGGTATCTTTAGGCACTGACCATCACGACACCATAGTCTTTGATGTGGTATCCTCTCCCCTATTTCCTGCTGTACTAGGCCTCAACTGGTTATGCAGAAACAACCCTCTTATAAACTGGTCTTCTGGTGCAATCACCTTCGCCACTGAAAATACGATACCGACTACAGATCTACATACCCCTACGAACCCTACCGTAGCCATATGTCTTGAGATACCCGAGCCATACCGAACTTTTAGTCACGTATTCGAGAAAAAACCTTACCTCCTCATAGACCTTACGACTGCCCTGTGGATCTGCTACCCAGGGCACCCATTCCATATGGGAGAATCTATCCGCTGTCTGAACCTAAATTATTGGTATTGAAAGAATATATTGATGAAAACCTACAAAAAGGCTTCATACGACCGTCCACCTCACCGGCTGAAGCACCTATATTCTTTGTGGGGAAGAAGGATGGAGGACTTCAGCCCTGCGTCGACTATAGAGCTCTGAATGCTATCACGGTTAAAAACAAATATCCTCTCCCCCTAATATCAGAATTAATGGACCGTCTACATATGGCTATGGTATTCACGAAACTTGATTTACGAGGAGCCTATAACCTGGTACGTGTCAAAGATGGGGATGAGTGGAAAACTGCGTTCCATTCTCGTTATGGCCATTACGAGTATATGGTCATGCCATATGGGCTATGTAACGCTCCTGCCACGTTCCAACGTTTCCAGAATGATGTCTTCCGGGACATACTAGACAGCTACATCGTCATATACCTGGATGACATACTAGTATATTCTGAGAACCTGGAGACTCACCGAAAACATGTAAAGACAGTACTACATAGACTACAGGAACATAGGCTGTATGCCAAGGCCGAGAAATGTATTTTTGACACCGACAACGTAGAATTCCCTGGATTCATTATCAGCCCTGGATACATCCGCATGGATCCAGCCAAGACCGAGGCTGTAGCCACCTGGCCAGTCCCAGCAAATAAAAAGGGGGTCCAAAGCTTCATAGGGTTCTGTAATTTTTATCAGAAGTTCATAAGAGATTTCTCGAAGATTATCCACCCCCTCACTATGCTGACAAGACAAGGCGTCGTGTTTACATGGACAGGAGACGCACAGAAAGCCTTCCACAAGTTAAAAAAGATGTTCACAGAAGCACCTATCCTCGCTTTACCGGACCCTACATACCCCTATATAATGGAAGTAGACGCTTCCGAATTCGCCGTGGGGGCCATACTCTCTCAGAGACAGATAGAAACCGGACAAGTACACCCAGTGTGTTTTTTTTCTAAAAGTCTGTCCCCGGCTGAGCGCAACTACGATGTAGGCGAAAGAGAAATCCTAGCCATTAAGATGGCTTTAGAAGATTGGAGACATCTGCTAGAAGGCGCCCGCCACCTGGTGACTGTATTCACGGACCACAGAAACTTGGAATATTTGCAGCGAGCCCGTAGGCTAAAACCTCGACAAGCCAGATGGGCCCTCTTTTTTAGCCGATTCGATCTATATATCACCTACAGGCCGGGTAGCAAAAATGGAAAAGCAGATGCCCTATCCAGGATAGGCAACCCGGAAATAAATAGAGAACAAGGGACCGTATTACCACTTACCTGCTTTATGGCACAAGAAAAGACCTTATGGCAAGTGATCGCTTATAATACACCTTCGCTACAGGAAGCCCCAATAGGAATACCTTTTACAGAAAAGGACGGATTCTTGTTGCACCAAGAAAAAATATACGTGCCACAGCATTTCCACGATTCTACCCTAGGAGGCCATGGAGGCGTTCATAAAACCGATGATATAATAGAAAGATCCTTCTGGTGGCCACATATGTCCAAGACTATTACCAAGTATGTCACGAATTGTCCTACATGTATACGTATGAAAACATCAAGACGTCGACCTCAAGGACTGCTACACCCACTACCCGTACCTTCTGTTCCCTGGTCTGATATTGCTATGGACTTTATAGTAGAACTGCCAAAATCATCGAAATATGATACCGTCATGGTGTTAGTAGACAGGTTTACGAAGATGGCACACTTTATTCCCCTCGTGGGCTTACCTACCGCTACAGAAACTGCCTCCGTCTTTATCAAGGAAATCTTTGTCTTCATGGATTACCTTCTACCATCGTAACAGACAGAGGCACACAATTCACGGCACGTTTCTGGAAAGCATTCTGCAAAGGATTACATATCACCCAAGCCCTAACCTCTGCATATCATCCTCAAGCTAATGGACAGACGGAGCGTACCAACGGAATCCTTGAACAGTATCCTTGACGCTGTTACATATCCCATCTCCAACATGACTGGTCCTCGTATCTACCATTGGCCGAATTTGCTTACAACAACCAGATACAGCGCTCTACGGCTATGACACCTTTCTTCATTAATTCCGGTTATCACCCTTCCATGTTACCTGGGTCACCCCTAGAAACCAATGTTCCAAAGGCTGATGAGCGATTGTCGGCTATTCATAGAAACTATCGCCTTGTCAGAGCCGAGCTACTAAAGGCACAGCAGAGATTCAAGTTCTATGCAGACCGCCATCGGAGACCCGCCCCTGTGTATCATGAAGGAGACAAGGTATGGCTGTCAGCTCATAACGTTAAATTGTCTTGTCCTTCTCGCAAACTAGGTCCCCGTTTCCTCGGCCCTTTCGTCGTTGAAAAGGTACTATCTCCTGTGGTCGTAAAATTACGTCTACCACCTACACTGAGGATACACCATGTGTTTCATGTATCCCTGCTGAAACCTGCGGCCCCTGACCCATTTCCTGATCGAGTTCTGACAACTCCCGGACCAGTGACCTCCGTAGCGGACAACGAATACAAAGTAGAGATCATATTGGATTCACGATGGCGGCGACATCGTTTCGAATATTTGATCCGTTGGAAGGGCTATGGCGCGGAGGATGACTCCTGGGTGTCGTATAATGAGGTCCATGCCCCTGCTCTTGTCCGACGTTTCCACACTACTCATCCCGATCACCCTCGGAGGGGTCACCTTGGTGGGGGGCCCTGTCAGGATCGCCCGCTGGTGCCGCCTGGTCACCACCGGACCTGTCCATACCGCCATCCGTCCCACCGCTAGCAAGCCGCGATCAGCCGGAGTGCTTGCCACGGCTCATGTCCCGACGCCTCGTCGCTATGCAACGGCCGGCGCACGCATGCGCACTATATCGGCGAAGACCCCGGGAAGAGATTAGGTGTCCTCGGCACCGGGAGATGACATCAGACGCCAGGTACTGAAGAAGGGCGGGGGCCAGTTTAAAAGGAGCCACGGAACTGTGAGTAATTGCCCAATTATTGAGTTTGCTACCTGTACTGTGTATTTTGTGCCAAGGTGTATAGCTATCTCTCTTCAGCATACCGCAGCAGTTACAGTCTCCTTGCCTGCTCCAGAACCACAGCCTACCACGAACCACAGCATACCGCAGCATTTACAGTCTCCTCGCCTGCTCCAGAACCACAGCATACCGCAGTATTTACAGTCTCCTCGCCTGCTCCAGAACCACAGCATACCGCAGTATTTACAGTCTCCTCGCCTGCTCCAGAACCACAGCCTACCACGGTATTTGCAGTCTCCTCGCCTGCTCCAGAACCACAGCCTACCGCAGCGTTTACAGTCTCCTTGCTCGCTTCAGAACCTTAGCCTACCGTAGTAGTTCCAGTCTCCTCGCATATCTATAGCAACAGTATACAACGGTATTCTACAAATTCTTCATACTACGATTTAGGGGGATCCTCCCACCTACCGTGAGTACTACGACCCTGTACGAATTTATCCCTGCATCTCTGTATTTCAGGTTACCTACTGCTCGACGTGTCAAGTCTCCAGCTTACTGTGCCTCCACGTCTACTCCTACTAACTCCCGACGTCTCAGCTACTACCACGAATAAGGTTGTACAATTTCATCTTACCCTTCGTGTAGTGGCTCATATGATCTGGCATACTCCGCTCTCTGGGTTCCCACTGCTCTGAAAACACAGTCTCCCGTGATAGTTCGTGACAATATTCTCCCCTAAATACACTACACTAACACCTGATGCTTTCATTTGTACAACACCACAGTATAGTAGCACTCACCCATCTTTGTCTCCTATTCAGTACAGCAGACTGTCAGCTTTATAGCCAAGGTCTCTGTTTATAACAAAACTTTCATCAGGAGTGGACCTGATGAACGTTTAGTAATGAATCGAAACCTTGCCTACAAAGCTGACAGTCTGGTATTCAGCACAGCAGACTAAGAGGGTTATTGCTGTGATTTTCCAACACATGAGGTTATTTTGATGTATGATATCCACAGCACGTTTGGTGACCCTGTCAGCCCTTCACTTTAAATGTTATTGCTGTGAGTGTAGACTGTATTTAGGGTGTGCTTGTGTCTTTTTAGGGGCTCCTCCATATATTCAGGGTGTGCAGTTGTCTTTTTAGGTGCTGCTCTATATATTCAGGGTGTACGGTTGTATTTTTTTAGGCTCTCCATATATTCAGGGTGTGCGGGTGTCTTTTTAGGGGCTCTTCCATATACTCAGGGTGTGCGGGTGTCCTTTTAGAGGCTCCTCCATATACTCAGGGTGTGCGCGTGTCTTTTAAGGGCTCCTTCATATATTCAGGGTGTGCAGGTGTCTTTTTAGGGGCTCCTCCATATATTCAGGTTGTGTGGGTTTATTTTGAGGGACGCCGCCATATATTAGGGGTGTGCATGTTTTGGACAATTCGTCTATTCACTAAGCTGTTAATTTGCCAAATAAAGTGCAATTCAGAGGCACCAGAATTGTCCCATAGACTGTAGGGATTATTTATAGAAAGCCGATCTGGCCCCGAAATGTCACTGAACAGTGAATTTCCCATACGGTGACATCTCGGTGCCTTTCGGCTATTTAGAGAGCAGGCAGTTCGCCAAATTCTGCCAACTACCGCCCAATATCACTGCTCCCTGTAATGTCCAAAATTCTGGAAAATGTGTCTACACTCAATTACGTGATTATTATCAGTATCAGAACTATTTAACCCCAGATCAATCAGGCTTTCGTCCAAACCATTCAACTACAACTGCCCTTTTAAAAGTTTGTAATGATATCCAAGTGGGCATGGGACCCTGCTCCAGAGCTTACAATCTAAGCAGAGAGGGGACCCTGCTCCAGAGCTTACAATCTAAGAGGAGAGGGGACACTGCTCCAGAGCTTACAATCTAAGAGGAGAAAGGACCCTGCTCGAGAGCTTACAATCTAAGAGGAGAGGGGACCCTGCCCCAGAGCTTACAATCAAAGAGGAGAAAGGACCCTGCTTGAGAGCTTACAATCTAAGAGGAGAGGGGACCCTGCTCCAGAGCTTACAATCTAAGCAGAGAGGGGACCCTGCCCCAGAGCTAACAATCTAAGAGGGGACTTTGCCCCAGAGCTTACAATCTAAGAGGAGAGGGGACCCTGCTCCAGAGCTTACAATCTAAGAGGAGAGGGGACCCTGCTCCAGAGCTTACAATCTAAGAGGAGAGGGGACCCTGCCCCAGAGCTTACAATCTAAGAGGAGAGGGGACCCTGCCCCAGAGCTTACAATCTAAGAGGAGAGGGGACCCTGCCCCAGAGTTTACAATCTAAGCGGAGAGGGGACCCTGCTCCAAAGCTTACAATCTAAGAGAGGCTTGAGGAGAGGAGGTGTGTATGTGTGTATGCAGGGAAGGTGTGTGTGTATGTGATGGGGTGTATATAAGGTTCCCTGAGGAAAGGGTTAACTTGACAGGATTGGTCAGCCCAGCACACACAATGCGTTGATGTTGTGATTGCTGGGGCTTTAAAAGAGACACGCCTATACAGGCACAGGAGGTTCATTTTTGGTGGATCTCCCCTCAGACAGACACAGCTCCTAAAGGCCTGTGATTTGAGGACACAATCTTTTGTTTTGTTACATTGATGCTGGATAGAAGAGAGAGGTTTTTTCTTCTTTTGTTTATTTGGTTGAACCAAGCAGCTGTGCCTGTATACACCTGTGCTTCAAGGAATAAAGATTGCTTGATGAAACACTTTTCCTGCTGTGGTGTTCACGTGACCAGGTCCACTCCATTACAGTGTATATACACACACACATACTGTGTATATATATATATAATATATATATATATATACACAGTATGTGTTGTGTGTGGGAAGGGGGGCTGGTGTGTGTGTGTTGTATATATATATATATATATATATATTAACTAGGGATGCACCGATACCACTTTTTAAGACCGAGTACGAGTACCGATACTTTTTAAAAGTACTCACCGATACCGAGTACCGATACTTTTATTTAATATCATGTGACGCTTTACAATAGGAACAGACCTCATATAAAAATGTATATGAGATTGACCGCAGCTCACATGGATTTGCCCCAGGTCTCATGGATTTGCCCCCAGGTCTCATGGATTTGCCCCCAGGTCTCATGGATTTGCCCCCAGCTCACATGGGTTTGCCCCCAGCTCACATGGGTTTGCCCCCAGCTCACATGGGTTTGCCCCAGCTCACATGGATGTCCCCCAGGTCTCATGGATTTGCCCCCAGCTCACATGGATTTGTCCCCCAGGTCTCATGGATTTGTCCCCCAGGTCTCATGGATTTCCCCCAGGTCTCATGGATTTGCCCCAGGTCTCATGGATTTGCCCCCAGGTCTCATGGATTGGCCCCCAGGTCTCATGAATTTGCCCCCAGGTCTCATGGATTTGCCCCCAGGTCTCATGGATTGGCCCCCAGGTCTCATGGATTGGCCCCCAGGTCTCATGGATTTGCCCCCAGGTCTCATGGATTGGCCCCCAGGTCTCATGGATTGGCCCCCAGGTCTCATGGATTTGCCCCCAGGTCTCATGGATTTGGCCCCCAGGTCTCATGGATTGGCCCGCAGCTCTCAGGATTTACCCCCAGGTCTCATCGATTTACCCCCCGCTCGAACGCTGGGGAAGGCTGGAATGTGCTGTGTGCATGTAAAGCACGCGGCCAGCGTTCCCCTCCGGCGCGCCAAATACTCACCCTTCCTGAAGTTCCGGTCTCTGGGCAGTGATGCGGTCACGTGGCCGCCGGGCGCATCTGTGACGCTGCCTCCAGCCGAGAGGCCGCGTCACAGGAGCGCCCGGCGGCCACCCACGTGACCGCATCACTGCCCAGAGACCGGAACTTCAGGAAGGGTGAGTATGTGGCGCGCCGGAGGGGAACGCTGGCCGCGTGCTTTTCATGCACGCGGCCAGCTTCCCCAGCCCCGCGGATGCGGCAAGCCGGCCCAGCGCCGGCTTCCGGTATCGGCGGGATGTATCGGGCCGTTTGCACGAGTAACAAGTACTCGTGCAAACGGCAATATCGGCCCCGATACCGATACTAGTATCGGTATCGGTGCATCCCTAATATTAATATTTGGAGTGGGGAGCCTGGTGTGGGGGGCAGGGGGTCATGGTTTGTGTATACAGAGATGGCCTTAAAAAACACTTCCCTTAGTGCGTTGATCCTGGTGTGTGACTAGTGCGGTGCATTGAATGGCATTAACAGACTAGAAAATGCAACACTCTGATCAGACGCTTACACCTTTATTCTTCTATTAGACTTGCTTCATGTTTCGCAGCCTTTGTATTAATACGCTTTATTTTATGACTGTCCCCCTTCATGACATTGTCAAAACGGCAGAATATGGATGCCAATAAAATTTTGCCCCCCCCTGGAAAAATTTCTGCGGACGCCCATGTACCTAGGTATGTGGTTAGACCCAAATCTATCTTTTGGCCCCACATCGAAAAACTCTCATCTAAACTCTACCCCAAACTAGGTGCCCTGTACAGAAACAAATCCTGCCTGAGCTTCGCGGTAAGAAAGCAGATTGTACAACAAATGCTTATGCCAGCCATTGAATACGGAGATGTAGTGTATGCAGCCGCCCCGCAAACACACCTCCAGAAACTTACTACATTGTATAACTCATTCTGTCGCTTTGTGCTACAATGCAACTACACGACACACCATTGTGACATGTTAAAAGAACTAAACTGGCCATCACTGGACTCTAGACGCACCCTTCACCTTTCCAACCTAGTGTTTAAGAGCTTTTCTGGGAAGCTACCACCGTACCTGAATATGCTGCTTCCCCCGGCAGTTCCCTCATCCTATAGCCTCAGATCCAGGACCAGCACCTTGCTTGCAATACCACAATACAAAAAGAAAGTGGCTCGATCCTCATTTTCCTACAGAGCACCGCAAATATGGAATAACCTCCCAGACACCGTCAAATCTTCCCCCAGTCTAAAGTCCCTTAAGATTTCCCTATTAATATACCTCAATATGAAAAGCACCTGTAAACATGTAGCATAATGACTTTATTTCCTACATATTTATTTTTCTGTTAATCTGTATATTTGGTCTTGTGTTAATATCTTGCATTTAACTATTTTGTATTTCTGTAAACACTCAATGTTCTCGAACCCAGGACATACTTGAAAACGAGAGAAATCTCAATGTATCCTTCCTGGTAAAATACTTTATAAATAAATAAATAAAATAAAATAAGTACAGTGCCTGTTCGAAGGTCGTGAAATCCCCCATAGAGAAGCAATGGTTAATCTATTCACAGACACCGAACAGCAGTGAAATGCCCTGATGTTCGGTGGTTTCATTCGGCAGGTTTATTCAGGCGAATGCCATAGGCTTCATTGTTAAAAATATTCCCGTTTTAATCCAATATCTAATAAACTGTTTATTATTTTAATCTGCAGCAAAGAGTCTCTTTATTTATAGGGTTTTTTTTTTAGGATCTTTCAGGCATTTTTTGGCAAAAAACTATTTCCTTTTTTTTTAAAAGCGTTTTTTCTTTTTCTGCAACAGATCTTTTTATTATCATTCATAGGATCTTATATGTTAATTTCAGACATTTTCGTTAAGTAGTTTTTTTTGCAAACAGCATTTAAATTTTGACACTTTCGAGCGTATTGCTGTTTTTTTCGGGGGGATTTTTGACCACGTGCGTTGGCTTGTCGGCTTTTTCTGGCGGCTGCTCTGCTTTGTGTTCGGTGGCTCGTCGACTTTTTCTGACATGTTCGACATGTTTTTTGCGGCGGTTCCAGCAGGTTTTCCCTGCACGCCAGGGACCCTGCGATTAATGCTGAATACACCGCAGGGTGGGGAAATTTGATGCCCCAAAGGGCTGGGAAGTGTGAGGAATGAGAGAGCACCGAAATGTTGGCAACATTTCGGTGCTCTCTGAATAAACCCCTTCTGTCTTCTATTCACAGAAATCTGAATTGCACCGAAATGAGTGCTTGTGTGTATATCACTGGTGTATTTTGGCCTAGGCCGACTAGGCCCAGGCCTAGGGCGGCACTTTCCAGGGGGCGGAGGCCCGCACTGGGTGGCCCCACCCCTAAGAAAAAAAAAAAAATTTTTTTTTTTTTTAGTTTTGCAAAGTATTTTACCAGGGAGGATACATTGAGATTTCACTAATTTACACTTTCAATTTCACTTTCCAGGGGCAGCAAAAAACCTCACCACTAAATGGGTTACTCACAGAGCACCGAAATGACGCCAACGTTTTGGTGTTCTGTAGTTCCCTGCACTTAGGAGAATAAAATTTCCCCACCCTGCAGTGAATTCACCATTCACCACAGGGTCCCCAAAGTGCATTGAGTCGGCCGCTGAATGCTGCCACCGCAAACCTGTGGCCTGCTGTTTTCAAAAGAACTACTGAACGAAAATGTCTGGAATTTACATATAAGATCCTATGATTGATAATAAAAAGTTCTGTTACAGAAAAAGAAAAACTGCTATTAAAAAAAGGGGGGAATTTTGCCCAAAAAATCTGAAAAATGACTAAAAGGTACTAAAAAAAAATCAATAAGTAAAGACTTTTTACTGCAGATTAAAATAATAAATGATTTATTAGATATTGCATAAAAATGGGAATATTTTTATCATTGAAACCTATGGGGTTCGCCTGAATAAACCTGCTGATTGAAACCACCGAACATCAGGGCATTTCACTGCCATTTCTCTGAGTCTCAGTACCACGTGACTGCCTGAACCACGTGAAACGCACGCGTGCAACTGCCCGCCCTTTCGTTAACACAGACTCTATTCTGGACTGAACACCCACCGGGAAGGGAATCAAAGCCACGGTGCACCCTCTGGCAGTGGCACCCCACTGCTGACAAGATGGCTCCACAGCATAATTGCTGTGTGCTCATATACACTCGGTTTGCTGGGAGTTTTACTGCAGTGGATTCTGATGCACTCATACACACCGCACATTGCATTGCTGGGAGTTTTATTGCTGTGGATTCTGATACGCTGACACACACCACACATTGCATTGCTGTGAGTTTTATTGCTGTGAATTCTGATGCACTCATACACACCGCACATTGCATTGCTGGGAGTTTTATTGCTGTGGATTCTGATACGCTGACATACACCAAACATTGCATTGCTGGGAGTTTTATTGCTGTGGATTCTGTGATACACACTGCATATTACTGTGAGTTTTTTTGCCCTGGAGCTCTGGGATACGCTCATACACACTGCACATTACTGTGAGTTTTATTGCTGTGCAGTTCTGTGATATGCTCATACACACTGCACATTTCTGTGGGTTTTATTGCTGTGCAGCTCTGATATGCTCATACACAGTGCCCATTTCTGTGGGTTTTATTGCTGTGCAGCTCTGTTACGCTCATATGCAGTGCACGTTTCTGTGGATTTTATTGTTCAACCAATTAGAGTGGCTGTGATCCAGTATACTTGACATGCGTGGCTGTTCTTTGTAAAAATGCTTGAATTTAAACATTTCATAATTTTCTTTATCTCAATAGATACATTTGAAATGGTATACAAAATATACAAGTAGGCACTTGGTATCCACTTTTAATATAAAGAGAGGAAAAGGCGGAGCTCTAAGAGGAAAAGGTGGAGCTTAAAGAGGAAGGGTGGGGATTAACCAGGAAGAGGTGTGCCCTTGACAGGAAGGGGTGTGTCAAATTTAAATTAGGGGGTGCACGAGTTTAGTCAGGCCTAGGGCAGCACAAAACCTAAATACACTACTGGTGTATATATATGTTATTTATATTTTATTATTATTGTATTTTATATATACATGCACACGTGCGCTTGAGCTTTTGGATGCACACCCTAATGCAGTAGGCTGCGCGCGCCTTTGAGGGAACGCTAATGTTAGCATTCGGATATGTAAGCGTTGATGTCAGGATAAGTGACTTTAACGCATGCCCCCCTGATTAGCTTCCTGACACTAATCAGGAAAAAAAATCTGTTGCCACATCAGTGATTTTCTGTCGCCTAAAAGCTGGTGCTAACTGGTTCTGCTTTTCCGGAATCATTTAGCACCAGCAGAAACTCTAATAAATCAGATACTCATCTCTCAGAATGCAGCGAGGCGACGCTTGGTTCCTGAGCAGGCTGCTCAATTAGCGCCTTCCCCATAATCTCACCCAAAAACTGCAGGCACAGGTTCTCCCTGTTAGCATCCCCATTTTATTGTGAAGGATATAATCTGGCCCCAGATGTTTCTTAACTACAATTCCCATGATTCCCTGGCCATCTATTCAATTTAATGAATTCTGTGAATTGTAGGCATCAATTCAACATCTGGACGGCTGTGAGTTTGACAGCCCTGTCTAAGAGTGTCCTTTTTATCACACTGCTGTGAGCTCTATGCTCTCTGTCTCCCCTCGGAGGGGTCGTTCAGAGGACTAATTCAGCCATCCAAATGCAGGGACTTAGGGAGCTCAGGTATACTGGGTTGGATTACTTCAAATACCAGCCCTATACTAAGATATCAAACGCAGATGCGCAATGACATCAGTGGGCGGGGGGGAGGCCCAGGGGCTTGGCTGACATCCAAAATGTCAAGCACCTCCAGTAGAAGTTCAGGATACGTCGCTGGATTGTGGAACGGCCGCACAGGGGGTAAAGAGAGGTATCGCTGGAAAGGTCACACTGTGGATCCAGGGTGGATTCAGGGTCCATAAAAGCAGTGGTCTGACTTCAAGGAAGTCAGACCATCACTGGACTCTGGTCGGAGAGGTGTGTATATAGGAAGGTGGGTTGGTTAACTACATGATGTACCAGGTACGTTCTTGGTGTTTACGCGACCATCTTTGTAAGACGTACCTGGTACACCATTGGTGCTTATGGGGTTAATATACATTCTTCTTTATTACAGATATGGGTGATGATGCAAGTTAGATAACAGAGAATTTCCCAGCTAAAGAAATACTTTGTGCTAATTGTATAATGTGGTGATTGTAACTTTTTCAGTATATTCTGGTATTGTCCTTGCTTATTTTCCTTTTGTTCGCCTGCAAATAAAAGTGTTGCTGCAAGACAGTATTATAACAAGGGCGTATGGTAGTGGTCTCAAAAATAAAGACTATTTATTGTGATTGATAATAAAATGCTTTACTGTTGCTATAGAACCCATCTTTCTCATTCTTGAACTCTGTCATTAGTCATCTTCCTAGCACAATGAATAGCTGACAAGTTAGAGGATTTAAATGGGTAAAATGTAAATGTTAATGTAGATATTGCTGTGTAGATAGCCTTATTCCCTTATTTAACATAAAGATACCATATCGCAGTCTGCTTGCATAACCCTTATAAATACTGCAAAAGAAAGACAAATGCAATATCTAGTTTTTTCGATCCTTTTCAGTATTGTTCTAATATGTTCCTTGATTTGAGCAATGGTCTCAGAGGTCTCTCTATATATCTGTATCTACATGGCCAGGTGAGTTGGTATACGGTGTTCTATAAAAAGCAGGTGATGACTTCCTTCATCTGCATACTAGGTTGAACTTCTGCCATAAATTTTGTGATTACTTGTTTTTCTTCTTTGTATTTCTACCTGTAGGAACTGCAATGTGTTCCAAAATATTCCCGGTTTTATTTTTCTGCGCATGTGGTTTTGTCTGTGCCAGTTTAGTCTTTTAATTCTTTACATCCCTGAAAATCATTGGTTTGTTCAGTAGGGTAAAGATCTGCCAAAATGTGTGTATGGCTATTCTTTTCTGTTTATTGACCTGTATTATGTAAAGACTAGGTGGAAAGCCTGCCCAGAGGGCAGTCTATTGTTGTTGTCGCCAGCTCAGAATTCATGTCCACATAGTTTTTTCTCAATGTCCTATCCAAGAGTATCTCTCTATATAAATACGTTTGTAATGCGTCCATCGCCATCCCATCCACAACAGGAGGGCCAACTGAGCAGCTGTGATGGGTGCGCGCACAGCTGACAGTGCATTACAAATGCATTTATATTTTAGAGCAGGTTCCTCTTCCCTCTTAGATTGTAAGCTCACGGGAACCGGACCCTCAGATTGTAAACTCATGGGACCCCTTAGATTGTAAGCTCGTGGGGCCCCTTAGATTGTAAGCTCATGTGGCCCCTTAGATTGTGTTGGGCTTGGGCGGGCATTTTTTTTGTAGCGTATACATTATGCATATATTTAATGGCATGTGGTATGCATGGCATGGCAGGCTGGTATTTAGGCACACTGGTATTATGAGACACTGGCATTATGCATGGCAGACTGGTAATATGGCTGGCAGACTGGTATTATGCATGGCAGACTGGCATTATGACTGGCAGACTGGTATTGTGCATGGCAGACTGGTAATATGGCTGGCGAACTGGTAATATGGCTGGCGAAATGGTAATATGTTTGGCAGACTGGTATTGTGCATGGCAGACTGGTAATATGGCTGGCGAACTGGTAATATGGCTGGCGAACTGGTAATATGTTTGGCAGACTGGCATTGTGCATGGCAGACTGGTAATATGGCTGGTGAACTGGTAATATGGCTGGCGAACTGGTAATATGTTTGGCAGACTGGTATTGTGCATGGCAGACTGGTAATATGGCTGGCAGACTGGTATTGTACATGGCAGACTGGTAATATGGCTGGCAGACTGGTAATATGGCTGTGTATGGGAGACTGGTATTATGCATGGCAGACTGGTATTAAGGCAGGCAGACTGGTATTGTGCATGGCAGACTGGCAATGTGCATGGCAGACTGGTAATGTGCATGGCAGACTGGTATTGTGCATGACAGACTGGTATTGTGCATGGCAATGTGCATGGCAGACTGGTATTGTGCATGGCAGACTGGCAATGTGCATGGCAGACTGGTAATGTGCATGGCAGACTGGCAATGTGCATGGCAGACTGGTAATGTGCATGACAGACTGGTATTGTGCATGACAGACTGGTATTGTGCATGGCAGACTGGCAATGTGCATGGCAGACTGGTAATGTGCATGACAGACTGGTATTGTGCATGGCAGACTGGTATTGTGTATGACAGACTGGGATTGTGCATGGCAGACTGGCAATGTGCATCGCAGACTGGTATTGTGCATGGCAGACTGGTAATGTGCATGGCAGACTGGTAATGTGCATGACAGACTGGTAATGTGCATGACAGACTGGTATTGTGCATGGCAATGTGCATGGCAGACTGGTAATATGGCTGGCAGGCCGGACACTGAGGAGATGGAGGCCGGACACTGAGGAGATGGAGGCCGGATACTGAGGAGATGGAGCCCGGACACTGAGGAGACGGAGGCCGGACACTGAGGAGATGGAGACCGGGCACGGATGAGATAAACAAATCCGGTCCATTGGAGAGGCGCTGTGCTGTGCGCCTCTCCAATGGATCGGATTTGTTTTGTCCCTCGCGCACCCCGGCTGTGCGTGTGCCGTGGCCGTTGGATGCGCGCGCAGCCAACCGCCGCAGGTTGCGCGCGCATGCGTAGTCTGTTTTTTTGGCGACGGACACGCCAGAGCTTATTGTTTTCTGATGTAGATGAAAGGCAAGTTTTCGGTTTGTGAGTTTGTAGATCTTTTCCATGGTTGTGCAGGGGGTAGTCAGGTAAGAGCCCAGAATGCAGTGGATAAACGCACAACAAACAGGTACATAGTTGTAGTCCGTGTAATCAAATCACAGGAATCATAGCAGGGTCAGTATGCTGGCAGGTTCACAGAGTATATGTGAAGCAGGAACAGATTTGTTTCAGGGCAAAAAAGGGAACTCCATAGTTTTATTTCAGTACTTGCTGGTACATCTAGTTGTGACTGTAATCCTTATGTGAACTTTTATTTCTTTATTAAAAGGGGCATTCTAGGCATTGTGACTATCCAGTGTATTTGAGAGACAGTGACTTGAGTGCCCGCACCCCTCTTGTCCCCTGGGGGAGGGGCAGTGGCGACTCTTCGAACAATATATAAGGGGAGCACATAAGATACCAGTCAAAACCAGGGGGGGGGCACTAATAATTTTCAACACTAAATCATACCACTGAAAAAAACTAAATTAGTATATATAAATACGATTTCAAAATCCCAGAGTAATGTGGTGCGATGATACCGTTATGTTGTATTAACCTGATATATAAATTCAATATTTTATTTGCTGTAATTCAGCATTTTTTGCCGACGTCCGATAACTGATTCAGTTATCCAATTTTCGCAACCTACGGTGACCATTCACTAAATAGGGATTTCATCATATTTTTGGCAATATAGATTCCCCAGATGTGATGACAAGCAAAGGATCTAAAGATGAATTGACCCTTTAGAGTCTAACTTCCATAATAACCCCTAAAACTCCATCAAAGCAGGGAAATACAATAAAAATAATAAACAGTGTGGCATGTAGCCTAGCCATTAACCCTAAAATGCCATTAATCAAGGGAAAACATTAAATGAATATACTGAAGCATGTATCCTGCCTATTAACCCCTAAAAAGCCATTAATCAAAAGGAAAGCATTAATTGAATAGACTGTGAGTGTCAGGTTCCTGGAACGTGCCTTGGCAGCCCCCTTCAAATATTGTGCATCTGATCTGTGCCTGCACTTGAAGGCAGCTTCATTCCTGTGCTGCTCATTTCCAGTGCTGAGATCCAGCACATATTCAGTTAAAATACAAATACCATAGGTCACATGACTTACCTGAATAAAGGGCCACACCCCTCTCCTCCTTGCTCCAGCATTGCCAAATCACTACCAGTGAGAGAGGACCTGTGCTGTGGCTTTCCTGAACCCCAAACCTTGCCATCGTTACCTGCCTTTCCTGTGTCTCCATAACCTCCAGTATCCAGTGTGTCCAAGATCCCATTGTCCTGGTTTGCTTCCTGCTTCCCGATTGTCAAGCCCTATATGCATCCCGTTCCTCACATGCAAACCAATTGTTCTGTTGCTTCCTGCAGAAACTCACCGCACACCCCTGTATGGTGTATCATAGCATCCCGGGCTTAGTATCCTGCCGCCTCAGTAACAGCCCAATGCAATACCTGACAGTGAGGAATGTAGTCTACCCATTAACCCCTAAAATTCCATTAAGGGAAAACCTAAAATGAATACACTGTGGGGCATGCAGCATATCCATTAACTTCTAAACTGAAAGTTATCAAGAGAAAACATGAAATAAATACACTGCAAGGCATGGCGCCTACCCATTAGCTCCTAAAATGACAGTAATAAAGGAAAAAAAATGTATACTGTGAGGGATGAAACCTGCCCATTAACCCTTAAAAATAAATAAACCACGGTAAAAATGAAAGTAACACACAATGTAATTTATAGTCTGATCATTAACCCTGTCACTGCTCACATGGGTATATATATTGTCCCCAGCTCACATGGATATATATATTGCCCCAGCACACATGGGCATATTTGCCCCAGCTCACATGGGTATATTTGCCCCAGCTCACATGGGTATATTTGCCCCAGCTCACATGGGTATATTTGCCCCAGCTCACATGGATATATATATTGCCCCATCTCACATGGGTATATTTGCCCCAGCTCACATGGGTATATTTGCCCCAGCTCACATGGATATATATATTGCCCCCAGCTTACATGGGTATATTTTCCCCCAGCTTACATGGGTATATTTGCCCCCAGCTCACATGGGTATATTTGTTCCCAGCTCGCATGGGTAGAATTGCCCCTGCTCACATGGGTAGAATTGCCCCAGCTCACATGGGTATATTTGCCCCAGCTCACAAGGGTATATTTGCCCCAGCTCACATGGGTATAATTGCCCCCATCTCGCATTGGTATATTTGCCCCAAGCTCGCATGGGTATAATTGCCCCATCTCACATGGGTATAATTGCTCCCAGCTCACATGGGTATAATTGCACCCAGCTCACATAGGTATACTTGCCCCCAGCTCACATGGGTATATTTGCCCCGAGCTCACATGGGTATAATTGCCCCGAGCTCACATGGGTATAATTGCCCCCAGCTCACATGGGTATAATTACCCCAGCTCTCATGGATATATTTTCCCCCAGCTCACATGGGTATATCTACCTCCAGCTCACATGGATATATATGCCCCCAGATCATGACGCTGGATCAGTGTGCAGCCTCTACCCGTCGGCTGCGCGCATCCAGGAGAACAGGATGCGGGCGCAGCAGCCGGGAAGAGGCTACGCGCATCCTGTAGAGTCGGATGGGCTCACAGCAGCCGGGTAGAGGCTGCGTGCGCATCCGGCTCTACAGGATGCGCGCGCAGCCTCTACCCGCAGGCCTCGAGTCGAGCGGGAACGCGCGGGAACGGCGTTCCTGCACTTCTCCCACAGCGGGAATGCTGCGGGAACGCAGCGCTCCCGCTGTGGCCCGAGCCCGAACGCTTTAGCAGGCGGCCGCCGCACGTTGCCGGCGGCCGCGTGCTTCCTATTAGGACGGCCGGTGACCGGAAGTGGAGCCGCTCACCTGGCTGTTTCATAGATCCCAGGCGAGCGGCTGCACTTCCTGTCAGCGGCCGCTGAAGCAGGAAGCACGCGGCCGCCAGCAATGTGCGGCAGGAGCAGCAGAGGAGGAGCAGCAGAGGTGAGCTGGGCTGGGGGCAGTATCCATGAGACCTGGGGGCATTATCCATGAGACCTGGGGCATATCCATGAGACCTGGGGCATATCCATGAGACCTGGGGGCAGTATCCATGAGACCTGGGGCATATCCATGAGACCTGGGGGCAATATCCATGAGACCTGGGGGCAATATCCATGAGACCTGGGGCATATCCATGAGACCTGGGGGCAGTATCCATGAGACCTGGGGGTAATATCCATGAGACCTGGGGGCAATATCCATGAGACCTGGGGCATATCCATGAGACCTGGGGCATATCCATGAGACCTGGGGCATATCCATGAGACTTGGGGGCAATATCCATGAGACCTGGGGCATATCCATGAGACCTGGGGGCAATATCCATGAGACCTGGGGCATATCCATGAGACCTGGGGGCAGTATCCATGAGAGCTGGGGGCATTATCCATGAGAGCTGGGGGCATTATCCATGAGAGCTGGGGGCAGTATCCATGAGAGCCGGGGGCATTATCCATGAGACCTGGGGGTAATATCCATGAGACCTGGGGGCATTATCCATGAGACCTGGGGCATATCCATGAGACCTGGGGGCAATATCCATGAGACCTGGGGCATATCCATGAGACCTGGGGGCAGTATCCATGAGAGCTGGGGCATATCCATGAGAGCTGGGGGCATTATCCATGAGAGCTGGGGGCAGTATCCATGAGAGCCGGGGGCATTATCCATGAGAGCCAGGGGCATTATCCATGAGACCTGGGGGCAGTATCCATGAGACCTGGGGCAATATCCATGAGACCTGGGGCATATCCATGAGAGCTGGGGGGGCAATATCCATGAGACCTGGGGCATATCCATGAGACCTGGGGGCAATATCCATGAGACCTGGGGCATATCCATGAGAGCTGGGGGCAATATGCATGAGACCTGGGGGGCATTATCCATGAGAGCTGGGGGCATTATCCATGAGAGCTGGGGGCATTATCCGTGAGAGCTGGGGGCATTATCCATGAGACCTGGGGCATATCCATGAGAGCTGGGGGCAATATGCATGAGACCTGGGGGGCATTATCCATGAGACCTGGGAGCATTATCCATGAGAGCTGGGGGGCATTATCCATGAGACCTGGGAGCATTATCCATGAGAGCTGGGGCAATATATACCCATATAAGCTGGGGCAATTATATCCATGTGAACTGGGGAAAATATATCCATATAACCAGTGCTGTGTATATTATTCTTGGGGTTCAGTGCTGTGTATATTATCCTGGGGGCTCAGTGCTGGGTATGTTATTCTGGGGGTTCAGCGCTGTGTATATTATTCTGGGGGCTCAGCGCTGTGTATATTATTCTGGGGGCTCAGTGCTGTGTATGTTATTCTGGGGGTCCAGTGCTGTGTATATTATTCTGGGGGCACATTGTTGTGTATATTATTCTGGGGGTCTGTGCCTGGATATATATATATATATATATATAATATATAAAATGCGTTAGTCCAGTTGCCACAATCACGAGTATACCTGTACGTAGTGATACCTTTCACTGATCATTATAGTTTCCACTCTTGAAAGCTTGTCTTTTAAATGTAAAGTTAACCCAATAAAAATGGTATCACCGGCACGCACTGCTATACTCGTGATATATATATATATTTTCTTCAGGTAATGGGGGTTGTGGAATTCGTGGGTGAGTTCCCTCCCTTTTTTCCCAGGACTTGACCCCTGTCTACCCGGCTGCGTGCGCATCCTGTTCTCCTGGATGCGCGCACGGCCGATGGGTAGAGGCTGCGCGCGGATCCAGCGTTTCTCCGAAGCTGCGCATCAGGCTTCTGTTGGCTGCACTCGCAGCCAACAGAATCCGGATGCGCGGCGATGGAGAAAATGTTTTATAGGTATAGATGATTTTGTCTTTACACTGAATATGGTCATGTTGGGTATCAATGGAAAGGCCAGACTCTACCCTTTCCAATGATCTATCATGTCTGATGCACGGGCCCAGAGATAAAGTGGTCCAAAAATGTGGGGGAAGCTGGATGCTGATCCCTGGTGGGGGGCACATGGGTAGGTGTAAGGCTCCCTGCCGATGTCTGCACCGTGCCTGCCATTTGTGTACCTGGGCAGCACATGAAGAGTGCTGCTCAGCCTCAGCCCTGGCTGTCCAGACAATTAACAGCTAATCACAGTGCGCACAATCATCACACCCCTGCTGGAATAAAAGTACCTTTCCCCCTTCCATCGGGGCCTTTGCATTAAGTGTCTCTACCTGCTGAAGTTCAGACATAGTCCGTATTGCTCCAGACATTCCTGTGATACAGACCCGGCTTACCCATTTGACCACGGCTTTCTGGATATCCCTTCTGTACTGCACAAGGATCCCTTCCTGTGTACATCACCCATGTGTTCTCCTCCTCAAGGTACCTCCAAAGTTCCCAGTGTTTCCAAGTGTCCTGGTACCTTCTGTCTCATCGTGTCCCCCCTCAAGCATTCTCAAGACCCCTGCTGTATTCAGATTCCTGGTATCCTTTCATCCACCCTGGTCATCCCTCTGCAACCCAGCATATCATCAGTGCTTGCTCCCCTGCTTCTGCCTCCACCCTTGTACCCTCAAGTGTTAATTCAGTTATTGATCACTGCATACCAGGCTCATACCCGCAAGACCAGTACCCCTCCGGTGCTGATCCTGACAGGAGGCAAGGACAAGGAATAACCTAGGAGTGGCAATTGCCCCCCCCCCCAAGACGCCTATGGGGAGGGAGTCTTGAATGGCTGAATGAGCACTCCAAAAGGCAGGAGGGTGAGCTGAGATTGACAAGTGCAGATTACAATACATTATCTCATATAGCCCTGACATATTATGCAGTGCTTTCCAATGGGGAAATCCAGAGAATACATACTGGTACACAAGGGAGAGCGAGACTTGACCATGTGATGAAATCTAGTGTAGCGCTCACTCCCAGAGGAGCCGCTGAATAAACCTCAGGTTAGTCTCAACACACTAGGAAATAACTATACACCAGCACTGTTGTGGATTTTTATATATTATATTATTTACTGATCCCAATAAAGCAGCATATAATACGCATATATGGTATTTGAATGACAAGAATTTCTAACGCGGGAAAAACACGCAGCGGTAAAAGAAACGGTTAACCCCCCCAGTTCTGGAGTGTAAGTCCCGTGAATAATAGCTCAAAAATATATATGTGTGTTGTCTAGGGTACCCAGGTACTGTATTCAACTGCAGGTTACAGAGCTGGTGTCCGGCGCTAGCACTCACAATCTTCAGTTTCAATAAAAGATATTCAGCCAGGGATCGAGTCCTCAATGAAACAGTTGATGGAGGTGGAAGGAAAAAAGGGAAAAAAATGCAAGGGAGAAATTAAGTGCAGACTGTATCGTCCCAGATAGGAGTGAAAAATAGGAGATATACTCACATATTCTGGTGCCGATTTAAATAAATGGGCACCAAACAGAAGGCAGATCGGTGGATTTAAATCAAGGGGCACCGATTCCCCAACCTCAGGTCCACAAGGCAGGAAACCAGATCCTTAGAAATATCTATTCAGGATGCCGAAGGAATAAATCACCCAGGATCATACAGGGTGGAAATTCACAATCGGTTTTATTAAAACAATAAATAAAATACACCGCAAACGCGTTTCGCTAGAAGTAGCTTCATCAGTGGGTGTCATAGCCGACATATAATGGGTCAGATATACATCCTCAAGCTGACTCATGTCCCTGACTACCTCAGCTAGCGTAGCAGACACTTCGGGCAGCCTTCGCACAGTGGTAACAGCTTCTTCTCTTCAGTGCTGTCCCGGTGTTCATTCATGTCCCGGTGAATCGTAGGTAAGTCTCTGAGGGGGCCGTATCGAACGGTTGACAGAGTTGATAGATTATTGGGAGGGGCTGGAGATGACCCAGCTGTCATGGTCCATATTGGTACCAATGACAAAGTAAGCGGAAGATGGAAGGACCTGAAGAATGATTTCAGGGAATTAGGAAGTAAACTGAAGAAGAGGTCCTCCAAGGTAGTATTTTCTGAGATCCTACCTGTGCCACGTGCTACAGTGGAAAGGCAGCGGGAGATCAGGAAGGTCAATGCGTGGCTTAAAGCTTGGTGCAGGAAGGAGGGCTTTGGGTTTTTAGAGCACTGGGCTCATTTTGCACTGGGGTACAATCTGTATAGTCGTGATAGATTGCACCTGAATGGAAGAGGGTCTGCTGTGCTAGGGGAGAGGATGGTTAAAAGGTTGGAGGAGACTTTAAACTAGTGGAAGGGGGGGAGGGATACAGTATCTTACAAAATGGAGACAGAGTAGATAGCGCAAGGGTTTTAGCTCAGACTAAGGGGGGTGGAGCCGGGGGGATGGGTAATGTCAGAACAGTGGAGGCATGTAATGTAAAGTCGCATTCAGCATGTGTGGGTAGAGACAACATTAATTGTATGCTTGCTAATGCAAGAAGCCTTAATAACAAGATGGGGGAACTAGAGGTAATAGCATACACTAAGCAATACAACATTATAGGAATAACAGAAACGTGGTGGGACGAAACGCATGACTGGGCTGTAAATTTAAACGGTTATACACTGTTTAGAAAGGATAGGAAACATAAGAAAGGGGGTGGAGTGTGTTTATATGTAAATCAGGATTTAAAGCCTAATATTACACAACTGGAAAGCGATGAGGGAAATGTGAAATCCTTATGGATAAATATTTCGTTGGGGAATAAACAGGGAAGTCAACTATTGGTTGGCATATGTTATAAACCACCTAATATAGATAATGATGAGGAAGAACAACTGTTAGAGCAAATTAGGAAGTCTGCACATCATGGTAGCACTTTAATTATTGGAGATTTTAATTACCCGGACATTAATTGGGATAGTGGGACTAGTAATTCAGCAAAGGGAATCCGGTTTCTGAATATTTTAAATGATACCTTCATGTCACAACTGGTAGAAACACCAACTAGAGAGGATAACTGTCTGGACCTGGTTATAACAAATAATGTGGATCTTTTCTCAAATATTAATGTAAAGGAACAGTTGGGAAACAGTGACCATAATATGGTGACTTTTGAAATAAACTCAAAAAAACACATTCATAGGGGGCATGCTAAAACATATAATTTTAAAAAGGCCAACTTTATTAAAATAAAGGAAGCTCTCAATGTCATTGACTGGCAGAAACTATTTCACGGGAAAAACACTGAGGATAAGTGGAATATCTTTAAACTAACATTAGAAAAGTACACATCACAATATATTCCACTGGTTAATAAATATAAAAGAAACAGACTGAAACCAATGTGGCTTAGTAGGAAGGTAACTAAGGAAATGAAAAATAAAAAGAAGGCATTTAAAGCTTTTAAATCTGATAAATCTGATGCATCCTATAAAGCATATAGGGCAGCCAATAAAGCATGTAAAAATGCGATTAGATGGGCTAAACTAGAAAATGAAAAAGAAATAGCCAAAGAGAGCAAGACCAACCCTAAAAGATTCTTTAGGTACATAAATTCTAAAAAACCCAAGAGTGAAAATGTAGGTTCACTAAAATCTGAGTCAGGGTTATTGTTAACGGAAGATCAGGATAAGGCAGAAATTTTAAATGATTATTTTTCTTCAGTATTTATCAAAGAGAAACCTATAACAGGAGACATACAATTCATTAATAAAAACTTACTAATACAAAGTGACTGGTTGACTCAGGACAAGGTTTTGCAGAAATTAAACAATGTGAATGTGAATAAAGCCCTAGGGCCAGATGGAATTCAACCACGAGTACTGAGAGAGCTATGTGTTGAAATATGTAAACCTCTGTTCTTAATCTTTCAAGATTCTTTTCTTTCAGGAATAGTACCAGAGGATTGGAGAAAAGCTGACGTCGTCCCTATATTTAAGAAAGGTTTAAAATTTGTGCCTGGGAATTATAGACCTGTGAGCTTAACATCTGTGGCTGGGAAAGTATTCGAGGGGTACTAAGGGATAATATTAAGGAATTTATTGGGAGGTATAATGTTATTGGCAAAAATCAGCATGGTTTCATGAAACACAGATCATGTCAGACTAACCTAATTACGTTCTATGAGGAAGTAAGTAGAAGTATAGATCAGGGGGTCGCAGTGGATGTGATTTACTTAGATTTTGCCAAAGCTTTCGACACAGTTCCACACAAAAGGTTACTATTTAAATTAAGAAAAATTGGTCTAGATGAAAATACTTGTTCTTGGATAGAAAACTGGCTAAAAGATAGGGTACAGAGAGTGGTCATAAATGGTACTTTTTCAAGATGGACACCAGTGGTAAGCGGTGTCCCTCAGGGGTCTGTTATAGGACCAATACTATTCAATTTATTTATAAATGACCTTGATATAGGCATTGAAAGTCATGTATCAGTGTTTGCAGATGACACAAAACTAGGAAAGTAATACAATGTGAGCAGGATGTTACTTCGCTGCAGAGGGATTTAGATAGATTGGGGGACTGGGCACTTAAATGGCAGATGAAATTTAATGTAGATAAATGCAAAGTTATGCACTTTGGAGTGAAGAACACACAAGTAATTTATACCCTAAATGGTACGGAGTTAGGGAAATCCAAGCAGGAGAAGGATTTGGGAATAATCATAGACTTCAAACTAAGTAACAATGTGCAATGTCAAACAGCAGCTGCCAAGGCCAGCAAGGTATTGGCATGCATTAAAAGGGGAGTTCACTCACGGGATGAAAACATAATTTTGCCTCTGTATAAATCAATGGTCAGGCCGCACCTTGAATATGCCGTGCAATTTTGGGCACCGGTCTTAAAAAAAGATATTATAGCGTTAGAAAAAGTGCAGAGACGGGCAACTAAATTAATAAGGGGAATGGAAGGGTTAAGTTATGAGGCAAGACTAACAAGCTTAAACCTGTTTAGTTTAGAGAAACGGCGCCTTAGAGGGGATCTGATAACCTTATATAAATATATACGGGGCCATTATCAACCATTGTCTGATAACCTATTCATTAACAGGACTATACATAGGACAAGGGGTCATCCATTTAGACTGGAAGAAAGAAAATTTAGCTTAAAGCATAGGAAGGGTTATTTTACGGTGAGAACAATAAAGCTGTGGAATTCTCTGCCTGTTGAGGTGGTTGGGTCTGAGTCTGTACAGACTTTTAAAAAACGACTGGATGACTTCCTGCAGACACAGAATATTAAGGGTTATAATATTTAATATCTGGGTAAAAGCTTCTTGATCCAAGGAGAAATCTGACTGCCATTCTGGGGTCAAGAAGGAATTTTTTCCCAGTATGTTGCATATTGGCAAGCATTTCAGACTGGGTTTTTTGCCTTCTTTTGCATCAACAGCAGTAGGTTATGTGGGAGAGGCTGAACCCGATGGACGCATGTATTTTTTCAGCCTATATAACTATGTAACTATGTAACTATGTAACATTTGGCCTTTGATTCTGTGGTTCACAATGAGCCTTCATCCATGCAGGGTAACAATATAGCTCAGGAACACCCGCAGCCATGACTCTCAGTCCCTCTGCTCCAATCACTCCTTTCGTTCTGTTCAGTTCAACTAGGCCTCCCAATGGAACTCGTCTTGACCTTTCTCGACAAGTCTTATCATCCTGGAGACGAATGCAGTATTTAGTGCTCCTAGCGCATCAAAACGTCAAACTCATACTTGGAGAACGAATTTTCCGACTTGAGTATTGGAGACTGAACCCGCTTCTTCCGCTTGAACGAGATAGGAGCATCTTTAGGGTAGAACCGTTCAGCTGGAATCACTTTATTCACTCCCCCCCTAGATCGGTAGTGGAGAGGGGCCTAACAGAAGCCACTCGCCCGATTGACATCCATGCCTTCAAATTTACTGAAGAGTCAGACACATTACATATGCTGACGGAAACTCTCTCACTTGTCCGTTTCAAAACTCTTGCAGAGATTATTTCAGGGACTTCTCTGGACTGTATAACATTCTCTGTCCCTTCCGCTTTCTTCAGCTGCCTCACTTCTGCAGGGGCTCTCTGTTCTTCGACCATCCGTTGACATACCGGCCGTAACGTCGAGTGTGCCTTCTTGGGAGCAGGACTCTCTTCCTTCACCAGCGGGGTTAGAAAACGTCTCACTAAGTCAGTGTTTGTCCCCACTATGATAGAACTTTGATTAGCTCCCGAGGGACGAGGACACACAATGGCCAACGTGTCACATACTCAAGGTTGTCCAATGGTCGCGGAACTGAATTCCAGCTTCACCTGTGGATATCCATCATAGGGAAACCTCTCAGTCCCCATACCCCAGATTTCGAGATCCTTCAACTTCTTCAGAGGTATTTGCTTCAAATGTTTCTGATAGAAGTCTCGGTAAATCAGAGTTACTTGAGCACCTGAATCTAGAAGAGCCTTTGTGTAGACCCCTTCCACTTGGACCGGGATGATGGACGAAGGACCTATCAACTTGTCAGGGAACTTCTCCGCAGTCATACAAGGTGGGGACCCAGTTTGTTCTCTAAACCGGGGTCCTCCGAAATTTGCCGCTTGCAAGACAGGCGACTGCTCCTTCAAAGCCTTCAGGAGTTCTTCGACCGATCTCTTTACGGGCCTCCTTTTTGGGCATGAAGCCCTGAAATGACCGATTTCCCTGCAGCCAAAACATCTTTTTCTCGAGCGTGTGGGCACATTTTCTTCTTGCGACTCATTTGAAAACACCCTGTTAGAAACCACAGCCACTCTTGTCATATGTATATCTGCTAGAAACTTCCATCCACTTCGCGGTTTGGGTGGGCTAGGGCAGTCACGTCGATAGTGGCCGACCCCCCTACAGTTGTAGCAGATCACCGAATCAGAGGGTTCTCCAGCAGGAACATTCTGCACTGCCTCTCCCTCCTCAGGTATGGCAATCCTAGAAGACAGCAACGTCATCAACTCCATCATTTTCGACATCTGAGTTTTCAAAGCCATCACTTCGGTCTGTATGTCCGCTACACCAAGAGTTCCTACTTCTGCGGTGAAAACTGCATGTGAAGCATTAGCAATCTTTTTAGCCTTAATTAAAGCCTCTTCTTCTCGGATAGCTTTGACCAGTTTGGAATATGTCAGTCTCTTGCTCTGGTATCTAGTCTGAAATTTCAACATTATGGGATCAAGTGGGAGTGCTCCTTTGAAAATTTGATCCATCACAGCTTTGCTTGCATGACTCGGTTCCATGCCTCCTTTTAGAATAACCTGATGGATGATTTTATCCAGCCGCCAGACATAGGTGGACAATTCTTCTCCTTCCTTTTGATAGGTGTGAGAGAACCTGTGGATAAGCTCGGCACAATCCTCCACTCCTCCAAAAATTTCCTGTAAAGCTTCTAGATACTCAGCAGCAGTGCAGCCTGGCTTGTCTCTTTTCAGATTTCGGACGACATCTGAAGCAGGAGCTCTTAAGCTCTCGATCAACCTTTGTCTCTTCACGGTGTCAGCAACTTCCCATTCTTCCACAGCTTGCGCTGCCTGATCTATCCAAGTGTCAAAGTCCTCTTCTCCAGCTGGCACAGGGATCTTACTGGACCAGAACCCCAATTTGCGATATCCTTAATTGGCAGACGCGGCTGAGTTTTGGGCCAACGTTTCCACCAGCTTCCCCATAGTGGTAAAGAATGTAGCAGGAGGGAACCCTGTAGTTGGGGTAGGGGTAGAATCAGGTATCTCGTCTCCTGACGTTGTTGGTCTAGTCACGGGAACATTCGCGGGATCACCCCGTGGTGTACTTGGCTGGACCAGTCGAACTTCCACATCGTCGGTCAGCTTCACACTCGCGCCCTGAAAACACACTGGACCACCCTTTCTCCACTCAAAAAGAACATATGTGTGAGAAGTCTCTGGGTTCACTTTAACGTGCACTATGAATCCCTGCTGGTCAGGTGCCAACGCTGCCACGGCCCGGCGGATCTGTTCTTCTGCGAAGGTGCCTGCAGGAATGTCCATTACTATACTCAACCCTAACTGCCCATTTTGTGCTTTACACCACTCTGCTGCTTCTTCTGGATCCATATTAACCCCTTAATTGCGGTATACTCAGAGACTGTAATCCTGGAACGAGCCCCCACATGTAGCGCTCACTCCCGGAGGAGCCGCTGAATAAACCTCGGGTTAGTTTCACCGCACTAGGAAATAACTATACACCAGCACTGTTGTGGATTTTTATATATTATATTCTTTACTGATCCCAATAAAGCAGCATATAATACGCATATACGGTATTTGAATGACAAGAATTCGTAACGCGGGAAAAACACGCGGCGGTAAAAGAAACGGTTAACCCCCCCCAGTTCTGGAGTGTAAGTCCCGTGAATAATAGCTCAAAAATATATATGTGTGTTGTCTAGGGTACCCAGGTACTGTATTCAACTGGCCAGTGAATGAAACAAAACAATCTTCGACTAGTCACCGTTGGGGCCCTTAAAGGAACAGATAAACCAGTGCGCAATGTTCTGCGTTTTCACCAGGCCGAAGCCTTCTCACCCATCCAGTGTAACCGCTTGTCCTGGACTGATGAACGCTGAAGAAAAGGGATCTCTCTCGAGAGGATCTGTCCTCGCTGCCACTTGGAACTCAATGCTGTTCACGCCTGCACTCCTGATCAGGTTCTCCTCCGCCAGGACACGAACACATAGGCTGCCAGCACTCATCTCCAGTTTGCAGCCTCTCCTCACACGATGTCCCTCTTCTCCCAAAACAGCACCTTGTCACGAACAGTTCAGCGTAGCACACTCTGTACTGTCAACGCTCAGGGAACAGCACGATCTTTAACAGGACGGTAATAACTTCCACACTCCAGCCTGGTTTGAAACTCTAACAGCCCCAGCGTGCATCCTATGTCTCTCGTTGCACTGCTCACACTGCTTCTGCCTTGCACGAGGCTGCTGATCTCTTTCCTCTTCCTGTACCACCCCCTTCCTGTCCCCACCAAAGGATCAGGGTACATGTACGCTTGAAGGAGAAAAGTTACCAGGAAAAGCTTAATGATCTTAACATGTACAGCTTGGAAAAAAGACGAGACAGAGGAGATATGATAGAAACATTTAAATACGTAAAGGGAATCCACAAGGTAGAGGAAGGGAGTATATTTAAAAGGAAACAAAATAGCAAAACAAGAGGACATAGTCTTAGATTAGAGGGGAAAAGGTTTAAAAGTAACATCAGGAAGCATTATTTTACTGAGCGGGTGGTGGATACATGGAACAGTCTTCCAGTAGAAGTGGTAGAGGCCAAAACAGTAATTGAATTTAAGCAAGCATGGGATAGGCATAAGGCTATCCTAAACAAAAGATAAATACAGGTCAAGTATCCATGTAATTGGGCAGACTAGATGGGCCGAAAGGTTCTTATCTGCCGACATTTTTCTATGTTTCTATGTTTCTATGTAGTTCTGTTTTGTCCAGCATAGTCTAACAATGTCTCTGTCTCCCTCTGGTGGCAGCAATAGTTCAATGCACCAGAATACAGTGTTTTTAAAGAAGTGCTACACTAGCATTTACAGCCCTTTATACATCTGCTCTGTCAGTTGACCAATGAGCATACAATATAAAGGAAAACAAGAAAAAAGACACAGAAAGCAAGTTGAGATAGTGTGAAGCAGGTGGTCAGAGAATAGCAACAATAGCTGAAATAAAAAGGTTATGTAGGGTATTAACCACTTCAATGCAGAGGACGTGCTCAGCGCGTCCTCCGCATTACTGCTGCTGTGCTGAGGACGCACTGAGCGCGTCCTCCCATTGGGGTCAGCGTTCGGCCGGGTTCCGGCCGATCGCTGGCCCCCCCGGTGCGGGCTGACATCCTCGATGTCAGCCCGGCATCCGGAACCGCAGCCGCTGAAATTAGGTGTCATCGCGGCAGCGCGATGACACCTAATTCAGGCGCCCCCCCCGCATGTGCGGAGGAGGCGCCTGAAAGGGAGGGGGAGGTCCTTCGGACCTCTCCCCCTCCCGATCGGCGGCATTGCGGGGGTTAACCCAGGCACCATTTGGAAGGGCACAGCCTGCCCTTCAAATGGTGCCTGGCATTAACCCCTGGGGAGCTGGATCGCGAATCGGCGCTGAAAAGCGCCGGTTCGCGATCCTTTCCCGGAGCTGGCCGACATCTTGGATGTCGGCCAAGCCTCCGGGAACTCCCCCTGAGGACTGGCGTCATCGTGCGTAGCACGATGACGCCAGTCCTAGAGTTAACCCCTAACTGCCACCAACGGTGGAGATAGGGAGTTGCAATGAACTCCCTATCTCCCAATCCGTGGCAGCTAGGGGTTAATGTTTGGTATTGTTGGATCGGCCAGAGCATGGCCGTTCCAACGATACCAAACACGAATGTGAAAAAAGTTTTTTTAAAAAAAATTAAAATTAAAATTAAAAATAAAAATATATTTTAAAAAAAATTATAAAAAAAAAAAAATAAACATTTTTTTCTTTTTTTTGGTTTGTTAGTGTAGCAATATTGTTCCCATTTCAATTATAATGTGAACAATGATGCTGCACTAACGATTTTTGTATGCGGTGCGTTTGTTAAAAATCGCGTAATTTTCCCCCAAAAAAAATGTAACGAGACCCCATCTATAATTTTTTTAACAAGCGCACCCCATACAAAATATAACCGCAATTGCTCGCATGTTAAAATGTGAAAAAAAACACTTTACACGTTGTAAATTATTGAAAATACATATTTTATTGCATTTTTTGTTATAATATACAGACATGACATAACGTATACATATAATAATGACATATTATGAATCTACCGAGTCTGACGGAAAGAACGATATATAATATGTCTGGGTAATATACTAAAATAAGCCTTCAAAACACGTTTAAACATGATGAGCAAAACCGGTAAAAATGACCTCAGCACAGAGGCGGGAAAAGCCTCAGCAGCGAAAGGGTTAATATGAGATGTGCAGATCCTTGGAGTAGAGAGCACACATTTAGGAAGAGAATCGGGTTGGCTGGTAGTGAGAGTCTTGGGGGTTGCTGTTGGAGTCTGAGAGTGAGTAGAGAGAGAACATTGAAAATAAAGAAAATTAAAAAAGGAATATATGATGGAGCGGAAAAAAGAGCTGGACTACAGGAGATGATGTGAAATATGCCATATGGCTTTATGTAAAAATATATTTTCACGGTATATCTCAACTGATCTCAGGATCTGTGACATCACCACACTTTTTTTAGACAATACGCTGGACACTGAGAGACATTCAATTGGCTGATTGTTCACTTGAGCACCCAGCCTGCTGCCATTCACGTGACAGCTGCAGGCTTGGATGGAAGCCAGCAGTTCATAATGTACAGCCAGCACAAGGGAACCCGAAACCGGATTTAAAAGGATACTGTATTAAAAATAGAGTTCCCTTTTTATTTGCCCTTAAATAAATGGCAGATATTGTTCACAGACTCTGCCCAATTATTTTTTATATTTCTTTCTTTTTTAGGTCAATTTACTCAAATTTTCACCCTTGTTCCACGCAGCTCCTTGTTGCTGGCTCAGGGACTTCAGAACCCGGAAGTTCCTAAAGCTGTTTAACTTGCGCAGCATAGGATCTGCAAATACGCACCACTATGGGACTTGCACTCTTTTCATATGCTAGTTCTGTAGTGCCTACACAGAGCGATGGATCAGAGCTGTGAGCGCATGTGCAGATACGATCCATCAACTGCTCCTTTGAGACTGCCCGCTACATCTATTTGTCGCAGAGGGTGATGTCAGCATTGTATCAGGATCAGTACTGGAGGGGTACTGGCCTTGCTGATATGAGGCCAGTATGCAGCAATATATAAACACACTTGGGGAAGATGGTGGAGACAGAGGAAGAAACAGAGAAGCCAGCAATAGGTGGACAATGGGTAGGACTTGAAGAGGACTGACCAGGCTGGATGATGGAACACGGAAGTAACATCAACAGGAACACAGGAGAGGTAACCAGGAGTCTTTGAGGGTATGAGGGGCTTAGACACAGCAGGGGAACTTGAGCACCACAGGGGTCTTGAGTACAGTGGGGGTCTTAAGTGTTTTGGAGAGGGACACGAGGAAACTGAAGGTCCCAGGATACTTGGGGTGACACGATGAACTTGGAAGGTACCTTGGGGTGGTAAACGCAGGGGTGCAGCAGGCAGCTGATGGGAAACAAGGCAGTGGTGTATTTTGGCCTAGGCCAACAAGGCCTAGGCCGGCACTTTCCAATACTTTTGCAAAGTATTTTGCCAGGAAGGATACATTGAGATTACACAAATTTTCAAGCATGTCCTGGGTAGGCAAGGCCTAGGCTTTCACTTTCCAGGGGGCAGCAAAAAACCTCACCACTAAATGGGTTACTCACAGAGCACCAAAATTACGCCAACATTTTGGTGTTCTGTAGTTCCCTGCACTTCGGGAATAAAATTTCCCCACCCTGCAGTGAATTCACCATTCACCGCAGGGTCCCCAAAGTGCATGGAGTCGGCCGCTGAATGCTGCCACCGCAAACCCGTGGCCTGCTGTTTTCAAAAGAACTACTGAACGAAAATGTCTGGAATTTACATATAAGATCCTATGATTGATAATAAAAAGTTCTGTTACAGAAAAAAGAAAAAACGCTATTAAAAAAAAAGAGGGGGAAACTTTGCTGAAAAATTACTAAAAGGTACAAAAAAAAAATCAATAAAGACTTTTTACTGCAGATTAAAATAATAAATGGTTTATTAGATATTGCATAAAACAGGAATATTTTTAACATTGAAACCTATGGAGTTCACCTGAATAAACCTGCTGATTGAAACCACCAAACATCAGGGCATTTCACTGCCATTTCTCTGCTGTTTGTTGTTCTCTGAATAGATTAACCATTACTTCTCTATGGGGATTTGCACTGCCTTCAAACAGCACCGTACTTGCTGGCAGTTCGCCAAACTTGTGAGTGAGCATATCACAGAGCAGTGGTGTACTTAGGGGAGTGGTGGAGGGTGGGCCGCCCCAGGTACCAGTGATTATTGGGGTGTCATTAGGGGGTACTAGGAGGTGCCACTGTCACGGTGTGCCAGCTTTGAGCTGTGTTCTCAAACAACGAGCAGCGGAGCAGGACGTTTGCATACGGAATAAAATCGAATAGAATAAAAATCTGATGCACTCCTACACACCGCACATTGCATTGCTGGGAGTTTTATTGCTGTGGATTCTGATACGCTGACACACACACCGCACATTGCATTGCTGGGAGTTTTATTGCTGTGGATTCAGTGATACACACTGCATATTACTGTGAGTTTTATTGCCCTGGAGCTCTGGGATACGCTCATACATACTGCACATTACTGTGAGTTTTATTGCTGTGCAGTTCTGATATGCTCATACACAGTGCCCATTTCTGTGGGTTTTATTGCTGTGCAGCTCTGTGATACACTCATATGCAGTGCACGTTTCTGTGGATTTTATTGTTCAACCAATTAGAGCGGCTGTGCTCCAGTATACTTGACATGCGTGGCTGTTCTTTGTAAAAATGCTTGAATTTAAACATTTCATAATTTTATTTATCTCAATAGATACATTTGAAATGGTATACAAAATATACAAGTAGGCACTTGGTATCCACTTTTAATATAAAGAGAGGAAAAGGCGGAGCTCTAAGAGGAAAAGGTGGAGCTTAAAGAGGAAGGGTGGGGATTAACAAGGAAGAGGTGTGCCCTTGACAGGAAGGGGTGGCTCAAAAAATTAGGGGGTGCACGAGTTTAGTCAGGCCTAGGGCAGCACAAAACCTAAATACACCACTGAAACAAGGGGATTCCAGGCGTAGTACAAAATGGGTATTCCAGGTAGCATAGTCAGGTCACAATCTTTCTTTGGCAGGTAGAAAGCATATAAGAGGAGCAGGTCAGAATAGGTCTTAACTCTATGAGTCAAGAAGCATCAATGCTGAGGCGCTGGAGGGAGTGGCTGATCTTTATTGAGGCAACCGGTGCTTCATGGGAAACAGCTGAGTGAGAGGGCTGAGTGGCAGAATCAACCAGGGCTGGAAAAAAATATGTATATTTGAGGGCAAGGCATGAAGGTTGGTGCCTTCATGTGCAGGCACAGGTCCGCCCGCTGCTGGGAGCTTGACACATACAGGGTTATTCAAAGAGAGGTGAAAAACAGGAGAATGACTGGAGAATGGAAAATTCTAGGTCAAAATATCCAAACCAGAAAAATTGTCCTATTCATCTCACTTTCCAAATCGGCTATTTTGACCTAGAGTTTTCCATTCTCCAGTCATTCACCTGCTTTTCACCTCTCTCTGAATAACCCTAATAGTCTCTGAGTGCTGATGTCACTAGTGACTGATGTGGTGACCGGCAGCCAGGAAATTCAAAAATCTTGGCTGATGGTGACACTGGGTGGGGTGAAGGAAATTCCTCTACTTCACCCACAAGTTACACTAGATCTGGGAGCAGTGGGGGAGAGAAGGGAGGGCACTCCTCACATCCTGACAGTTGTATTTATACATCTGTAGAGGGCATTTACTTTAAAAATAAAAAAAATATTTAAATCAGTCACTAATATGTACCCAGACTCTAGTTTATGTGTGGATGTATAAGTGTCTTTGGAAAAAAAGCTGTGAAGTGGGTTAGACACGAATATAACGAAATAAATAGAACATACGTCTATGTTATCCATTAGTTATCAATTTGCTGCATGCCCTATTACCATGGTAATGATATGGTGCCATCTGGTTTAAGGAATGGCTAGCAACATCTTTCACATTCTGTGAATGTATTTAGTATAAATACATGTGAGATTACCTATTTCGTCCCTTTTTTTCCCTGTATTTTAGTTTCCATGACAAGAAAATGAGACACTGAATTTGATAGTTTAATCTTCTGCATATACAAATTTAACCATTTTCTGTACCTAAGAAAAACGGAAAGACAAATACATGCAGAAAAAAAAGTTTTTTGCCTATTCTCTACCTGAGCGGCTGCGTCAACAAGAAGTATCCAGCCACCTTCTTGTATAAAACATATAACATGTGCTTACCTCTATAGCTCCATGCGAAACAAAACTATTCAGAGGTTTTGATTTACTTGAATGGCCATTAAAGTGTAAGCCCACCTGCCAGGTCACAGCAACCTCTGGTTAAGGTGGGTTCTAACTTATTATTATTATTCTTTATTTATAAAGCGTCAGCATATTCTGCAGCGCTGTACAATAAACACAGTATAGACAGGGTTACAATACATTGAACAACATTTGACAAACAGTACAGGAGGAGATGAGGGCCCTATTCCCGTAGGAACTCACAATCTGGGAGGGTTGGGGTTGGAAACAGGAGGAGAGGACTGTAAGGTGAGAGTGATTGATGGTTGCGTCAGTGAGTTGGGTGGTAGGCTTCCCTAAATAGGAACGTTTTAAGGGAGCGTTTGAAGGAAGAGAAGTTAGGGGAAAGTCTGACAGTACGAGGGAGAGCATTCCAGAGAGTGGGGGCTGCGCGTGAGAAATCCTGCAGTCTATCATGGGAAGAGGTGATGCGGGGAGAAGCTAGGCGCAGGTCACTGTTTGACCTTAGGGAGCGGGCTGGGATGTATTTGGTGATTAGTGAGGACAGGTAGTGGGGAGCTGAGTTAGTGAGGGTTTTGTAGGTAAGGATAAGGATTTTGAACTTAATTAAACAAAGAGCTGCTTTCAAAGCAACTACATATTCTCATGCTGCTTCTCAGCTAAGAGACAAAATGGTGGGTTTTATTTATACCTCACCAGAAACATTTCCATTTTGTGATTAAAAACAAAAACACGGGGCGTGGCTTGCGCGCCGAGAGTAATGGCTGCCTGAACCCAGAGCTCCGCCGAGTTGATCCGCTCACCTTCCTCCGCACCCCGTCCACAGAGAGATGGGTAAGCCCCGCAGACCGCCAACCACTCCAGGCCCCTCCGAGACCGCCGGGGACCCGCCAACGAGCTCAATCCGGCAGTTTTTAACGCCGATCCCGGACACTGTACAGGTGCCAATGCGGGACAAAATGGCGGCGACCCCTGCATCCTCGGCCTCCAGCTCTCCCACGCGCTCAACAGGCCCATGGGACTTCCCGCCGGAGCTCCACCACCTCCTCAGCTCCCTACCCACCAAGGTAGACCTGGCAGCGTCGACATCAGGCCTCCAGGACTCCCTCCTCACAGAAATCAGGGGCCTGCGCAAGGAACTCCGCAGCCTGTAACATTGGGTACAACACGTGGAGACAACACAGGCCCGCCAATCTGAAACCCTGATGACCCACACCACCTCACTGCAATCACAACATCAAATTTTGCAGACTATGGCATGTCACTTGGAAGACCTAGAAAATAGAGGACGCCGAAATAACATACGGGTGAGAGGCCTCCCTAAACTAGAGCAATCCCCGTCAGACCTGAAGCGCTGCTTACTTCGCTTATTTAATGGTCTAATACAACGAAGCCCTGACACTGAGATCGAATTTGAACGCCTCCACAGAGCTTTACGCCCTAAAGGTCCTCCAGATGCACTGCCGAGAGACGTGGTCTGTTGTTTTTTGAGACCCGCTGTCAAAGAGGAAATTATGGAAGCAGCCAGACAATCTCGCACTGTAATATTTGAAGACGCAAGCATCTCCTTATTTCAAGACCTGTCACCAGCGACCCTGCAATCTAGACGCCTTCTGCGCCCCCTCACGGCAGCTCTTCAGGAACGGCGCATCGCTTACAAGTGGCTATTCCCATTCGGCATACAGGTTCACACCGACGCTGGCCTTGCAACCTTACGCTCTGAACTTGACCTTCTGGGCTTTGTGGACGCCCTTGCCTTACCTAAAGACATAATATCTGCATGGCCGGACCTGACACACATGTACGCCCCGTCATTCGGAGCGCCCTCATGACCCCAGAGGCCTCGTCGTCGCCGATACTCATCGACTCGGACTTTGGCGCCCTCTGACTCTCAAGACGGATGACCTTCATCTAGCCGCTACTCTGGCCGAACTTGATTGATGGTTCTAATTTCACCGTGGAAGGCTCCTGGAAATGCGATGACATGGCTTCTGACACCACCGGATGGCCACAGTTCTGGAGATCCCCGGAACTCTCAAGCCTGCCGTCGGGACTGTCACTCAATGCCCAAAGACTGCTTCTGCACCTGATCTCCCTGGACATTCGCCCCTCGGTGAGTTTTATCAATGGATGCCCTCATGAATAACACTCTCCACGCAGTCCTGGACCCTCCTGAGGACTGCCTTCTGTATCCTTTTATCCTTTTTTACTGACACTGACCCGGGTCCATCACCGGCCAGGTTGCCCTGGTGACCTCCCTGATACGCATGCTGGTCTCTGACAATGCAAAACTCTGCCCTGGAGGACCCCGGTCCGACACCGCTTGGAGCGGTTGGCGGAATATCTCACGCTGGGCGGGCATCTCGACCCGAGCTCTTTTTCTTTTTCTGGTTCATTGTTCACTGTTTAGTTTATCATTGTATAGGTTATACATGTAAGCAGATTGTCTTTTTCTAACCCATTGCTCTCGGTAGTTGCTTGCTCCTACCCCTGAGACAGTGCCTTTGTATAGAACAGTGTGACACGCACCTGTCCCCACGTCCCGTGGCAGTGCTTTGTCCCACTTTAGGCACATACTCCTTGTTTTCCTGACCCCTCCCCCTCCCATTGACGCATACCTACCCCCCTTATTGGTACTATGGCTACAGCACCCAGACCCATCAAAGTCCTCACGATTAACGCTAGGGGTTTGAACATACCGGAAAAAAGGCATATGGCCCTTCGGGACTTCAGATCTAATCACGCAGATGTGGTCCTTTTACAAGAAACACACTTTGAAGCAGATAGGGCACCGCGTTTGCGTGATCTGAAGTTCCCGACTGTTTTTTTCAGCAACTCCTCTGCCGGCAAGGTGTGTGGTACAGCTATCCTCTTCTCTAGAGATTTTCCCCTCAATGTCACAGATACGAAACTAGACTAAGATGGCCGCTACACTTTTGTCAAAGGGACAGTAGGAGGGCAACTTTACACCTTCGCCTTTATCTATCTGCCTAATAGAAAACAGCACAAGGTGCTCCGCTCCTTGTTGGGCGTCCTAGCAGACTTTCAGGAAGGGATTGTACTTATTGGAGGGGACATCAACCTCCCACTCGATGCGCACTTAGATACTTCCCGAGGATCTACCAGTGTCCCGCACTCCGTAATACGACAGGCCCACTCGGCCCTTGACTCACACCACCTAGTGGATTGCTGGCGTGCCACCCACCCCACCACACGGGACTATACTTTCTACAGTGCACCACACCAGTCCTACTCGAGATTGGACTGTATGTTCCTACCTTTTGGCCATCTTCACCTGTTAGACACGGTGGACATAAGCCCGATGACATGGTCCGACCACCACCCAGTCCTACTCACACTCACCTCCCCCCTGGTACGTCCTAAAGACAGAAACTGGCGCCTAAACGAAACATTGCTCAACGACCCCATAGTTAAAAAAGGCACCCTCCAGACCCTCCAGCAATACTTCACAGAAAGTTCCTCACCTGACACCTCCCCTCAAATCTTGTGGGAAGCACATAAGGCTGTGATCCGTGGTTATCTGATACAGCAGGGTTCGATAAAAAAAAAAGCATTACAATCTTCAAAGGGTCACGCTCATACACCGCATTCAGGCGCTGGAAAGGTCACACAAACTCTATGTAGACGACACCGTTTACGCAGAGCTCTTGGAACTTCGCACCGAACTAAGCACACTCTTAAACAAGACCGCTCAAAAAGCTTTCCTCACTACTCGCCGTGTTTTTTACGAACATGGCAACAAATGTGGACGGCTCTTGGCACGCGCACTCAAAGCTCACAGAGAGAAGCTTTATATCTCTAAATTACGCACCCCACAGGGCACACACGTCATGCTACCGCAAGATAGGCTTTCCCTACTACGTGACCACTTCACAGAACTGTACAACCTTCCCACAGACCATCAACCCTCCTCCTCTGACTCCATGCGCAAGTTCGTGGACACGCACACACACACTAAACTGACTCCACTCATGCGCGAGGCATTATATTCCCCCTTAACGATAGAAGAACTCCACAATGCCATCAAACTAACCCCCACGGGCAAGACACCGGGCCCAGACGGCCTCTCCCTCCGATACTATAAAACATTCCTTCCCACATTAGCCCCGGCATGGTTACAGGCATTCAACACTATGACACAGCGTCCCCACGCCCTTCCCCCACAATCACTCTCTGCCACCATCACATTAATACCCAAGCCCAACAAAGACCATGACTTATGCGCTAATTATCGGCCCATATCACTATTGAACCAAGACCTAAAACTTTTCGCCAAAGCCCTTGCCCTACGGATGGCACGTTACATTCCACGTTTAGTACACCCAGATCAGGCGGGATTTATACCTGGGAGGGAGGCCAGAGACAACACAGTCAGAGCACTGAATCTCATTCATGTGTCCGCCAAATCTCGATCTGATCCATCTCTGTTACTGTCAACAGATGCCGAAAAGGCCTTTGACAGGGTCAGTTGGCCCTATCTGTTTTACACCCTACAGCAGATGGGATTTGGCTCCAACATGCTAGCATGGATTGGTTCCCTTTATGCAGACCCTACAGCACGTATCAACCTGAATGGCACTCTTACCCTCCCTTTCCGTATTCGAAACGGCACCAGGCAGGGTTGCCCCCTCTCACCCCTGTTATTTGCGCTTTCACTTGAACCCCTACTGCACACAGTCCGCTCTGACCCCTCGATTCACGGCATTGAAGTTGCGGGTCACCGGCATAAGGTAGCAGCCTACGCAGACGATCTGCTCTTTTTTATACGCCAACCATTAATCTCTCTCCCCGCCCTCACCTCCCTACTACGAGAATTTGGCACTATTAGCAATTATAAAATTAACATGAATAAATCAGAAATCTTAGGGCTTACTGTCCCCCCCTTTACGTGCACAGCTACAAACCTCGTTCCCCTTCTGATGGTGCGAATCCTCAATTAAGTATCTAGGCATTTCCCTCACTGCTGATACGTCTGACCTTTACTCGGCAAACTACCTCCCAATACTGCACAGCATTTCAGCGGACCTCATTAAGTGGGCATTTCCCCATGTAACATGGTTCGGGCGTATCAACGTCCTTAAGATGAACGTACTCCCTCGACTACTGTACCTGTTCCAGACCCTACCAATAGCCGTCCCCACCTTATTCTTCAGGTCCCTGCAGACCAAATTTACCGCCTTCGTCTGGAACAATCACCGACCATGGCTCAGATTTGAGATACTGACCGCATCCAAATCTGCGGGGGGACTGGCACTACCCCATGCCCGCCGATACTACCAAGCAGTGCACTTACAGCGCATACTTGAATGGACGTCGGGTGCGGAACATAAGCTGTGGATTCCTTTGGAACGCTCATTAGTAGATGGCCCACTGGCTTCCCTTCCCTAGCTAACTGGTACAAATGCTCTCTACCACGTCACTCACCACCCCACTATCTCGGCCACACTCCGCACCTGGAAGGCACTCCAAAAATCCACACACATCGCTCCCTGGCCATCACCTCTTTTACCGTTATTCTACTTACCTGCATTCTCCCGGAGACTGATCACGACTGAACAAATGCAAACCCCACAGTGTGTACAGGCAACCAACTTTATTGATTCGCAGCAATTTTAAATCCCCTGATGACATCCCACTACCTTGGCCGCAGTCCTTCCTGACCAAATTCCATTTCTACCGACTCACGACTTATATACGCTCACTAGCCCCACTACCTCAATTCACACGCTCCCTCACCCAATTTGAAACTCTGGCCCAGAGAACACATCCTCCGTCTCATGGCATATCCACCATGTATGGCCTGTTACAATCCCTCACGAACCCTACCCCCTCCTATCGCGCCAAATGGGAGGAAGACCTCCAACTGTCCTTCACAGATGAGGAATGGGATCAAATCACCCTCCTCACCATGTCCTGCTCTATTGCCACCAAATCCCAAGAAACAGCCTACAAACTCTTGTCTAGGTGGCATCGCCCGCCTAAAACGCTGGTGGTTTTTGACCCCACACACAATGGCTCATGCTGGAAATGCAAGGCGCCACAGGCGGATCTACTCCACATGTGGTGGTCTTGCCCCATGCTCCAGCCATACTGGCAGGCTGTCCATAGCACCATCTGTAAAGTCTCGACAATCCCACCAGACTTTACACCGGCAGCTATGTTACTGCTTCATACCCCCATAGAACACACGGATTATAAATGCTCGCTTGAAATACGTCTCCTAAACGCGGCTAAGGCTGTGTTGCCCAGACATTGGAAAAACCCCCGATGTCCCTACTATACGCGAATGGCTCCAAGAGGTACATAACACCCGAGATATTGAGGACCTAATACATAGTGCCTCAGGCACGAGCGCATCACACTTACGCAAATGGTTCTACTGGTCAGAGGCACGCCCCCGCGTCTAAGCACCACACCTTACACAACTGTATGCGAACTACCAATTGTAAACCAATTTGCCATACCACACCTTCCCCCGCCCTCCACACATTCAGAATACTCCAACTATGTACACTCCCAACATTACTGCTAATTCATTACAGTTAAATGCTTTTACTTGTTTGCTTGTTGGTTAAACCAAAATTACTCCTGCACACATTATAAAGAAAATGTCTTTTATCATCCATGTCTCATCCTACAAATATCCTGAAGTTATATGCTTTACCTTGTCGCAACTTTTACTTCGATACTGTGTACACCATGTGAAAAATTTGTAAAACAATAAAAACTTATTACAATAATAAAAAAAAAAAACACGGAACCGGACAGCAGCAAAAATTACCTGTCTGGGGATACAACAAAATATACTTACATGCAGAAAATACGCTTTTGTGCCTATTCCCTACCAGGACGGCTGCATCAACCAAAAGTAGCCAGCCCACTTCATGTACAAAACATAACAAGAAAAAAAAGCTGTCATCTACGCTTACCCCTACTTGAATGGCCATTAAAGTGTAAGCGCGCCTGCCACGTCACGGCAACCACTGCTGTCACATGATTGACTGGTTAGATATTTGCATTAGCTAGAGGGCATACCTGACTAGTCACATGGATGTTTATACTCAAATTCTAAAATAAAGGATACAAAATCTGTTTTCTTTTCCAAACAGCAAATGAAAGCTAATGAAAGGCATGAAAGATCTCACATATGAAGAGAGACTAAAGAAGCTGCATCTGTTTAGCCTTGAAAACAAGGCATCTAAGAGAAGATGTAATTACATTATTTTAAACGCAAACAGGGCCAATGGAAAGAGCTTTTTGATGATCTGTTCATTAGCAGGGCTTTACGAAAAACACAAGGTCATCCATTGAGACCGGAGGAAAGAAGATTTTGTCAACTAAAAATGAAAGTTTTTTTGTAAAATATGAATATTATAAAAATAGTTTATCAAGTTCAACTCATGACTTTAAAGTCTGAATGCTTTCCTGATAAAATATAATCTAATGATTAAAATCCTAATACATTGCTTGATCCAAGGCGAAATATGATTGCCACCAGGAGTTGGTGTTTTTTTTGTCCCTCTTTTGGATCAAAGGCAACCATAGGGATATGGAAAGTTGAACGTGATGGAAGTTGGCCTTTTTTCAACTTATATTGCTATGGAGCTTTGTAAAAATAATTTACCAAACTACAGTCATCCATGTCCCTCACTTTATGTTGAATAATAAAAATTATATTTATGGGATTCTTTTTAAGCAGCTTGTTTATTTCAGTTTTCATTGTGCCCATATTTCATTATTTATTTTCTTTAATAAATGTAGGAAACTTGTTCAGCTTCATCTTACACTCTTTGACCATTGTACAGTCTTTTTCTTATTCACCCGCCTTTATATTTATTTATAAAGGATTTTACCAGGAAGGATACATTGAGATATATTGTTCTGTGTTACATATATATGGTCAGTGCCGGCTGGGTGGAGCAGAGGTAACATCACTGCTCTGCGTGGAGAAAGACTGTGGAGACACAGATTCGATCCCGGCAAAAGCACCTCTCCAGTAAGTGTCCTTGGTCAAGACACCTAACAGTACATACTCGCCACTCAGGACATACTTGAAAACGAGAGTGTCACGGAACGGACATGAGAGCTCTTTTCAGCGAGCCACATGACTAAAGACTGAACCCTTTTTGAAGACCATTTTTCCTGTTTTCGTTTTGGTTTTGCGTGTGAGCCTATGGACCTCTTATTTTATTGCTAGATGTGGTTTTATTGGTGTGATGTAATAAAAATGTACCCTGTATGATGTGACTGTAAGGCTAGGGTCAGACTGAGGCAGTGCGAACGCGCGTGCAGGCGCACTTAATCACGGCCGCACTAGCAGCAGATGCCGGGCAATGACGGCCAATATACGAAGTACGGTCGCACAAAAGTACGGCTGCGCAACGCAAGTGGAAAATGAACGCATTTTTTCGAGAACGTTAAACCACTAGTACTGACGTACAGAGTGCGCTGCGTCCGCTAGCGGCGTGTGTGCGTGATTAGGAGATGTCAGACGCTGCTAATGTCCGGCCAACATAACGTCCAGATGCAAGAAGTGTTTTATTGATGATCCGTACAAAATCACAGATGAAACTGTGCATAGTATGACCGCTATTGCGTATTCCGTGAAAAAATACGCCCATTCTTCGAACGCACATTTTCACGGACAACGTGAAAAATGCGTTAGTCTGACCCTAGCCTAAAAGTATGAAAGAAACCGTTTGTATCTGTTTTTCCCGTCGCCATTTGCTCATCCCAGCATGGTCTCACAGGACAAAGGATCTCAGGCCCCAAGATGGAGGATACAGCAAACCAGCTGATTTGAGGCTTTTCCAAGACCTCATCTGCCTAATCCCCTGGACAATGGGGGAGCCTGAAAGGGACCTGATAGGGAACAGGAGGCTGGGAAAGGAGCCAATCAGTGCTGGTTGTGTGGGTGGGGGAGTTGGTAATCTGTTTGTGTGAAGTTGTATAAATGACCCTGTTGAAACCCATAAAATTCAATTCACATGTTTTAAAGCATACAGCCGCGTCTGGTGTCTTCATTTCAGAGCTACAATCATTATTGCAGGAGACACTCAGCGGTCTCCTGCATCACCACTCAACCCAGGAACGGGATCCCCAAGGCAACACCGCACCATCTCTCCAGACGCCGGACCAACGCCATTTCATCCTCCAGGCCGCTCGAGACGCCGAGTGCCGTGCCACTCGGTAGTCGGGCCGGACGCCATCAAAGGGGGGGTCAGATAGAGCAGGACCGCAGGCGGACTTCCATCCCATCACAGAGAGAAATCTCAATGTATCCTTCCTGGTAAAAATCCTTTCTCAAAAAAAATATATATATTCGACTTGCTGGACTACTGCAACAACCTCCTGACTGGCCTTCCTATCTCCCGCCTCTCCCCCTGCAGTCCATCCTAAACACATCGGCCCAGCTTATCCATCTCACCCGTCTCTCTGTTGCTGCACTCCTCTCTGTGGATCCCTACAATGGCTCCCCATCCACAGCATAATCAAATTCAAACTACTCACCCTGACCTACAAAACCCTCACTAATGCCACCCCTCACTACCTGTTGGCACTAAACACCAAATACACCCCAGCCCCAGTGGCGGAAGTACCAGGGTCGCAGCGGTCGCGCTTGCGACCGGGCCCTGGCATTCCACCACTAGATGGGGGACAGCGCCACCACCAGATTCCGGCAATCAGCACTGGAATCTGGAAGCAGCACTGCCGGCCGTTCCTATCCCTATGAGCAGTTGCTGGCTTGCAGCTTGGCCGCTCGAGTGGGATGGGAACCACCTGACCAGTGTACGAGATCTCGTGAGAACTCGACTGCGCTGGTCAGGTGGTTCCCGGCGAGCTGCCAAGCTGCACGCTGCCAGCGGCCGCTCGGGAGAAGAACAGCGCAGAGCAAGGTGAGCACTGGGGGCAAATAAATCCATGAGCTGGGGGCAAATACATCCATGAGCTGGGGGCAATATATCCATGAGCTGGTGCAATATATACCCATGACCTGGTGGCAATATATCCATGAGCTGGGAGAAAATACATCCTTGTGAGCTGGGGCAAATACATATAGGAGCTGGGGCAAAATACATCCATGTGAGCTGGGGGGCCAATATATCCATGTGAGCGGGGGGGGGCAAATACATCCTTGTGAGCTGGGGCAAATACATCTAGGAGCTGGGGCAAAATACATGCATGTGAGCTGGGGGGTAAATATATCCATGTGATCTGGGACAAATATATCCATGTGATCTGAGGTCAAATATATCCATGTGAGCTGGGGGGCAATATACCCATGTGTGAGCTGGGGCAATATATACCATGTGTGAGCTGGGTGCAATATATCCATGTGTGAGCTGGGGCAATATATCCATGTGTGAGCTGGGGCAATATATACCCATGTGTGAGCTGGGGCAATATATCCATGTGAGCTGGGGCAATATATCCATGTGTAAGCGGGGCAATATATCCATGTGATCTGGGGCAATATATCCATGTGTGAGCTGGGGCAATATATCCATGTGAGTTGGGGCAATATATCCATGAGAGCTGGGGGCAATATATATCCATGTGTGAGCTGGGGCAATATATCCATGTGAGCTGGGGCAATAAATCCATGTGAGCTGGGGCAATATATATATCCATGTGAGCTGGGGCAATATATCCATGTGTGAGATGGGGCAAATCCATGTGAGCTGGGGCAATATATCCATGTGTGAGCTTTGGGCAATATATACCCATATGTAAGCTGGGGCAATATATCCATGTGAGCTGGGGGCAATAAATCCATGTGAGCTGGGGGCATATATATATCAATGTGAGCTGGGGCAATATAGATCCATGTGAGCTGGGGCAATTTATATATCCATGTGAGCTGGGGGCAATATATATATCCATGAGGCCGGGCCTTGGCATTCCACCACTGGAGGGGGCCCAGCGCCATAACCAGATTCTGGCAATCAGCGCTGGAATCTGGGAGCAGCGCCGCCGGCCGTACCTATCCCTACGAGCAGCCGATGGCTTGCAGCTTAGCTGCTCATGTGGGATGGGAACCACCTGACTAGCATGCGAGAACTCGGCTGCGCTGGTCAGGTGGTTCCCGGCGAGCAGCCAAGCTGCATGCTGCCAGCGGCCGCTCGGGAGAAGAACAGCGCAGAGCAAGGTGAGTGCTGGGGGCAAATACATCCATGAGCTGGGGGCAAATACATCCATGAGCTGGGGGCAATATATCCATGAGCTGGGGGCAATATATATCCATGAGCTGGGGGCAATATATCCATGAGCTGGGGGAAAATACATCCTTGTGAGCTGGGGCAAATACATCCATGAGCTGGGGCAAATACATCCATGTGAGCTGGGGGGCAAATATATCCATGTGAGCTGGTGGGCAAATACATCCATGTGAGCTGGGGGTAAATATATCCACGTGAGCTGGGGCAAATATATCCATGTGAGCTGGGGTCAAATATATCCACATGAGCTGGGGGGAAATATACCCATATGTGAGCTGGGGCAAAATACCCTTATGTGAGCTGGGGCAATATATACCCATGTGTGAGCTGGGGCAATATATACCCATGTGTGAGCTGGGGCAAATGTACCTATGTGTGAGCTGGGGCAATATATACCATGTGTGAGCTGGGGCAATATATATCCATGTGTGCGCTGGGGCATGATATACCATGCGTGAGCTGGGGCAATATATATCCATGTGTGAGCTGGGGGCATGATATACCCATGTGTGAGCTGCGGCAATATATCCATGTAAGCTGGGGCAATATATCCATGTGTGAGCTGGGGCAATATTTCCATGTGTGAGCTGGGGGCAATATATATCCATGTGTGAGCTGGGGGCAATAAATCCATGTGAGCTGGGGGCAATATGTATATCCATGTAAGCTGGGGCAATATATATCCATGTGTGAGCTGGGGCAATATATCCATGTGAACTGGGGCAATATATATCCATGTGTGAGCTGGGGGTAATATATATCCAAGTGTGAGCTGGGGGCAATATATCCATGTGAGCTGGGGGCAATAAATCCATGTGAGCTGGGCGCAATATATATATCCATGAGAGCTGGGGGCAATATAAATCCATGTGAGCTGGGGCATTATATATATCCATGTGAGCTGAGGGCAATACTTTATTTTTTATATTGCATGAAAAAAAAGTAAAAATATAGATTTTTTGAGGGGGATGGGGTAGGGGGGCCTTTCATGGATTCTTGCACCAGGGCCCTCAGGTTTCTAGTTACGCCACTGACCAGCCCGCTCCCTAAGATCCAACAATGACTTGCTCCTGACTTCCTTCATCATTACCTCTTCACATGCCAGACGGCACGACTTCTTTCGTGCGACACCGACCCTATGGAATGCCCTTCCTCGCAATATCAGACTGTCCCCAAATCTGGCTTCATTTAAACGCTCCCTAAAGACCCTTTTGTTTAGGAAGCCTACCAACCTACTCTGTAACAAGACATCTGACCGACCCAAAACAGTCCTCGCCTCTCCCTGCATTAACTCATCACTGCAGCCACCCCCTCTCCTGTTTCTAATCCCCTCACCCATCTCAATTGTAAATTCCCACGGAAATAGGGCCCACATGTTCTCCTATATATGCTGGCAGGAATACTGATCTGCTTCCTGTATGTATTGTAGAATTGTCCTGTCGTTACCTTTCGCATCTTTTTTACAGCGCTGCGGAATGTGTTGGTGCTTAATAAATAATAAATAATAATAAAATGCAATGCAGTTAAGTCATCTAATTTTTTGTCTTTTTTATTTTTTTATTACCATTGTATGGTTTGTCATCTTAAGCATACCCGATTTTTATAATAACACAAAACTGAGTAGATCGTTTTAGAACCTGCTGCTAGATACTTCATTTCAATTAACACATTATTTTAATATTAATAAATTAACATAATGTATTATGAATTCAATTCAGTCTTTTGCTTTGTGTAAACAGCAATGTTCTCAAACTGCTACTTAACCCCTTCACTGCTGATGACGTGTGGGACACGTCCTCATTGATGCACATTACATGCTGAGGACGTGCCCCACACGTCATCAGCTGTGCGGGACCCCCGGCGGAGATACTCACCTCTCTGTCCGGGGTCCCACGGCGTTCTGACTTCAGCGTCCTCAGACGCTGAAGTCAAGCTCCTCCCCATGTAAATGGCGTCATCGCGCCATGCGCGATGACGTCATTTCCAGGCGACCCCCTGGCAATGCCGGGAGATAGCCTGGAAGGGAGGGGTGCATCTGTTCGGATCCCTCTCCCTCCCGATCGGGAAGGAGCAGCGCCAAAAGCCAGGCACCGCTTAAAAGGGGAGAGTCTCCCCTTTTTAGCGGTGCCTGGCTTTAACCCCTCAAGCGCCGGGTCGCACTTCAGCGCCTTGCGGCGCCAAAGTGCGGCCTAGCTCCGGTGGGGGCCGCCATCTTGGATGGCGGCTCCACCCCGGGTCCCCCCTCGCTGCCCGACATCATCACGCATAGCGTGATGACGTCAGATAGCCGGGGAACCCCTGGCTGCCCCGGGATTTCCCAAGGAAATCCCCTGGCGGAGATAGGGGGTTCCTATGAACCCCGGTATCTTCAGAACAGTGGCAGCTAGGGGTCATGGAGGGTGTCATTTGAAAGGCCTGACCTTGGCCTTTCGAATGATACCCAACATGACTAGGTAGAAAAGTAAAAACAATATTAAAAAAATAATAAAAATAATTTTTTAATTTAAAAAAAAAACATGTTTTTTTTTGGTGTGTTGTTTTTATTAATGCAGCAATATTGTTCACATTTCAGTTATAATGTGAACAATGATGCTGCACTAATGATTATTTTCTATGGGGTGCGTTTGCTAAAAATCCCGTAATTCCCCCCACAAAATGTAACAAGTCCCCATTTCTAATTTTTGTACAAGCGCACCCCATAGAAAACATAACCGCAAACGCTCATGTGATAAAATGTGAAAAAAAACACTTTACACACTGCAAAGGATTAAAAACTTCAATTTTTATTGCATTTTTTGTCATAATATACAGGCAGGACATGATGTATAGATATAAAAATGATATGTTATGAATCAGCGGAGTCTGCCGGAAAGAACAATATATAATATGTCTGGGTCATTTAATAAAATGTGGCTTCAAATAGCGTTTAAACATGATGAGCGAAAGCTTTAAAAATGAGCTCAGCACACAGCGGTGAAATGCCTCAGCAGTGAAAGGGTTAAAACTTACAAGGTTATTCAAAGAGAATCGAAAAGTCACCGCACGTTCGGGGACTTTTCGTTCTCCTCAATTCGGTGTGATTTGGCGATCCCATTTCGGCGACCCTGTGGTGTATTCAGCAAGCACCACAGGGCCATCATAGTGCAGAGAAAAGCCACCGCAAACCCGACGAACACTCAACGCAAAACCCGGCGAATGCACAGCGATACCTGTAAAAACATCTGGATTAACTCCGCTGAAACCCGAGAAACCCCAGCAGCCACCGGTCACAGCACGGAGCAGCCGCCGGAAAAACACGACACCACAAACAAATGGAGTGAAAAAAAAAACGTTTGATTGAATGTCTGAAAAGTGAAACGCTGTTTACAAAGAAACTACAGAACAAAAATGTCTGAAATATACATATAAAGATCCAATGAATGATTGTCATGCCCCATGATTTAGGATTTATTGTATGTTTTTCAGTTTTTTTGTGTTGAATCTGCCTTTCCTACTTACATGCTATTGATTTCATAGCTATTTTGACCCTGCAGGGTTTCCTTAGGCTTCTGTATTCAGCTAGTTCCCACCCCTTTGCTCAGTGTCTTGTTCTAAGGGACTTCCTGGTTACATAGCAGCCATTCTGTGCTCACTGCTGGACAAGATTACTGACTTTTTATCTGCATAATCTTTACACTAACAAGATTGTCAGTCTGATCATAAAACTCTTCAACTGGATTCATCTTTCTACGTGTCAGTTTTGCTGAGTTGAAGCTATCTGCTGAACTTCATTGTGTGAGTACTGGTCAAATACAGACTTCAGCTATTCTAAAGCACCCACGCCTCACAGCTTTGCTTAGGGAAGCAGAATAGTAAAAAAACTTAGGGCCATATTAGATAGTTGGTGCTAACTTAACCAGAGCTGTTGTAAACTACCCAAAGCCATTATAGCCTATGAAGGTTTTAAGTTTACAACAGCTCTGGTTAAGTTAGCACCAACATTGTAATACTGCTCTTACTGACCAGTATTACTGCTGTTAGTAAAAGACATTAACAGCAGCTGCAGCAGAAGTACGCTTCAGTGAACCAGCAGTGAAAGGCTATAACCAGCTTGCAGCACAAGTAAACAGCCTTCGGTAAACAGAGAACAGATTCTACTGCATCCCACAGACAGTGCCTGTTAACCATAGCTACTCTGCTGCTCTCTTCTTTTTCTTCTCATCTGTATAAACATGGCAGGCAGAAGAAGCCCTCTAACATCACAGGAAATGCAATTTGTTTCAGATGTGGAAGTAATAGTCCAGTCAGAAGCAAACGCAATACAAAACCTACATGGAAGATTACTGAAACACTTATGGACATAAACTATGAGAAATCACAACAAATGTCATGGCTTTGGGAACAGGTGATGAGTTATGTCTCCACCATCACACAACCTATTTGTGATGCAACCTCACTAAAAGAAGTTTTAAGAGAGCTTTCTACAGCTCATGCTCAATATCTTGCCCACTGTCACATTTATGTCTCTAATTTAGAGAAGATAAATTCTGAACAGGCTTTACAAGAAATAGATGAATTAACCCTTTCAATGCTGAGGACGTGTGGGGAACGTCCTCATTGACTCCTAAGGAAAGATAGGGGTGTAGATAGGGGGTTCCTTTGAACCCCGATATCTCCCAACTGTTGGAAGCTAGCAGGGTCATGTTTGGTATCATTAGAAAGGCCAGAGCATGGCCTTTCCAATGAGTTCAAACATGACCATGTTTAAAGTAAAGAAAAAAATAATAAAAATAATAATAAAAAAAGAAAAATTAGGTTTTTTTTTAAAGACCTGAAATGGCTCAGCAGTGAAGGGGTTAAAATGTATTAATTCAGAAAGAGACAATTTAGTACACCAGGCCAGAGTAAAGGTGGAAGAGAGAATTGCCCAACTCCAAGAGACTGCTTCTCACATTTCAGCATCTAGCAAGCATTCAAATAGTTCACGTCTCTCAAAGTCAAAATCCTCACAATATTCAAAGAGTTCATCAATTAGTCTGCAGCTTATTCAAGCCCGAGCAAAAGCAGAGACTACGAAGATACAGGCAGCCTTTGCAAAAAGGAAAGCAGAGATGGAGACGGACGCCGCTCGCGAAAAAGCAGAAAGAAAAGCAGAAATGGAAATGGTCGCTGCTCGCAAAAAAGCAGAAATTGAAACGGACGCCGCTAGCAAACGAGCAGAAATAGAAATGGACGCTGCTCGCAAGAAAGCAGCTATGGAAGCGGAAGAAGCTCGCAAAAGAGCAGAAATAGAAGCCTCTAGAGAAACAGTGTGAGCATGCCACAGTCGTAGCAACACTGAAAATTCTAGAACAAGCTGCCAGGGAAAGTGAAAGAGACAGCATCTGCTTATGCAACATGGATACAGAAGATTCTGTTAAGCGCACCAGAGACTATGTACTAAAGCAAAACATTGACTCTCTCGTTACATCAAATGTTCCTGACAGTTGTGACAACCTTCCAAAACAGGGAAAAGACTCTGTAGCAGTACCTTGCATCCAAGGTCAGTACAATACTCTACTAGCCAATGACCTTGAGCTTTCTTCACATGCCCTAGTGCAACAGCAATCCCAATGCATGAACTCTCAGATGCGATTCTACCCTCCAGCAATTCATCAAAATCCTAGCAACCATACAGCTATAAAACCATGCCTGCCTGAGTCTATGGATGTTAAACTGACTCCAGGGCTAAATACAGATGCAACCACATACTACCCTATGTCACTTAACCAGAATACTGCAAATGCCTTTCAAACTTAATTTCCCTTCCCAAAGTCAGAGAAAATAGACATGTCTGAGTTTGTTAGATACATGGCTCGCCGTGAACTCACTAAGACAAGCCTTTCGAACTTCAATGACCAGCCTGAAAACTACAGAAGCTGGAAGGGTGCCTTCAGAACTGCAATTCCTCCTGCTGAGGAACTGGACCTGCTGATCAGATGGCTTGGTCCACAGTCTACTGAACGTGTCAAGAGACTCAGAGCTGTCCACATCAATAATCCAACGTCGGGCTTTGACGCTGCTTGGCAAAGACTTGATCAAAGCTACGGCAGCCCTGAAGCCATAGAGAACGCTCTGTTGCATCTCCTGCACTGGTTCCCAAAGATTTCCGGCAAGGCTAATCAGAAATACTTGGAACTCAGTGACCTTCTCTGAGAGCTGCAGCTGGCCAAGACAGACACCTTTCTACCTGGCATCAGCTATCTGGACACTGCTCATGGGGTAAACCCAATAGTTTCCAAGCTGCCTTACAATATCCAGGAAAAATGGACTGCAATTGGGCAAAGTACAAAAGAGTGAACCATATCTCCTTTTCACCTTTCTCCTACTTTTGTGAGTTCATAAGGGACATTGCAGAAATGAAGAATGACCCCAGTTTTTCCTACAATGAGTTCCACGCTCCGGGCTTCCTTCCTCAGATGTCCGACAGCTCGCACTTTAATCACAGAGGCAGCAGGGGTCCAGTATCAGTGAAGAAGACTAACGTCCTCCCCCCTCCTACCTTAATTCCTGACAAGTGCATACAATGTGAAAAGATTGAGAATTCTAACCGCCTTTGTCCTATTCATAAGAAGCCACATCCCCTCAAAAAGTGCATCGGCTTTAGAAATAAACCTCTCCAAGAGCGCAAGGAGCTCCTAAAGACATATGGTGTATGTTTCAGATGTTGCGCTTCTACTGAGCACTTTGCCAAAGACTGCAAATTTCCTATCAAGTGCATAGAATGTGATAGTGTGTATCATGTGCAGGAGCTACATCCTTCTCAGTACATGCCTGCAACATCAACAGACTCCCCTCCCATCTTAATGCACGACGGGGAGACTACAGATCAGGAAGTTACCATAGTGTCCTCTTCTTGTTGTACAACAGTATGCGGTGAAGATCTTTGCGACAAGTCTTGTGCTAAAATATGCTTAGTTAACATATATCACAAGGATCACTCAGGAAAGTCTGCTAAAGTATACACCATCCTGGATGATCAGAGTAATCAGTCCCTCGCAAGAATGGAACTCTTTGATCTTTTCACCATAAAAGAAGATTCCTAGCCTTATACTTTAGGTACATTTAGTGGCATTACAGAGGTCTCTGGAAGAAGAGCCAGCGGATTTGTAGTAGCTTCTTTTGGGGGCAATCTGGAATTACCCACACTTGTCGAGTGCAACCAGATCCCATCTAACAAGCAAGAGATAACTACACCAGAAGCTGCCCTACACCATCCTCATCTGAAGGCTATAGCTAACGAATTTCCAGCCCTTGACAAGAATGCAGATATCCTAATTCTCCTGGGCAGAGATATCCCCAGAGTACATAAGGTACGGGAACAAATTAATGGTCCACATGATGCTCCATTCGCTCAATGCCTTGATCTAGGTTGGGTTATCATAGGCAATGTTTGTGTAAGGGAAAAAAGGGGCCTACCAAGATTGCTTCCTACAAAACACATAGCTTGCCAAATGGTCGCAACACCTATCTTGAACCGTGCCCACACCATTACAGAGTGAAGGAGAAATTGAACAGCAATGAATGGCAACATGACGACCAAGATAAATTAAATGATTTTCAGTCCTGGGATAACACCTTTGGAGCCACAGTGTTCAATTCTATCAATGATGACAACAAACTGGCACTGGCAAGAGAAGATAGGGAATTTCTCAAGACGATGGATAAAGAATTCACTCAGGATGATGCCAATAGCTGGGTAGCACCCTTACCCTCTCATACGCCTAGAGAAAGCTACCTAACAATCCACAGCAAGCAGCTGCTCAATTTGCCTCTTTAAAAAGCACCTCAAAGAAGAAAACCGAGGTTGCGAAAAAGATGAACCAGCCCCATGCCAGCCATAATTCAGTGCTGGTCCACGGAATCGGGAAATGTTCCAGTTCTGCCAGGAAAACTCTCTACAAGTGCAAGTACAAAGCCCAGAAACAAAGATTGAAAGGAAGAAAAGGGAGAAGACTAAAGCTACCGTGTCAAAGACAGTCGGTGTGGCTCAGAATGGCGGCATACGTGTACTCAAACTGCGTAAAATGCCTCACTTTTATTCCACTGAAGATGTCCAAAGGAAGCTGTTAAGCCATGGCAAGAAGCTTTTCAGCCAGCACAAATGCAACCTGCACTCCTCCATCACTCCTGGAACTGTACTTATTATCCTCAATGGACACCACAGGGGGAAGCGTGTGTTTTTTCTGAAGCCTTTCCACATACAGCCAGTTGGATTACAATTGTGTTGGTGGAAGTTTTGGCCTAGTGCGGCTTCCCCAGCCCGAAGATGGTTAACTGTTGACTTACTTACTGACTATAAAGTGTAAAGTTGTATTGTTGAATGCTTTACCTTTGTTTTTCAGGTCTCCGCTTTGGGTTTCCAGGAGGACATTTAAAGTTATAGTGTTAATTTACTGAAATCTAAATATTTCAGGCAGGGACTGTCATGCCCCATGATTTAGGATTTATTGTATATTTTTCAGTTTTTTGTGTTGAATCTGCCTTTGCTGCTTACATGCTATTGATTTCATAGCTATTTTGTCCCTGCGGAGTTTCCTTAGGCTTCTGTATTCAGCTAGTTCCCACCTCTTTGCTCAGTGTCTTGTTCTAAAGGACTTCCTGGTTACATAGCAGCCATTCTGTGTTCACTGCTGGACAAACTAAAGTATTTTTACCTGCATAGCTGTACATTAACAAGATTGTCAGTCTGATCATTACACTCTTCAACTGGATTCATCTTTCTACGTGTCAGTTTTGCGGAGTGGAAGCGATCTGCTGAACTTCGTCATGTGAGTACTGGTCAAATACATACTTCAGCTGGTCTAAACCACTCACGCCTCACAGTTTTGCTTAGGGAAGCAGAATAATGATAAAAAGGGTTGTTACAGAAAAAAAGGATTAAGAAAAAAAAAAGACACGAAAAAGTTTCACAAAAAATCCCGAAAAATGGCTAAAAGATCTTAAAAAATCTATAAATGAAGAGACATTTTACTGCAGAATATTATAATCAACGGTTTATTAGATATTGTATTAAAACGGGAATATTTTTTACATTGAAGCCTATGAGATTCGCCTGAATAAACCTGTCGAATGAAACCACAGAACAGCAGGGAAATTCGGCAACTTTTCACTGCTGGTTTTTGTTCTCTGAATAGACGAAGCATTGCTTCTCTATGGGGATTTCACTGCCCTCGAACAGGCAATGAACAGGCACCGTATGTGCAGGCAATTCGCCAACATTTGGTTAGCTGCCTGTTCTCTGGATAGCCGAATGGCCAGGACAGGTAACCGTACGCTGAATTTCACTGTTCGGTTACCTTTCGGACACAATTCGGAACTCTTTGAATAACCCTGTTATAATAATTTGCTCATATCAAAACCATTGCTTTGAGTGTTAATACCAATACAGTTTTTCTTAAGGTTGACATTTTACATGAATTTGACCGACGTTGTAGCAAGGATATGTCTACACTAATTTCAGCTAGTGTACTATTGGTTTTTACTGTCCTCCATCATCTCAGGCCATGTTTTTTTGTAAAGACAGATATATTTTGACATGGTGGTGAGCTCAAATTTACCATAATTATCCAATCCTCATTTTTAAACTGAATGCCTTGTGGATATTTTGTAAAGTTTAACCCAATAACCCGGCATGTCCATTTTGCCAGGATTTGCATACCATCTGTCAGTGTTTTCCTGGAGGCTCTGTGTAACAAATAGAATATTGCGATGTAAGAAAATCACTTTTGATAACCGGTCTTTTTCTTCTTAGCATCTATACATCCTCTAGTTATTTTAGGCAAACAACTGTTAAAACATTATTTCTTTGTGTAAAAGTAGATATTTTACATAAATTAGTTGATATAATCTAACAAGTCTTAATTTTTCGATCTTCATCATCCTTTAACCTTTTGTTATTAATTAGTCTGCAGAGGCCAATAAATTATTCCACACATTTGAGAAATGTTAAGATTATTCCACAAAATATATACAGAAATCAGCGGTTTTGTGGAATGTATGCAAATTACCCATTATTTATTTCATCCACATATTGGCATTCAGAGTCAAGTAATTACAATGCTTCATGGAAGTCTAACTTATGTTCTTCGTGCAGTCATAACAGCTTGACTTGCCATTCCATGTCAACGTTTCTTGAATTCTATCTATTAGGGATGTGCGTTTCGGGTTTCGGAATTTTCACGAAATTTCCCGATTCGTGTTTTCGGATTCGGCCGATTTTCCGAATCAGGTCGGACCCGAAAACCGACAGATCTGAAAAGTTTTCCGAGCCGACACGAAATATTTTTGGAATTTTCGAATGGACTTGAAATGTGTCAAATCGAAATTTATTTTCGCTCTATTCATGATTTCGGTTCCATTCTTGATTTCGGTTCCATTTCGGTAATTCTGGACATCGTATATTTAACTATTATCGGTTATATCGCTGATTCTGTAAATTTAGTATTTGTAAATGCGTATCACTTGTTTTTGTTTCCAATGATCCGATAATTCTGTCGATACGATAATTCCTTCGTATTCGGGTCGGATCCGATTCGTCCGCGGGTCGCGCATGCGCGCGCGGATGTGGTAACTTTATTGAGCAAGTTTTTTGACAGGCCAAAAAAATATTGATTTGATTATCTATCATGGCTGAAAGAGACGAGTGCCATTCGGACACCTCCTCATCTTCTTCCACCCATGAGACACCACCCAGGAAGAAGTGGGCCAGCAACATGGCATTTGAGGAGATGTTGGAGCTGTTCCGCATCTTTGATCGTAAAGATTACGACTGCCGTAAGGGCCCTTACGGCAGGAAGAACAACGTCCGCAAGGACCGAATCCTCGATAAGGTTCGCACCACCATCGTGGAATTGTTTGGCAAAGACCGGAAAAGGACCAGCTACGAAAACGCTGGTCCGACCTCAAGATGCGTGAGGAGGAGCAGCTGAGGCACATCCGGCGTGTCATAGTCAAACGTAAGTGTCATGTTATATTGTAAAGCGCTGCGCAAACTGTTGGCGCTATATAAATCCTGTATAATAATAATAATGTGCTTGCATGTGCTAATGTGCGCAGAAATACGTTGATTTATCTAGTCCTTTTTTCATGCAATGTGATTGTGTATAGCTTTACATTTTCACGACTCGTCATACATGCATTTTTGCCATAGCTCTTCTTTTTTGTGATTTTACGTATTCGTGAAAATTGTGACATTTGATGTATGTAGATGAAATTACAATGCTGGATTTCTTTTGGCACTGTGTGTACTGTAGTGTGCTGGGGGGAGGTTGTTGTGATTGAGTGATGCATATGTAGTCCTGTGTTTAATTTGGCTCTGAGGACTGCAGCTGTTATGCCTCTAGGGGGAGCCAGAGGACAATGTATGGGAACATAGTTTATTGGACTCATGGACCACACCTCCCAGAATGCCCTTACAGGAAAAAGGAAGGACCCAAGCTAAAAGAAACAGGAAGTAAAAAGCATGCATGCAGCGTGGGCAGAACAAAGTGAGCAAAGAGAGTGAGCAGTCAGATAAGAGAGATTTTCCAGGATCTGTGCAAGCTGGAGCACAGAGAATCAGCAGCATCCAGTGCTGGAGAGTGTACCTTGGTCTGCTGTATATTGTGCTGGACTGTTCAGGAGGCAAGTGTGTTTGAAGAGGGGCCCTGTGTTAAGGAGGCCGCAGGCAGAGGGATTTGCTGGCGGCATTGACTTCAGGCAGAGGAGATTCTGCATACTGCGTGGGGAAGAATTGATCCAGAGGCTGCAGATTGCTACAACGTTCAAGAGGCCTTCCTGGGACTGTGAGCAACTGAAGTTGTGCGGTAACGAGCATCTTTTCTCTCTGTCTCGCTGACAGCATTCTATCCATCTTTACACTAACTAAGGATCACACAGCTGCTGAGCGGATTTTACCCACAGCCTTTCCTGTACTGGCAGCTACGTTATGCTAAAAGGGCCCCATCTCTTATGTGCACCAACTGGTACCCATCATCGCTGTCATTAGGACGAAGATCAGGGTGGTTCCAGGTTGTTTGGGAGGGTCCTGGGCTGGGAGGTTAGAGAGCAGTTGGTGTGTCTAGTTAGCTACTGTATTACCTGAAATCCTTTTATGCTGCCACTTGCATTTCAATACAAGTTTATATTGTTTATTGTACCACTGTGTAGTTGTTATTATTAGGTTCCTGCCTGGGCAAACAGTCCATGCCATGGATGCCCAGACAGGTGGAGGCACTGCCAACACTATGTATCCTTATTCCCAAAATGCGGAAACTCAGGACCAACAGGTAAAGCAAGAAGGTGTAACCCAGCTGGAGGGTGCCAGCGGGGGCGGCCCCCAGCGGCAAAAGAGCGTTACACATACGAGATGACCCGCAGCTTGCCCAATATTGGCTCCCACCTGCACATCAACAAAAATCTCTGCATCTCTGCTAAGTGGTAGGATGGGACATGTAGTTCTTCTGAAAGTGCATCCAAACAGAGCCGCGTTCAATATGTCCTCAGCAGCTGCTGAATTGTTGCAGCGCAGCAATTCAGTTTGCTGCAGCAGTGTCATTATTAAACGCTTTTGATGCAAATTTCAAAACAAAATGGCGGATTTCTGTTGTTTCTGCAATATCCACAGTTTTATTAGCAGAAACTGAAAGTGAAACTGAGGCTGAGGCCTTCTATAAAATAACTAAAAGCAGTCAGCACAATGCTTTTTGTATGCACACAACACAAATAATAGTTTTTATTGAATAAACGTAATGTTTACTTCTGAAAAAAATATATAATTGAACGGTAATATATGTCTATGTGCAGGGGAAATAAATAAATATTTTGTGACTTTAGAACTATGAGATGGGAGTAGTGGTGGGTCAAGCTGGTAGTGGAGGGGTGTCGCAATACTTTCGGCAATATATGGTATAGATATACCATTTTTTCCAGTCTGCATTATTTACGTGTTATTTTTTGGATTTGGCAGAAGACAGGAAGAAGGCAGCATCTGCCCCGGCGGGCACCAGTGCCCCAGTGGAGGAGGAGGAGGAGCCACAGGCGACCACCAGCACTGGTATATACTGTTTTATTTTGCAACGACTTTTGGTCAAAAACAGAAACATTTTTTGTTTACTGTATTTTAATTTAATTTTTTTATGTATAGCACAAGAGGAGCAGGAGGAGGAAGAGGAGGAGCAGGAGGAGGAAGAGGAGGAGCAGGGCGATGGAGAGAGGGAGCCGGAGCCGCAGCAGGAGGCCGCGAGTCCAGGTTTTTTTTTTTACTGTTGTATTTAGCATCGACTTTTGTTCAAAAATAAATCAGTTTGTTGTTTACTGTATTTTTTATTTCTTTAATTTCTTAGATATAGCACCGGAAAAGATGCTGACGGTGGTGGTGGAGGAGGAGGAGTCGGAGGAGGAGGAGTCAGAGCCTCAGGAGGCCGCCAGCACTGGTATATACTACTGTTATAATTTTTCAAGACTTTCAGACTTAGAAACCTGCTTTACTTACTGTATTTTCCTTCTTTCATTTATTGGATATATAGAAGGAGAAGCCAGACCGGACACATCCAGCATTAGGATGATAAATCGGATGGCGATCGGCGAGCTACGCCTGGCTGTAACGACCATAGATGCCATCCAGGAATTGCTCCAGGAATTGCGGGGGCATATTAGCAATGCCGCTGACATCCTGGAGTGGCAGTGAGACCAGCCTCCTCCCCTATGTTTGTTTGTGTTGTTTGTGCCCCTGTTGGGCAGTTTGCCATCCTTGGCATGTTCCCCATGTTGTAAATAAATTTAATATTTTTTCTATATTTTCCTGTTTGTGTGCGTTGCTTTCCTTACTTAATAAGTTAATATGTATTGCTTGGTTTCCACACTGTTAAAATTATATGTACATAAATTTATTGACATTTCTATGGACCCTTTGTCATAAATTTGTCAACATATTTGTGGCCATGAATGTGACTGTGCACATTCTACACTTCCTGCCTGGCCAAAAAATGTCACACACTAACACAACCTTGTTGTACTGCCTTGAGATTTGATTACCGTGGCATGGTTTTGTTAAGCTTAGGCGATGTCACAACAACACGGATTTTTGTCCACAGTCACATTGATTGTATAACCGAGAATTTATCCAAAAATATTGATGGCAGCACTGCGTGAAGTCTTCTCCGACACAACCCAAATATCCTTAGTGCGGCTCAGGTCTAGTTTACTTTATTTGTCCCTGTTTGCAGCTTCACGCAACACCTCCTCCCAGCTATGAGCTCGCTCTCTCCCACCGCTGCCGCTAAGACGCTGCCGGCCAACATGGTCACGTCTTTGCAGGAAGACAACAGCGTGGGGGAACGGCAGCTGCCAACAGTCCCAAGACCTCGTCACAATGACGTCAGTTCTGGAGTTAACCCCTAACTGCAACCAATGGTGGAGATAGGGGGTTCCAATGAACCCCCTATCTCCCGATCCGCGGCAGCTATCGGTTGGTTAATGTTTGGTATCTTTGGATCGACCAGAGCATGGCCTTTCCAACAATACCAAACATGACAATGTTAAAAATTATAAAAAATTAAAATATAAAAAAAAATAAACAGGTTTTTTGTTTTGTTTTGTTAATGCAGCAATATTGTTCCCATTTCAATTATAATGTGAACAATGATGCTGCACTAAGGATTTTTGTATGGGGTGCGTTTGTTAAAAATAGTGTAATTTTCACCCAAAAAAATATAACAAGTCCCCATTTCAATTTTTTTTAACAAACGCAACTCATAAAATATAACCGCAAACACTCGCATGTTAAAATGTGAAAAAAACACTTTACACCTTGTAAAACAAACATTGAAAATTCTAATTTTATTGCATTTTTTGTTATAATATACAGACAGGACATGACGCATACAGATGATAATGATATATTATGAATCATCTGCCGAGTATGCCGGAAAGAACGATATATAACATGTCTGGGTCATATTATAAAATAAGGCTTCAAAAAAACGCGTTTAAACAAGAGGAGCGAAACTGTTAAAAATTAGCTCAGCAGCAGACCGCAGTGCCGCACACAGGCGTGAAGGGAAGCCGTGAAATGCCTCAGCAGCGAAAGGGTTAATTTTTTTTGTCTGTTTTAAATAATTTTATTTTTTTTATTTTTGATCATTTTGATCAACTATTTTTCCGTTTTAAAACCTTTTTGTTCTGGTTTTTATTTTTAAAGTCAGACCATTTGGGTCAGTTTAGCGATTTTTTAGATCGTTTTGTTCTTTTTTTTTGTTCCTTGGCTTTCATACCATTTTTTTTATGTGATTAAATAAAGTTGTGAAATGTATATTCATAAGAAAAAAAGGATCTTTATTTAAATAAAAAAAAACACGATAGAATCGCCAGAATTATCGTATCGACAGAATGAATTATCGGATCCGAAAACAAACCAAAAATTATAAAAAAATATATAAAGTATAAAAAAGTAAACCATAGTAGTTTGCGCCAAAACGAATAGAGTTAGACAGCTTTGAAACGAGGAGAACAGACGTTCTGAAAAAACGAAAATTTCCGAAATCACGAAAAGTCTATACAAAAAAATGTGGAAAGTGACACGAAAATACGAAAATGGTCGATATTTTCCGAAAACAAAATGTACACGAAAAACGAGTCGAACCGAACCGAATCGAAACAGAAATCGGTCGAAACGAGCCGAATCGAAAAGTTTAAACATCCGAACCGAATCGAACTGAATGGAATGGAAAAAAAAAAAAAAAATAAAAAAAAAAAATCAGTGCACAAGCCTACTATCTATGTATCCTTTGTTAGCATTTGTGCATCTTGTACCTTGTTTATTACACACAAAATTAGCAAAACTTGTAGAAAATTTCAGTCATTATTGTTGCAAATAGGGATGAGGCTGAGTGTTCGGTTCGCACTCGAACAATTTAAAAAGTTCGAATTCGAACGCGATCATGAACCGAATTAAATGCAAGTCAATGGGACTCAAAAGTTAGATTTTTAGAGTGCCCTCCAAGAGGGCATATATGCACATTTTTGCCATAAAAGGTGTATGGGGGTCTGGGTAGTGCCGTGGTGGACAGGAAACAAAGACAAAAAGTAAAAAAAAAAAGGTTTTTAAAGGGACAGTGAGTTTTCCATGAAATAAGGGTTAAAAATAAAAATGAGAAATTCCTTCAAATATAGTGCCTAGGAGGTCTCCATAACCTGCCCATGAAGTGGCGGCTTTGTAGGATGTATAGAAACATTTAAAAACAAAGAAATGAAGTTTAAAATGACGGTAAACGGTTTTCCTTTAATCTATTCATAAACAACTGCTTGGGGCGGCAGTCTGTATTAAAAAAGGAGACATTTTAGGACACGCAGAACAAGTTTAGTGATTTTTTGGCTAAATTATGGTGAAACTTATGCAGGCTTTGGATGAAAGGAACGATAGGTGCTTTAAAATTGGGCCTTTAGTGTCGGCAACACTAACCCCTCTGTGGTATTGTGGAAGAGTGCAGGGTTGGACCCTGCGGTCCAAACAAATTAAAAAGCTATAAATCTGGTACAGGCATCATTGCACCCAAATATTGTGTATTTCATGGCAGCAAGTGCCTTCACACCGTAACCCTTTTGTGGTATTGTGTAAGAGCGCAGGGTTGGATCCTGCGTTTCAAAAAATTAAAATGATATAAATCTGGTACAGGCGTCAGTGCAGCCAAATATTGTGCCTTTCATGGCAGCAAGTGCCTTTACACCGTAACCCCTTTGTGGTATTGTAGAAGAGTTCAGTGGTGGAGGTTTTGTGAATGCAGAAGACATCCCCGATCTATTCTGTTATATCAGCATCAGGGGATTGATAGCTGCTGATCCAGGACTGATTCATTTTTATAAATGTCAGCCGGTCTACAGAGTCGGTGGACAGACACACTCTTTTGTCTGTGACAAAACCTCCAGCGGCACTGAACGTCCTTTCAGAAAGCACGCTGGATGAAGGGCAACCTAGTAGCTGCATAGCATATTGGCTAAATTCTGGCCAGTGATCCAATCTCAACACCCAGTAAGCCAGTGGATCATCTGCTGGAAAGGTATCCAGGTCTGCCCTTGCCCCTAGGTAGTCCTGCACCATACGGTGAAGACGCTGGCAATGGGTGCCTACTTTTTTTTTTTTAAGTTTAAAGTTTTTATTTTGAAATCAGTCAGCATTACATCATAGTATAAAATAATAAGTGGTCTCACAAGGCCAAACAATGTTACATGACAGGCAATTATAGCCACACAGGGCCAGAGAACGTCGTAGTCTATATAACATCTATTAATAACAAACAGAAAAGTCAAAGGATAGCGATATATCGACAAGTAACGTCCCTAATTGGGGGGGGTCTCAATTTACGAAAACTCTGCATGTGTGTAAAAAGAGAAATAAAATATTAATTATAAAATGATGAAAAACATAAAATAATAATAAAAAGGGGGGAGGAATGTGGGGGAAAGGCACAGGCCATAACCGTGACACTCCTGGCACACTCCCGAAGGAGGCCATGGAGGGACAACGTCATGAGGCCTGGTGGTCCGAGGGCCAAGTACGACAAGCAGAGCCATAGTGGCGCGCCTCAGGACCACACGGAGAGTGCCAAAAAAAAAAAAAAAACAGCATAAAATGTCTGTGAAAGACTGACAAAGTGTCCCCAGCCGGGGAGCAACAATATAACCTCCAATAGAGACACAATCCTCAGCACAGAAAAATTCAGTGGGGGGGGGTCTCATCAGAAAAATAAAAATAAATGATAAAAAAAGAAGAAAAAATAATCAAAAGTCTCTGCATGCGAGGGTGGGAAATCAACCAGGGGTAGCAACTCAAAGTAACAAAATCATTCCCAATTGGGGGGTCTCATCGGAAAAAATAAAAGTAAAATATGAAAAGTCTCAGCATGTGGGCAAACAGAGAGGTCTTGTAAGGGAAACAGCAGGTCATCGTCAAAGAGACAGGGCAGGAAAAATAAAGGACCGTTCTCAGCCGGTGTCCCGAAATGGAGGCATCTGCGAAGCAGGCAGGATGAGGCAGAAAAAACGAGGCCCGTCAGCGAGGGACAAGGACAAGGTCGGCGGCGAAACAGATAACCCCAGGAGGTTCCCCTCCACTGCCACCACCGTTTCAGCACTCAGGTGGGCCAGCTTCCCTCCAACGCTGAAAATAGACCCAGCTCCCATCAGGAGAGGGACCTGCCTCCTACTCTCCTCTCAATCGACTTGCATACCACCAGGTGTGGGTAGAAGTGTCAGTGTCTCATTCGGGATGCCGGCCATGTCGTAGCCCTCCATTACAGCCACATGAGAGGTCTGGGCCAGGCTCAGTTCAGCCACCATAGGTTTGGGAGGTAGTAACACCTTCGACCGCTTAGCTGCAGACTCCTCCACGCTCTCACCACCCGGGTCCTCTGTAGCCATCCGGGCCCCTTCAGGTGCAGCGTCGCTCAGGGTACTTGCGCCTCTGCAGCTCCTCAGGGCAGCCGTGAAGCACCGCATGACTCCCTGCGTCAACGGGCTCTCATCATCCTCCTCCTCCTCCTACAGAAGGCCCTCGAGTGCCAGGAATGCCACTTCCAGGTCGGATAGCATGGGAAGCGATGGGGCACCCGCCCGCCACCCTACGTGTCCCACATCTGCTCCTTCCACCAGGTCAGTTGGGGTGATGGGATCAGGAAAGGCACTGCTTTGTTTAGTAGATTCTCTCACTCCCAAGCAACGATGCAGCCCAGAGGTAGGCCTCAAGATGGCCGCCGGCACAACATGCCTGCCGCATATCGGCTCTCTCTGGTCCGGGGTGGACAGAACGGGCCCCGGACATCTTGGCTCTGATGGCTAGCCACTCTGGGGTCCTGTGGTATGAAAATCAGCGGGTAAATACAGCAAGGGGAACCCCAAGAGAGAGAGATGGGTCGGAGCTCCTAAGATACGCGTCCTCTCTCTTCAGCAGCCGGCCACGCCCCCGGGTGCCTACATTTGACGTCCCTGGGCATCGTGGACTAAAAAAATTTAAAAAGGCATCAGTCAAACGGCCCTGGCCTTCACCACTATTCCTCTGATCATCCGCAGCCTCAGAAGCACCTGTGTCATACACAAGTGTCGCTTTAGAGCATCTTCAAGTTTTTTCTGTGCGGGCAGGATGAGCTCTGCAACTTTACCCTTGTATCGTGGATCAAGAAGGCTTGCCAACCAGTAATGATCCCTCTCCTTGATAGCTTGAATCCTGGGATCCTTTACCAGGCTTTGCAGGATAAGGGAGCCCATGCAGCGTAGGTTGGAGGTGGCATTAGCTTCTGAGTCTTCCTGGTCAATGAGGAGGATGACCCCATCATGCACTTCCTCCTCCCAGCCACGTACTAGTCCTTGTGTTTCTGGGCACACAAAACCCTCCCTTGAGGAATCCCCACCTTCAATGCCCCCACTACTTAAATATTCATCCTAGTAATCATCCTATGCTTGTCTGATCTGAGGAGGACCCGCTGGAATGCTGTCTGCGGAAAGACTGGGGCCTTCAGAGCTAGGGAAGGCCTCCTCTTCCTCCCGCTGCTCTTCCTCTAGAGCCACATCTATAATTCCCCACAGAGTGTGCTCCAGCAGGAACACTAAAGGAATTGTGTCACTGATGCATGCACTGTCCCTGCTCACCATCCTCGTTGCCTCCTCAAATGTGACAGTACAGTGCATGCATCCTTGATCATCAGCCACTGCGGAGGGAGGAAACAAGTTGACCTGAACCTGTTCCTGTGCCATACTCACACAGGTACTCGTTGATGGCCCTCTGCTGCTTGTGCAGATGCTGCAGCATTGCTAATGTCGAGTTACACCTTGTGGGCATGTCACAGATCAGACGGTTTGTGGGAAGGTGGAATTCTCTTTGAATTTCTGCCAGGCGAACACTTGCTGGGAATGACCGTCTGAAGTGGCTGCAGACTTTTCTGGCCTGGCTGAGAAGCTCTGCCAGCCCTGGGTACCTGGTTAGGAAATGCTGTACCACCAGATTTAGGACGTGTGCTAGGCATGGTACATGCGTCAACTTACCCAGGTGTAGGGCGGAGAGAAGGTTGCTGCCATTATCACAGACGACCATTCGCAGCTCAAGCTGGCATGGTGTTAACCATCTCTGCACCTGCCCCTGCAGAGCTGACAGAATTTCTGGCCCGGTGTGGCTCCTGTCCCCTAAACAAACCAGCTCAAGCACAGTATGGAATCTTTTTGCTTGAGCCATTGCGTAGCCCCTGTCACGCATCAGTTTAACTGCTGCTTCGTCAGAGACAGAGAAGGAGGAGGAGGAGGAAGAGAGAGAGAGGTGGTGGTGGAGCAGAGAGACCTCATACAAGCAGCTTTCTGGAGGCACGGTGGATGAACAAGCTCCAGCACAGAGCCCCGTCTTGGATGCCTCCCAGCTACAATCAGAGTTACCCAGTGTGCCGTGAAGGAATGGCCCTGTCCATGCTTGCTTGACCACATGTCTAAAGTCACATGCACCTTGCTGCTGACTGCCTTTCCCAATGACTCCATAACATTGTCTTCCACGTGCTGGTATATTGCTGGAATGGCCTTCCATGAAAAGTAATGGCGTTTTGAAACCTGCCACTGTGGTACTGCACATTCAGCAAAATTCACGGAAGGAAGCAGAATCCACCAGCTGGAAAGGCAGCAGCTGTAATGCGAGTAATTTTGCTAAGCTGGCATTTAGACGCTGTGCTTGGGGATGGTTGGGACTATATTTTTTCTTACGCTGCAGCAGCTGGGGCAACGGAATCTGGCTGCGTAAATCTTCAACTGATGGGATGCTGTCACATTGTGAGGAAGGACCTGGTACATCCATTACTGTGGCATCATCCCTGTCAGTGGAGGTTGGAGTCAATAACATGGCAGGACATATAGTGGGGGTAGAGACAGGTGAGGAGGACCTACGCAAAGTTTTGCGCCAACGGGATGCATGGCAGGTGGTCATATGTCACCTCAAGCACGTGGTACCCAAGCGTCCGGTGTCTATCCCACGCTTGAGCCTCATCTGACATAGATTACAAATAGGTGGGGTCTGCTGCACATTTCTTAAAGAACTCCCAGACAGCAGAGTTCCTGGATGTGTGCTTTGAGACAACAGCTCTCTGCACCTGAGCAGCTCTGACATCTGATGCCTTGGACTGGCTAGTGCTATGGTTGGTCATAGAGGATGTTGTGCCTCGTGTTTCTTGTGCCTCCTCCTCCTCCTCCTCACTTGACCCCTCTTTTCGATCAGACACCCAGGTGGAGTCAGTGACCTCATTATCATTGTCATCACCCCCTATCTCCTCGTCACTGGAGCCAACTTGGCAGTATGCTGCAGCTGCTGGGGCAACATGAGTGCCAGTTATTTGTGTGTCACTGGCACCCCCTTCCTCTAGGTTCATTATACTCCCTTCCTCAACCTCAGAGATTGAATCAGAGCACTGTAGTTGCTGCGCATCCTCAAGCAGCATGTCCCTGTCATTGTAGTCAAACAATTCAGCTGACTCCTCCATGTGTGATAGTGAGGCTATGGCAGGAGTAGTTGTGAACATGTAGGCTGCATTAGATGCTTTGGCAGCTGAGGTGGACTGTAAAGCACTACAAGCCTGGCTGGCAGAGGACTCGGAGGATGAGGATGGCCTGGTTAGCCAATCCACCAAATCCTCTGTATGTTGCTGCTGCTTAAGATGGCCAGCACCAGTTAGAAAGGACAAGCGTGCCCCTGCAGAGGATGCATCACGTCCATGACGACCAGAGGCACAGCCTCCCGACGCAGAGGCTGCTTGCCCTCTTATCTATGCCTGGGAGTGTCTGCCTGTCCTTTTTGGTCTTTCTGACATGGTGAGTGATATATAGATTAAATATATACAGAACTCGGATTCAACTCTGCTATAAAGAATAATGATTTCCAGATCTCTGGTATAACTCAGTGAGACACCCTGATAGCTGGCAGCCACTGACAAGACACAGATTACAATTCCCACAAACCTCCTATAAATCAGTGAGACCCCCTGATGGGGGCAGTGACAAGACACAAATTACAATTCCCAAAAACCACCTACAAGTCAGTGAGACCCCCTGATAGGACCCCCTGATAGCTGGCAACTGTGACAAGACACAGATTACAATTCGCTGAAATCTGCTAGAAGTATGTGGGACCCCCTGATAGCTGGCAGTGAGAAGACACAGATTACAATTCCCAGAAACCTCCTATAAATCAGTGAGACCCCCTGATGGGTGGCAGTGAGAACACAAAGATCAGAACAATTCCCAGATATTTTATAGAAATGAGACCCCCAAAATACTTGGTGGCAGTGAGAACACACAGATTATCACAATTCCCAGATATTTTGTAGAAATGAGACCCCCACAATACTTGGTGGCAGTGAGAACACAAAGATTACAACAATTCCCATATATTTTGTAGAAATGAGACCCCCAAAATACTTGGTGGCAGTGAGAACACACAGATTAGAACAATTCCCAGATATTTTGTAGAAATGAGACCCCCCAATCACTGGTGGCAGACTGGCAGTGAGAACACACACTAACAGAACAATCTCCTCTCATAAAACACGTGCTGAAGCGCTGTGTGAAGCCTTATATAGTGTGCTGCGGGACTTAGCTCTGTGAGCCCAAATTTTGCCCAATCAGGACTCTGAGCCGTGATTGGCATAGTCTTGAACCTGTCTTGCACCTGGCCTGTGGTCAGGTGCAAGGCTGTAGCCAATTACAAGCTTCATGCCAGTGGAAAGTGCATTGTGGTACATTGTGGTGCATTGTGGGCGAACATGCGGCGAACACGCGGAAATGTTCATAGTTCGCGAACATGCGACCAGGAGATGTTCGAATCGAACTCCAAACCAATCGAACCGAACAGCTCATCCCTAGTTGCAAACAGACAACATAGAACATATTTTATTCAAAATGCTCAGGACCATGAGCATTTCATATTTTTTTTCCAAAATACATTTTTATTAGTTATTTCTTTACAACAAAGCACATGTAATCAAAACAGTGAAGGGGAGGTCAGGGGTTGCAGCAAAAGACCCTTATCACTTAGTTGACTTCGGCCAGAGGCCACACGCTTTATATAGCTTGTGCACATCCCATAGTTTCCAAGGGTCCCACTTGGGAGGTTGTAATCCTTCTGATGTTATTATCCTAGAGTCAAATCCACGATATTGTTCCAGGAGATTGATCACCTGTTGTGAGTGGGAACCAATGTGGTTCTTCAATTCCGCGTGATAAGGAGAGCAGTTGTTGAGATGAGAATAAATAACATCCATAGCTGAGGTCGTTGTGAGGTCGTTTGATCATGCCCAGTAATAAGACCTCTGGTGAGTATGGAATCTGTGTGCCCAAAATTTCTGTCGCCAGTGACGAAATGTCCCTCCACAAAGAGGCTATCCGAGGACAGTACCACCAGATGTGACTCATAGAACCTGACTCCAGGGAGCACCTCCAGCAAATATCTGAATGTTGTGGAGCAAAGCGTTTGATTTTGTCCAGAGTTAGGTACCACCTATACAGTAATTTCCATTGAGTCTATCAGAGTAACGGATCTAATCGCGATCTGTCTCTTGGAGGGACCCATAACAATGTGGCCAGGTCATGTCCCTCCAGGTAAGCTGTCTCAATGGTAAGCCATTGTGGCAAGGGACGCCTATGAAACACCTCTGACAAGGAGGCAAGGCAAGACGCCCAGAAATAATGTTGGGTGTGGATCATGTTTGACCCTCCGTCCCTTTGTTTGTAGCATAAGAGTCTGCGTGGTACACGTGGCCTTTTATTATTCCAAACATAAGAGAACAATATGGATTGTATCGTGACTATATATGACCTAGGTAGTTTTAGAGGTAACGCCCGAAACACGTAAAGTAATTTCGGTAAGATCACCATCTTTGCCGTCGCCATTCTTCCCATCCATGAGACTTCCCTTGATCTCCACAAATGCACCAATGATATAATCTCAGAGAGGACACGTTCATAATTATGTTTATATAAACCATCAGGGTGTCCCGTAATTCTAAGTCCCAAATATACCAAAAAAGTTGAACGCCAATCAAAGTTGTATCGCAATTTAAGACTATCTAGGTTATGGCGTGGACGATTAATCGGAAGAGCTTGCGTTTTAAGCAGATTTACTAAATGGTAGGAGATTCGACTGTAGGATTCAAGTTCCCCATGAAGGGCGGAGAAGGAAACATCCGGGTCCATCAACGTCAAAAGTATATCGTCCGCATATAGATGTACTGTAGCTTGTGAGTCGTCGGGCCGACAGCGATGCTTCTAATGTCATCATTTTGACGGATAGCTTGGACTAGGGGCTAGGGAGAAAGGGGGCAGCCTTGTCTCGTACCATTTGTTATCATAAATTCCTCTGATAGGAACCCCGAATTAAGGACTCTAGCAGAAGGAGAGTCATACAGGGCTTGAATTGCAGTCAATATCAAAGGTGGAAAACCAAACTTTTGAAGAACCTCTTGAAGGAAAAGCCAGCTTACCCTATCGAAAGCCTTCTCGGCGTCTAAGGACAGGACCAGGCAGGGTTGTCCTGATCGTCTCAACACCTCCAACAAATTGATCCGTTTTTTTGTACTATCCGGGCCTTGTCGGCCGGAGATAAATCCTACCTGGTCCTGTCCTATCAGTGAGGGCAAAATACATTGCAGTCTGTTCGCCAATATCTTACTATAAATCTTTATATAAACGTTAAGTAGTGAGATAGGGCGAAGGTTACGACAAATATCAGGGGTCTTGCCTGGCTTAGGGAGTGTAATAACAGCACGTAACATGTCTGTCAGGAAGGAACCCAGTTCTCGTGCAGCATCAAAAACAGCACCTAAGTGTGTCAGAAGTTGAGTGGAGAAAGTCGTGTAGTATAGACCCGTCAGTCCGTCTGGGCCTAGGGCTTTTCGTTTCGGTAATGCTTTAACTGCTTCCGAAACCTCATCTTGGGAAATGGGAGAGACTATTTTATTTACTTGTGAGGGCGATAATTTTGGAAGATTGATATTGTGGAGATAGGCGTCAATAGTAGCAGACGTTGTATGAACAATATTATCATCCACTCCTAGATTATATAATTTCTCATAATAACTTGCGAATTCATTTGCCATTGCCATAGGGTTGTAAATGACTCCACGATCCGTTTTAAGGTGTGAGATCCCAACATTTGGAGGAGGGGGTTTAAGCCTGCGGGCCAGGAGTCTGCCAGGTTTGTTTTGAAACGCATAGAATTTGGCACGCATTCTATTCATGGCTATGCGATATCTATCCGCTTCTAAGTCCTTTAGGGAGCGCTGCACCGCGTCCAATTCCAGTTCTGGTAATGGAGTCGCTTTGTTTCGCACGTCTATGTCTTGTATAGTCTGAAGAATGTCTATGCGCTGTGTCATGTATATTTACCGAAGTCTAGTCACCCATTGAATACACACTCCCCGAACTACCGCCTTGTGAGCTTGCCAGATAGTAAAGGGACTCATTTCAGAGGATACATTTTCTTTAAAGTAATTAGTCAATGCTTCCTGTATTGCTATAGTCGCCGGTTCATGTTTCAGTTAGTGTTCCCCGAATCTCCAAGGTGATCTAGTATGTGATTTGTAGTCGTCCTGTAGTATAAGAATCAGGAGGGAGTGGTCAGACCAGGTAAAAGGAATAATATTGCAGTCAGTGATGCGTGGGAGTAAGCTGGTTGGGAGTAGAAAATAGTCAATGTGCGAATAACTATTTTGTATGCCCGAACGGAAAGTATAATCCCTCTCAGTGGGATGAAGCACACGCCATGCGTCATACAGGTGATGTTGTCCTATAAGGGAATGGAGTTTGCTCGCCTTTTGTCTCGAATGGGTTCCCAAGGGAGCCGAAGGGCCTTTAACTGCGAGTCCCTTCACTGGCTCCCCATCCACTGCAGAATTAAGTTCAAAATCCTTATCCTTACCTACAAAACCCTCACTAACTCAGCTCCCCACTACCTGTCCTCACTAATCACCAAATACACCCCAGCCCGCTCCCTAAGGTCAAACAGCGACCTGCGCCTAGCTTCTCCCCGCATCACCTCTTCCCATGATAGACTGCAGGACTTCACACGCGCAGCCCCATTCTCTGGAACGCTATCCCTCGTACGGTCAGACTTTCCCCTAATTTCTCTTCCTTCAAACGCTCCCTTAAAACATTCCTATTTAGGGAAGCCTACCACCCAACTCACTGACGCAACCATCAATCACTCTCACCTTGCAGTCCTCTCCTCCTGTTTCCAACCCCAACCCTCCCAGATTGTGAGTTCCTACGGGAATAGGGCCTCATCCCCTCTTGTACTGTTTGTCAAATGTTGTTCAATGTATTGTAACCCGTCTATACTGTGCCTATTGTACAGCGCTGCAGAATATGCTGGCGCTTTATAAATAAAGAATAATAATAATAAATAACTGGGTCTAAACTAACATTTAAGTCTCCACACATTAATAATTCACCCGAGAGTACATCTGTGACCCTATTCATAAGATGCGTAATGAATTGAGTCTGGGAACTGTTAGGAGCATACGCTGACACAAGCGTATAATTTCTACTGTCAATGTTGCACACCAATATTATATACCTGCCTCTGGGATCAGTGATAATGCGATGTGTTTTGTAGTGCAACTCTGTTATGAATTAGTATTGTCACCCCTCTGGATTTAGCTCTGTAGAGTGGAATTGAGTATGATATTGTGGCGTATAAAGTTTCGGGTGGTCCAGTCTCCTAAAGTGTGTCTCAAGCAGACATACTACGTCAGCGTCATAGGTGCGTAAGTCTCTGTATAAAGAATACCTTTTAACGGGCAGGTTCAGGCCCTTTTTGTTATACAGTGGCATGAAAAAGTATGTGAACCCTTTGGTATTACGTGGAGTTTTGCAAGAATTGGACATAAAATGTGCTCTGATCTTCATCTAAGTCACAACAATTTGAAAAACACAGTCTGCTTAAAATAATACAACACAAACATTATATGTTTTCATGTGTTTAACGAACAGAACATGTAAACATTCACAGTGCAGGGTGGAAAAAGTATTGAACCCCTAGTGTAATGACTTCTCCAAGAGCTAATTGGAACCAGGAGTGAGCCAACCTTGAGTCCAATCCGTGTGATATTATTGGATGTGTTGCTGAAAGCTGTCCTGCCCTTTAAATACACACACCAGTTTTGGGTTTACTGGTTTCAAGAAGCACTGCCTGATTTGAACCATGTCTCGCAGAAAAGAGCTCTCAGAAGACATACGATCAAGAATTGTTTACTTGCATGAAGCTAGAAAGGGGTACAAAAGTATCTCCAAAACCCTTGATGTTCAGGTGTCCACGGTAAGACAGACTGTCTACAAATGGAGAACGTTCAGCACTGTTGCTACTCTCCCTAGGCGTGGTCATCCTGTAAAGATGACTGCAAGAGCACAGCGCAGAATGCTTAATAGACATGTGCACAGCACAAAATTTCGTTTTGAACTATTGGATTAGTCCTAAAATGCAATTTATTTAGTTGCTAAAGAAATTCGTTTTCAGTTCTTTAGTATGAAAACTAATTACATTAATCCGAAAACCAGTGGATACAATTACTATTGTAGTGGCTCCTCAGAGAGCTGAGATCGCTGCTTGTTACAGTATCTCTCACTCTCAGCACAATGTGGGCCATATTACATAGTTGGTGCTAACTTAACCAGAGCTGTTGTAAACTTCCCAGAGCCATTATAGCCTATGGAGGTTTTTAGCTTACAACAGCTCTGGTTAAGTTAGCACCAACATTGTAATACTGCCCCATGTCAGGCAAAGCTGTTACAGTAACTGACTGCTGCTCATCACAGCGCTCAGAGTTTCAGTAAAACTAGTAAATAATATTTTTATATATAAGAGGTTAGAACAATATTATTTCCTTGTTTTACTGAAACTCTGAGCGCTGTTACAGTCAGTTACTGTAACATCTGAGCCTGATACATTGTACTGAGATAATATAACAAGCAGCCGATCTCAGCGCTCACAGCCACTGGATTTAAAGGGCTAAAAAAAAACGCTACTCTCTGTATAATGTTTATAACATCCTCCTGCATTAATTAATACCCCTCTCTGTATAATGTAGATAACATCCTCCTGCATTAATTAATACCCCTCTCTGTATAATGTATACAACATCCACCTGCATTAATTAATACCCCTCTCTGTATAATGTAGATAACATCCTCCTGCATTAATTAATACCCCTCTCTGTATAATGTATACAACATCCACCTGCATTAATTAATACCCCTCTCTGTATAATGTATAGAACATCCTCCTGAATTAATTAATGTCCCTCTCTGTATAGAACATCCTCCTCAATTTATACCTTTCTCTGTATAATGTATAGAACATCCTCCTGCATTAATTAATGCCCCTCTCTGTATAGAACATCCTACTGCATTGGCATGTGGAGGGTGCAGAACTTCGGATGTTGTGCTCTTCATTGCTGGTCTCCTTCACTCCTCAATGTAATATCACAAAAAGGACTGAAACTAAAATGTAGTGCATTTTATTTTAGTTTCTTTCGTTTTTTGTACTGAGCAGTTTCGTGTCTCTTGAGTCATACGAAAACTAAATTATCCCAAAATTCGGACTAAATCGTTTTAGTACTAAAACAAATGCACATGTCTAATGCTTAATGAGGTAAAGAAGAATCCTAGAGTGTCAGCTAAAGACTTACAGAAATCTCTGCAAATGCTAACATTTTTGTTGACACATCTACAATAAGGAAAACATTAAACAAGAATGGAGTACATGGAGGACACCACGGAGGAAGCCATTGCTGACCAAAAATAATATTGCAGCACGTTTGAAGTTTGCAAAACAGCACCTGGATGTTCCACAGCACTACTGGCAAAATATTCTGTGGACAGATGAAACCAAAATTGAGTTGTTTGGAAAAAACACACAACACTATGTGTGGAGAAAAAAGGCAAGGCACACCAACATCAAAACCTCATCCCCACTGTAAAACATGGCGGAGGGAGCTCATGGTTTGGGGCTGCTTTGCTGCCTCAGGGCCTGGACGGATTGTTGTCATTGATGGAAAAGAATTCCAGAGTTTATCAAGACATTTTGCAGAAAACGTAAGACCATCTGTCCACCAACTGAAGCTCCGCAGAGGATGGGTGATGCAACAGGACAATGACCCAAAGAGCATACAAGTAATTCAACAAAAGAATGGCTTCAGCAAAGCAAAATAAGCCATCTGGAGTGGCCCAGTCAGAGTCCTGACCTCAACACATTTGAAATGCTGTGGCATGACCTTTAAAGGCTGGGTTCACACCTAAGCGTTTTACAGCGCGTTCGTACGCGCTGTAAAACGCTCAAACAGTGAAATACCATTATTCCCTATGTGGGCATATCACACCTGGCCGTTTCTCAGCGCGCATGAACGCTCTGATAAACGGACGACACACAAAGAAGTTCGGGAGCTTCTTTGGTGCAGACATCAGCGCGTTCGCGGCCATAGAGATTGACGTGAACGCGCATTTTTGCATACTGCGCGTGCGCGTTCTGCACATGCCAGGCACATGGCAGGAAGACACCACACCCCCGGGAAATTCAAACGCCACTGAGAGAAGTTTGAGATGGATGCTGATGTTGGAGCTGGAGCTGGAGCTGGAGCTGGAGCTGGTCTGGGCGATACGGAGTTGTTCATCCGTCTGGTGCATGGGAAACCATGCATCTATGACCAGCGGAGGAGCGATTATAAAAACCGCACAGTGAGGCTGCGAGTATGGCAGGAGATCGGGGAGAAGTTGTGGGGGGATTGGAAGACCTGCAGCAACCGGGAACGTGATACCAGAGGTACATAAAACAAGAATACCCATGTGTGACCTAGGGGCAATAAATTCCCATGTGTGACCTAGGGGCAATAAATTCCCATGTGTGACCTAGGGGCAATCAATACCCATATGTAACCTAGGGGCAATCAATACCCATGTGTAACCTAGGGGCAATAAATTCCCATGTGTGACCTGGGGCACTAAATTCCCATGTGTGACCTAGGGGCAATAAATTCCCATGTGTGACCTAGGGGCAATAAATACCCATGTGTGGCCTAGGGGCAATAAATTCCCATGTGTGACCTAGGGGCAATAAATTCCCATGTGTGACCTAGGGGCAATAAATACCCATGTGTGACCTAGGGGCAATAAATTCCCATGTGTGACCTAGGGGCAGTAAATACCCATGTGTGACCTAGGGGCAGTAAATACCCATGTGTGACCTAGGGGCAATGAATACCCATGACAGCTGCTGTGGCCATGGCTATAAAAACCGGTGAAGCACACAGCGTGTATTTGTTTTTTTTAAAAAATACAAAAAGGTCTGAAATCCGTTATATACAACAAATTTTATTAATTTGAAAAATAAACTTTTAAACGAAGAAACAGGGTTTTTTTGCATACAATGGGCAAATACTGCTGCGTCCGAGCTGCTCCCGTACTATCCGATGTCTATGTACGTGAAGCAGTAATTTGCATCGGATACCGCAAACAGGACAAATGAAAAATATTTTTTATAATTTAAATTGAAAATTGCATGTCTTGGCAAAAACGTCTGCAATCGCCATCCACTCCTCTTTGTTGGGTTTCTTCATAACGACATCATGAAGGATATCCCATAGGGCCCAGCATGTTTCCCGAATGATGTTGCTAGCTGTTGATTGTCCGATCATGAAGGCATAGTGCAGACTCACCAACGACTGTCCGGTTGCTAAATACCTATGAAATGTAGGAAAAAAACAATTAGTTCATGCTTACATTTTTTTTCAACAGTGAATAACATGAAGGCAAAGTGGAGGAGCATTAAGGATGCTTTCATACGCCACAGGCGTAAGGAGAAGGAGTACCGGAGTGGCGCGGCTGCCAGTGTGCCATCGCGATACATTCACGCTGACGAGCTGGAATTCCTCATACCATGCGTGGAAATGCGTAGGTAAGTCAAACCAATAACAATGTTCATGAGGGTCGTGGATATTGTTTTACAGAACATGTAAATAATAATATAATGCACCCACTAATGTATTATTTGCTATTGACAGCACTGACAGCAGCTGGGAGAGGCAGGAGGACGACCATGAGGAGGAGGACACGGCCACCCAAGATCCACAGCCATGCACCTCGTTCCAAACGTCGGAAACCCAACCGTCACCGTCACAGACAGAGGCACCAACAACCTCTGTGCCAAGGTCTGCCACACCAGCCATGACACCTCCTGTACGGAGACGTACGATTTTGAGGGGCCGTCGTCAGAGGACCCAACGTGAGGACGACCGAGTGATCTGCGTCATGGAGGACCTGGTGCAGAATGTCCAGAAGATGTCATGTGAGGCCCATTTCCTCCTCAGCTTGGAGGACAAAATGAAAAGGGTGCCTAGGAGTCAACAGACAGAGGCACGTGATGCCATCACCCGTGCCCTCGACTCCTTCCTTCCACCTGAAGAACGCTCCTCCCAATAACATACACAAGCTAGAACACAAACACCTCTACATACCACACACCTGCACACACACACTCCTCCACCTGCCACCTACTACCCACAAACACCCATGCACCACCCCCCTGAAACATGGTACTCACACACACAGCCCCCTCTCAGATATCCCACACCCAGTTCTGGAAGGAGGGAGGAGATGCAGGGTGATGAGCATCACTATCAGAATTTATAATCTCTGTATCCCTAGGCACCTTTTTCATTTTCTTTACCTTGCTGAGGAGGGAAAATGCCTTGCCCGTTGGCTGTTTTAGTTTGTTTGTTTAGGCAATATGTGGCGAACTGCCCTGCCATTACGTGGTTTAATTTGGATAATTTAGAATAATATTTACCTTTTTTTTCTACATATTTGTAGAATAAACCCTTCTTTGTTTAAAGCAACAGTAAAAGTCTCTTTATTTATTTTATTGACCGGCGGCTGCTCTGCGTTCTGATCGACTCGTGCTCGGGTTTCTCCGGTGTGTTCGGCGGGGTTAATCCAAATGTTTTTGCAGGGTTTGGGCAAGCAATTGCCAGGTTATGGGGTGAGTGTTCAGCAGGTTTGCAGCGACTTTCCACCAACACTACATCGGCCCTGTGGCACTTGCTGAAACCACCGCAGGGTAGGTGAAGGGATCGCCGATCTGCTCCGTATTGGATGAACAGTAACCAAACATGCAGTGACGGCTTGATTCACTTTGAATAACCCCGACAGCACATCGCACTGTATTATGTGTGTAGTGATGTTAGTTGACTTACGTACTCACGCATGAAGGTGTCCTGCCATTGCAAGGTGGGGGACGTCAAGTCCAGCAGCTCATCAAAACTATTGTAAAATAAAATAAAAAAACAAAGGGGGAATTAATAGCAAATCAATCATATGGGACACAACAACAATAAAAGCAGGGTACATGTACTAACCTCTTTACCGTGTGTATTGCATAAACATCTCCTCGTGTGCACGCAGAGTTGCAAACAACGCCCAGACCTGACCTTGTTGTCAGTCTGCAATGGTCGGATGCACCCAGTAGCGTCGCCTGGCCATCGCCTGCCTCCTTCTCCTCAAGCTCAGATATAAAGCTGCGATTGTTGCAATGGTGCATCTTGGGCAGATCTCCATTTTGCATCTTTGGTTCGTGCACAGGGAGGTCTTTTTCATTGGTCGCCTCCGTAATTAAGACAGTAAATTTCCTATTGGACACCTCTGTAGTCAATCACAAAACGCGCATACAATGCGCGTATAACGCGCGTTTCATTTTTGCAACACGCACGTGAAACGCAAGGAAAACGCCGGTGAAAAATGCGCGTTAAAACGCGCGTATTAAAAACGCATAGGTGTGAACCCAGCCTTAATAAGAGAGCGATTCACACCGGACATCCCAAGAATATTGCTACACTGAAACAGTTTTGTGAAGAGGATTGGTCCAAAATTACTCCAGATCGTTGTGCAGGTCTGATCTGCAACTACAAGAAACGTTTTGTTGAGGTTATTGCTGCCAAAAGGAGGGTCAACCAGTTATTAAGTCCAAAGGTTCACATACTTTTTCCACCCTGCACTGTGAATGTTTACATGTTCTGTTCAATAAAAACATGAAAACATATAAGGTTTGTGTTGTATTATTTTAAGCAGACTATGTTTTTCAAATTGTTGTGACTTAGATGAAGATCAGAGCACATTTTATCACCAATTCATGCAAAACTCCACGTAATCCCAAAGGGTTCACATACTTTTTCTTGCCACTGTAAGTGACTATTTTCATAAAAGTTTAAAACAAAAATTGCTTTTCTTAACCATAATCGTCTCATCTTCATAATCATCAATCTGCTGAATACGATTAGTGCTGCAGCCCCCTGAGGTTAAGGGAAGGGAGGAAGGGAGGGATACGAGTGGAAAAAAACAAATAAACATTCTGTAAATTTAAAAAAAACGCCATACTCTCCGTCGGGAGTTCCCTACACGGGGGGGGGGGGTACCCTTGTACAGAAGTGGGAGAAAAAAGAGAGCAAAAAAAGAAAACAAAAAGTGGGGGGGTCCATCTGCAACCAGCAGTGAAACCTCAATTGGCTGAAGCAGAGTTATCAACATTACCCTACTTATGGTGTGGATCACTCCTATCCAGAAATGTCCAAGAGCTCTGCGATGGAAGATGCAGTAGGGGCATCAATGGCTCCAGGCGGCACATTTTTCACATCTTTTTTTTTTTAAATGCAGTCATGTGTGTCTGGGCTATGAGCGGCCTCTGAGTAGACAGACTGTGACCTTGTGACCCCAGGAGCAGGAAGGAAAGCGGCATCTTCAGGACCAAGACGCAGGAGCAGCTTCTCTTCACAAGTGACCAGGCAGGTTCATTACTGGGGGTTCTGGGACTGCCCTGCTGCCCTCTCCCCAAAATATGATCACTTGTCTTAGCTCCCGATGCACTGACTGAGTGAAAGGCTGGCTGGCTGGCAGACCCAAACATGAGCAGAACCAGAAAAGAGGAAAGCTTCTTCTTATTCCCCCTGATTCTGTCTCTGGTTCTGCCACCGGCCTGCCTGATTTGTTAATTAAACTAGTATGGTTATCTGCTTCATTGCCCCGACAGAAAACAGTGCTGTGCTGTATGAGGAGCTCAATAAGTGCTGGATAAGGCAAAAGTGAAAAAAAAAACAACAAACAACTGAGCCCCAACCCCCACCACCTTCTGCAACCCCTGTGACAGGGGAGAAAATCCATCAATGACAGCACACAGGTCCTCATTAGGGATGAGCCGAACACCCCCGTGTTCGGTTCGCATTCGAACAATTTCAAAAGTTTGAGTTCGAACACGAACCGAACTCAATGCAAGTCAATGAGACTCAAAAGTTCAATTTTTAGAGTGCCCTGCAAGAGGGCATATATGCAAGATATTTGCCATAAAAAGGTGTATGGGGGTCTGGGCAGTGCCCTGGGGGAAAGGAAACAAGGAAAAAAAGTTTAAAAAAAAACGTTTTTAAATGAACAGTGAGTTTTCCATGAAATAAGGGTTAAAAACAAAAAAAGTCTTCAAATATCATGCCTAGGAGGTCCCCATAACCTGCCCGTGAAGTGTCGGATTTGTAGGATGTATAGAAACATGTAAAAACAAAAAAAATGACATTTCAAATGACGGTATTTGGTTTTCCTTTAATCTATTCATAAACAACTGCTTGGGGCGGCAGCCTGTATGAAAAGACATTTTAGGACACACAGAACAAGTTTAGTGATTTTTTGGCTAAAGTATGGTGAAACTTATGCAGGCTTTGGATGAAAGTAACAATAGGTGCTTTAAAATTGGGCCTTTAGTGTCGGCAACAGTGCCGTCACACTGTAACCCCTCTGTGGTATTGTGGAAGAGTGCAGGGTTGGACCCTGTGGTCCAATATTAAAATTATATGAATCTGGTACAGGCGTCAGTACACCCAAATATTGTGCCTTTGGTGGCAGCAAGTGCCTTCACACCGCAAGTAACCCCTCTGTGGTATTGTGGAACAGTGCAGGGTTGGACCATGCGGTCCTATATTAAAAACATATGAATCTGGTAAAGGCGTCAGTGCACCGAAATATTGTGCTTTGGTGGCAGCAAGTGCCTTCACACCGTAACCCCTCTGTGGTATTGTGGGCTGCAGCCAATTACAAGCTTCAGGCCAGTGGAAAAAGTGCATTGTGGTCCATTGTGGGCGAACATGTGGAGAACAAGCGGAAATGTTCTTAGTTTGCGAACAGGCGATCTTCGAATCGAACTCCGAACCGATCAAACCGAACAGCTCATCCCTAGTCCTCATAAAGCTGTATCTGCTTAAGGAGTTCAGTGAGGTCCTAAAAGGGCAATAAATCACTTGACCAAACATACTCTGCATTTTCTAGCAGAAAGCAAGCTGTAATTCCTACAAAGTTAATAGTGCAGAGCTGAATGAGTTAATACTATTATGTATCTGAAATGAGCATTAACAGTGAGGCAGAAAGGGTTAAAAATAGTATGTGAAAGGGTTAATAATAGTGTGCCTAAAAGAGCCCTTAATTAGCGCAAAGTCATTTAGGATTAGTGGTAATCTACAAATTCACCATTTGGTCTTTGACTCCAAACCACAATAAATATCTTTTCTCATTTTAACCTCTTCAGGTTGTGGGGTTTTCATGTTTACCATTTGCATTGCCTTGTGTGTTACGTGGGGGACAGTCAGGACCATATCACCTGTCATCAGGGTGTACCTGAGCAAAGTGACGACACCCCTATGAACGCTTTTTAGTAGACTGGATATTTGAGTAAGATGCAGTGCTTCCTGGATGCATATACTGTATATATTAACATAATGGATGTATGTGTCTTGGTGGCCGTGTTTTTTTAGAGGGGCAGCATTTCAACCTTGCACCTGCTCTGCGCACCACACATTACTGTGAGTTTTATTGCTGTGCAGCTCTGTGAGACGCTCATACACACTGCACATTACTGTGAGTATTATTGCTGTGGAGCTCTGTGATATGTTCATATAGGTCATGTGTTTGTTTTTTTTTATTCTCTTCGGGAGGGTGGGGCAGCATTTCAGCCATCGCTCCAGGCAGCACATTGGCTTGGGCCGGCCCTGAGTGGGGGGAAACTCAGTAAGTGGTAGTCCCAAAGTAATGTACCATTCAGCGAACACGCCATTCCGGCGTCAACTTCGGCAATGGAGTCGTTGTCCCTTGAGCATCTGTTTCTATTTGTAATCCCCACGATTCCAGTGTCTTACGACCTTCTGCGTTCGAATTGAAAACCGTGGTAACTCCATCACTGAGAACTATAAAAATCCAGGAAAATCCAGATCTCCAAAGCGCAGTCCGTGGGAAAGTCCGAAAACACAGTAAAGTCCCAGCGGACTGCGCTTTGGAGACCTGCATTTCCACCTAACAGGATTGGGCCTAGAACTCTGCAACAGAGACGGTACCTGTGGATTGCCTGTAATTTATGCGTTTTTGCACACAAATTTGTCCTAGTGTGCCACTTATTTTGTGAGTGGTTTTTAATCCTACCTACATTTATGCTCATTAAATCTTCGCAGTTTTAGGCTATGTCCAGTTTTTCTTCTGCATTTTCCAGCTTCAAAAATACACTGTGATGGTTACTGCACCTTGAATATGCATCTTTGAATCCACATCAGGACTCTTTTTATGCTATTAATGAGGACATCACACGTGATTATTTACTGCTCTCTGTTATCACTTTATAAGGAGAGCATTCTTTCCTCTGCTGTTTGTGTTACCTTGTCCAAATCTATGTTTGTTTGTCCGCTTTTATTCGCTTGGTGGAACATACTGCCAACAAACATGTGGAACATACTGCCCAGCACCAGAGAGGGACACTCTGAGAGCCTAACACAGCACAGTCCCAGCCCTGAGACATAGCACGGTGCCAGCATGGTGCCAGTGCCAGAATGCACCAGTGTGATCCTCACTAGCACTGCTCACTAAGTCCTTTACTTTGCCCCAAAATTTGCCCTATCAGGACTCTGAGCCCTGATTGGCATAGTCTTGCACCTGTCTTGCACCTGACCTGTGGTCAGGTGCAAGGCTGTAGCTAATTACAAGCTTCAGGCCAGTGGAAAAGTGCACTGTGGTCCATTGTGGTGCATTGTGGGTGAACACGCGGCGAACACGAAGAAATGTTCGCTGTTCGACGAACGGTCGAACGGCCAATGTTCGATGCGAACTCATGTTCGCATCAAACCGCCAGCCCATCCCTAATGCAGGCATGCCGGGAGAAATAAGTAAACAAACAGGGACATGGCAGGATCGATAAAGCGATGACCAAAGGCTCTAAAAACCTCTTATCATGTACCGGGTTCCGGTGACATCGGTGATATGGATATGAACTCAGGATGCAGTAAATAAATAAATGCAATAACAAATGGGTTGGTGAAAATTGCTGAAACGTATATTAAATAACTGGATACAAAACAAAGGCAGGAATCTGTATAAATAATATTAACAATGCAGATGATGGGGAAAACTCAGTCACTTGAAAAAGGGAATCCAGATGAGAAAAGTCTCTGGAGGTGAAGTGAGGAGGAATGGTGGATCATGGATAGAGGTCTTGAAGCAGGTAAAACAGAAGGGGGTCTTAACACAGTTCCGGCAAGAATGATTCAGAGGGAATCCAGGGGAATAGCCAGGGGGTCCGGTACACAGGACTCAAGCAGAAGTATACCAGCAAGGCTGGTCACTCACTATGTGGAAAACAAAAAACACATTCCAGAGCGCAAGTAGGTACCTAGCGGATGGTGTGCATAGGTGGAGATATATCTCACGGTAACAAGTATCTGAACAATATAATGACCATACAGTGATGATATATTCAATAGTTTTGGTGGTATATCACCATATAGTGTCCATATACATCAGAGTCTTTCTGTGATCAAAATGTCAGGCTTCCGTCTGTGGCACGTCTGAAGAATCCTATGTCTCTCTTGTTCCTCCGAGAGAGAAAGTGAGAATAGGATTGTGCCATATACTATAGGTGTGTAGATGTTATAACCAAATATTTCACACTTACACGGGTGATGGTTGTTTGCTGTTAGCTGCCGTATTGTGAGACCACGTTCCTCCTAGGGCTTTTCCTCCTCTGCTCCTGCTGCGTTGTTCTCAGGGCTCAATAGATCCAGTGCTACGCTTGATGGGGGTGTTAGGGTCTTATAGTGATGCCTTGATCAAGTATACACTGGAGACATGGATTGCCAATAAAAGGAGTGGAAATTTATTCACATAATATATAAAACAACTAAAATGGGCTAAAATGGTCAATAAGAATTGTCCTTATAAACGTCCTTATTAAAAACGCGTTTCACCACTCAGAAAGGCGGCTTCATCAGTTATGGATAGGTCTATACCTATGGATCCATCTTAAATAAGGTTTTACTTTCGTTTTTGGCGCCCGAAAAAACGCCAGGATCTGTGGGCGCTGCCATCTTGTGAAGGTCAGTGCCTCTGATAGGTCACGGTATACAGCTTCCGGTTTGGTGGCCATCTTGTGTGGGGCACTTCCGGTTTCGGTGATCATGGTTGTAATTTCGGCAGCCATGTTGGGAAGGTAATGCTGATGCGATGGCCATGTTGGGGAGTAACGCCAGTGCGGTGGCCAGTGTTATTGCGTCCTCATGACAATTTTTAAAGGCTGCAAAGTCCCAGTTATGGCACATAGTACCTGGAGCTTTATCTATCTATGTTCCAGTACAAAGATAAATACAAACAAATGGCAGTATAAAAAAGTGGCATTAAAGTATTCTGATATATATAAATGCCAGTATATCATAATTTGCCTTTATATGCATAAAGTGGCATTGCATATCAATGATAATTTTTAAATATTACCATTATAAAGTGACAAAGTATTCTGATAAAAAAATGCCAGTATATCCTTATGTGCAATTATATGCATAAAAGTGGCAGTGTATTTGAATAATAATTCTAAAATATATATAAATTGGCAGTCATATGCATAAATGTGACGTTGCATTTAAATGCTAATTCTTAAATATATATATATATACCTAGAAAACACATATAAGGCTGAAACTATCATTGTCTTATGCACAAGTCATGAAGTTAATTAATGTATGATGTGTATTCTGATAATTGTTTATACGTATATGCACATAGGATAGCTTATATAGGGTTGTGTGTTCTATACAATCAAGGAACTTATGATAACATTGGTTTTGTTAAGTAATGGAGCAACTGTTTCTTTGAGGAGGATTCAATGGTTGTGGAGAGTGGTTTAATTTAGGAAATGGGACAGTTCGAAATCTATATTCAAACCATGAGGATGTAACGTTTGTAAGTTGTCGATGTATCGCATCTCTTCTTTTCCTATCTCTTTCTCTAAGTCACCTCCTCTCCATTGATTACGTACAACTTTTATACCTGTAAAGGTTAGGCCCGCAGGGTCCTTGTTGTGCTTCATTTTGAAGTGTGCTGAATGATACACTATGTGAATCGAGGCCATTTTTAATATTTCTTACATGTTCTTGGATTCTCTTACTTAACGGTCTCGTGGTTCTTCCCACGTATTTAAGGCCACAGAGGCATGTTAGGAGGTAGATTATATTTCAGGTGAAGCAGTTCATCAGATCTGTTATTTTTATTTTTCCCCTTTCCGTGATGATTTCTGTGACAGTTCTTTTCTTACTCTTGGTATTTCGACAATTTAAACAAATTGCCACAGCCACAGAATCCTGGTTTGACTCCAAACATGGATTTTGGTTTCTTCGGAGGGGGGTGTTGGCTGTGTGTAATCTTCTGTTTTAGATTTTTTGTTCCTCTACAGACTAAATTTGGTTCTTTAGGAAGGATGTCTTTCAAAAGTACGTCTCTATGTAAAATTGGCCAATATTTACGTAAGATTCTTTTTACTTGTCGATTTTGTTTACTATAATTGTAAACGAGCGGTATACTGATCTTGTTTCTTTCTTTATCCTTATAGGTCAGTAATGTTTCTCGTTCTATGGCATGAACTTGTTTTTTTTTTTCTGGAGCGTTGTTCTGTCATATCCCTTTTCCTCGAATTTTTCCAGGAGTGTGTCAGCCTGTGTATCATAATCACAAGGTTCCATACAGTTTCTACGAATTCTGAGAAGTTGTCTTTTGGGGATGTTATTTAGCCAGTGGCATGTGGCAACTATCTTTCTCTATATAACTATTTGTATCTACTTGTTTGAAGAATGTTTTAGTTTTCAATTCCCCCCCCTTCGATGTAGATTTTCAGGTCTAGAAAGTGTATTTCATCTCTACTCCAAACGGTGTCTAGGCCAATTATCCTGTAATTAAAGTTAGTAATGAATTTCTCTAAACTTTCTTCTCCTCCTTTCCAGATGAAGAGTATGTTGTCAATATACCTCTTGTATACGAGGTTTTCTTTCCATTCTGGTGGCTAATTGGCTTCCCAGTAGGCCATGAATAAATTGGCATATGCTGGAGTGAAGCAGGTTCCCATCGTTATTCCACTTTTTTGCCTTTGCCTTTGAACCATAAAAAATTATTTTTAAGGATTAATTAAATTCCTTCCATGATGTATTCTATCTGTTCTACTGGGAAGGTTTTAGATTCTTCCAGGAAGTGGCGTGTGGAGTCCATTCCTTTGTCATGCGGAATATTCGTATATAGGGACCTCGCATCGCTAGTTACCAGGATATATTCTTCTACAGTATTTGTAGAACGTTTATGGTGTCTTTCAGATAGGCTGGAGTAGTGGTGACTAGAGGTTGTAGCAGTTTGTCAATGTATTCTGAAATTCGGCTGAAGGCTGAGTCAATGCCGGATACGATGGGCCTGCCTGGGGGATTCTGAATATTTTTGTGAATTTTTGGGAGAAAATAAAAGACTGGTGTCCTGGGATGTTATATCTTCAAATATTCATACTCCTTTGTGTTCAGAATGCCCAATGCATATCCTTTATGAAGATAGTCGTAAAAGGTATTTTTCACTATCTGGTGTGTGTTTTTAAAGGGCAAGACAGCTTTCAGCAACACATCCAATAATATCACACTGATTGGACTCAAGGTTGGCTCACTCCTGGCTCCAATTAGCACTTGGAGAAGTCATTAGGCTAGGGGTTCACATACTTTTTCCACCCTGCACTGTGAATGTTTACATGTTATGTTCAATAAAAACATGAAAACATATAATGTTTGTGTTGTATTATTTTAAGCAGACTGTGTTTTTCAAATTGTTGTGATTTAGATGAAGATCAGAGCACATGTTATGACCAATACATGCAAACTCCACATAATCCCAAAGGGTTCACATACTTTTTCTTGCCACTGTAACATCCAATGTGATCACAGTATCAGTATAACCTTTTGTTGTATTACAAAGAAAAAAGTGGCATAGTTGGGGAATTTGTTAGAATCATCCATTGGGCATTTAGGTGAACTGTATAATTTAACACTGTCACTCCAGCAATCATCCATTCTACATCCTGGTAGGGATGTGCGTTTTGGGTTTCGGAATTTTCATGAAATTTCCCGATTCGTGCATTAGGATTCAGTCGATTTTCCGAAAATTTTTCGGATCTGAAAACGGCAGATCCGAATAAATTTCCGAGCCGAAACGAAAACTTTTCGGAATTTTCGAATGGACTAGAAATGTGTAAAATCGGAATTCATTTTCGTTTCATTAGTGATTTCGGCTCCATTCCTGATTTCGGTTCCATTTCATTAATTTCGAACATCGTATTTTTCGGTTATATCGCGGATTCTGTAATTTTGTATCATTCCCATCTCAATGTATCTTTCCTGGAAAACCAGAGAAATCTCAATGTATCCTTCCCGGGAAACCAGAGAAATCTCAATGTATCCTTCTTGTAAAAAATGAGAAATCTAAATGTATCCTTCTTGTAAAACATGAGAAATCTCAATGTATCCTTCTTGTAAAACATAAGAAATCTCAATGTATCCTTGTAAAACCAGAGAAATCTCAATGTATCCTTCTTGTAAAACATAAGAAATCTCAATGTATCCTTGTAAAACCAGAGAAATCTCAATGTATCCTTCTTGTAAAACATAAGAAATCTCAATGGCAGAATTATCGTATCGGCAGAATTAACGTATCGCCAGAAATATCGGAACCGAAAAACCATTAGTTTACGTCAAAACAAATAGACACTTTGAAACGAGGAGAACAGATATTCCGAAAAACACGAAAATTCCTGAAATAACGAAAAAAAAAGTCGATACGAAAAACGAAACGGAAATCGGCTGAAATGAGCCGAAACGAAAATTTACAAAATCCGAACGAACGGAACCGAAAGAAAAAAAATAAAAAAAATAAAAATAATCGGTGCACAAGTCTACATCCTGGATTCTGGGGTCTAGCATCTTCACATATGGAAAACCACATTCAAGTGTTGTCAAATATTGTTTTTTGGGATATGATCAGAATGAATTTTGAATGATAGCCAAGAACTTTTTATTTTGGTCTTGTGCCGGCTACCTACAATAGTTTTACTGTTTTTCTGATGACCTTAGATTATCTGAACACTGGCATGCTAAAACAAACCTGAACCAATGCCACCAGTTGATCATAAATTGCTAAATCCTGAAATCTCGATTCCTACCCTACATGTAATCATAAGAAGTGATATTTCTCGAAGGAGTCCTCTAATTTCTAGAGATATGCAATTCAGTTTGATTTGAAATAATATTGGACCAAATTATCATAATTCGGATTGATCCTAATCACTGAATCTTCTGAATCAAAATATTCTATAATTTAAAATATCCCCAAATTGATCCGAACTGATCCAGTTATAATCAGCCAGATCATAATATAAATGGATATATTTGGATTAATTCAGAATATTAAAAGTAATTGAAAGGAATATCGAAGCTGCCCCACATCTCCGTTGCTGGCTATGCATGATTCTGTGTGCGTCATTTCAGAGCCTGTGGGCATTATGTATGTCTTTCGCGGACCCATTTTCGTGTCTTTTTGCCCAATTTTGGAGCATACACTTCATTTTTTGCATCACATTTTGAAGCATTAATCTATCAGGGTTATCCAAAGAGATCCGAATGGCTGGAGAAAGGTAACCGAACGCTAAAAATCAGCGTTCGGTTACCTTTCTTGGCCACTCGGCTATCCAGAGAGCAGGCAATTTGCCAAATCCTGGTGAATTGCCTGCACATACGGTGCCTGTTCGAGGGCAGTGAAATCCCCTTAAAAGCACTGCTTTGGCTATTCAGAGAGCACAAACCAGCAGTGAAAGGTTCCCGAAATGCACTGCCATTCGGTGGTTTAATTCGGCAGGTTTATTCAGGCGAATCCCATAGGCTTCAATGTTAAAATATTCCCGTTTTATTTCAATATCTAATAAACCATTCATTATAAAATTCTGCAGTAAAGAGACTACTTATAGATTTTTTAGCATATTTTAAGCATTTTTCTGGATTATTTTATAATTTTTTAAAATCGTTTTTCTTTTTTCTGTAACAGACCTTTTTGTTATCATACCTTGGACTTCTTATGTATATTTCAGACATTTTCGCTCAGTAGTTTCTTTGCAAACAGCGTTTCACTTTTCAAACATTCAAGCGAACTGTTTTTCTAATTTATTCACTCCATTCGTCTGCGGTGTTGGCTTTTTCAGGCGGCTTCGCTGTGATCGGCTCCTGCTCGGGTTTTTTTTCGGCGTTTTAATCCAGATGTTTTTGCGGGTTTTCGGCATGCATTCGCCGGGTTTTGTGGATAGTTTTCGTCGGGTTTGCGGCGGCCTTTCCCTGCAATTCGGGGACCCTGTAGTGCTTGCTGAATACACCACAGGGTCGCCGAAATGGGATCGGCAAAACAAACTGAATTGAAGAGAACAAAACGTCAAACGTGCGGTGACTTTGATTCTCTTTTAATTACACTGTATGTGTCATTTTGGGGCAAATGCATCCTTCATTTCCTGCATATGCTTCATTTGGTATATCATCTTGCAGCCATTCGTGCATCCTTAAGTGTATTTTTTCAAAAAAAATTGTACAATGTAGGCTTTTTTATGTCTTAATACAACGCTGGAGAAAGGGTTCCGGGCGCACCCTAATGGTTATGTACTAAAACAGCATATGTATTTATATATATATATATATATATATAGAGCAATTTGCAAAAAAAAAAAATTTATATGTACTGAATAAATTCATAGGATGGAAGTACTGTAAGATTGGAATACTTATATTTAGTTGGTTTCTTCTCTTTTCCTTGGTTCCAGCGATGTAATCCAGATTCCAGGGTGGGATGGACAAATAAGTGGGCTCAGGAAAAAATGTGTATAGATGGAAAAGACCAGGCAGCAAGACATGTACAGTTGCAAGAAAAAGTATGTGAACCCTTTGGGATTACGTGGAGTTTTGCATGAATAGGTCATAAAATGTGCTCTGATCTTCATCTAAGTCACAACAATTTGAAAAACACAGTCTGCTTAAAATAATAATACAACACAAACATTATATGTTTTCATGTTTTTATTGAACAGAACATGTAAAGATTCACAGTGCAGGTTGGAAAAAGTATGTGAACCTTTTCCTGTAGTTGCAGATCAGACCTGCACAACGATCTGGAGTAATTTTGGACCACTCCTCTTCACAAAACTGTTTCAGTGTAGCAATATTCTTGGGATGTCTGGTGTGAATCGCTCTCTTAAGGTCATGCCACAGCATTTCAATCGGGTTGAGGTCAGGACTCTGACTGGGCCACTCCAGAAGGCGCATTTTTTTGTTGTTGAAGCCATTCTTTTGTTGAATTACTTGTATGCTTTAGGTCATTGTCCTGTTGCATCACCCATCCTCTGCGGAGCTTCAGTTGGCGGACAGATTGTCTTGATAAACTCTGGAACTCATTTTTCCATCAATGACAACAATCCGTCCAGGCCCTGAGGCAGCAAAGCAGCTCCAAACCATGATGGCCATGTTTTACAGTGGGGATGAGGTTTTGATGGTGTGCTGTGCCTTTTTTTCTCCACACATAGTGTTGTGTGTTTTTTCCAAACAACTCAATTTTGGTTTCATCTGTCCACAGAATATTTTGCCAGTAGTGCTGTGGAACATCCAGGTGCTCTTTTGCAAACTTCAAACGTGCTGCAATATTCTTTTTGGAGAGCAATGGCTTCTTCCGTGGTGTCCTCCAATGTACTCCATTCTTGTTTAATGTTTTCCTTATTGTAGATGTGTCAACAAAAATGTTAGCATTTGCCATAGATTTCTGTAAGTCTTTAGCTGACACTCTAGGATTCTTCTTTACCTCATTAAGCATTCTGCGCTGTGCTCTTGCAGTCATCTTTACAGGACGACCACGCATAGGGAGAGTAGCAACAGTGCTGAACTTTCTCCATTTGTAGCCAGTCTTTCTTACCGTGGACACATGAACATCAAGGCTTTTGGAGATACTTTGTAACCCTTTCCAGCTTCATGCAAGTCAACAATTCTTGATCGTAGGTCTTCTGAGAGCTCTTTTCTGCGAGGCATGGTTCACATCAGGCAGTGCTTCTTGAAACCAGTAAACCCAAAACTGGTGTGTGTTTTTAAAGGGCAGGACAGCTTTCAGCAACACATCCAATAATATCACACTGATTGGACTCAAGGTTGGCTCACTCCTGGCTCCAATTAGCTCTTGGAGAAATCATTAGGCTAGGGGTTCACATACAGTTGTGTTCAAAATTATTCAACCCCCACTGAAATTGAGTGTTTTGGCCAGTTTGACATTGATTTTGATCATTCAGTCATCTTGCTTACAATTAAATCAAAGAGGCACGTGTAGGTCAGACAAATATAACATAACATTTATAATGAAATAACCACAAATGTCTTTTCTGTGCTCACATCATTATCAGTTTTATTCAACCCCCAAGTGACATTCAATCTTAGTACTTAGTACAACATCCTTTTACAGTTATAACAGCTTTTAAACGTGAAGCATAGCTTGACACAAGTGTCTTGCAGCGATCTATGGGTATCTTCGCCCATTCGTCACGGGCAAAAGCCTCCAGTTCAGTCACATTCTTAGGCTTGCACACTGCAACTGCTTTCTTTAAGTCCCACCAGAGGTTCTCAATCGGATTTAAGTCAGGTGACTGCGATGGCCACTCCAAAATGTTCCAGCCTTTAATCTGCAACCATGCTCTAGTGGACTTGGAGGTATGCTTGGGATCATTGTCCTGTTGAAAGGTCCAACGTCTCCCAAGCCTCAGGTTTGTGACGGACTGCATCACATTGTCATCCAATATCTCCTGGTACTGAAGAGAATTCATGGTACCTTGCACACGCTGAAGCTTCCCTGTACCTGCAGAAGCAAAACAGCCCCAAAGCATGATTGACCCCCCGACATGCTTCACAGTAGGCAAGGTGTTCTTTTCTTCATAGGCCTTGTTCTTCCTCCTCCAAACATAACGTTGATCCATGGGCCCAAACAGTTCTAATTTTGTTTCATAAGTCCACAGAACACTATCCCAAAACTTCTGTGGTTTGTCCACGTGACTTTTGGCATACTGCAGTCGACTCTTCTTATTCTTTGGAGACAGCAAGGGGGTGCGCCTGGGCGTTCTGGCATGGAGGCCTTCATTACGCAGTGTGCGCCGTATTGTCTGAGCTGAAACTTCAGTACCCACATCTGACAAATCTTTTCTCAGTTCCTCAGCAGTCACACGGGGACTTTTCTGCACTCTACGCTTCAGGTAGCGCACAGCAGTCGAAGTCAGTATCTTCTTTCTGCCAGGACCAGGTAGCGTTTCAACAGTGCCCTTTGCCTTGAATTTGTGAATGATGCTTCCTATGGTCTCTCTTGGTATGTTTAACATCTTTGCAATCTTCTTATAGCCATTGCCCTTCCTGTGAATAGTAATCACCTCTTCTCTTGTCTTCCTGGACCATTCTCTTGACTTCACCATGTTTGTAACCACACCAGTAAATGTCTAGAAGGAGCTGAGTATCACAGTCATTTTAAAGCTGCCTAATTGGTGCTTATTATGCTTTATTGCTGCTCCGTGACATCCACAGGTGTTTTCAATACCTGATTGAAAACACTTGAATGAACCTCTGTTCTTCAGAGTGGTAGTCTTTAAGGGGTTGAATAATTGTGTCAGTGAAGAATTCACAAAAGAAACATTTACTACTGTATTACAAAACCAATTGATGTCATTTTAGTTGCATATGGTTCTTTAAAAAGTCCTTGTAGGATTTCATTCTGAATACAATTACAAATGTACACTAAATTCCCTAAAACCCTTTACAGCATTGGGGGTTGAATAATTTTGAACACAACTGTACTTTTTCCACCCTGCATTGTGAATGTTTACATGTTATGTTCAATAAACACATGAAAACATATAATGTTTGTGTTGTATTATTTTAAGCGGACTGTGTTTTTAAAATTGTTGTGACTTAGATGAAGATCAGAGCACATTTTATGACCAATTCATGCAAAACTCCACGTAATCCCAAAGGGTTCACATACTTTTTCTTGCAACTGTATAACAATAAAAAATATATAAAGGGTTATTCAGAGAGAGGTGAGGAGCAGGAGAATGACTGGAGAATGGAAAATTCTAGGTCAAAATAGCCGATTTGGAAAGTGTGATAAATGGGAGAATATTTCTGGTTTGGTTATTTTGACCTAGACTTTTCCATTCTCCAGTCATTCTCCTGCTTCTCACCTCTCTTTGATTAACCCTGATAGAATTTTATCTATTTTTATCTAATCTACTTTTTTATTTTTTTGGTATAAAATAATACAAAAGCTTTAAAAGGATCACCACAACACTGTTCCGAATATTGTAAATGATTGAATATATAAGACACTTCTGATATTCCGAATCAGTGTGATACTCAAACATCGGAAGTTTCTGATACTTCAGACGTTTGGATTCCACAATATTCCAAACAGAAATTGTTGACTGTGCACATGTCTACTAAATCCTGCAAACAGATCCTAGTGTCACAACATCTAGCTATGGTCCTTGACATCCAAATATACTGCTCAATCAACTATCTTGGCTGCACTACAAAAGCCAAATTCATAAGAATTTGTTTGGAATCACATCAATGCTTAGAACTTTCCATACTGTATGAGCCACATTCAGAACCACTATCAAGATGTATTAATTTAACATGACTTGCAGGTCTATCAGCTTAGAGGCTGACATGCAGTGTTCTTTAAAAGCTACTTCTAATATAATCTCCGATTTTGGCAATATATTTGTGTAATATATTTGCAAATGTAAATTATTTTATTACTTCAGTTTTACAAATCTTACCCCATTGCAGAACTCATCTATTTGTAATTTGTCTTATTCTGTCAATTATTTCAATTACACTGAAAATGCAATCCTTTGTAAACAATACTTAAGCTATCATAGTGTAGCGATGTGTTAAAAGTTTACTGTGGCAGTACCCATTTTTGGCCACAAGATGGAGACTATCACGATTAAAGACCCTGGACACTTGAACTACATGTCCATGCATGCTTTGCAAAGAAACAGGAAGTGGGTGGGTTTGTGGAGAGCTGTACATCCTGCACCTCGTGGAGAACAGGCAGGGCGCGCCAGGGAGTCAAGGAGAGTGGATGCACAACGTAAAGAGGAGAGACCAAAGATAGGCCGGAGCGCAGACAGAGTGGATCGGGCTTCAGGATGGCTCACTCAGCTTGCGGGACACAGACCTCACCCTCTATGCTATTCAAGTGCAGCTGAAGGAGAGAAGACCCCAGGAGTGAGGAGTACCGCGGTCGATCGAAGCGGGGAGCAGGCGGTAAGCTGGATGAGTCGCGGCTGACAGACAGAGGGCCAGACAACAGATCCGGTGGTCGGCATCCCCAGCAACATCGAGCGGAGAGGCGTCCTGGGCCTGCCGAATCTCAAGCTTGCGCTGGATGGGTGAGAGGCCCCAAGGCCGTGTTTAAAAAGAGCGTACGCTGCTGTTTCCTTCTAAAACCCACAGGGCCCCAACTGACTAGTCGAAGACATCGTTAAAGTAAACTCACTGGCCAGTTGAGAAGTACCCGGGTACCCTACACACACAAATACATATCACCTCATGTTCTGGGACTTACCCTGTGCAGGACTCATTTTCCTTTTCCGAACCGGGACAAGGGGGCAAAGTTAAAGTTACATTCCGAACATTTTTCCTCTTTTTGTTCCCGCTGCGCGTTCACCGTGATACGAGAACTGTGTATTTTATTGTGTTTCGCTACGCGGTTTTTCCTCGAATTTCGTATCTTTTAATTTTCTGCTCGGTCGGGGTTTTTCCGAAAATACGAAGCCCTCGTGTTTTTGTTTCTTTTACCGCTACGCGTTTATCGTGTTATGAAAGTACTGTAAAGCTTCCTGCATATACCGTGTCTCAAAAGCTGCAAACCTTTTAGTAAACCTTTTAAATTATAAAACTGTTCAGCGTGTTGGAGTATATTTATTCCCTAGTGCGGGGAGACTGACCCGTGGTTCATTTTCAGCGGCTCCTCCGGGAGTGAGCGCTACAATAGTGTATCCATATATTTTTTCAGCTGACATTTGTTTATAAGCTAGTTTTAATACACACATGGGGCCAGATCACAACCTGGATGCTAAGCTTGAGCCATACAGCTTAACCCTTTCGCTGCTGAGGCTTTTCCCGCCTCTGTGCTGAGGTCATTTTTACCGGTTTTGCTCATCATGTTTAAACGTGTTTTGAAGGCTTATTTTAGTATATGACCCAGACATATTATATATCGTTCTTTCCGTCAGACTCGGTAGATTCATAATATGTCATTATTATATGTATACGTTATGTCATGTCTGTATATTATAACAAAAAATGCAATAAAATATGTATGCAATAATTTACAAAGTGTAAAGTGTTTTTTTTCACATTTTAACATGCGAGCAATTGCGGTTATATTTTGTATGGGGTGCGCTTGTTAAAAAAATTAGAGATGGGGTCTCGTTACATTTTTTTTGGGGAAAGTTACACTATTTTTAACAAACGCACCGCATACAAAAATCGTTAGTGCAGCATCATTGTTCACATTATAATTGAAATGGGAACAATATTGCTGCATTAACAAACCAAAAAAAAGAAAAAAAAAGTGTTTTTTTTCTTCTTTTTTTTTTTTTTTTACAAACTTTTTCACAGTAGTGTTTGGTATCGTTGGAACGGCCATGCTCTTTAACTTTAACCCCTAGCTGCCACGGATCGGGAGATAGGGAGTTCCAATGAACTCCCTATCTCCACCGTTGGTGGCAGTTAGGGGTTAAGTCCAGGACTGGCGTCATCGTGCTACGCACGATGACGCCAGTCCTCAGGGGAGTTCCCGGAGGCTTGGCCAACATCCAAGATGTCGGCCAGCTCCGGGAAAGGATCGCGAACCGGTGCTTTTCAGCGCCGATTCGCGATCCAGCTCCCCAGGGGTTAATGCCAGGCACCATTTGGAAGGGCAGGCTGTGCCCTTCCAAATGATGCCTGGGTTAACCCCCGCAGAGCCGCCGATCGGGAGGGAGAGAGGTCCGAAGGACCTCCCCCCTCCCTTTCAGGCGCCTCCTCCGCACATGCGGGGGGGGCGCCTGAATTAGGTGTCATCGCGCTGCCGCGATGACACCTAATACCAGCGGCTGTGGTTCCGGATGCCGGGCTGACATCGAGGATGTCAGCCCGCACCGGAGGGGCCAGCGATCGGCCGGAACCCGGCCGAACGCAGACCCCAATGGGAGGACGCGCTCAGCGCGTCCTCCGCATAGCAGCGGTAATGCGGAGGACGCGCTGAGCGCGTCCTCCGCATTGAAGTGGTTAACAGCTGTGCTTAATTTTACAACACACCTTCTGTCTCGGATATAATGTCTTCGCACTGTACAATAACGTCTCCTATACTTTGCATTGGAGGTGTTAATTTGCCCCTAGCACATGGAGAACGAACTATTCCAACCAGTCCATTCTCCATTTACGTCTGACAGTCTGAAAACAATAGCGTCTTTCATACAATGGTGTTAAATGATTCCACTTCAGCACAATCACATTAGGGTAAAACAACAAAAAATTCCATACTCATCTTGTTATGCTCTCTGAGTGTTCAGATATGAGGCTGGGCTGTCAGGTACACCATGTCTTTATTGCTGGACACTTACTGTTAAATACAGGCGTAGTATTGCTACAGGAACACAGGATTGTGCATCTTCCTTCATAACTGCTTCACACTGACTCACTGAAGATAGCTGATGTGCCCTCTGACCTGTGTCATCCTGGGGCGGAGCCACTAGTTAAAATTACAGTATATGTATAGTACAGTCAGCTATAATACATCTTAGATCCCTCGGTGCAAAGAAGAGTTGAGCGACTGTTTTTCTGATGGCAGCAGACCACTGGGAACAAATAAGTCCAAGTGTTCCTCTACGTATACCTCCACCACTCTGGCCAGATCAGGCTTGCTCGAGATTGCGTTGTCTCCATGGAGTCTAACGGACTCCTGTAGCTGCTAACAATGTATTGCTTAGCGACACGGGTGTTATTAAGTTGTGGCTCGTTAATATTATGACTTCATCTCCTGGCAAAGCAGCTTGGTTGAAATACAGATGTTAAAGGCAAGCCGCAAATGGAAAACGGCAGATGCAAATATTTTCCATTCGCGTCTTGCCTTTAACGTTTGTGTTGCGATCTGGCCATTATTTGTTAATTTGTGATAGGCATATTAAGTTTGTGTGGAGAGGGGGTGGTTCAACGATTACAAAGAAAGAATAAATGAGTGTACAAATGCGAAGAGACACAAATTTTACAATCAATATAGATAAAGGTCACCATCTACAGATTGGGTTTGTACTGTCGCATGATAAAGAAATGAAAAACTATGTGATCATTTATAGTTTGGAAATAATGAAAGTAACATGTAATTATGAATTGCAGTGATTGTAACAAGAGACTAAGGGCTATATTCCATAGATGCTATATCAGCATGGATGCTAAAAGGCAGATGCTACATCAAAAAGTTAGCACAAATTAAATATTAGCACTTTTCAATTACCGATCGTATTACAAACCTCGAGGAGCTGTGGGCTCTCGAACAGATAGCATCTTGACACTAAGTGCTGATGTTGCACCTGCATTGTAAGGAGCTGGTTCCGGGTGGTAGACCTGAGCCCAATGTGCAATGATCTTTGCTGAGAGTTTGTTGATGTATAAACAAAAGAGAGTTTATTTAGGAATTCATAGAACATAAAATCAATAGATGAATATAGAAGGGAAGGGAACACACTGAATAAACAATAACAGTAACAACTTTAACTGAAGGCATATATATGACAATACTAAACTATACTAAAACTACAACAAAAGAGAAATATATAAAGGCAGAGTGTTTTTGCAGGCAGAGGTTCCTGGGTCTGTAAAGGGTCCGGGAAATGCAGAGGTTTCAGGAAATGCAGGGGAGCAGGTTCTGAGGATTCTGTAGTACACAGGGCAGCGGGTTCGGCGGGATGCAGGGCAGCAGGTTCTGAGACTCCTGTAGGATGCAAGGTAGCGGATTCTGTAGGATGCCGGGCAGCAGGTTCTGAGACTCCTGTAGGATGCAAGGTACAGAGGAAGGAAATGCTGGTGAGGACCAAACAGTTAGAGGCACAAGAGACAGCTCCCTGTCAGCTTGGCTTACACCAAGACAATGCAGAAGCATTGTGTCTTGGGAGTGGTTCCTTTTTGTAGAGGGGGAAATCAGGATGCATTAGTCAGCACCTGGTTGCTGGATCAGCTTGGTTGTAGAGGAATTACCAGACTCCTTACAGGAAACTGGCTTGCTTTTGGGTTTCCTGCGGCGCTGGCGTCCAGGTTCCTGACAGAGCCCCCCAACAAGGGACGCACTATGAGCGGACAAGATAGTTTTGGGCGCCTCAGAATCTTCACCGTCTGTATGGACAGTTATGGCCTCAGGAACGTCCATAGGGTCTCTTAGGAATGGTTCAGGTGCATCTTCTAGAGTTGAAGTCATATGGGTAGTGATCTCGGAAGGGTCTTTAGTATCTGAGGAGAGGGGAGATGTTAGTATTGTACCCAGGAGTAGGAGTTTCCTTGGCTTGATCTTCTTAGTTTTGAATATAGGGGTCTCCACCTTAGCCATCCCATGGTATCCTATGGAGACAACTGGTTCGTTCGGTTCTGTAACTGGATCCTGTTTAGGTAAAGAAGCAGAGGTATTAAGAAGTGGGGGTAATATGTAGTCATGAGTATTCTGTAACTGGTTTTGCAAAGATTCTATGATCAACTGTTGTTCATTCATAGTCTGAGCCACCTTAGTAATTTGTTCGGTAAGTATCGCCATGGCGGATATGATACCAGGTATGGCATCAGTCATAGCACAGGCCGAAGTTTCTTCAGTGGGCCCCATGGTAACAGTCATGACCTTAGCAATTGGCCTTGTCTCGGTATTACCCAACTCAGCTGGTAAGTCCACGGTAGCTGGTGTATTGTTCGGCACTTTGCCATCAGTCGGTGGTACCTCCACAGCAGAGACGTGAGCTGATGACACTTCAGTGACAGGCACATTGACTGGTGGCACCTCAACAACTGGTTCTCTAGCAGCAGGCACTTTGGCATAACCAGAATCTTCGTCAGCAGGTGATGTGGCAGCGAACACTTCAGCAGGAACTAAAGGATCAGCAACTGGCTCTTTGGCGTGAAAAGAAGCTCTGGCAGCGGGCACTGCTATCTTGGCGAGTGTCTTCAGTTGAAGTTGTTCTGTAGATGGAGTCCCAGGACCTCTCGTCTTAACCTCTGGAATCTGCATAGAGGGAACCGGGTCGTGGGTACTGGAATCTGTAGCTTGAGGACCTCGAGGACCTTGATAGAAAAGGTTAGTCATAGGTGAGGAAGGTGTGGATTCTCTGTCAGTGAACTCGTCAAATAGAGAGCGGTCAAAGGGTACAAAATCCTCTTTTGGATCTCTGTGGGGAATAATTGTAGTGTTCCGAGGAGGCCATTACGTCATCCAGGACCACCATTAGAATGTCGTGATAATTGCAGCGGCATGTCCATTGAGTCTTCAGAGTCCCAGCCTTCTGAACCAGTGTCATATGCAGTAGGTATAGATGGAGGTGGTTCTTTACCATGGTGGCTGAAGGTGAGGGGATTAGTACTAGTAGCCATAATCACATTCTTGGATTGACAATTTTTATTCCTCGCCTCTAAGGCCTTTTCAAACATGATTAAGTCTTTCTTACGGACCACAGTTCCGTTTGAGGAGAGGGCACATTCTGGGGGTACAGGCTTTGATAATAAACTGACCAGATATGGAATGGTTGTTGGATTCCAGGGTTGTTGGCTGTGCGTGAGGGTACTGTTACAACATACAGGTTCAGTTTCCATAGGTGAATCACATGTCCTGGGGTCTGAGAGTTCATATTCCATGGATTCACAGGGTACAAGCGTTGACATCTGTGATCTGGTGGATCTTGACGGAGATGCAGGTAAAGACAGAGGAGATGGCATAGGGGTAGAAGGTTCTCTATACATGGAATCAGAGAAACTTGCAGGTTTATGAAATGGGGTGGGTTTCTTAGGACCGAGTTTGGCTGTAGGAGTAGCTTTAGACTTAGATGCTGGGGTCCTCTTAGGTGGTCTTGAGGGGCAGAGTAGGAGATAATGGCCTGGTGCCCCACAATAGATACAGAGGTTGGCATTCAGTCTCCTGGCACGTTCTGTTGGGGATAAAGGACCATGGGTTACCATGTTAGCAGGAATGTTGTCTTTAGTGAAAGGATTCCATAGTCTGTGAAGTTGCAGATTTAGGAGTTGAATCAGGTGGGTCAGGAACTCCTGAAGGGCCTTCTGGTTTAACCTCGTGATGGTTTGTATCATTGCGGGCTCAATTAGTGTAGGCTTCTGCATTCTGTAAGGAGCTGGTTCCGGGTGGTAGACTTGAGCCCAATGTGCAATGATCTTTGCTGAGAGTTTGTTGATGTATAAACAAAAGAGGGTTTATTTAGGAATTCATAGAACATAAAATCAATAGATGAATATAGAAGGGAAGGGAACACACTGAATAAACAATAACAGTAACAACTTTAACTGAAGACATATATATGACAATACTAAACCATACTAAACTACAACAAAAGAGAAATATATAAAGGCAGAGTGTTTTTGCAGGCAGAGGTTCCTAGGTCTGTAAAGGGTCCGGGAAATGCAGAGGGTTCAGGAAATGCAGGGGAGCAGGTTCTGAGGATTCTGTAGTACACAGGGCAGCGGGTTCTGCGGGATGCAGGGCAGCAGGTTCTGAGACTCCTGTAGGATGCAAGGTAGCGGATTCTGCGGGATGCCGGGCAGCAGGTTCTGAGACTTCTGTAGGATGCAAGGTAGCGGATTCTGCGGGATGCAGGTTCTGAGACTTCTGTAGGATGCAAGGTAGCGGATTCTGCGGGATGCAGGTTCTGAGACTTCTGTAGGATGCAAGGTAGCGGATTCTGCGGGATGCAGGCAGCAGGTTCTGAGACTTCTGTAGGATGCAAGGTACAGAGGAAGGAAATGCTGGTGAGGACCAAACAGTTAGGGTCTAGATAGAGGCACAAGAGACAGCTCCCTGTCAGCTTGGCTTACACCAAGACAATGCAGAAGCATTGTGTCTTGGGAGTGGTTCCTTTTTGTAGAGGGGGAAATCAGGATGCATTAGTCAGCACCTGGTTGCTGGATCAGCTTGGTTGTAGAGGAATTACCAGTCTCCTTACAGGAAACTGGCTTGCTTTTAGGTTTCCTGCGGCGCTGGCGTCCAGGTTCCTGACAGAGCCCCCCAACAAGGGATGCACTATGAGCGGACAAGATAGTTTTGGGCGCCTCAGAATCTTCACCGTCTGTATGGACAGTTATGGCCTCAGGAACGTCCATAGGGTCTCTTAGGAATGGTTCAGGTGCATCTATTAGAGTTGAAGTCATATGGGTAGTGATCTCGGAAGGGTCTTTAGTATCTGAGGAGAGGGGAGATGTTAGTATTGTACCCAGGAGTAGGAGTTTCCTCGGCTTGATCTTCTTAGTTTTGAAAATAGGGGTCTCCACCTTAGCCATCCCATGGTATCCTATGGGGACAACTGGTTCGTTCGGTTCTGTAACTGGATCCTGTTTAGGTAAAGAAGCCGAGGTATTAAGAAGTGGGGGTAATATGTAGTCATGAGTATTCAGTAACCGGTTTTGCAAAGATTCTATGATCAACTGTTGTCCATTCATAGTCTGAGCCACCTTAGTAATTTGTTCGGTAAGTATCGCCATGGCGGATATGATACCAGGTATGGCATCAGTCATAGCACAGGCCGAAGTTTCTTCAGTGGGCCCCATGGTAACAGTCATGACCTTAGCAATTGGCCTTGTCTCGGTATTACCCAACTCAGCTGGTAAGTCCACGGTAGCTGGTGTATTGTTCGGCACTTTGCCATCAGTCGGTGGTACCTCCACAGCAGAGACGTGAGCTGATGACACTTCAGTGACAGGCACGTTGACTGGTGGCACCTCAACAACTGGTTCTCTAGCAGCAGGCACTTTGGCATAACCAGAATCTTCGTCAGCAGGTGATGTGGCAGCGAACACTTCAGCAGGAACTAAAGGATCGGCAACTGGCTCTTTGGCTTGAAAAGAAGCTCTGGCAGCGGGCACTGCTATCTTGGCGAGTGTCTTCAGTTGAAGTTGTTCTGTAGATGGAGTCCCAGGACCTCTCAGCTTAACCTCTGGAATCTGCATAGAGGGAACCGGGTCGTGGGTACCGGAATCTGTAGCTTGAGGACCTGGAGGACCTTGATAGAAATGGTTAGTCATAGTTGCTAATGCTGTACCATAGATAGGTGAGGAAGGTGTGGATTCTCTGTCAGTGAACTCGTCAGATAGAGAGCGGTCAAAGGGTACAAAATCCTCTGTTGGATCTCTGTGGGGAATAATTGTGGTGGTTCCGAGGAGGCCATTACGTCGTCCAGGACCACCATTAGAATGTCGTGATAATTGCAGCGGCATGTCCATTGAGTCTTCAGAGTCCCAGCCTTCTGAACCAGTGTCATATGCAGTAGGTATAGATGGAGGTGGTTCTTTACCATGGTGGCTGAAGGTGAGGGGATTAGTACTAGTAGCCATAATCACATTCTTGGATTGCCAATTTTTATTCCTCGCCTCTAAGGCCTTTTCAAACATGATTAAGTCTTTCTTACGGACCACAGTTCCGTTTGAGGAGAGGGCACATTCTGGGGGTACAGGCTTTGATAATAAACTGACCTGATATGGAATGGTTGTTGGATTCCAGGGTTGTTGGCTGTGCGTGAGGGTACTGTTACAACATACAGGTTCAGTCTCCATAGGTGAATCACATGTCCTGGGGTCTGAGAGTTCATATTCCATGTATTCACAGGGTACAAGCGTTGACATCTGTGATCTGGTGGATCTTGACGGAGATGCAGGTAAAGACAGAGGAGATGGCATAGGGGTAGAAGGTTCTCTATACATGGAATCAGAGAAACTTGCAGGTTTATGAAATGGGGTGGGTTTCTTAGGACCGAGTTTGGCTGTAGGAGTAGCTTTAGACTTAAATGCTGGGGTCCTCATAGGTGGTCTTGAGGGGCAGAGGAGGAGATAATGGCCTGGTGCCCCACAATAGATACAGAGGTTGGCATTCAGTCTCCTGGCACGTTCTGTTGGGGATAAAGGACCATGGGTTACCTTGTTAGCAGGAATGTTGTCTTTAGTGGAAGGATTCCATAGTCTGTGAAGTTGCAGATTTAGGAGTTGAATCAGGTGGGTCAGGAACTCCTGAAGGGCCTTCTGGATTAACCTCGTGATGGTTTGTATCATTGCGGGCTCAATTAGTGTAGGCTTCTGCATTCTGTAAGGAGCTGGTTCCGGGGTAGTAGACTTGAGCCCAATGTGCAATGAACTTTACTGAGAGTTTGTTGATGTATAAAAAAAAGAGAGTTTATTAAGGAATACATAGAACATAAAATCAATAGATGAATATAGAAGGGAAGGGAACACACTGAATAAACAATAACAGTAACAACTTTAACTGAAGGCGTATATATGACAATACTAAACTATACTAAACTACGACAAAAGAGAAATATATAAAGGCAGAGTGTTTTTGCAGGCAGAGATTCCTGGGTCTGTAAAGGGTCCGGGAAATGCAGAGGGTTCAGGAAATGCAGGGGAGCAGGTTCTGAGGATTCTGTAGTACACAGGGCAGCAGGTTCTGCGGGATGCAGGGCAGCAGGTTCTGAGACTCCTGTAAGATGCAAGGTAGCGGATTCTGCGGGATGCAGGGCAGCAGGTTCTGAGACTTCTGTAGGATGCAAGGTAGCGGATTCTGCGGGATGCAGGTTCTGAGACTTCTGTAGGATGCAAGGTAGCGGATTCTGTGGGATGCAGGGCAGCAGGTTCTGAGACTCCTGTAGGATGCAAGGTACAGAGGAAGGAAATGCTGGTGAGGACCAAACAGAGGCACAAGAGACAGCTCCCTGTCAGCTTGGCTTACACCAAGACAATGCAGAAGCATTGTGTCTTGGGAGTGGTTCTTTTTTGTAGAGGGGGAAATCAGGATGCATTAGTCAGCACCTGGTTGCTGGATCAGCTTGGTTGTAGAGGAATTACCAGTCTCCTTACAGGAAACTGGCTTGCTTTTAGGTTTCCTGCTGCGCTGGCATCCAGGTTCCTGACATGCATACACTACATTTCGCGTTGCCATGTGCAATCAAAGAAATGCGCACAGGTTTAGACCATTTTTTCCCAAATTTCTGGGCTTGTTCTCACCTGCGCCTTCCGTTCATGTGCTATAAATATTGGCTGCTCATGCAACTCAGTGACTGTGATCACGCTTTCCAGAGTCAGACACAGGTACCCAGGTGGTAGGTGAGGTGGATGAGCCCGGCACAGGCATTCATAACAGACTACAGAGGGAGAATCTGGGTCCTATTAAGGCCAGAGAGAAGGAGGTTACAGTAGTCAAGGCTGGAAATAATAAGAGTTTGGATGAGCATTTTAGCAGAGTCCTGATAAAGACAGGGGTGGACGCGTGCCATGTTTTTGAGGTGAAAGTAACAAGATTTGGTTAGCGACTGAATGTGAGGAGTGAAGGAGAGATCGGAGTTGAAGAGGACCCAGAGAGGCGGAAGTAATAGCGGCACCATTCATTCGCTGAAGGGAAATGGGAGCAGGAATGGTGTTAGTGGAAGGGAAGTTCCACTTTAGAGAGGTTGAGCTTTAGGAAATAAAGTCATCCAGTCTGAGACAGCTGATAGGAGGAGAGAGATGGGGAGAGGAAATGTAGATTTGGGTGTCAGCATAGAGATGATATTGGAATCCATAGGAAGAAATGAGGTTGCCCAGAGAGGCGGTATAGATCAAGAAGAGTAGGTGACCCAGAACAGAGCCTTGAGGAACCCCAACTGCAAGAGAAACCGGGGGTGAAGAGGCACCAGCGAAAGAGACACTGAAGGAGCGAAGAGAGAAAGGAAGTGAACCAGGAGAGAGCAGTGCCACTGAGGCCAAGTTGACGCAGCGTGAGGAGCAAGACAGGATGGTCAACAGTGTCAAATGCAGTGGAAAGGTCAAGAAGAATAAACAGGGAGAAGTGACCTTTGGTTTTAGCAGCAGCTAAATCATTAGTCACCTTGGTTAGAGCAGTTCCAGTGGAGTGCTTTGAGTGAAAGATAGACTGGATCAAGTAGAAAGTTAGCAGAGAGAAAGCCAGAGAGCTGGTTATAGACCAGGCATTCTACAATTTTAGAGGAAAAGGTGAGCAAAGAGATGGGTTAGTAGTATTAGCATGGGGGTGAACAGAGCATGTTTGAATGCAATGGGGAAGAGGAGAGGGAGAGGTTGAAAATATTAGTCAAAGCAAAGACTGGTAGGACAGACCAAATAAGTGCGAGGGGATCGGGTCAAGTGGGCAGGTGGACATGAGAGCTGCCGAGACATCCTCAGAGACATGCTTCACATGTACAGAAATGTGCCTAAACTAATAAAAATGGTGCCAATAGCCCTTCAAGTGAGCGAGACATCCTATTTGGTGTCCCCAACTGCAAAATAAAAGTGTGTTCAGTGATATGGATCTTATGCCTATTATCCATACATACTGCCACAAGTCTCATGTGGCCACATTTCATGGTTTTGTGAATCTGCTACAATCCAATTCTTGCCACCATACTATTACCTCCCTGCATGTAAATGTCTTATGTCACATGACATGTGTAACATGTACTTTTCTACTTGCTATGTTGACATAATTGAAGTAATAAAAAACGAATCTACCTCTTGAATAAAATTGTGTTGTATGAATACCACATCTGGTTCGTGTATCCTGGTCACATCAAAAGGTACACTTTGCCAGTGTCAGACATCATAATTGAGATAATTTTTGCAGCATTTAGAGTTAAAATTAGGATGACTTTTACTGACAGTGTAGTGGTTAAGTGTGGTTTACTGCCCCTTTAAGGTGTGACATTCAGTGTAAAGATCTACATGGGGAAATACACACATTATGAACACATCCATGACTGCATTTTCTAATCAATCACAATAAGTGCTTGCTCTATTTCTGATCTGAGAACATATGTCAGCGTGAATATGCGGTTACTTCTGCCAGATAAACCATATTGTCCTGGACACATACCCATTTTACGCATTGTGAAGCACATGTAAAATTGTTGCCCTGCAACCTGTATACTCTATGTGTTGCAGGAAGGCAATCAAGGCTTGTCACTGGGGATGCCTTTTCTTATTCCTTTGCTGCAGCATATGGATTGTACATGCTGCAGGGTGGCATTTTTTATGCAGTACCCTTCAGCATGAATGAAGTATGTGTTCAGGAAAGCATGGCATATCTGGCAACCAGATATGTAAAATACAGATAAATACACAATTGCAAGCTAGTTATGTGCATTTGGATCTTACCTGCAAAATACTGCTGTATGATCCTGTTTTGGACTTCTGTGCCCAAGTCCTCTGAATCATCAGGGTGGAGTTTTGGGACATCATCACTAGCCGCAGTAGCATCCACTTCCCCCTCCAACAAAGTCCCATCCCATCCCGTCAGGACTACTTTGTCTGGCTGATACTGCAGCTCTCCGCCGGACCCGTAGAGACACTGGAAGCACATCTTGAGCATGCAAAGATCATGTCAAAGAGGCTCCTGAACTTTTGGTGGGCTCCTGTACAGGTCTATCAATCCTCCTGAAAGGAGCCATGGCATCAGTGGTTATCCTGAATCACCTAATACATGGTAGGGATTTGCAATTCGTTTCATTCCGAATTGAATTTCATACAAAATTGACCATTTTTGTTCTTTCGGGAGCATTTCCGATACGAAATATAGGCCGCCGAAATTACGAACTCCCGAATTAAAGTTTCAACACAAACAAAATCATTTCATTATGAAACCTAAACGAAATAAAACAGAACGCAAATGATACGAAATGCTGTAAAAACGATCAAAAACTAAATCAATTTCATAAAGAAATTAACTGAAACGAAAAAAAAGTAACCAAAATGATCTGACATGAAAAAAAAAGGAACAAAATCATTTAAAAAAAACCAAAAAAAACCAGAACAGGTCACTTTATAATCCATGCAGATGCTGTCTGTGCCCCTCTATGATATGTATTACAGTTCATTTTATAATAATGCAAATGCTGTGCCCCTATAATATAACATACCAGGAAGTAAGATGGCCACTGATCCTAGAGTTCTCTGTCAGCAGTTCCAGAGTGTCCTTTCTTAAAGCAACAGTACACTATAATGGGCACTCCCAGGAAACTCTGCAACTCTGCAATTTTTACAGGTTATCGTCAGGAAGGTAATATGGGGGGCAGGCGTTAAAGTCACTCATGCTGGCGGTAACGTTTACATATCCGAACACCGACTTTAGTGTTCACTAGGGAATAGTGCCCCTGGTCTTTCAATATATTCAGGTAGTATTTATGAATTATGTTTAAACCCAACTACTGTAGATACTCGAGTATAACGCCACCCGAATATAACGCGATGGATAGAGATTTATTATGGAAATGAGAGAATATTCAAGACTCGAATGTAACGCGAGGAACAAAATTATACTGTACCAGTAAACAATTAAAATCCTTTCAACTGTTCTCAACAGTCAGGCCACCCCTCAAGCCAGGGTGCTCTGCTCTAGAATGATTGCAGTTGTCACGAAGTATGAAGCCGCCGGTCACCTGTCTTCTTTAGTAGCGAATAGATGGCCGGCGGAGGTGATCGAGGTGAATGATTTGGCTTTTAAAGCTAGCATGGCCTCTGGCTGTGACGGATCCGACCTCTTCCGAAATCTGGAGTTCCTGAAGTGTTTGCAAGCATCAGGGAGCCCGCATTCACTTCAGCGAGACTACCGGAAGTTCTGGGAGACTTGTGATCCAGATAAAGGCAATTTTTTTTTTTATTTTTTTTTACACCCGATGCAGATGTATCGAATATAACGCGACCCCTCCAATTTTAAGGTAAATTTTTGTCACCAAAATCTAGCGGTATACTCGAGTATCTAATAACATAATAATAATGTTAGTATCCACACTGGCGTCTTTATTTCATTTATTTAAGTTATTTGTCATAGGCTGTGTTCAATAAACAATATACAAAGTGAAATTTGTGCTTACAATCGTTATTTTAAAGAAACTGTTAGAAGTGAAGCACATTTTATTAAAATTTGTAACATGTATTAATAAAAGAAGGTTTAAAACAAAATCTCAATACAAGATATTGTTATTTCAATTTCAGTTCACTTAGATTTTCTTTGAAGGAGGATCAATCAGCATCTGGAGATATGCCCAGCATTCCATTGTGATTATTAGTATGAGTACTGGCAATCCCAAATAAACATTCAGTTACATCAATTTACTATAAAATAGAAAATAATTAGTCTAGATGATTTTTAATATATTAGTTCTTCAAGTCCTTCAAGAGGTAATAAATGTCACATTTTTCGAGCTAAAATTTAAAATCAGAATGAAAACTTTAAAATATACACTATAAACTTCCCAGGTACTAGAGAAACAAAGCAAAAATGAAAACATATAACTCATACTCTACAACAATTGACTATGTTTGATCTTCAAAAGGTTCTGCAGAAGCCGCAGATAGAATATGGCGGCCAATGTGTTGTTGAAACTGTTTGAAAAGCTTTGAGTTTGTTTTTGGTTTTTCTTCAATTACAAATAGTAACCAACAAAGAGGGCCCTCTGCCTGTCAAATAGGTCTTAACTAAAGTAAAATTATACAATAGAATGCTTTTATGGACAGATCACTTGGTCCTGCAAAGGTTAAACAATATTAGCTTGCATATATTAATTTCCCAAGCACACCTGGGAAGCCACTGAGCACTTCACAGTTTTAAAGATGATAGTCCGCATGTGTTGAAGTCATCATTACAAAATACAGTACAAACAGCCAAGAACTATAAGCATGGGACAGGCGCATAGGGTTCCACTTTAAAAATTGGTGGTATGAATAACTAGAGAGGGGGCTCTGTAAGTGGAGAATGGAGTCTGGGATTTAGTGATATGTATGCATTGCATACAATAAAATTATTAACCACTTCAATGTGGAGGACGCACTCAGCGCGTCCTCTGCATTACCGCTGGGTTCCGGCCGATCGCTGGCCCCCCCGGTGTGGGCTGACATCCTCGATGTCAGCCCGGCATCCGGAACCGCAGCCGCCGGAATTAGGTGTCATCGCGGCAGCGCGATGACACCTAATTCAGGCGCCCCCCCCGCATTTGCGGAGGAGGCGCCTGAAAGGGGGGGGGGGAGGTCCTTCGGACCTCTCTCCCTCCCGATCGGCGGCCTTGCGGGGGTTAACCCAGGCACCATTTGGAAGGGCACAGCCTGCCCTTCCAAATGGTGCCTGGCATTAACCCCTGGGGAGCTGGATCGCGAATCGGCGCTGAAAAGCGCCGATACGCGATCCTTTCCCGGAGCTGGCCGACATCTTGGATGTCGGCCAAGCCTCCGGGAACTCCCCCTGAGGACTGGCGTCATCGTGCGTAGCACGATGACGCCAGTCCTGGACTTAACCCCTAACTGCCACCAACGGTGGAGATAGGGAGTTCCAATGAACTCCCTATCTCCCGATCCGTGGCAGCTAGGGGTTAAAGTTTGGTATGGTTGGATCGGCCAGAGCATGGCCGTTCCAACAATACCAAACACTACTGTGAAAAATTTTGTCAAAAAAAAAAAAAATTATAAAAAAAAAAAAAAAAGCTTTTTTTTATTTTTTTGGGTTTGTTAATGCAGCAATATTGTTCCCATTTCATTTATAATGTGAACAATGATGCTGCACTAACGATTTTTGTATGCAGTGCATTTGTTAAAAATCGCGTAATTTTCCCCAAAAAAAAATGTAACGAGACCCCATCTCTAATTTTTTAACAAGCGCACCCCATACAAAATATAACCGCAATTGCTCGCATGTTAAAATGTGAAAAAAAACACTTTACACGTTGTAAATTATTGAAAATACATATTTTATTGCATTTTTTGTTATAATATACAGACATGACATAACGTATACATATAATAATGACATATTATGAATCTACCGAGTCTGACGGAAAGAACGATATATAATATGTCTGGGTAATATACTAAAATAAGCCTTCAAAACACGTTTAAACATGATGAGCAAAACCGGTAAAAATGACCTCAGCACAGAGGCGGGAAAAGCCTCAGCAGCGAAAGGGTTAAATAAAACAGCACTAAAATTATTAAATTAAAATTCAACTAAAATGATAACAATTTGGATCAAACAACTATACTATCAACACTTTATACAGTGGCAGACCAAGGAAGACCTCCTGTCCTGTGAACACATGGTCATGCACACCATGTGTAGTGTAGTTCTGGATGGGTAAATAACTGTTGCTCTTTTATCCTTTTGCATTTCAATCACCTAAAGCTTCAGTATTTTTTTTTTCGTGTAGTGTCCAGGATTTAGTTTATAATTGTTTGTATTTGTCTTTATTGTTACTTTTCTATCTCTCTGCTAACCTTTTATTTCATTAGTAGATACATTATACCCATCACTGTAGTTGTGTCCTCCCTCGCTATTCTATGACCCACGCTATCAGAGGTTATGCCTTATAAAAATAATTTTCCACAATAAATGACGTATTGGGAAGGATTCTGCCGGAGTTATGAATACTGTGTTCTTTTGCCTATTTTAGCCTTTTCTTTTCATTGGCCAGTCTATGATTTGACCGTTCCTTTTGCAACTCTGTCATTGGAACCGAGTGGAACAACCTGCAACTGAAACACAAGAGAGATGGTTGCTTATAATAGGCCTCTGTATGGCTATGTCGAAATTTCGTTAACGATTTCCATTTCCAGCTACATTTGTCATCTACAACATTAAGGATGTCTTCACTGAATTTCTGATAAATTTTATGTTATTTTAAAGGACAAACAAAAATCGTGTTTTCGTTTGAAAAACCTGGAAAAGTGACCCCAATCCTTTGAATAATAGTGCATCTTCTGCTTATATAGAGTGTGTATATATATAACTAATTATTAAGCATGGAGGTTTTTATCTCACTTTTTGTCCTCCACCTACAGCAAGAATTGGAGAATCTGGTGCCTTCCAATCCTCGCATGGGCACGTTCTACATGCTGCCCAAAATCCACAAGCCCGGGAACCCAGGACGATCCATTATCACAGGTATGGACTCACTTACCCAACCAATTTCTGGCCTTATAGAGAGTATCCTGAAACCCTTAGTTACCCTCACTGCCAGCTATATACAGGACACCACAGACTTTCTAAACAAACTCAGAGATATCCAGACACTACCGGCCGACACTATATTAGTTACTATGGATGTAGAATCCCTATACAGCAACATCCCACATAAAGATGGAATTAATGCCTGTCTCAAATCTTTCTCCTTCCACAACACTCCACATAAATATAGCGGTGAAATAATTACCAAGCTGATTGAATTTATTCTCACACACAACTGCTTCAGCTTCAACAATAATTGCTACCTACAAATGACTGGGACTGCAATGGGTAGTAAAATGTCGCCACAATACGCCAATCTTTTCATGGCAGATCTAGAACAGAGGTTCCTGAACATCCACCCTCACAAATCACACAAATATCTACGATACATTGATAACATTTTCATTATATGGACAGTAGTGATGTGCCGAACACCCCCGTGTTTGGTTCGCATTCGAACTTGAACAATTTCAAAAGTTCGAGTTTGAACTCGAACCGAACTCAATGCAAGTTAGTGGAACTCGAAAGTTCGATTTTTAGAGTGCCCTCCAAGAGGGCATATATGCAAGATATTTGCCATGAAAGGTGTATGGGGGTCCGGGTAGTGCCCTGAGGGACACGAAACAAGGACAAAAAGTTTTTAAAAAAGTTTTTTAAAGGAACAGTGAGTTTTCCATGAAATAAAGGTTAAGAATAAAAATTAAAAATTCCTTCAAATATCGTGCCTAGGAGGTCCCCATAACCTGCCCGTGAAGTGGCAGATTTGTAGGATATATAGAAACATTTAAAAACAAAAAATGACATTTCAAATGACAGTAAATGGGTTTCCTTTAACCCTTTCGCTGCTGAGGCTTTTCCCGCCCCTGTGCTGAGGTCATTTTTACCGGTTTTGCTCATCATGTTTAAACGTGTTTTGAAGGCTTATTTTAGTATATGACCCAGACATATTATATATCGTTCTTTCCGTCAGACTCGGTAGATTCATAATATGTCATTATTATATGTATACGTTATGTCATGTCTGTATATTATAACAAAAAATGCAATAAAATATGTATTTTCAATAATTTACAACGTGTAAAGTGTTTTTTTTTCACATTTTAACATGCGAGCAATTGCGTTATATTTTTGTATGGGGTGCGCTTGTTAAAAAAATTAGAGATGGGGTCTCGTTACATTTTTTTTTGGGGGAAAATTACACTATTTTTTAACAAACGCACCGCATACAAAAATCGTTAGTGCAGCATCATTGTTCACATTATAATAATTGAAATGGGAACAATATTGCTGCATTAACAAACCAAAAAAAATTATAATTTTTTTTTTTTTTTTTTATAATTTTGTTTTTTAATTTTTTTTTATTTTTATTTTTCATTTTTTTTTTTTTTTTACAAACTTTTTCACTTTCATGTTTGGTATCGTTGGAACGGCCATGCTCTGGCAGATCCAACCATACCAAACATTAACCCTAATGCCACGGATCGGGAGATAGGGAGTTCATTGGAACTCCCTATCTCCACAGTTGTGGCAGTTAGGGGTAAAGTCCAGGACTGGCGTCATCGTGCTACGCACGATGACGCCAGTCCTCAGGGGGAGTTCCCGGAGGCTTGGCCGACATCCAAGATGTCGGCCAGCTCCGGAAAGGATCGCGAACCGGCGCTTTTCAGCGCCGATTCGCGATCCAGCTCCCCAGGGGTTAATGCCAGGCACCATTTGGAAGGGCAGGCTGTGCCCTTCCAAATGATGCCTGGGTTAACCCCCGCAGAGCCGCCGATCGGGAGGGAGAGAGGTCCGAAGGACCTCCCCCCTCCCTTTCAGGCGCCTCCTCCGCACATGCGTGGGGGCGCCTGAATTAGGTGTCATCGCGCTGCCGCGATGACACCTAATTCCGGCGGCTGCGGTCCCGGATGCGCGGCTGACATCGAGGATGTCAGCCCGCACCGGGGGGGCCAGCGATCGGCCGGAACCCGGCCGAACGCTGACCCCAATGGGAGGACGCGCTCAGCGCGTCCTCCGCATACCAGCGGGAATGCTGAGGACGCGCTGAGCACGTCCTCAGCATTGAAGTGGTTAACCCCTTAGTGACCGGGCAGTTTTATACAAATCCATCCTTTAGTGAACGCTGCTGTTTTTACGTTTCTGCATTGTGTTTAGGTCAAAATTTCCTCTTACTCGTTTATGCAACCCACACCTATTTTACACTGTTTTTCTCGTCATTAAATGGACTTTATAAAAGATACCTTTTTGTTCATCATTTCATATAATTTACTATAAAAACAATTGTGAAATACGACAAACAAATTGAAAAAACACCACATTTTCGAAATTTGAGCCCCAAAATTTCTTATGTATCAACAACCGTCCAAAAACTTTAATTCCTTAGTAGTTTCTAAATTTAGTACTGAGTTTAGCAATACCCAATGTTTACATAGTCCTCGCTTTTTTCCTTATCTTATAAGTGCAAGTAGCACTTTGCCATTTCCAAAGGGTTTATTTTCAAAACTAGTGATAGTGACATTGTAACACTGATATCTGTCACTAATGCCTGAATAACCCTCCACATATACATATTTTTTTAAAGTTCACAAATCAAGGTATTAAACTTGGGGTATTTTGACTCTTTCCATGCAACCATTTTACCACGAATCTATGCCAAAGTTTGAGAAAAAAAACAGTTTTGGTGATTTTCTTTTTTTAATGCAATTTAAGAATACATGTACTGTGAACTTTAAGGTTTACTGCCAAAAAGCACCCCAAAATATGTTCAGCAACATCTTCTGAGTAAATTGATACCACCCATGTATAGGTATGTCGGGTCATTTGTGGGCTAATAGGCCTTATTTGGGAGATGCGCATTTCAGTTTTCCAACTTGGAATTTTCACCTTTCGTCATCATGCACCCATGTCCTATTTGGGACATTTTTGAAGCCAGCCAAAGTAATTTACCCCATCAAACCATATATTTTTAGAAAGGGCACACCATAGGGTACTTCAAAGAGTTGTATTTTAACACTTTCCATGCACTAGCTCTTTGTCAAACTTTCAGGTAGTCACTTTTTGTGTTATTTTTTCACACACATTAACATAGAAACATAGAAACATAGAAAATGTTGGCAGATAAGAACCTTTCAGCCCATCTAGTCTGCCCAATTACATGGATACTTTACCTGGATTTATCTTTTGTTTAGGATAGCCTTATGCCTATCCCATGCCTGCTTAAATTCAATTACTGTTTTGGCCTCTACCACTTCAACTGGAAGGCTGTTCCATGTATCCACCACCCTCTCAGTAAAATAGTGCTTCCTGATGTTACTTTTAAACCTTTGCCCCTCTAATCTAAGACTATGTCCTCTTGTTATGCTACTTTGTTTCCATTTAAAAATACTCCCTCTACCTTGTGGATTCCCTTTACGTATTTAAATGTTTCTATCATATCTCTTCTGTCTCGTCTTTTTTCCAAGCTGTACATGTTAAGATCATTAAGCCTTTCCTGGTAACTTTTCTCCTTCAAGCCGTACACCATTTTAGTAGTCCTTCTCTGAACTCTCTTTAAGATGTCTATATCCGTCTGGAGATACGGTCTCCAGTACTACACTGTCGGATATAATCTCTGCACGTGAATACAACACGTTTGTATATATTGGATTTATCAGCCAAGCCTCCAATATGTCTATATTGGACTTACTGGACCTACCTCGGCAGTTGTCTCCAATATATCAGGGATTATTATTTCATAAGAAATTTATACGAGACACAAATATCAATCGTTTATATCTCTTAGAAATTATCCTGAATTCTTTTAATTGTCTGTGTTTTGCTTTAAAAAATACAATAATCAATAATCGGATAAAAAATATATATATATTTATTACGTATACAAAAGAATTTCAAATCTCATATCATAAACAACAATTTATAAACCACACTCCATCAGCATATAAAAACTAGCTTCACAATATATGTATCTCCGGTTAGTAACTGCATATATGATTAATATCATTTACCTTATCAGTTAGTAACTAATACACAAATGGTTAATAAACATTTCTGCTTAATACAACATGCATTTCCAGCAAACAATGTTTAACCAGCCAGCTCTTATAGATATATATATATCTCTATGCTACATAGATCAACAAAAAATGAGCTAATTTGATGATAAGTAATAAAAACTTATTTAGTGAATCCTCCCCTAATCTCGAGAATTAAACTTCTAATCTTTTGCTTTTATTTTGTAGTTATATAATTCCTTGCTTATTAATTTTAATCACAGTAATTTCCAAATTCAATATATATATTGGTATCAATCTTGCAACATTTCTTTAGGAATAAATCCTTATATCCACTTCTTCATATTTCTATCTGCAGAATAGAATTACTTAGAATTTGGATTTTAACCCTATCCGAGAAGTCTCAGTCTACGTTGCAAAAATCTCTACAAATATATTTTTACATTAATTCCTTATTTCATACATTACCTGTCCAATTTGGATGTTGATGAGTCTGCCTTGGAATTTTCTATGTGATGCTTTGTTTTGGAATATGTGAAAATTATCGATATTAGATAATCAATGCATGTGAGTTAGAGATTTGGTGAGAATATTGATTGCCTCATGTCTTGGGATCTGAGTGCATGGTGGTGTGAGTCTGATGTGAGTCTCTGTCTGTTGGAATCTCTCACTTCTCAGAGTGTCATGTATAATGAATGTCTGAGTGCATGGCGATGTGAGTCTGTCTGCTGACATCTCTGACTGACTTACAAAATAACTTTTGTCGCCTATTATACCCAATTTGACGTCATGGTTAATTATTTTTACTATCCTCTAGAGGACAGTATTGCACTTCTTATATTAATTCCATTAATTCCATTATTTCTTTTTAATATCTTATCTTGGGTCAAAAGGTCAGACTGGCTTAACAAAGAGCCTTGTCTTCTGTCTCTAGACACAGTGTCTGTCATCTGATTTATTCTCACTCCCTTTTGGTTGCTTAGATCAGCTAAATTCTTTCCTGGTTAACTCACAGAATCTATTCTTTAGTAATTTTTATTATTTACCAATTATATACTTTCTACAATATTTTGGAGTATATATTTCATACTGTAATTATAATAAAATATACCTTGATTATAAACATATATTTTGTGAATATAATTTTATATTACAGAATATTTTCTCTTATTCCTATACTCAAAAGACAAAATCTCTTTTGTTTTAAAAATTTAAAACCGACCAATAAATTTACTTATGACATGTCTTAGCATTATCTAACATTCATTCTAGGTTCCTTCATGTCTGGGACTTCTTAACCCAGGAATGAACTTTGTAAAAAAAAAAATCTTGTTCATTTCTAAACCTAGAGAATATTTTGAAAGAAAAACGGTCTTTAAAACAAAATGGCTACAAGCGTCCATTTTAAAATTCTCCTTTTCTGTGTAATATACCCGACAACACACAGTACTCCAAGTGAGGTCTCACCAGTGCTCTGTACAGTGGCATGAGCACTTCCCTTTTCCTACTGCTAATACCTCTCCCTACACAACCAAGCATTCTGCTAGCATTTCCTGCTGCTCTATTACATTGACTACTTACCCTTAGATCCTCTGAAATAATAACCCCTAAATCCCTTTCCTCAGATGTTGAGGTTAGGACTGTATCAAATATTCTATATTCAGCCCTTGGGTTTTTACGTCCCAGGTGCATTATCTTGCACTCATCCACATTGTACTTTAGTCATGAATTGTCAAATCCAGTTAAAGGTTACTGCCCAAAAAACACCCAAAATATATTCAGCAACATCTTTTGAGTAAATTGATACCATCCATGTATAGGTATGTCGGGTCATTTGGGGGCTAATGGGCCTTATTTGGTGGGGTGTGCATTTCAGTTTTCCAACTTGGAATTTTCACATTTCGTCATCATGCACCTATGTCCGATTTGGGACATTTGTGAAGACGGACAAATTAATTTTCCCCATCAAACCATATATTTTTAGAAAGGACACACCCTAGGGTACTTCAAAGAGTTGTATTTTAACACTTTCCATGCACTAGCTCTATGTCAAACTTTCAGGTTGTCACTTTTTGTGTTATTGTTTCACACACATTGTACTTTAGGCATGAATTGTCAAATCCAGTTATGGGTTACTGCCAAAAAACACCCCGAAATATATTCAGCAACATCTTCTGAGTAAAGTGATACCACCCATATATAGATTTGTTGGTTGTTTTTGGGGTGCTATGCCAATCTTCTGACATGTGCTTGTCATTTTTCTAATTTGACATATCTTCTTTGCTTATCTTTTTTTTTTATTATTTTTTTTAGGGGCCTTTTTACACCCCAATTTTTTTTATTGCCATGAACGTGCATATATTTGGTAAGCTAACACCCCAAAGTATTATAAATGGAGTGTTTTTATGCCATGGATGCAACCGTTTGCCCCAAACAAATTGGATACTGTTTGGTGGTCATTTTTACACCCACATTAGTTTTGGACTGTGATTTAGGAGACTCTGTTGTCGGTTACTGCATGAAAACTCTCCAGGTTGTTTTCTGTAAGGTCTCCTGAGTACACCCAAGCCCCCAATGCATAGGTTTGCCAGGATTTTGGGAAGGTTCAAATACAATTTTTATGACTTTGTCATTGGAGTTGAAATTGAGATTATTTCTTCACATAAGCCTATCTTTCATTTTGGGTCTACCGCATACCCCAGTTTGAATTATTGCCAGAAAAGTTTTTATATTTGAAATGTTGACACCCCAAGATATTGCATATGGAGTGCCTTGATGCCATGGATGCAAAGGTTTTAGCCCAAAACATTTGAGAAGGTGTGTGGCGGTAATTGATCGATTTTTTGATTTTTACGCCCACATTAGATTTGGACTGTGATTTAGGAGGCACTGTTGTCGGTTACTGCATGAAAACTCTACAGGTTGTTTTCTGCAAGGTCTTCTGAGTACACCCATGCCCCCCATGCATAGGTTTGCCAAGATTGTGGCAAAATACAGCACCAATTGCAGAACATAAAAATGTAGGAATAAAATGTAAAAGTCTGGTGCAGTAAAAGAAAAAAAAACTAAACTGAACTAACTAACTAGACTGTAAGAAAAATAGAAAGGAAAAAAAAAAAAAATCACCGATCACGCACAGTGTGATATACCTTGAAACAGTCCAAGACACAGACCGGGTTGTCCAGGGCATTCTGGGCAGTAAAAGGTTGTGACTCTCCTCTGCCCCTTTTTGAAACACACCCTGCATCTTTTTTGGGGTCTCTGTTTGCCCTCAGTAGGGGGGATTTTAAAAATAAAATGTGTAGCCCCAACTCTGTCCCCTATCACCGCTCGGGGAGCAGGTGCATCCTGGTACAAAAGCCCCAAAATGACCTGGAGCTGAAACTGCAGAGCAGAAAGGCATTGTGGGTAGCAATTTGCATTAGGTAAATTGCAACCTTTTTGTTCCAGGCCCTTGACTTCTGCATAATCTGGTAGGGCTGGAGCAGCTGATCTGCCAGATCAACCCCACCCATATGCTGGTTTTAGGCTTTGATGCACACTGGCTTCCTGATGCGCTCAGCTCTGCCACGTACAGAGACCTCAACAGACCTCCCAGAGTGGATGGTGGATAGAAGGTATAAATCCTTCTTGTCTCTGTACTTGACCGCCAACAGCTCCTCTTGGCACAGAGCTGAAGTCTCCCCCCTTTTTAACCGGGTGCGGGCAAGCTGTGCTGGGAAACCTATGCGGTTCTTGCGAACAGTACCACATGCTACTGTATCAAAACAATACAGCAGCTTGAACAAAGGGATACTTGTATAAAAATTATCAACATACAAGTGGTACCCTTTGTTCATCAGGGGAAAAAGTAGTTCCCACACAATCTTGCCACTGGTTCCCATGTGTTCTGGGCAACCTGGAGGGTCAAGGCTACTATTCTTTCCCTCGTACACCCGGAAGGCCTGAGTATACCCACTCTCGCTGTCACAGAGCTTATACACCTTCACTCCATACCTGTTGCGTTTGGAAGGAATATACTTACTTGAATCCCAGCCTTCCCTTGTATTTCATTAGGGATTCATCCACGCAGATATTCCTTCCAGGTGTATAAGCCTCTGCAAACCTGGCGGCGAAGTGGGTAATCAGGGGGCGGATTTTATACAGCCTGTAAACCTGGGGATGCTCTCTAGGGAGGCACAGGCTGTTGTCACTGAAGAGCATGAAACGCAAAATGTTTTCATACCTTCTATGTGACATTGATTGGGGGTAAATGGGGGTAGAGCAGATGGGGCTACTGCTCCAGTAGGAGCGAATTGAGGGCTTTTTATGATGCCCATCAGCAGAGTAAGTGCCCAGAATTTCAGAAATTCTGGCACATCTAGGGGGGGGGGTTGGGAATGCAGAAGAGATCCCCGATCTATTCAGTTAGGTCAGCATCAGGGGAGTGATAGCTGCTGATCCAGGACTGATTCATTTTTATAAATGTCAGCCGGTCCAAAGAGTGACATACGCACTCTTTTGTCTGTGACAAAACCTCCAGCGGCACTGAACGTCCTTTCAGAAAGCATGCTGGATGAAGGGCAACCTAGTAGCTGCATAGCATATTGACTAAGTTCTGGCCAGTGATCCAATCTCAACACCCAGTAAGCCAGTGGATAATCTGCTGTAAAGGTATCCAGGTCTGCCCTTGCCCCTAGGTAGTCCTGCACCATATGGTGAAGACGCTGGCAATGGGTGCCTACATTTGACGTCCCTGGGCATCGTAGACTAAAAAAATTAAAAAGGTATCAGTCAAGCGGCCCCAGCCTTCACCGCTCTTCCTCTGATCATCCGCAGCCTCAGAAGCACCTGTGTCATCACTTGGTAACCTACCAGTGCCTGTAAAGGTGTTACACAAGTGTCGCTTTAGAGCGTACTCAAGGTGTTTCATCCGGTCCTCCCTCTGAGTTGGCAGGATGAGCTCTGCAACTTTACCCTTGTATCGTGGATCAAGGAGGCTTGCCAACCAGTAATGATCCCTCTCCTTGATAGCACAAATCCTGGAGTCCTTCAGCAGGCATTGCAGGATAAGGGAACCCATGCAGCGTAGGTTGGAGGTGGTATTAGCTTCCGAGTCTTCTTGGTCAATGAGGATGACCCCATCATGCACTTCCTCCTCCCAGCCACGTACTAGTCCTTGGGTTTCTGGGCACACAAAACCCTCCCTTGAGAAATCCCCACCCTCAATGCCCCCACTACTTAAATATTCCTCCTCCTCCTCATCCTCCTCCTGTCTGATCTGAGGACCTGCAGGAATGCTGTCTGCATAAAGACTGGGGCCTTCAGAGCTAGGGAAGGCCTCCTCTTCCTCCCGCTGCTCTGCCTCTAGTGCAACATCTATAATTCCCCACAGAGTGTGCTCCAGCAGGAACACTAAATGAATTGTGTCACTGATGCATGTACTGTCCCTGCTCACCATCCTCGTTGCCTCCTCAAATGGTGACAGTACAGTGTATGCACCCTTGATCATCAGCCACTGCAGGGGGGGGGAGAACCAAGTTAACCTGAACCTGTCCTTGTGCCATACTCACATAGGTACTCATTGATGGCCCTCTGCTGCTTGTGCAGATGCTGCAGCATTGCTAATGTCGAGATCCACCTGTTGGGCATGTCACAGATCAGACGGTTTGTGGGAAGGTGGAATTCTCTTTGAATTTCTGCCAGGCGAACGCTTGCTGGGAATGACCGGCTGAAGTGGCTGCAGACTTTTCTGGCCTGGCTGAGAAGCTCTGCCAGCCCTGGATACTTGGTTAGGAAATGCTGTACCACCAGATGTAGGACGTGTGCTAGGCATGGTACATGCATCAACTTACCCTGGTGTAGGGCGGAGAGAAGGTTGCTGCCATTATCACAGATGACCATTCCCAGCTGAAGCTAGCATGGTGTTAACCATCTCTGCACCTGCCACTGCAGAGCTGACAGAATTTCTGGCCCAGTGTGGCTCCTGTCCCCTAAACAAACCAGCTCAAACACAGTATGGCATATTTTTGCTTGAGCCATTGCGTAGCCCCTTCCACGCGTCAGGTTTAACTGCCACTTTGCCAGAGACAGAGAAGGAGGAGGAGGAGGAGGAGGAGGAGGAGGAAGAGGTGGTGGAGCAGACAGACCTCATACAAGCAGCTTTCTGGAGGCGTGGTGGATGAACAAGCTCCAGCACAGAGCCCCGTCCTGGATCCCTCCCAGCTGCAATCAGAGTTACCCAGTGTGCCATGAAGGAAATGTAATGGCCCTGTCCATGCTTGCTGGACCATGTGTCTAAAGTCATGTGCACCTTGCTGCTGACAAATTCACGGACGGAAGCAGAGTCCACCAGCTGGAAAGGCAGCAGCTGCAATGCAAGTAATTTTGCTAAGCTGGCATTTAGACGCTGTGCTTGGGGATGGTTGGGACTATATTTTTTCTTACGCTGCAGCAGCTGGGCAACGTAATCTGACTGCATAAATCTTCAGCTGATGGGATGCTGTCACATTCTGAGGAAGGACCTGGTACACCCATTACTGTAGCATCATCCCTGTCAGTGGAGGTTGTAGGCAATGACATGGCAGGACATATAGTGGGGGTAGAGACAGATGAGGAGGAGGACCTATGCAAAGTGTTGTGCGGGATGCATTGCAGGTCTTATATCGCCTCAAGCACGTGGTACCCAAGTGTGGGATGTCTTTCCCACGCCTGATCCTCATCTGACATAGATTACAAATAGCAACGGTGCGGTATGCTGTACATTTCTTAAAGAACTCCCAGACAGCAGACTTCCTGTACATGTGCTTTGAGACAACAGCGCTCTGCACCTGAGCAGCTGTGACTTCTGATGCCTTGGACTGGCTACAGTTGGTCATAGAGGACATTCTATGTTTTTGTTGTGCCTCCTCCTCCCTTGACTCCTCTGTTCGATCAGGCACCCAGGTGGAGTCAGTGATCTCATCATCGTCATCACCCCTATCTCCTCGTCACTGGAGCCAACCTCGCAATATGCTGCAGCTGAACATGAGTGCCAGTTCTTTGTGTGTCAATGGCACCCCCTCCCTCTAGGCTGATTTTACTCCATTCCTCTACCTCAGAGTTTGAATCAGAGCACTGGAGTTGCTGCGCATCCTCAAGCAGCATGTCACTGACACTGTCACTGTAGTCAAACAATTCAGCTGACTCCTCTGTGTAGGATAGTGAGGCTACGGCAGAAGTAGCTGTGGACATGGAGGCTGAATTAGATGTTTTGGCAGCTGAGGTGGAATGTAAACCACAAGCCTGGCTGGCATAGGTTCTCGGAGGATGAGGATGGCCTGGTTAGCCAATCCTGCAAATCCTCTGTATGTTGCTGCTTAAGACCAGCACCAGTTAGAAACAAGGACAAGCATGCCCCTGCAGAGGATGCACCACGTCCACGACGACCAGGGGCACAGCCTTCCAACACAGAGGCTGCTTGCCCTCTTATCTGTGTCTGGGAGCGTCTGCCTGTCCTTTTTGGTCTTTCTGACATGGTGAGTGATATATATATTAAAGATATACAGAACTCGGATTCAACTCTATTATAAAAATTGGAGATATGCAGAACTCTGATACAACTGTGTTATTTAGATTAAAGATTTCCAGAACTCTGGTATAACTCAGTGAGACACCCTGATAGCTGACAGCCAGTGACAAGACAGATTAAAATTCCCAGAAACCTCCTATAAATATGTGAGACCCCCTGATGGGTGGCAGTGACAAGACACAGATTACAATTCCCGGATTTCTTGTAGAAGTGAGACCCCCCAATAGCTGCTGGCAGTGAGAACACACAGATTACAACAATTCCCAGATATCTTGTAGAAGTGAGACCCCCCCCAATAGCTGCTGGCAGTGAGAACACACAGATTACAACAATTTCCAGATATCTTGTAGAAGTGAGTAGGGATGAGCTGTTCGGTTCAATCAGTTCAGAGTTCGACTCGAACATTGTGTGTTCGAAAGATCGTGAACTTCGAACTTTTTGGCGTGTTCGGTTCGAGTTCGAAAAAAAAAAACATTTTGAAAAAAATATAAAAAATGCTTAAAAAAATACTAAAAAATCTAGAAATAAAGAGACTCTTTACTGCAGAATATTATAAGCTACGGTTTATTAGATATTGAATTAAAAAACAACCTAATGTCTAGGTGCAAAGATTCTCACCTCTAAATGACCTGTGCTCTCAAACGGCGTAAACAACAGGTGTTTAATTAGTGTTTGGAAATAACATGTGCTTCTAATAATTAGTCTGGTCTCATGAATTTGATACATATTTGTTACATTGCCTGCAGACTGGGTGTGGCCTGCACATGTATGAACAAACACTGTGCTTGTTCTGAATTCTAAGAAGTGTTCATTTCTACTACATGTTCCTCTGATATGCTGTTTAACCCCCACAATAGGTGCTGGCAGTGAGAACACACAGATTACAACAATTCCCAGATATCTTGTAGAAGTGAAACCCCCCCAATAGCTGCTGGCAGTGAGAACACACACTAACAGAACAATCTCCTCTCAAAAAACACGTGCTGCGGCTGCGAGGGACGCCTTATATACAGGGTTATTCAGAGAGTGTGAAAAGCAGGAGAATGACTGGAGAATGACTGGAGAATGAAAAATTCTAGGTCAAAATAGCCGATTTGGAAAGTGAGATGAAAGGGAGAATTTTTCTGGTTTGGCTATTTTGACCTAGAATTTTTCATTCTCCAGTCATTCTCCAGTCATTCTCCTGCTTTTCACGCTCTCTGAATAACCCTGATAGTGTTCTGCGGGACTTAGCTCTGTGAGCCCATGATTGGGCAAAATTTGCCCAATCAGGACTTTGAGCCGTGATTGGCATAGTCTTGCACCTGACCTGTGGTCAGTTGCAAGGCTGTAGCCAATTACAAGCTTCAGGCCAGTGGAAAAGTGCATTGTGGTCCATTGTGGTGCATTGTGGGCGAATTCGAACCGAACACGCGGAAATGTTCGGAGTTCGGCGAACAGCTGAACGGCCGATGTTCGATGCGAACTCCGAACAGATCGAACCGAACAGCTCATCCCTAATGGACAAAAGGAGAGGAACGCCTTCTAGACTTTCACAAGGCATTCAATATGTTCCACCCATCGATCAAACCCAAGATGGATTTTTCCAAGCACAGTGTGAGCTTCCTGGACTGCACCATATCAGCCGCCAATGGCACTATGCACTCATCTGTGTACAGGAAACCCACAGACAGGCCGAGCTACGTCCACAAGACCAGCTTTCATCCCAACCACATCAAACAAGGCATCATCTACAGCAGGGGTAGGCAACCTTTCTCTGCCTGAGGGCTGGATGCAACAACTGTGAATGCATGGAGAGCTGCATTCACCTACAAAGCAAATAAATGATGATAATATTGTAATAACGCAACAATCACATTAGATTTTAAATACTGTATACTTTTTAAACTTAAATAAGATAAACATTGTAATAATAAGAATTATAAACAATAAACACAAGACACTAAGGTTTGCTTTTTAGAATTAAAATATTTAGTAATAATATCAGTAATAAACATCAAACAGAAAAACTAAGTAATGTTTGCTTTTTTTTAACTTAAATTTTAACAAATTTAGCACATTACTGAGTTTTATTGGAGTGGAGCCCTGGATTCGCTCTTCCACAGCATTGACAAAAATTTTTGTAAATGCCTTCCTAAAAGGATATTGTGATGGGGGATTGCAACATATCTGTTTAATAGCAAATTAAATATATATTTAACATTCCAGTGTGATAGCGCATTAAGCAGATATTGCAATTCCACATCATAATATACGCATAATAGACAGAATATTAAGGGTTATAATATTTAATATGTGGGTAAAAGCTTCTTGATCCAAGGAGAAATCTGACTGCCATTCTGGGGTCAAGAAGGAATTTTTGCCCAGTATGTTGCATATTGGCAAGCATGTCAGACTAGGTTTTTTGCCTTCTTTTGGATCAACAGCAGTAGGTGATGTGGGAGAGGCTGAACCCAATGGACGCATGTCTTTTTTCAGCCTATGTAACTATGTAACTATGTAACAATTTTTGTTTTATACTAAGACCCAGAGTGCTCCCATCTCTCTGTTGCTGTATATATATATTTATATATATGCAACTGTATGGTGCATAGCTCATGCATACAGCGTTTATCTTCATCTATATAGTATACAGATATAAAGTGCAACATTTGCACCATTGAATTCCTTCTGCATAGTGTCTGGCGTTTGGGTTTAGAAACTCCAGAGATTTTATAAATGATAACACGATTGTATCTTGCGTAGATGATTTATAGCACTTTGACAGTTCTTTCATGAGGTGTTTTGGAAATGTCTGTAACTAATAGTTGCAATTTCTCAATAATGTTTTACTAGTAGATGTGCGTTTTAAAGAAAAAGTACTGTCTATTTAGCTGGTTGGTTTTTTTTTTCCAGTGAATTTGCCAGATCTTAAAAAAAATTAGAAATTTCATGCTGGATATAAATTAAGCAGTTTAACACACTAAGGGCAGTATTACAAAGCTGGTGCTAACTTAACCAGAGCTGTTATAAAGTTAACGGGCTACATTACAATCTTGTTGCTAACGTTAGCGCTCACCTGCGTGAGCAATAAGGTTAGCCCTGGTGGCCCTAACACGGGCGCACCATATTACAATCCAAATGCTAACAGGTTAAGAAAACATTACCGTTTGGAATCTTGCGCTGTGAGGCTACTGTACTTTGCGCTCCCTATAATTAACATGGGGAGCGCAACGTGTTAATCAGCTTTAGGATTACAAAGTCCTAACGCTAATTAACATCCAGTTAGCAAAAAGTTAACCACAGCCTGGACTTGGTGCAAAGGGATTCTGCTGCTGAAAAATCCGGTAGAAACCTCCCAAATTAAATCAGATACACACCTCCTATCCCGCGGCGAGGACCGTGGCTCCAACCGCCTCCTCTGTCCGGCAGGAGCAGGGAGAGGCTTGGGGGAAAAGTCCCCCAGTCTCTCCTTGCGGATCATTACGCCGACCTGCCGGATCTCGCGATGCGAGATCCAGCAGGTCCTGTGACCAGCGCTGTCTGCTCAATGGAGTCCTATGGACTCCATGGAGAGGATGTGGGCAGCGGCGCTTAGTGCTGCAAAACGCATCCCGGGGCTTAGCGCCCAATAACAAAGCAGACAGCTTTTTAAGCGCCTGCATTGTAATATCGCTCTAAAAACAGGGAAAACAAAGGGTAAACCTGCAGGCGCAGGTTTTTCTCCTTTTCATCCCCGTTTTAGTGCGATATATGTAATGTAGCCCAACAGCTCCATAGACTATGGACAGTATTACAAAGCTGGTGCTAACTTAGCCAGAGCTGATGTACACTTAGCAGCCCCATAGACTATGGGCTACATTACATTCTTTGCGGTAAAACGGGGACGCTAGGGAGAAAAAAACTGCATCCGCAGTTTTCTCACTAGCGTCCCCGTTTTCGGCAAAATTACAATGCAGGCGCTTAAAAAGCTGCATGTATTGTTACCGTGTGCAAAGCCCCGGGATGCGCGCTGCAGCGCTAAGTGCTGCCGCGAGCATCCACTCAATGGAGTGTCCATTGGGTTTCCCCTCTGCCGGTCATATAACCTGTCAGCTCTCGCCCCGCGAGATCCGACAGGTCAGCGTAGTAATCCACAGGGGGAGACTGGGGAACTTTTCCCCTAGTCTCTACCTGCTCCTGCTTAACGGAGGAGGCGGACGGAGCTGCGGTCCTCGTCGCGAGATAGTAGGTGAGTATCTGGATTTTTGGGGGGGGGGGTTCCTGCTGGTGCCAACGGATTCTGCACCAGCAGAAATCATTAGCATCAAGTCCATGCTGCGGTTAACATTCTGTTAACCGCAGCCGGGTGTTAATCAGCGCTAGGATTTTGTAATCCTAACACTGGTTAACAGTTTGCGCTCTCTATGCTTAACATGGGGAGCGCAAAGTACAGTAACCTCGCACTGAAAAGCACAGGATTCCAATCACTAACAGGTTTTTTAACCCGTTAGCGTTTGGATTGTAATGTGTGTTGTCTGCCAGGGCTAACGTTAATGCTCACTCAGGTGAGCGCTTAAGTTAGCACCAACAGTGTAATGTAGCCCTATAATGGCTCTGGTAAGTCTACAACACCTCTGGTTAAGTTAGCACCAGCTTTGTAATATTGCCCACACTTTATGAAAATGTACAATGACATGCCTTATTACCAAACTATATCACCCTTTTTTGTGATTAAATGTAATTTTATCACAGGAAACAGAGGCTCATATTATAATGCCAAATTCTTTTAATACCACTTCCAGCAGCAAGAAGAAAACAAACCTTTTCAGGGACACCCCTGTAACAAGTAATGGTAGTGTCCATAGTCCTGGCAACCCCCTATGAATTGTCCAGCCCACTCCCAGGATCCTCTCTTTTTCTTGCTGCTTCCAGGAGTGAGATGAGTATTTTCTCTGTCTCTGATAATTTCAGTCTATTGCAATATTGTATGGTTATAGTTAACATATCTTACTATAATTAATATATAATTTATATACATAGTTATTGTATACGTTTATTGACTATTCTGTTATATTTCATATATTTGATTTTTTTGTCGCCGTTCCTGAGCCGCCCGCAGCTCTTCCGCAGGGGGGCTGGTGTTATTGGTGGCCTCAGTTTATCCTATCCGCGCTCCGGCGTTTGGAGGCACTTTCCCCGGCGCTCGGATCGTTTTCTAGTTATAAACAAATTTCACCTCACGAGCGGCGGCCATTTTTGAGAGTGCGCGCGCATCCCGCTATTGTTGGGCTTTGGCACGTTTTCCGGCGGCCATTTTAGGTCTCACTGCCGTGTGTGATTCTCGAATATAAGCATGTCGCTGCCTGCTCGTTCCGCATCCCAAGAGAGGGATCTGCAAAAAAGCCCGGAACTCTCAGATGGCCCCTCCGGATCCTCCCCCGCTCCACCCCAGCTGGTCAGGGAGTCCCCGGGAGCCCCGCCGATTGATTCCAATGAGGTCCTGTCAAAATCCCTCACAGATTTTGCCTCAGCGATGGGGACCAGGTCTGCAGCGCTGACAGCTTTTGGCTCCTACTGGCCCTCCACAAGGTACACTACCCATTGCTGCCATGAATCAGCCTGATCCTACCTCTGGAGCTACTGCAGGCCTCCTATAGGGCACCTCCTGCGGTGCACCGTAAAGCTTTGGCGAAATCCAAGCACATGAAAGCTCGTTATAAAAAAAGAGAGCATATGATGGTAGGGATACTCCTACAAAAGAAAGCGTGGGACGTCCCCGCAAACATGCTTCCCCAAAAAAACGGCACAAGCATTAAAGGTCCTGGAAGAGGGCCAGAGCTCAGACAGTTGCCTCCAGCTCTGACACCTCCAGTACCTGGACTCTCTCCTCAGAGAGTTCCTCCAATGACAGCTCCAGGGCAGGTGCTCCTGCACCTCCGGTCAAGAAGACCGCGCTGGCCTTGTACTCATATGCTGCATCTGAGGATGATTTTTTTGAGCCCGAATCCTTGAAACACCCCCGATCTGTGGAATGGGTGGCATCACCTAAAGTGGATAAGATGCTTTTGAAAAGGGTTCGTAAACCCCTCGAATGCAAGGTCCGCTCCCGTCTCCTATGGAGTGTCCCAGACCGATAACTTCTAAGAACATACTTCAAACTCCGGAACGGAGTGAACAAATGGCACAATTTATGGCTAACACAGGCTGGAATCCCCATAAAGGGGTCAATTTTTCCTTCCGGTCCTGCCAGGACAAGTTGCTCGACGTGTTCGGTCCCTTTTCCCAACTATTGGAGGCGATTGAGCATGCTCATATCTCGGGTATCGCTCCCAAAATTTCCACCCTCTGGGGTTGTGCTCACCGTACACTGTCCCTCCTCGGGAATGCCAATACAGCACTAGCTACCGAGCGCAGAATGTCCATCCTGCTGCGCATTGACCCGGGCTTGATATCTCTGGCCTCACATGACCCAGGCCCAGATGCAGAGGGCGATTTGTTCGCAAAGACTATTATTCCAGATATGAATGCATACTCAAACTCCTTCACGACTATCACCAACGTAAAAACCAAGATGCGCAAGGTTTTCAAACAGCCAAAAGGAGTTTTTGGCCAGGCCGGCAGGCGCAGGGGTCGACTGCCCGGCCGTTCCTCTTACGGTTCCTCCAGAGCCTCCACAGGCCCCTATCAACAGAACCAAGTCAGTTTCTTCCCTCAAGTTCCCCGAGGCGGCCGCGGACGTGGACGTGGTTCCTTCCGCTCTCGTCCTCCAGGTAAGCCCATTACCTTCTATTCCTCCGAGTCACGTGGGTGGCAGGATTGCTCATTTTTTACCTGTTTGGGCACAGATTACGTCAGATGCATGGGTCCTACAGACCGTCCGGGGTTACCTCCTCGAGTTTGTGTCAACCCCGCGTCAGCTTACGCCCCCGACCCCTCACGTAGTATCCCGCCATGGGGCGACGCTTATAGACATAGAGATGCAGGCCCTCCTCAGGAAAGAGGCCATTCAACCTGCTCCTCTGAATCCTCAGGGGTTTGTAAGCAATGTGTTCCTAGTCCAGAAAAAAAGGGGGTTCCTTCAGACCGGTTATCAACCTCAGGACTCTGAACGGGTTTATCATGTACCGTCATTTCAAATTGGAGGGAATCCATAGTCTACGCGATCTTCTCCAAACAGGAGACTGGATGGCGAAGGTAGGTCTGACAGATGCGTATCTGACGGTCCCTATTCATGTCGATCATCGTCACTTTCTACAGTTTCTATGGCAGGGTCAACGGTTTCAGTTTACGTGCCTCCCGTTTGGCCTGTCGTCCGCTCCATGGTGTTTCTCCAAACTGCTACGTCCTGTCATGGCTCATTTACGATCCAGGGGAGTTCGATTAGTGATCTACCTGGATGATATCTTGGTCATGGCGGCGTCCCGCGACAAATTATTGCTCCACCTACAATGGACAGTACACCTACTCACCACTCTGGGTTTCCTTATCAAATCGATTCTGATTCCCACCCAGAACATAGAATTCCTGGGTTTCGTTATCGATTCTCCAGCGGCGTGCCTCAAGCTCCCTCAGCGCAAGCTTCAGGATATTCGGAAAGAACTCCGGAAGACCTTGTCACGACAATGTTTTACAGTACGCTACTTGGCTCGAGTGATTGGACTTCTGTCCAGCTCTATTCAGGCCATTTTCCCAGGCCCCCTCCACTATCGGGCCCTACAACGTCTGAAGACGAAAGCCCTGGTTCGTGCCCAGTCCTACTCGGATCTCGTTCACCTGGACCAGGAATCCAGGGAGGAGCTGGAATGGTGGCTCGTCAACATGGAAGCCTGGAACGGGAGAGCCATCTTCGGTTCCGAACCGGACCTTATTATCGAGTCCGACGCCAGCGCACAAGGCTGGGGTGCAAGATGCGGTTCCGTCTCCACCGGCGGCAAGTGGGCACCGGCAAAAAAATCCCTCCACATCAACTGCTTGGAACTCCTCACAGGGTCTCTGGCGATTCTCAGCCTCTCCGGCTCTTGGTCCAACTGCTGCATACTGCTCCGCATGGACAACCTTTCGGCAGTTCGATACGTCAACAAGCTGGGAGGCGCCCGATCACGCCCATTGGCTGCTCTAGCGAAGACCTTCTGGGAATTCTGCCTTCACCGACAGATTCACATGCAGGCGGAATATCTTCCGGGACTTCACAACACCGTCGCCGATTGGTACTCACTATTCTTACGGGACTGCAGCGATTGGCAACTTCATCCCATGTTCTCGATTGTCCGGGCTGTGGGGACCTCTATCCATGGACCTCTTCGCTTCCTGGCTCACACAACTCCCCCGCTTCTACAGCTGGCATCCAGACCCGGAGGCAGTGGCGACGGACACTCTCCTGCAGGATTGGCCCCAGGGTCACCATTACGCCTTTCCTCCGTTTGCTCTCCTGGGGAGGACTCTTCTTCAGATTCGCAGGAGCCAGGCGGCAGTGGTATTGATTGCTCTGTGGTGGATAACGCAGACCTGGTAACCTCACCTCCTCGACTCAGCACTGGATTGCCCCAGGTTCCTCCCGATGGATCACAGATTGTTGTCAGACCCTCAAGGCATGCCTCACCCACTTATTCTGGATGGACAGCTGCATCTCATGGCGTGGTTGCTGTCAGGCGATCTGTGTCTCCCGCTGCAGTTCCGGGCACGGTTGGCTTCCTCCTCGCTGCCTCATGGGCACCGAGAACCGGACTGGCTGGTGCCTGGGATGAAGTATGGATCCCGTTTCGGCCTCTGTCCAATCCATTCTCCAGTTCCTCTCCGACCACTATGATGCCGGTAGGGCCTATAGAACGCTGAATCTGTATCGCTCCGCTATCTCCGCCAATCATCCTCACCTGGACGGGACTGAAGTCGGCAGACATCCTCTGGTCTGCAGGTTACTTCGAGGTGTTCGTCTCTCCCGTCCTCCACAACCCCGTTATACTTCTGTCTGGGATGTGAATTGTGTATTTAATTTACTGTTGTCGTGGCCGGATAACCCGGCTCTGAACATTAAACAATTGTTTGCAAAATTGGCTATGCTGTTCTGTCTCATTTCATGCAGGCGTGTGTCGGATGTGCGGGCTTTGGACGTCCACGCCCGGTCCTTCCGCCCCGATGGGGTGGAGTTTCGGATGTCTAGACGTACTAAAACCCTTTCTAAGAGGATCTTTTATCCATCTTTTCCATCTACTCCGTTGCTCTGTCCAGTGCGTTGCCTGCAACAGTACGAGTTGGTCACGGCTGCGGTGCGGCAGTCTCCTGTGGGCCCTCTATTAGTGGCCCTGCACCGCCCCTTCCAACCGGTGTCCTCCACCACCCTTGCGCATTGGCTCCGCTGGCTTATGTCCCTTGCTGGGGTTGATGTCTCTATCTTTGGGGCTCACTCCGTGCGGGGCGCTATGGCTTCTAGTGCCCTCACAGTGGGTTGTAGGTTGGAGGACATTATGTCGGCCGCGGATTGGTCCCGGGAATCCACGTTTCGGGATTTATATTTCCACTCCGACATTCATTGGGCTGCCTCTGTTCTGCCTTAAGCTTTGAACTGGCATTATAATATAATATGTGCCTCAGTTTCCTGTGATAAAATTCCGGATTTCCCTAGTACCGTGACGGGAAGTCCTAATTTTATTAAGGATAAACGGAGGCGAGTATTATTCCCGCCCTGTCTTTCTGACCCCGTCCTGTTAGTTTTCCTTGTAATATTACCACTCTCATAATAAACTACTTGAGTTCCATATGAATACCTGGTGTTGTGTTTTATATTCTTGCGCGCTCGCCGTCTGTACAGTTGATCGCTGCAGGCGCGGCGCTCCTGCCCTTTGCTGCTCTGCTGTTGTGTTATCTATGTGCATCTGTTATAGTTCCCCACGACTGACGATTTGTGTCTCTTCTTTTTTCCAGCTACTTAAGTTGCTGAGTTGCTGGGCTGGGGCCCGTTGCAGTCTTCCTGGCTTACTTCGCTTCTTCTGATACATCTGTTTCTGTATTCCAGCCGTTTCGGTTTCCTCTCCATTCATGTTCGGATGGTCAAGTTTCTGGTTTCATGGTCTGGTGTTCTAGGATTCAAGTTTCAGTGTTTCCTGTCATCGTTCCCAAGAAAAAGAGAGGATCCTGGGAGTGGGCTGGACAATTCATAGGGGGTTGCCAGGACTATGGACACTACCATTACTTGTTACAGGGGTATCCCTGAAAAAGTTTGTTTTCTTCTTGCTGCTGGAAGTTGTATTAAAAGAATTTGGCATTATAATACTCGCCTCCGTTTATCCTTAATAAAATTAGGACTTCCCGTCATGGTACTAGGGAAATCCGGAATTCACAAAGCTGATATTGTTAAATGATATTTTTTCTATGCTTGTTGACTACGTCTATCTAGATTTCAATGGCATTATTCATCACAGGTATAAGAAAAAAACAAAACTCTTCAGACTAGCAGTTGATAACGTTACATCTGCCTCATATTTTTCACAATCATAGCTGTATGTGAAGATTTTCAGGTCATTATGCTCTTCTTGATCACATGCTCAGCCATTCTTTCAATTTTTTTGAAGGAATTAATATGTATATGCTGTAGGTTATATTATATTTTTCTTTATTAAAAGAAGAGTCTCCATATACAGTAAAATTTTTTCAAGTAGATTTTGAAATAGGGGTTGCTCAAGGTGACACCTAGAGCAAGTTAAACAGCGAACTTGGATATCCCCTTCATGGAGGACACTGATGATTTAAAAATGACTTCTCAGTCTACACTACTCACCATTATACAACTGAGCTGTTAACAGTTCTGCTAACAGCTAAGATCAATACTAACAGGGTTATCCAAAGAGATTCGAAAAGTCACCGCACGTTCGGTGACTTTTCGTTCTCTTCAATTCGGTTCCTTTTGCCGATTGCATTTCGGTGACCCTGCGGTGTATTCAGCAAGCACCACAGGGTCCCCGAATTCCAGGGAAAAGCTGCCGAAAACCTGACGAAAACTAACCGAATGCACGCTGAAAACAAGCAAAAACATCTGGATTAACCTTTGAAGAAGCCGAACAGGAGCCGAATCACACAGAGCCGAAGCAGCTGTGACGTAGAGGAGGCAGTGAATAAATTAGCAAAACCATTTGTATGAATCTGGGAAAATGAAACCCTGTTTGCAAAGAAACTACTGAGCGAAAATGTCTGACATTTTCACAGGAGGTCCAGGGAATGATAAGAGGGCTGTTACAAAAAAAATAAGTAAACTGAAAAAAATAATAAAAAAAAAAAAAATATCGGACTTTTAAGAAAAAAAAAAAAAATCTGAAAAATGCTTAAAGTATCCTAAAAAATCTATAAATAAAGAGACTTTTTGCTGCAGAATTTTATAATGAACGGTTTATTAGATATTGAATTAAAACGGGAATATTTTTAACATTGAAGCCTATGGGATTCTCCTGAATAAATTTGCCGAATTAAACCACCGAATGGCAGGGCATTAGGGGAACCTTTCACTGCTGGTTTGTGTTCTCTGAATAGCCGAAGCAGTGCTTTTTCATGGGGATTTCACTGCCCTCGAACAGGGACCGAACAGGCACCGTATGTTCAGGCAATTCGCCAGGATTTGGCGAATTGCCTGCTCTCTGGATAGCCGAATGGTCAGGAAAGGTAACCGAACGCTGATTTTCAGCGTTCGGTTACCTTTCTCAAGCAATTCGGATCTCTTTGGATAACCCTGTAAGTATTATGACCCCACACCTTAATGACTCCTATCTTATTCCAGCCAGGCTACAATTGGTCCTCTGGCACAGCTGCCTACCGTACATTAGGTCTTCCTCTACAAAGTTAAGGAAGCTTTAATGTCGAGACAGCCAGATAAATAACAAAACATTTCCACTTGTAGACAGTAATGTAAAAACAATCTGGCTGCCAAAAACTTGTGTTCTTTGGTTTTGCTAAAAGGTAAAAAAAGAAGTAATTAATTACTTTCCCTTATCCCACAATGAAAAGGAAAGTGCAATCTGCTGCATCCAACCACTGCAAACATAAGACACAGAACAAATAGCACACCAGTGTCCTTCTGCTGACCCTTCATGATCTTGTAAGATCGCATATACATCTTCTCGCTCCAGGCTTGTGCAAGGTTCCATGGCTCCTATGTACTCTGTAAAAGTATTACCGTGGCGGTGCATAGTACCACTGCACATATCCCTTACTGACTCTATTGTATAATAGAACTGGTAACAGGGAGTCGGAAGTATCAAGCACTAACACGTATTACCAGACTAACTGTAACTGAGGCCTACATCCTTTGTTAACAACATAAAATGTTAGTCTACTAACTGCTATGCAAGGAGTTTACCCTCATTCATGGATGAAGTTTTTAAAAATAATGAATCAGAGAAACTATAGTTAGACATTTTATAGTTGAGTATATGGTATAATCTGAAGGACAGAAATATAGATTCTTAAATAGGTTATAATTTATATAACTTTAAAAAGTTCTGTCCTGGTTTATTTACCATGAGCTCTCTTTCTTTAAATCTAACTGTTACATGGTCAAACAAAGAATAAATGCAGCATATATGTATTTATCTAAATTACTGCTTAGTGCTTAGGCTGCCTAGTAATCTTGGTAAATCAAGCATAAATGCATTTCAAAGAAGTACCTTTATTGGTTCAATAAACAGCATGTGTTATTCACTATGTAGTATTTTGACAGTTTAAAATTTCTGATTTAAATTATCAACTTCAACTAATGCGCACAAAAAGACAAAGGGCTATAATCCATTCACTATTCACTGCAGGGTCCCCGAAGTGTGATGAACATGGAGCAGTCGAAGACTGCCAAACAGACCACCAAACACCGCAGAATTAATCAACATGTCTAAGACTGAGCTCTTACTTATTCCTCCCTCCAATGCCTCCCCACCTTCTGACTTCTCTATAACGGTGGAGGGTATCACCATCTCCCCATCAAACCAAGTTCGCTGTCGTGGAGTTACACTTGACTCTGCTCTTTCCTTCATCCCCCACATCCAGTCTTTTTCCTCCTCCTGCCGATACCAACTGTGTAATATTTCCAGAATTCTGCCATTTCTTACCGGTGTCACCACAAAACAACTCATCCACGCCCTGGTAATCTCCCGATTTGACAATTGCAATAATCTCTTATTTGGCCTCCCTCTCTCCTCCCTACAATCCATCCTGAACACCTCCGCCAGGCTAATTCACCTCACCCGCCGCTCTGTCTCTGCCGCTCCCCTCTGCGAGTCCCTTCACTGGCTCCCCATCCACTGCAGAATTAAGTTCAAAATCCTTATCCTTACCTACAAAACCCTCACTAACTCAGCTCCCCACTACCTGTCCTCACTAATCACCAAATACACCCCAGCCCCTAAGGTCAAACAGCGACCTGCGCCTAGCGTCTCCCTGCATCACCTCATCCCATGATAGACTGCAGGATTTCTCACGCGCAGCCCCCACTCTCTGGAACGCTCTCCCTCGTACTGTCAGACTTTCCCCTAACTTCTCTTCCTTCAAACACTCCCTTAAAACGTTCCTATTTAGGGAAGCCTACCACCCGACTCACTGACGCAACCATCAATCACTCTCACCTTGCAGTCCTCTCCTCCTGTTTCCAACCCAAACCCTTCTAGATTGCGAGTTCCTATGGGAATAGGGCCTCATCTCCTCCTGTACTGTTTGTCAAATGTTGTTCAATGTATTGTAACCCTGTCTATACTGTGCCTTTTGAACAGCGCTCCGGAATATGCTGGCGCTATATAAATAAAGAATAATAATAATAATAATAATAATAATCACCAAACGCAGGTGAAAAATGCTGAACTGACCACGGAATGCCGCCAAACTGCAGAATAAAAAAAACAGAACTCTGCTTTGCTTCTAATAGGTGTTTAAACCAAAAAAGATGCATTAAAATGTGTCCAAATAAAAAGGGTCCTTTAAAAAATAATAAAATTAATGAAAGGTGCAGACTATTAAATAAGCCTTTAAAAAAAATTGGGAGTCAAAAATTTCCTTAAAAAAATATTTAAAAAATACATGAAAGTGTTCAAAATAAATAAAAAGATGGTTTGCCGAAAATGAAAAGAATAAACGGTTTAATAAAATAAATGGAAAACGATAATATTTTTTGTACATTGACTCCTATGGGATTCGCCTGTTTATTCCTGTTGAACTGAAACATCAAAAATCAGGGCATTTCACTAACACTTTGGTGCAGTTCAGTGTTCTGTGAATAGATTAACCATTACTTCAATTACAACAATTTTGCGGTTGCCAAAGTCTGCGGCGAACTGTATTTCGCTGTCAATTCATCAGTATTTGGCAAATTGCCAGCTTTCTGTATAGACGAACTGCCACGAAATTGCTTAGTACGGTGAAATTCACCATTCAGTGTAATTCGGTGGCAAGTTTGTCACTGATTAACACCCTAGAGGTGTACATGGTGAAAAAATTGTTTTGTTTCGTTTTAAAATAAATTTTGTTTTCTTAATTTTGTTCCGTATTTTGAAGCTTACTTCGTTTTGTATTTCATTCGTTTCATTTTGGATCAATTCAAAATTTATAGATCTTGATTCGAATTTTGGATTACTAAATAAACCACCAATTAATCAAATTTTGCTGTTAAGCTGTGTCACAGATTTAGTGCCAGAGACAAATTAATAGGGACAGGCTGCTTGTGAAACAGTGAAACAAAATTAATGCTTTTCATAAAGTCGTTTGCTGTGACTGTAGTACTATTGTAAGACCAATTCGAAATTTATTATCGATTCGAAACTTGATATATCTCAATTCGAATTTTGGATCATTAATAAAACCCCAATTAATCAAATTTTGCTGATAAAAGGCAAGCTAGGATTAAAAGTCTCTCTGCAGCATAATAAACCCCTTAGTGACTGAACGGTTATACAAAAGTCTGTCCGAAAGTGCCCGCTGCTCTTTTTACGTTTCTACGCTGTTTGTGTTTAGGTCAAATTTTCCTCTTACTCGTTTGCAAAACACACATATTATATACCATTTTTCCCGCCATTACATGGTCTTTCTAAAGATACCATTATTTCCATCATATCGTATAATTTACTATAATAATACAACAATTTGAAATATGATGAAAAAATGGAAAAAATAAATTTTTTCAAAATTTTGTCCCCAGAATCTACAACCGCCAAAAAAGATCCCGGCTAAATAGTTTTGACAATTTTGTCCTGAGATTAGAAATACCCAATTTTTACATGTTTTTGCTTTTTTTATCCCTTCACTGCTGAGCCATTTCACCTCAGTGCGCTGAGCTCATTTTGACCATTTTATGCTCATTATTTTTAGATGCCAGCTTAAGTCCTATTTATTATTATTATTTATTTAAATTTTATTTTCTATTATTATTTTTTTAAATTCTTACATCAAACCTGGTCATGTTTGGTATCATTGGAAAGGCCATGATCAGGCCTCTCCAATGATATAAAACATGACCCTTTAGCTGCCCCATGGATCGGGAGATATGGGGAGCCAAATGATCCCCTTATCTCCACTTGGCAGCTAGAGGGTTAACTGGCCCACTGATGTCCTCACAAATATGGTGAGTATGTCAGTGGGTGTGGGGGGGTGACCTGGAGGCTTGGCTGACATTCAAGATGACAGCCACTTCTGGATTTGAATCGAGATCCGGCAACAAAAGGGTTAATGAGTGTGACTGCTGAAAAGGGGAGATTCTCCACTTTCCAGCGGTACTATTTGTTTGATTCTAGCTTGAACTGTTGGGGAGATAGAGGGCTTCATAGGACCCCTCCCTTTCATCATATCTTACTGCAGGTGCCAGGGGGCAACTGGCGATGATGTCACACACCCTGAAAAGGCAGGGCAGGGTTCCAACCTGCCAGACCACCGTGGAAGCCCAGTGAGAGAGGTGAGTATAGGGAGGGAGGTTAGGAGACCCTGATGTACTATCAGGGTTATTCAAAGAGAATCGAAAAGTCACCGCACGTTCGGTGACTTTTCGTTCTCCTCAATGCGGTGCGATTTGGCGATCCCATTTCGATGAGCCTGCGGTGTAGTCAACAAGCACCACAGGGCCGTCGTAGTGCAGGGAAAAGCTGCCGCAAACCCGCCGAACACTCAGCGCAAAACCTGGCGAACGCACACCGAAACCCGCAAAAACATCTGGATTAACCTCAAACACGCCAGAGAACCCGAGCAGCCGCTGATCACAGCGCAGAGCAGCCGCCAGAAAAAGCCAACACCGCAGACGAATTGAGTGAAAAAAAACTGTAGGCTTGAAAGTTTGAAAAGTGAAATGCTGTTTGCAAAGAAACTACAGAACGAAAATGTCTGGAATTTACATATAAGGTCCAATGAATGAAAATAAAAAGGGCTGTTACAGAAAAAAGAAAAGCTGATTTAAAAAAAAAATCCCGAAAAATGCCTAAAAGATCAAAAAAAATCTATACATAAAGAGACTTTTTTACTGCAGAATATTATAAGCAACGGTTTATTAGATATTGAAACGGGAATATTTTTAACATTGAAACCTATGGGATTCGCCTGAATAAACCACCGAACAGCAGGGCAATTCGGCAACTTTTCACTGATGGTTTTTGTTCTCTGAATAGACAAAGTATTGCTTCTCTATGGGGATTTCACTGCCCTCGAACAGGCAACGAACAGGCACTGTATGTGCAGGCAATTCGCCAACATTTGGCGAAATGCCTGCTCTCTGGATAGCCGAATGGCCAGGAAAGGTAACTGTATGCTGAATTTCACTGTTCGGTTACCTTTCGGCCACAATTCGGATCTCTTTGAATATCCCTGTATGTATGGCAGCAGGCCTAAAGAAGACTTTCCGTTTGGACATATGTACGTCAGTGGTCGGGAAGGGGTTAATGCAGCATATGAATCCACTCACTGCGCAGAAGCACTTCTCTGCAGTATAATTAATGCAGCATATGACTCCTACAAGAAAAGAGCAGTACACACGTGGATTTGAACAAGACAAACATACGTTGCTTCCTTCTTAGATGGACACATTTATTGCTTACATTGCCTCAAAAAAAATACAGCCGGTATACTACAATAGAAATACCAGCAGGTACCAAAATAATCCCAAAGGTTTCAATGTGAACAAAAATCCGTGTTTAAGAAATATTTACTAAACCTTTAATTTTTTTTCCTCTGCAGCAATAAGCCATTTTGTTTATTTATTTTTTAAGATTTTTTATGCATTTTTCAGGAATTTTTGGGTTAAATTTTATTAGGTTTCCTAACTCATTTTAAAGAAATTTGTTTTTTTTGCACAATAGGTTTCAATCTTAAAAAAATACCAGTTTTTATCAAATATTTAGTAGACCATTTATTATTTTCACTTGCAGCAAAAAGCCATTTTATTTACTATTTTTAGGATTTGGCATTTTTCGGTATTTTTTGGGTGAAATTTTATGTCAGTGAAATGCCCTGATTTTCAGTGCTTCAGTTCGCTATGTTGCCATTCAGTGCAGTTTGGCTGCAGTGAAATTCCCCATAGAGAAGTAATGGTTAATCTATTGTAGCGCTGCTTTAAAAACTGTATTCTGGTGCATTGAATTATTGCTGCCACTAGAGGGAGACAGAGTGGAGACATTGTGGACTATGCTGGACAAAGCAGACTCCATCTCCCAGCACCCTTTGCGGGAGGATAGGAATGGGGTGGTACGAAGGGGAGGATATACATCAGCAGCCTCGTGTTTGGCGCACAAAGTGTGAGCGGAGCAACGAGAGGTGTAGGGCGCACGCTGAAATTGTCAAGGATCACAACCAGGCCAGAGTGGGGACGCCGCTCTATTCGTGCTGGAGGTTGGGACAGAGATCGTGCTGTCAACTACATACTCAGCCCTGAGAGATTTGGAGGACAAGCTGGTTCCGGCAGGACCCCGAGTTAGGAGGCCGCGACAGAGTCGGTGGCACAGAGCCCCAGTATACAGCGGATTAAGATCCTTTGGGTCGAGGCATCGAGTGCGGGACAGTTTATTAGATGGATGGGTGAGAGGCCTCCAGGCCCACAGTTCCGAAACAGAAACGCACGCTTGTTATTGCTTCAATTCACAGGGCCCCAATGGTGACTAGTCGAAGATTGCTCTTTTTGTTCACTGGCCTGTCGATCACAGTACCCGGGTACCCTAGACAACACACACACACACATATTTTTGAGCTATTTCACGGGACTTACACTCCAGAACTGAGGGGGTTAACCGTTTCCTTTGCGTTGTGTGTCTTTCCCACGTTAGGAATTCCTGTCATTCAAATTACCGTATATGTGTATATATGCTGCTTTATTGAGATCAGTAAAATATATAAAACTAGAAAATCCACAACAGTGCTGGTGTATAGTAATTCCTAGTGGGGTGAGACGATCTCGAGGTGTATTCAGCAGCTCCTCCGGGGGTGAGTGCTACACTATTCAGAGAACACAAAACACTACCGCATTGTCAGTGAAATGCCCTGATATTCGGTGCTGCAGTTCACAAGGTTTAAACAGGAGAATCCCAAAGGTTTCATTGTAAAAAAATATTTAATGAAAAGGAGAATATTTATTAAATCTTTTTTTTTCACTAACAGCAAGAAGTCTTTTTTAGAATTATTTTGGCACTTTTCTCGATTTCTTGGGTGAAATTTTATTCAGTGACATGCCCTGACTTGATGCTTCAGTTCACCAGGTTTAATCAGTGGTATCCCATAGGTTTCAATGTAAAAAATATTCCCCTTTTTTATTAAATATTTTTTAAACCATTTATTTTTTTAACTTTCAGCAATAAGCCATTTTGCCTATTTATTTTTTATGATTTTTTTGGCATTTTTCAGTATTTTTTGGGTTGATTTTAAAGGTTTCATTATTTATTTTAAATGTAATAATGAGGCTAAGGCTAAGGCTCGCTCGGAGCTCTCCATGGTGCTAACACAATGTAATGTATCCAATTCATTGCTGAATTATTTATTTTATTTATTTATAAAGGATTTTACCAGGAAGGATACATTGAGATTTCTCTCGTTTTCAAGTATGTCCTGGGTTCGAGAACATTGAGTGGTTACAGAAATACAAAATAGTAAAATGCAAGATATTAACACAAAACCAAATATACAGATTAACAGAAAAATAAATATGGAGGAAATGTAGTCATTATGTTACATGTTTACAGGTGCATTTTGTATTGAGGTATGCTAATAGGGAGCTCTTAAGGGACTTTAGACTGGGGAAGATTTGACGGCGTCTGGGAGGTTATTCCATATTTGCGGTGCTCTGTAGGAAAATGAGGATCGAGCCATTTTCTTTTTGTATTGCGGTATTGCAAGTAAGGTGCTGGTCCTGGATCTGAGGTTATAGGATGAGGGAACTGCCGGGGGAAGCAGCATATTCAGGTAGGTGGTAGCTTCCCAGAAAAGCTCTTAAACACCAGGTTGGAAAGGTGAAGGGTGCGTCTAGAGTCCAGCGATGGCCAGTTTAGTTCTTTTAACATGTCACAATGGTGGGTCATGTAGTTACATTGTAGCACAAAGCGACAGAATGAGTTATACAATGTAGTAAGTTTCTGGAGGTGTGTTTGCGGGCGGCTGCATACACTACATCTCCGTATTCAGTGGCTGGCATAAGCATTTGTTGTACAATCTGCTTTCTTACCGCGGGCTCAGGCAGGATTTGTTTCTGTACAGGGCACCTAGTTTGGGGTAAAGTTTTAGATGAGAGTTTTTCGATGTGGGGGCCAAAAGATAGATTTGGGTCTAACCACATACCTAGGTATTTGAGAGAGGTGACTGTGGTCAGCGTGCCGTTTGATTTTGTCCCAACACATAGATGGGGTGTTTGCAATTTGTGTAGTTTAGGTGCGGTTCCAAAGAGCATTGTAACCGTTTTGTCAGTATTTAGAAAAAGTTTGTTATTTGCTATCCACTTTTCTACCCCTGTGAATTCTTCTTGCAGCACGGCCTCCAGCTGCGGGAGATTTGGTTTGCTGGTATAGATTACCGTGTCGTCTGCGTACATGTGTACAGTTGAAGCTTTGCAGACATTGGGCAGATCGTTTATGAATATTGTGAATAGCAGGGGCCAAGTATCGAGCCTTGGGGTACACCGCACGTGACTGGGAGGGGAAGGGAAGTGCTGTCAGAAATGGACACAAATTGAGACCTGTCAGACACATATGATTGGAACCAGGTTAACGTACTATCACCAATACCAGAGTTTTTACGTTTTTGTAATAGGATGCCATGGTCTACTGTGTCAAAAGCCTTGGCAAAGTCAAGGAAGATGGCTCCAGTTAGATTTCCTTGTTCCATGCCCGCTTGGATATAATTACAAACTTTTAAAAGGGCAGTTGTAGTTGAATGGTTTGGACGAAAGCCTGATTGATCTGGGGTTAAATAGTTCTGATACTGATAATAATCACGTAATTGAGTGTAGACACATTTTTCCAGAATTTTTGACATTACAGGGAGCAGTGATATTGGGCGGTAGTTGGATACCAAAGTATTGTCTCCACTTTTATGGATCGGTACCACCCTTGCAGTCTTCCAGAGTATGCAGACAGACTGATAAAATAGTACAGATGCATTCAGCAAAGAAAAAAACACACTTCGCTATTACATTTAAATAAATGATGAAACCTTAAAAGCAACTCAAAAAATCCCGAAAAATGCCAAAATAATCATGTGGCACCATGGCAAACTGAAGCACCAAAACTCAGGGCATTTCACTGACATAAAATCTCGAAAAATGCCAAAATAATATAAAAAAATAAATAAACAATATGGCTTATTGCTGAAAGTGAAAAAATAAACGGTTAAATAAATATTTAATAAAAACGGGAATATTTTTTACAATGAAACCTATGGGATTTACCTGTTTTAACCTAGCGAACTGCAGCACTGATAATCAGGGCATTTCACTGACAATGCGGTGGTGTTCAGTGTTCTGTGAATAGATTAACCATTACTTCTCTATGTCGAATTTCACTGCAGCCAAACTGCACTGAACGGCACCATGGCGAATTGAAGCACCGAAAATCAGGGCATTTCACTGACATCAAATTTCAGCCAAAATGAAAAATGTCAAAATAATCCTAAAAAATAAATAAATGCAGAGACTTCTTGCTGTAAGTGAAAAAAATGGTTTAATAAATATTTAATAAAAACGGGAATATTTTTTACTTTGAAACCTATAGTAAAACAGTTTTGCTTTAAAAAATTAGGAAACCTAAAATTTCACCCAAAAAATCCAGAAAAATGCCTAATAAATCCTGATTCATTTCATAAAGTCGTTTGCTGACTGTAGTACACTACTTGAATGTATTGTAATTTAAGATCAATTTAATAATTGATATAGCAAATTGCTATATCAATTCGATAATTGCTATATCAATTCGAATTTCGGATCACTAAATATTAAATAAAACCCCCAATTAATAAATTTTTGCTGTTAAAAGACAAGATAGGGTTAAATATGAAGCTGTCTCACAGATTTAGGGCTACATTACAATCCCCGCGTTAAAACAAGGGCTGTAGGGAGAAAAAACTGCACCCGCAGATTTCCCCCTACGGCCCCCGTTTTAACGGGGGATTGCAATGCAGACACAATAAATGTTGCCTGCATTTGTAGCGGGTGCTACGCCCCGGGATGACCGTGGCAGCGCTGAGCGCAGCCGCGAGCGTCAGCTCGATGGAGTCCATAGGACTCCATTGAGCCAGACGCCGGCGGTCACATGACCTGCCGGATCTCGCCTCGTGAGATCTGGCCGGTCGGCATAGTGATAAGCAGGGGGAGACTGAGTAACTTTTTCCCCCAGCCTCTCCCCGCTTCTGCTGGACGGAGGAGGTGGTCGGAGCCGCGGGACAGGAGGTATGTAATTTTTTTTTAAAATTTGTCTTGTGTTAACACCAAGTCCTGGCTGTGGTTAACTTTCCACTAACCAGAGCCGGACGTTAATCAGCGTTAGGACTTTGTAATCCTAAAGCTGATTAACACTTTGCGCTCCTCATGTTAAGTATAGAGAGCTCAAAGTACAGTAACCTCGCGCTGAAAAGCGCAAGGTACCAAATGCAAACGGGTTACTTAACCCGTTTGCGTTTGGATTGTAATATGCGATAGGTGAGCGTTAACGCTAGCACCTAGATTGTAATTTGGCCCTTAGTATTTGAGGCAAATTAACAGGGACAGGTGATTGTGAAACAGTGAATTGAAATTAATTTGTTTAATAAAGTCGTTTGCTGACTGTAGGACTTGCATATATTTTAAGTGAAGATCAATTTGCTAATTGATAGATCAATTCGAATTACGGATTACTAAATAAAACCCCAATTAATACATTTTTCTTTTATGATGATACAGTATAACAAATTAAATTCATTACATACCGATTCATTTCGTTTTGAATTCGGAACAAATTAGTTACAGTATTTTGGAACTACTAAGGTAGTATTTTCTGAGATCCTACCTGTGCCACGTGCTACAGTGGAAAGGCAGCGGGAGATTAGGGAGGTCAATGCGTGGCTTAAAGCTTGGTGCAGGAAGGAGGGCTTTGGGTTTTTAGAGCACTGGGCTCATTTTGCACTGGGGTACAATCTGTATAGTTGTGATAGATTGCACCTGAATGGAAGAGGGTCTGCTGTGCTAGGGGAGAGGATGGTTAAAAGGTTGGAGGAGACTTTAAACTAGTGGAAGGGGGGGAGGGATACAGTATTTTACAAAATGGAGACAGAGTAGATAGCGCAAGGGTTTCAGCTCAGACTAAGGGGGGTGGAGCCGGGGGGATGGGTAATGTCAGAACAGTGGAGGCATGTAATGTAAAGTCGCATTCAGCATGTGTGGGTAGAGACAACATTAAATGTATGCTTGCTAATGCAAGGAGCCTCAATAACAAGATGGGAGAACTAGAGGTAATAGCATACACTAAGCAATACGACATTATACCAACCTCACTCAGTGTTTGCACCAGGCCCTTGCACAGAACAACTCAGTACCCTCATCCAGCTGGACTTTCCACTATGAGGCATCTTGTGTAGAGGCTCCATTCACTGAAGCACACACCCCAACCTCACTCAGTGTTTGCACCAGGCCCTTGCACAGAACAACTCAGTACCCTCATCCAGCTGGACTTTCCACTATGAGGCATCTTGTGTAGAGGCTCCATTCACTGAAGCACACACCCCAACCTCACTCAGTGTTTGCACCAGGCCCTTGCACAGAACAACTCAGTACCCTCATCCAGCTGGACTTTGCTCCCGCCCACCCACCCCAAGGCTTTCATTTGATATATACCCAACTAATTGATCATGTGATATCGCAGCAACCTACACCATTTACTCTGGTACCTCCTCTATTTCCTGTTTACTCACCTCCAACACCTTTCACTATAATGTTTATCCCACTATTGCTTCTCTTTTCTTTATCATCCCTTCTCTCTAAAGCTACTCTCTCCTTCTATACACCTTTCCAATTGCCCCAGGATGGAAAACCAGTGCCAATACACCACAGCCTGCTCAGTTCTTTTAACCTATCAGCTGAGTGCTGGTGGAGAGTGTTAAAATCCAGCCCTCCTACCCCCACACAAAGATTTAAAACTCTGCAACCACATTATCAAAAGAAACACTGTCCAAATTCCTATTTATTCTGCTACTTTCCCTGGCAAACGATGTGGAAACTAACCCTGGTCCTATAGGTGACACAACCTTTAGTCTCCCCACTAAAAAAAGGCCTCTCATTTGTGCACTGTAACATCCGCAGTTTACTCCCTAAATTGGATGAGCTTCAGGCTTGGTGTTGTTTTAACAAACCCAAAATCATTGTGCTCACAGAGTCATGGTTAACCCAAAAGTACCAGACTCTGCCATATCAATACAGGGGTTTCATGTTTTAGAAAAGACAGAGCAAAGAGAGGAGGGGAATTGTTATTTATGTTGAGGAGTCCATAAAGTTCACCCCCTTACAGACTTCTAGCTCTCCTGTCACCTTTGATTTCTTCTCTGGTATAATTGAGATCCCATTCAGTAAATCAATCATTGTTGCTTGGTTCTATCGCCCACCGAGCTCTCCAGTGCACTCCCTCTCTGACATATCTCAAATCCTTAATAACCTACTTGCCCAAAAACAAAAAAGTGAACTGCTGGTCCTTGGCGATTTTAATACAGATTGGCTAAATCCTAAAAACAATAAACACTGCTCGCTGTTTAAAACTTTGCAGCTAACTCAATTAATCTCCTCCCCCACTCGCATTAATATGAAAAGCCCCAACCATACCTTGTTGGACTGGATTCTCTCCTCATCTCCTGATAGAATACAGGAGTCAGGCGTTCTTGCTAATAGCTTTAGTGACCATTGTCTAGTGTACTGCGTGCGCAAAATTAAGGCCTTGAAATCTCCCCCAAAGGTAATAACCACCAGGTCTTTCAAGAAATTTATTCTTGAATCCTTCCTAAGTGATCTCAAACAGCTCCCCTGGTACAGGCTAAACCTAATCCCAGACCTAGACTGTGCAGTTGAATACTTTCAGTCTGAGCTCCTGCAAGTCTGGAATTCCCATGCCCCACTGCGTAAAGTGCGAGTAAAAGGGACTCATCTCCCCTGGGTTACAGCTGATCTTACTCTAATGTACCAGCTTAGAGATTCACGGTGGTCAAATTTCAGAGTACTGGTTCCATGAACGATCACTACGAATACCGAAAATGTCGGAATGAATTCACAAAACAAACAAAAATGGCCAAAGCCCATTACTTCAATGAAAATCTAAACAATAACATTTCAAACCCTAGAAACTTTTGGAGAACCATAAGTAACATACAAGCACCCCCAGTCCACTCCCAGCCAGCTGCTGTCAAAGTAAACAACCAAACCCTGCAACACCCGCTAGATGTAGCAAATGCCTTTAATGATTATTTTGTTGGATGTGCCACCACTTTGATTGCCAAGCTAGGAAATGACATGCAATCAGAGAGGCCTCATGCAGGTCAGGCCCCCCCAACTGTGCAAAGTCCCTGTATCAGACAGGAATTCAGTTTTAGACCAGTGCCTGTCAGTGTCGTTACTAAACTTCTCCGTAAGCAAAAAATGAAATACCAGTCTGGACCTGATCAAATACCAGCAATGCTGCTGAAAATCAGTGCGCCAGCAATTGCAAATCCAGTCGCAACCCTAATAAATGAGTCACTGGCAACTGGTTACATACCCAAGCTCTGGAAGACTGCAAGAGTGGTACCTATCCATAAAAGTGGTGACAGTACTTTGGTATCCAACTACCGTCCGATATCGTTGCTCCCTGTAATGTCAAAAGTCTTGGAAAAATGTGTCTACACACAATTACGTGATTATTATCAATATTGGAACTACTTAACCCCGGATCAATCAGGCTTTCGCCCAAATCACTCAACCACAACCGCCCTTTTAAAAGTCTGCAATGATATCCAAGCTGAGATGGAACAAGGAAACCTAACTGGAGCCACTTCCTTGATTTTGCCAAGGCCTTGACACGGTTAGACCATGGCATCTTGTTAAAAAAACTTAAAAACTCTGGCATTGGTGAGAGCACGCTAACCCGGTTTCAATCATATGTATCCGACCGATCACAATATGTGTCAATTTCTGGCAGCTCCTCCCTCCCGCTCCTAGTCACTTGCGGTGTACCCCAGGGCTCAATACTAGGCCCCCTGCTGTTCACAATATTCATAAATGATCTGCCCAACGTCTGCAAAGCCTCAACTGTACATATGTACGCAGACGACACTGTGATCTATACCAGCAAACCAAATCTCCCGCAGCTGGAGGCCGTGCTGCAAGAACAGTTCACAAAGGTAGAAAAGTGGATCAAAAACAACAAACTTTTTTTAAATACTGACAAAACTGTAACGATGCTCTTTGGAACAGCACCTAAACTACACAAATTGCAAAATCCCCATCTATGTGTTGGGACAATATCAAATGGCACACTGACCACAGTCACTTCTCTCAAATATCTAGGTATGTGGTTGGACCCTAATCTATCCTTTGGCCCCCACATCGAAAAACTCTCATCTAAACTTTACCCCAAACTACGTGCCCTGTACAGAAACAAATCCTGCCTGAGTCCCGCGGTAAGAAAGCAGATTGTACAGCAAATGCTTATGCCGGCTATTGATTACGGAGATGTAGTGTATGCAGCCGCCCCGCAAACACACCTTCATAAACTTACTACACTGTATAACTCATTCTGCCGCTTTGCGCTACAATGTAACTACATGACCCACCATTGTGACATGTTAAAACAGCTAAACTGGCCATCGCTAGAATCCAGACGCAGCCTTCACCTTTCCAGCCTGGTGTTTAAGAGCATCTCTGGGAAGCTGCCACCCTACCTGAATAGACTGCTTCCCCCAGCAGCTCCCTCATCCTATAACCTCCGATCCAGGACCAGCACCTTACTTGCAATACCACAATACAAAAAGACAGTGGCTCGGTCCTCATTTTCCTACAGAGCACCACAATTATGGAATAACCTCCCAGACACCATCAAATCTTCCACCAGTCTTAAGTCACTCAAAATTTCCCTATTAACATACCTCAATACAGAATGCACCTGTAAACATGTAACCTAGTGACTATATTTCCTACATATTTATTTTCTGTTAATCTGTATATTTGTGTTGTTAATATCTTACATTGTATTACTTTGTATTTCTGTAAATGTAACACTTCAATGTACTTGAACCCAGGACATACTTGAAAACGAGAGAAATCTCAATGTATCCTTCCTTGTAAAATCCTTTATAAATAAATAAATAAATAAATTAATTATAGGAATAACAGAAACGTGTGGGACGAAACGCATGATTGGGCTGTAAACTTAAACGGTTTATACATGTTTAAGAAAGGATAGGAAACATAAGAAAGGTGGAGTGTGTTATATGTAAATCAGGATTTAAAGCCTAATATTACACAACTGGAGCGATGAGGGAAATGTGGAATCCTTATGGGTAAATATTTTGTGGGGAATAAACAGGGAAGTCAACTATTGGTTGGCATATGCTATAAACCACCTAATATAGATAATGATGAGGAAGAACAACTGTTAGAGCAAATTAGGAAGGCTGCAGATCATGGTAGCACTTTAATTATTGGAGATTTTAATTACCGGACATTAATTGGGATAGTGGGACTAGTAATTCAGCGAAGGGAATCCGGTTTCTGAACATTTTAAATGATACTTTCATGTCACAACTGGTAGAAACACCAACTAGAGAGGATAACTGTCTGGACCTGGTTATAACAAATAATGTGGATCTTTTCTCAAATATAATGTAAGGAACAGTTGGGAAACAGTGACCATAATTGGTGACTTTTGAAAAAAACTCAAAAAACACATTCATAAGGGCATGCTAAAATATATAATTTTAAAAAGGCCAACTTTATTAAAATAAAGGAAGCTCTCAATGTCATTGACTGGCAGAAACTCTTTCACGGGAAAAACACTGAGGATAAGTGGAAGATCTTTAAACTAACACTAGAAAAGTACACGTCTCAATATATTCCACTGGTTAATAAATATAAAAGAAACAGACTGAAACCAATGTGGCTTAGTAGGAAGGTAACTAAGGAAATGAAAAATAAAAAGAAGGCATTTAAAGCTTTTAAATCTGATAAATCTGAGGCATCCTATAAAGCATGTAAAAATGCGATTAGATGAGCTAAACTAGAAAATGAAAAAGAAATAGCCAAAGAGAGCAAGACCAACCCTAAAAGATTCTTTAGGTACATAAATTCTAAAAAACCCAAGAGTGAAAATGTAGGTTCACTAAAATCTGAGTCAGGGTTATTGTTAACTGAAGATCAGGATAAGGCAGAAATTTTAAATGATTATTTTTCTTCAGTATTTATCAAAGAGAAACCTATAACAGGAGACATGCAATTCATTAATAAAAACTTACTAATACAAAGTGACTGGTTGACTCAGGACAAGGTTTTGCAGAAATTAAACAATGTGAATGTGAATAAAGCCCCAGGGCCAGATGGAATTCACCGCGCGAGTACTGAGAGGCTATGTGTTGAAATATGTAAACCTCTGTTCTTAATCTTTCAAGATTCTTTTCTTTCAGGAATAGTACCAGAGGATTGGAGAAAAGCTGACGTCGTCCCTATATTAAGAAAGGTTTAAAATTTGTGCCTGGGAATTATAGACCTGTGAGCTTAACATCTGTGACTGGGAAAGTACTTGAGGGGGAACTAAGGGATAATATTCAGGAATTTATTGGGAGAAATAATGTTATTGGCAAAAATCAGCATGGTTTCATGAAACACAGATCATGTCAGACTAACCTAATTACATTCTATGAGGAAGTAAGTAGAAGTATAGATCAGGGGGTCGCAGTGGATGTGATTTACTTAGATTTTGCGAAAGCTTTCGACACAGTTCCACACAAAAGGTTACTATTTAAATTAAGAAAAATTGGTCTAGATGAAAATACTTGTTCTTGGATAGAAAACTGGCTAAAAGATAGGGTACAGAGAATGGTCATAAATGGTACATTTTCAAGATGGACACCAGTGGTAAGCGGTGTCCCTCAGGGGTCTGTTATAGGACCAATACTATTCAATTTATTTATAAATGACCTTGATATAGGCATTGAAAGTCATGTATCAGTGTTTGCAGATGACACAAAACTAGGAAAAGTAATACAATGTGAGCAGGATGTTACTTCGCTACAGAGGGATTTAGATAGATTGGGGGACTGGGCACTTAAATGGCAGATGAAATTTAATGTAGATAAATGCAAAGTTATGCACTTTGGAGTGAAGAACACACAAGTAATTTATACCCTAAATGGTACGGAGTTAGGGAAATCCAAGCAGGAGAAGGATTTGGGAATAATCATCGACTTCAAACTAAGTAACAATGTGCAATGTCAAACAGCAGCCGCCAAGGCAAGCAAAGTATTGGCATGCATTTAAAGGGGAGTTCACTCACGGGATGAAAACATAATTTTGCCTCTGTATAAATCAATGGTCAGGCCGCACCTTGAATATGCCGTGCAATTTTGGGCACCGGTCTTAAAAAATAGATATTATAGCGCTAGAAAAAGAGCAGAGACGGGCAACTAAATTAATAAGGGGAATGGAAGGGTTAAGTTATGAGGCAAGATTAACAAGCTTAAACCTGTTTAGTTTAGAGAAACAGCGCCTTAGAGGGGATCTGATAACCTTATATAAATCTATACGGGGCCATTATCAACCATTGTCTGATAACCTATTCATTACAGGACTATACATAGGACAAGGGGTCATCCATTTAGACTGGAAGAAAGAAAATTTAGCTTAAAGCATAGGAAGGGTTATTTTATGGTGAGAACAATAAAGCTGTGGAATTCTCTGCCTGTTGAGGTGGTTGGGTCAGAGTCTGTACAGACTTTTAAAAAACGACTAGATGACTTCCTGCAGACAGAATATTAAGGGTTATAATATTTAATATGTGGGTAAAAGCTTATTGATCCAAGGAGAAATCTGACTGCCATTCTGGGGTCAAGAAGGAATTTTTTCCCAGTATGTTGCATATTGGCAAGCATTTCAGACTGGGTTTTTTGCCTTCTTTTGGATCAACAGCAGTAGGTTATGTGGGAGAGGCTGAACCCGATGGGCGCATATCTTTTTTCAGCCTATATAACTATGTAACTATGTAACTATGTAACTTCCGAAATAAGAATTAACGAAATTCGTTACGAATTCCAATTCGTAACGAAACAAATGCACACCTCTAACCCCGTCTGTAAAAACATTGATAGTAAGTTTGATACTACATGTCATGTAGAAGAGCATGCATGATTGCATTGTGTTTTCATAACTGCTACTTGATGCCAGCATATGTATTTTCAACTGATTTAATCTTCTCTGATTTCTTCAAAAGTAAGCAGACATACATTCTTGACACATGCTACCAGATATTGTTGCCTGCGGCCTTCTCTAACCAAAAACAAAATACATATATAGAATAGCTATTCACGTTCACAGATGTGCTGTGTCAATAACATAGCAACGAAGATTACAATTATGAAACTCTTTCATGTGAACTTGACTATTGAGGTGACTGAGGCTAATCAGAGAATTTACTTGAATAAATAGTGAAAGGTTAAAATGATTGATACATACACAAAACCAATGTATTGGAACAGAGTGAACGATGAAAAAAAGACTAACAGGTCTATTCACTAAAAGGTGAAGCTCAGGAGAATTTGCAGGAGAGAACAATCTAGACCAAATAGCAGATTTGGAAAGGGAGATAAATGGGAGAATTTTCTGGTTTGGCCATTTTGACCTGAATTTTTCACTTCTCCGGTCAATTCTCCTGAGTTTCACCTTTATTGAATAGACATGTATGTCATTTTCCAGTCATAGTTAAAAAGTGGACACCGTAAATGAGTGCAGTTATATGGGTGCTCAACAACCTACTGGGAACAAAAAAATACGCAATGAGCCAAAGACGTTTGTAAGCCTTGTGTAACCCATTTTCTGTTGTGACACTATTGATCAGTGACTGTTAATCTCTTGAATAAAGTCCGTGTGGAAGAGAAATGTCTTTTTTTATCTCACAGATTACAATAGGAGTTCTGTCTGCTCCTGGATATTTAATTCTCCTGCGTAGATTAAATCAGAGATTTGTTCCCTATCCTATGTTTGCATGCTTCTAACGGGAGATAATGCAAATCCATCCAATATGATCTAGAATACCATTTTACTTTAATAAAGCATAAATGGAGTCTTTTGGAACAAGAAGTAGCAAGCAATTAAATCTTCCACACAGTCAGGGCCAGATTACCATAGGGGTTATTTGCGCTGCTGCTCTAGGCCCCTGCTCCATATTAGGCCAAGAGAAAGGATAACTATGTCTGCACTGATGGTACTTTGGACCCTGTATTTATGGAACTTTAACAGCTACAGGATAATGTTAGGTATCATTGGAAAGGCCAGAGCATGGACAATGAACAAATTTTATGTATAAATTATAATTTAAAAAATCCTTTTTTTTCCCCTCTAACATAGTACTATTGTTCACTTTTCAATTATAAAGTGAACATTGATGCTGCACTAACGCACCATCTCATTTCCAATGTTGCCAGCAAGTGTGGAGGCGGTGATACAATGTGCTATTACACATACTTTGGAACCCTGCATCTCTAATCTTTACACTGCACAAGGTCAATTGAGGTGTCATTAGAAAGGACAATATTTGGCCTTTACAACAATTACCAAATATGACCATGCAACCTGTCAAAATTAAATTATATATATATATATATATATATATAATGTCAGGTCCAGAAATATTGGGACATCGACACAATTCTAACATCTTTGGCTCTATACACCACCACAATGGAGTTGGAATGAAATAAACACAATGTGCTTTAACTGCAGACTGTCAGCTTTAATTTGAGGGTATGTACATGAAACTCAGGTGAACGGTGTAAGACTGTGTGCTATTTGCATTTGGAATCTGTTGCTGTCAACTCTCAAAATGAGATCCAAAGAGTTGTCACTATCAGTGTAGCAAGCCATCATTAGGCTGAAGAAACAAAACCAACCCATCAGAGAGATAACTGTTTGGAACATTCTCAAAAAGAAGGAACGCACCTGTGAGCTCGGCAACACCAAAAGACCCGGGAGACCACGGAAAACAACTGTGGTGGATGAATGAAGAATTCTTTCCCTGGTGAAGAAAACACCCTTGACAACAGTTGGCCAGATCAAGAACACTCTCCAGGAGGTAGGTGTATGTGTGTCAAAGTCAACAATCAAGAGAAGACTTCAGAGTGAATAGAGAGGGTTCACCACAAGATGTAAACCATTGTTGAGCCTCAAAAACAGGAAGGCCAGATTAGAGTTTGCCAAACAACACCTAACAAAGCCTTCACAGTTCAGGAACAAGATCCTATGGACAGATGAGACCAAGATCAACTTGTACTAGAGTGATGGGAAGAGAAGAGTATGGAGAAGGAAAGGAACTGCTCATGATCCTAAACATACCACCTCCTCAGTGAAGCATGGTGGTGGTAGTGTCATGGTGTGAGCATGTATGGCTGCCAATGAAACTGGTTCTCTTGTATTTATTGATGATGTGACTGCTGACAAAAGCAGCAGGATGAATTCTGAAGTGTTTCGGGCAATATAATCTGCTCAAATTCAGCCAAATGCTGCAGAACTCATTGGACGGCTCTTCGCAGTGCAGATGGACAATGACCCAAAGCATACTGCAAAAGCAACCAAAGAGTTTTTGAAGGGACAGAAGTGGAATGTTATGCAATGGCCAAGTTAATCACCTCACCTGAATCCCATTGAGCATGCATTTCACTTGCTGAAGACAAAACTGAAGGGAAAATGCCCCAAGAACAAGCAGGAACTGAAGACAGTTGCAGTAGAGGTCTGGCAGAACATCACCAGGGATGGAACCCAGCGTCTGGTGATGTCTATGCGTTCCAGACTTCAGGCTGTGATTGACTGCAAAGGATTTGCAAACAAGTATTAAGAAGGGAAAGTTTGATTTATGATTATTATTCTGTCCCATTACTTTTGGTCCCTTAACAAGTGGGAGGCACATCTGCAAACTGCTGTAAGTCCTACACCGTTCACCTGAGTTGGATGTACATACCCTCAAATTAAAGCTGACAGTCTGCAGTTAAAGCACATTGTGTTTGTTTCATTCCAACTCCATTGTGGTGGTGTATAGAGCCAAAGATGTTAGAATTGTGTCGCTGTCCCAATATTTCTGGACCTGACTGTATATATATTTATAGCTGTGTGAAATAGTATGGCCCCCTTCCTGATTTCATTTTTTGCACGTTCGTCACACTTTAATGTTTCAGATCAAACAAATTTAAATATTAGTCAAAGATAAACACAAGTAAACACAACATGTACTTTTTAAATTAAGGTTTTTATTAAGGGAAAACAAAATCTAAACCCTCATTGCCCTGTCTGAAAAAGTAAAGGCTAAAAATATTGTGTATCGATTCAATAAAAAGGTATGAGACATCTATAATCTAAAGCAGAAGATCACTGATGCCACTGCCACCATTGATGAGAGTATGCTACATCAAACACGGCAAAAAAATTGAGTACCGTCTTGATGTTCTTCGTGCAACTAATGGTGCCCAGATAGTGGTGTATAAATGAGGCAAGAAAAACTTAAATATATACGTCTCATTTTGTAATAATTTGCACTTATGTCTTTTCATTTGCCTTTGTAATAAATTTTTGCAGTTGTAAAAAGACTTTATGGACACCCTGTATTATGAATCTGCCGAGTTTACCGAAAAAAATGATACAACTTATCTGGGTCGTATAATGAAACAGGACTTCAAATCACGTTTAAACATGATGCGCACAAATTGTAAAAATTAGCGCAGCACACAGAGGTGAAATAGCTCAGCAATGAAGGGGGTTAATGAAAAATGACCATAAAAATTAAAACCATAATACCGAATATCAGAATACATTAAAAATGTATAAAATCGTTTGGCGCTCCCACAACCCGACAGGCAGTGATTTTATATTTTACTCTGATCCTCAGAAAAACATTCTCCTGTTTAGACCTGTTCCCAGTTTCCAATAGTGATGAGCCGAACATCCCCGTGCTCAATGCAAGTCAATGGGACTCGAAAGTTCGATTTTTAGAGTGCCCTCCAAGAGGGCATATATGCAAGATATTTGCCATAAAAAGGTGTAGGGGGTCCGGGTAGTGCCCTGGGGGACAGGAAACAAGGACAAAAAGTAAAAAAAAAAAAGACGTTTTTAAAAGGAACAGTGAGTTTTCCATGAAATAAAAGTTCATAATAAAAACAAAAAATTCCTTCAAATATCGTGCCTAGGAGGTCTCCATAACCTGCCCATGAAGTGGCGGATTTGTAGGATGTATAGAAACATTTAAAAACAAAAAAATTACGTTTCAAATGACGGTAAATGGTTTTCCTTTAATCTATCCATAAACAACTGCTTGGGATGGCAGCCTGTATGAAAAGAGACGTTTTAGGACACGCAGAACAAGTTTAGTGATTTTTTGGCTAAATTATGGTGAAACCTATGCAGGCTTTGGATGAAAGTAACAATAGGTGCTTTAAAATTGGGCCTTTAGTGTCGGCAACAGTGCCGTCACACCGTAACCCCCTGAGGTATTGTGGAAGAGTGCAGGGTTGGACCCTGCAGTCCAATATTAAAATGATATGAATCTGGTATAGGCGTCAGTGGCAGTGCATCCAAATATTTTGCCTTTGGTGGCAGCAAGTGCCTTCACACCGTAACCCCTCTGTGGTATTGTGGAAGAGTGCAGTGGTGGAGGCTTTGGTAATGCAGAAGAGATCCGATGTATTCAGTTACATCAGCAGCTATAACAAAACCGGATCAGCAATGTTTAGGCACTTGTACTGCGCTACTGTATATGGTGAGAATCGGCACACACCAGTAGAAACAGAAGCAAACAGAACAGGCAGGGAATACACAGAGAGAATAGTCAAATGGCAGGCAAAGTCGGCAAAAGATCGGGTCCTCAGAACAAGCAGGGTCAGTAACAAGTATACAAACTGATTCGGTAAGCTAGCGATGCGGGAATAAAGGCTGAGACACACTGAGTGTGTAGCGACGCACAGCGTAGAGAAGCAAACATTTTGCAGGCTTGACTTCACTCCACTCCGCCTCGCACCGTGTCTACACTGCATAACGTTTGCTTCTCACCGCACTGGACAGGAATCCACTAACTAAATTAAAATGTACACACAAAACCACCATTTTATTTTCACAAAGCACATGTTATTCAGTAGAAACTTTTTTTGCCTATATAACATACATCAAAAATTACTGTTAATTTAATAGGAATGGTATAAAAAATATAAAAAAGGTAACCCCTGATCATATATATTATAGGGACACAGAGCGCTGTGTATAGAGTAGGGATGCATTGAATACATAACAATACATAACAATACATAACAATACATAACAATACATATATATATATATATACAGTTGTGTTCAAAATTATTCAACCCCCAATGCTGTAAAGGGTTTTAGGGAATTTAGTGTACATTTGTAATTGTATTCAGAATGAAATCCTACAAGGACTTTTTAAAGAACCATATGCAACTAAAATGACATCAATTGGTTTTGTAATACAGTAGTAAATGTTTCTTTTGTGAATTCTTCATTGACACAATTATTCAACCCCTTAAAGACTACCACTCTGAAGAACAGAGGTTCATTCAAGTGTTTTCAATCAGGTATTGAAAACACCTGTGGATGTCACGGAGCAGCAATAACACATAATAAGCACCAATTAGGCAGCTTTAAACTGACTGTGATACTCAGCTCCTTCTAGACATTTACTGGTGTGGTTACAAACATGGTGAAGTCAAGAGAATGGTCCAGGAAGACAAGAGAAGAGGTGATTACTCTTCACAGGAAGGGCAATGGCTATAAGAAAATTGCAACGATGTTAAACATACCAAGAGAGACCATAGGAAGCATCATTCGCAAATTCAAGGCAAAGGGCACTGTTGAAACGCTACCTGGTCGTGGCAGAAAGAAGATGCTGACTTCGACTGCTGTGCGCTACCTGAAGCGTAGAGTGGAGAAAAGTCCCCGTGTGACTGCTGAGGAACTGAGAAAAGATTTGTCAGATGTGGGTACGGAAGTTTCAGCTCAGACAATACGGCGCACACTGCGTAATGAAGGCCTCCATGCCAGAACTCCCAGGCGCACCCCATTGCTGTCTCCAAAGAATAAGAAGAGTCGACTGCAGTATGCCAAAAGTCATGTGGACAAACCACAGAAGTTTTGGGATAGTGTTCTGTGGACTGATGAAACAAAATTAGAACTGTTTGGGCCCATGGATCAACGCTATGTTTGGAGGAGGAAGAACAAGGCCTATGAAGAAAAGAACACCTTGCCTACTGTGAAGCATGGCGGGGGTCAATCATGCTTTGGGGCCGTTTTACTTCTGCAGGTACAGGGAAGCTTCAGCGTGTGCAAGGTACCATGAATTCTCTTCAGTACCAGGAGATATTGGATGACAATGTGATGCAGTCCGTCACAAACCTGAGGCTTGGGAGACATTGGACCTTTCAACAGGACAATGATCCCAAGCATACCTCCAAGTCCACTAGAGCATGGTTGCAGATTAAAGGCTGTAACATTTGAGTGGCCATCGCAGTCACCTGACTTAAATCCGATTGAGAACCTCTGGAGGGACTTAAAGAAAGCAGTTGCAGTGCGCAAGCCTAAGAATGTGACTGAACTGGAGGCTTTTGCCCATGACAAATGGGCGAAGATACCCGTAGATCGCTGCAAGACACTTGTGTCAAGCTATGCTTCACGTTTAAAAGCTGTTATAACTGTAAAAGGATGTTGTACTAAGTACTAAGATTGAATGTCACTTGGGGGTTGAATAAAACTGATAATGATGCGAGCACAGAAAAGACATTTGTGGTTATTTCATTATAAATGTTATATTTGTCTGACCTACACGTGCCTCTTTGATTTAATTGTAAGCAAGATGACTGAATGATCAAAATCAATGTCAAACTGGCCAAAACACTCAATTTTAGTGGAGGTTGAATAATTTTGAACACAACTGTATATACCCACCCATAGACCTCAGACCATATATACACATATGCACATGGGGGGTGGCATGTGGACAATCTCAACTAAATGCGCCCCCCCCCCCCATTTGGCTGATCCCTCCAGAAGAAATGAACCCGACAGAGCAGAGAATATATATATTATTCTCTGCTCTATCGGGTTCAATATTTCTTCTGGAGGGATCAGACAAATGGGGGGGGGGCAATTAGTTGCCAAAATGTGTGTGTAATACAAGTCTGGATATATATTTTTATAAGAATATAGATATATATCTTATCTATATATTTATATCATACCTGCCCTTACCTTCCCCTATAAATTTGCTAAAAATATACACAAAAAAAAAAAAAAAAACACTGCCTGAGACCCCGCGCACCTCACATGGCACCCCCCTCTACCTGGCTGAATGTATCTAATATATATATAATTAAATAAATACATTCAGCCAGGTAGAGAAAGAAAAAAAAGGTTTTATTTTATGTTCCCGGGGACATATAAAAATGTCCTCGGATTTTATATTTTTTAGAAATGTGTCGCCTTACCTTAGCCTTGTGGTCAGTGGGGGCTCCCTGGATTATGGTTGTGGGGGGGGTGTCTGCCGTGGCCACAGGTGCAGTGTCTCCCTCCCTGCGCTGACTGTCTGTGCCACATGCACCTGGGCAGCTAGCCCGCACAGTCGCAGCTCTGTCATCTGGCGGCCGCATGCTCCTCAAGGGGATCCTTGGGAGGCCCCTGCAGACTGCCCTCTACACTGCCTGATTATAGGGCCGTGTCTGCCTGATGTTTTAGTAACAAGAATGTTTTATCCCATAGGCTTCAATGTTAAAAATATTCCCGTTTAAATTCAATATCTAATAAACCATTACTTATAATATTCTGACTCTTTGGCCACCGAACGAGCGGACCACTCATGGCAAAACCAGAAGCACCGTTTGTTTCGCTTTGGTAACAAGTAAGGTCGCCTCCTTGCAAATCTAGTCCGTTCCCAAACACAGACGCGACCATTTATTTCCTCACAGCGGATGGGAGTATACTTACTGACCCAGCGGCCATTACTGATTATTTCCGAGTCTACTTCGCAGACTTCTACAAAGCAGGCCCTGACAATTGCCCCGCTCAATTGGATCTCTTTCGCAGAGCTCAAATTCCTAAAATGTCCCCCAGTCACGCTCTCGACACTCATCACACCCGAGATTCGGTCCGCTATCGCCTCCTTCAAAAAAGGAAAGACTCCAGGCCCCTGACTGGGGCAGAATACTACAAGCTCCTCTCAGGCTTGGTGGTCCCCCACTTAGTTTCCCTCTATAATACTATACTGCATGGAGGTTCTCCACCTCTGACTTTTAAAGAGGCCCGGGTGGTGGTCATCCCGAAGCCTGGGAAGGCTTCCTCCTACTGCCCCATCGTGTTGTTAAACACGAATCTGAAACTCCTGTTGAGTATTATGGCCCACCGCCTTCAGGGTCCTCTCGCACACCTTATAGGCCCTCAACAAACGGGCTTCCTTAACGGTCGCCACTCCACTACAAATATTCATAAAGCTGTTACGGCTATTTGGTCATCCTCGCTCACGCCACAATCCTCAATCCTTCTACTAAGTTGCGATGCTGATAAGCCCACGAGATCCTGTTGAACGCCTTATCTAGTTATATTCATCAAGTTCCATCACTTCGGAAAAGTATTTTTGACACTTTTTTCATGCGCTTTACCTGGGCACCTTCACATCTTATTAAATACCTGGGGATCATCTTACCTACAGACCTCTCACACTTATACCGTCTTAACATTGAACCCCATTTGACCCAAACCAAATTGCTACTAGATGCTTGGAGCTCTCTTCCACTGTCTTACATGGGCCGGGCCTCCCTCATTAAAATTACCTTATTCCCTAAACCCCTACAAAGTTTTGTCCATACTACTAAAACCCAATGACCTTTGCACATTCCACAAATTGTATGCAGCATTTATCTGGCAAAGTCGACGGGCGCGCATACCGCTTCTCAATCTCCAACAATCTTTAACAAGGGGAGGCATTCAGTTTCCGAACATAGTAGACTACAATCTAGCGGCGTTGTATCGGTATGTTGCCGACTGGTTGAACGACACCTCTCGTTTTGTAGATCTGCAAATAGAACAGGCGCTGTTCCCCTCATCCTCCTTGCTGGCATTCCTTCACCAACACACACCCACAATTCCTCCCTTCCTACGTAGCAACCCTGTTCTCCACTATGAAATTGGCATGGGTCAGGGTCCGTAAACGCCTCCAGTTGTCCTGGCAGATGTCCCTTTGGTCCCCCATCCTCAATAACCCTCAGTTTCAATGCGCCTCCCCTGCCCCGATTTTCCGCACTCTAGCCCACCGAGGTTTCCACCAACTTCACCAATATGTGGATGGAGTATCCTTTTTGCCCTACTCTTACACAGATTTGAGGGAACATATCACTCCTTTGGACATACACCCAGTTTATTACTTGCAACTCAAGCAGTTTCTCCTCATCCAGTTACACACGCTATCCCCCATTGACCTGGCTAACCCCTTAGACACGCAACTACTTGTACACCCCCTCTACCTCCTCTATTTATGCACTCCTGCAGAGCTCGTTGCCCACCAGGGTACTCTGGCCCTCTATCTCTCGATGGACCTGCACTTTACCCGACCTTTCCCCTTCCGACCTTATAGGAGCCACCTTGGTATCCAGGCGCTCCATTCCTTCAGCCAACTATTGGGAACTGTTTTACAGAATACTTAACCTAGCCTATATGGCACCTGACAGAATGGCTCGCGTAGGGCTCTTACCCAATGCTAAATGCTTGAAGTGTAAATTTTCCCGGCTGACTTATAAAACTGGCTGTGGTCCTGTCCCTTCATTCAATTGTTCTGGGACACTGCAATGATTTGGTTCCCAGATTCTTCGCTTAGAGGTTCCTTGCGACACGAATTGGGCCATTTTTAATCTGCCTACGCCCCCCGATCATTCTCCAAATGTCATCGTTCTGGCTCGGCCTCCTAGTTGCAATGGGTAAAAAGGCTATCCTGTCCCAGTGGATCTCTGCCTCCCCGCCCACAGTCCGCATGGTGTACAATATAATTTATTCCATATTCCTGGCTGACTGGGCCGAAGCCTCTATGCACCAAATAGAGAAAAGAGATTTTTTCTTAACTGGTCCCCCTTTATCCGAATTCTCCCGGCCGATACCAAAATCTCACTACGCAACGCCTTTTTCTACGCCCCTTGGTATTCTCTGCAAATGCTGCAAGGCTCCCCACTGATTCCTCATGATCCTCCCGTTCGTTCCTTAGATTCATTCCTTGCCCCGACCCCCCTGGACACTGCGACTCACCCCCATGATCTTTCTCTGCCTGCCCCCGTGGTGACTTAAAGGAACACTCTACTCAAAAATCACCCCCGTTTTTTTATCCTAACCTATCCCTATTCCCTTAATAAATCTTTATTTTTTTACTTGTAACCGTAATACTTACCCTAAAATCCTCTTGTTTCCAGCGCTGTTTTTTTTTTTTTATACTCACCTCCCTCCTCTTCCGCTCCTGTCCTTCTTGCTGTGTCTTGGCTTCTGGTTTACGTGAGAAGTGCGCATGCGCGCCTCTCACATAAGCCAGCCAATCGGCAGGCTTCCTCCCAGCTCCCTCTGAGGATTAGTGTTGCGCGCAACAGGATGCGCGCAACACTAACCCTCAGAGGGAGCCGCCAGCTTCTGTGGGGAGTTAGAGACGTCATCGCGCTGAAAGCGCGATGACGTCTCCTACTCGGCAAAAGTCGGCAGAAGCGGGAAATATGATTCCCGCTCTGCTGACTGACAGCTGGGAGGGCGGAGTAAAGTTCTCCGCCTCTCAGCGGTTTTCAGCATTTACAGCTGAACCGCTGAGCGGAGGGAGGGGGGACAGAGGGCAGGATACTCGGGCATCATGACCACCTAAAATAGCTTAGTTGGTCATGTTGCCTAGAGTGTCCCTTTAAGTTAAATCCCACTTGCCTGGTACTGTTGTTCCTCTCCTGATGTTACTTTTATATTACGATGCCGATAGTCACGGTTTAGTTTGTATGGTTTCTTATAACATGTACAATATATTGTTCTTACTGATGTATGTCCACGATGATCCATCAATAAAAATATATATATTTTTTTGTATAAAATCAACATCCAACTCATTTCATGCATTATTCTTTATATGACAACTCATAAGGGATTTAAAACAAATGATCTACCCTTCCCAATAAATACACAACCCACATCCCCTTACAAAAAAGCATAATTGGACAATTACTGTAGATACGCGAGTATACCGCTAGCTTTTGGTGACAAAATTTTACCTTAAAGTTGGAGGGGTTGCGTTATATTCGAGACATCTGCATCACGTGTGAAAAAAAAAAAAAAAAAGCCTTGCTCTGGATCCCAAGTCTCGCAGAAGTTCTGGTAGTCTCGCTAAAGTGAATGCGGTCTCGCTGATGCTTGCAAACACTTCAGCAACTCCCAGATTCAGAAGAGGTGGGATCCATCAAAGCCAGAGGGCACACTCGGTTTAAGACAATTTTTAACCTCACTCGCCTCCGCCGGCCATCTAATCGCTAGTAAAGAAGATGGGTGGCCGTGGCTTCATACTTAGTAACAACTGCAATCATTCTAAAGCAGAGCACCCTGGCCTGAGAGATAGCCTGGCTGTTAAGTGAACCTGGAAGGATCTTAATTGTTTACGGTACAGTAAAAGTTTGCTCCTCACATTATATGCGAGTCTTGAGTATTCACTCATTTCCATAATAAATCTCTATCCATCACGTTATATTCGGGTCACGCTATACTCAAATATCTACGGTAGCAATTAAACAATTAACCAATCCAGTAATATAAATTGTCCGCCTTTGTTTTGCTCCAGGTTCCGTCGCAACGCTCCACTATGGCTGTCTGTACAGGCAGCAGGTTCGATCAGCACTTCCGTCTTACATTACATCATATCTCCATGACATTTCTTTCCGGAGTCGCATCTCTTCGTACGCAAGTCCAACTCTGTATCAGGAGACCAGGCTCAGACAAGCCTGTGCCCCTACCTGACTCTGGCTGCTGTTCCACTTCCTACTCTGCTCCTGCATGATTTTGCCAATGGTTTTGTATGGACCTTATGTATTTGCAGGTTCCCGGAAACCTTACTTGGATGCTGTGCTCATTCTAGGAAGCTTCAGTTGCACCCCATCCCACCTAATAAGGCCTCCTTGAAAGGAAACTATACCCTCTCCTACCTGCTTCCACACTGAAGTCTGGCTGTGCATCCTTCCAGTCCAGACCAACCAAAGCTCCCTGTTCCTAAGCCAAGTATACACTCCTTGATCTGACCAAAGAATCCTACCAAGAACCACTACTGAGAACCACTACCAAGAATCCTACCGAGAACCCTACAGTGAACCATATCAAGAACCTTACTGAAAACCATTACAGAGAAACCACTACCGAGAAACCCTGCCTGAACACCGGTTTCTATCAGTGTTCCTTGTATCTTGATGTTGGATCACCTGTGTACCAGACCCCTTTGCCACAGACTTGATTATTCTATTGTCAGCCGCCTGCCAAGACCCCTTTTCCATGAACTCTGACAATGCCTATTGCCTGCTCTCTGCCTGGAACCCTTGCCATGGACTTACCAAATTTGCTTTTGTTTCTGTTTCTTTTCTCGGTGTCATCCCTATTCATGTCCTGTCAGTTTTGCCTATGTCTTATTATTTCTGTCCTGCCGCGCCTGTATAATTAGTTCTGTGTTTAGCAAGTCCTCATGTGCACCTTGCTCCTACAGGTCTAGGTCGTTAGCCCTATTAGTATTTAGTTCTCCCAATCTTTACTCCCACTATTCTCAGTTCTCCTCTGTTGTCTCAGTTAAGCCCTTTTCCTGTGTCTCCCTTTTCCTATGTTTTTTGTTTCTGCTTTGTTCCTTGCCCTAGTCTTATTCCAGTCCCGTTCAGCCTCTTCCATTGATACCCTTAATTTCACCTGTTTCCTTTCTGTTTTTGCTTTACCCTTTGAATAAAACTCCTTGCTGTGCCCTGCAATCTGCCTGACCTCATGTTTCACCGCATGTTGGGCTCACACCCGCAAACTATACATAAGCCGCATAACACAATGTCTTGTCCAACTGCTCATCCGTCAATGAATTCTAGCTCTCAAGTTAGCACACATGCCCGCATTGTCGTCTTTCTCCCGGCTTTCCAAAGACCCAGAAATGTTTTGAAACTGGTGTACAATGCGTTCCAAGTCCAAAATCCACATACATTCCTTAAATAACCCATAAGGAAATTCTCATAAAAAACAAATACAATCAAATCCCACATCTCCTTCTATTTAATGAAGTGGACACCTCGAATTGCAACCCATCATGCAAAATATAAATGAATAAAAATAGATAAATAAATTAAATAACAATGAAAAATATACCTAAAAATAAAATATAAAAATAAAATAAAATTGCAAATGTGTGAAAAATAAAAATACATAACTATTGGATGCAATTCTTAATGTCCATGTTCATATTCAATCCACCCTTGTGCATGGTGCTTAGCGCAAAAATCCAAAAACGTTGTAGTCAGATGTGCGTACGATGAGTTGTGACTCCTGAAAGAAAGGCCACAGAGATATGATGTAATGTAAGTAGAGATGAGCCGAACACCCGTGTTCGGTTCGCACGCGAACAATTTCAAAAGTTCGAGTTCGAACGTGAACACGAACCGAACTCAATGCAAGTCAATGGGACTCAAAAGTTCGGTTTTTAGAGTGCCCTGCAAGAGGGCATATATGCAAGATATTTGCCATAAAAGGTGTATGGGGGTCCGGGTAGTGCCCTGGGGGACAGGAAACAAGGACAAAAAGTTTTAAAAAAAAGTTTTTAAAGGGACAGTGAGTTTTCCATGAAATAAGGGTTATAAATAAACATGAAAAATTCCTTCAAATATCGTGTCTATGAGGTCCCCATAACCTGCCCATGAAATAGCGGATTTGTAGGATGTATAGAAACATTTAAAAACAAAAAAATCAAGTTTCAAGTGACGGTAAACGGTTTTCCTTTAATCTATTCATAAACAACTGCTTGGGGCGGCAGTTTGTATTAAAAAATGGAGACA